>CM031709.1:13078383-13678383 GCA_018466805.1 Hippocampus abdominalis
CACCTCTCACCCTAATGTGCCGCATATAACAGGATGGAAGAGAATAACGCACCGGTTCTTCATCTGGTATCTTTTGTGGTCTGGTCTTTTTGTAATTGTCCGAGATTTCGGCAAGGATATGGTTGACGCTGAGGTCGGGCCTGTTGGCGAAGAGTCTCCGGCAGCACGGGCAGTATCTGGACTGGTGTCGCATCCAGTAGTCGCAAAGGCAGGACAGGCAGAAGCTGTGTCCACACGGGGTGGTGACTGGACTGCTGAAGATGTCCTGACACAGAGAGCACAGCAGGGACTTCTCGGGGAGGAGGCTGACGGTTGACGCCATTGGGCCTGAAAACGGCAGCGAGGAAAGGATGAGGCAGGACAGAATTCCAGTCATATTGTCTGTTCTCATTAAGGTGGCGGCTGAGCTAGGACTGTCTTTAACCTCCCAATATTTATACCCCCTTGAAATTTGTTTGAGGCCTATTGGAGGACGGCCGATGAAATATATTGTAGTCCTTACCACCACCGTTCAGAGTGAGCTCCTTCACGCTCAAGTGCAATCTTACAAAGAATGACTACAGTTATTTAGAATATGAAAAGCATGTGGACAAACAGGTACAGGCCACACATAGGTGACTACTGTACTACATCGCCGAGGAGCTAAAATGCAACTACGGAAATCTAATCATTTTTGTTTCAGGTACAGTTGTCCTCCGTCATCCATTCAGGTTTGACTCCCACCCGTCTCACATATAGAATTTTTTTTTTGTGTTCATGTAATATTTCAATGCTTCACGTGCCATATAGCGGGTAGTGTTTGATTCTAAATGGAGTTAAAAATGACATTAATAATGACGTGAAAAAGGTGTAGTAAAGCGCAGCCTCACCTGTCCTGTCCAGAAGTCTGCTCTTGTCTCGTCTCTCCACAGGCTCGAAGGTAAACAAGGAAGAACACTTTGAACGTTTTATGCTGCACGAAGGTGTGTTGGGTAGTCAAACATTCTCGACTAGAACAAACTCCACCCGGAATGTTATCTGAGCTCCTTTATAGGCAAACACTACTGGAGGCTGGGCTTTAACATGGTATGAGGTTCACTACAGGCATCGAAAAAGGGTTGTGTGACGCATTCTCAAACCTAGGAAACGGAGTTAGACAGCTTTAGTTGTTTTGAGCTACACATGCTGAACAGTTCATTAGGTATAGCCACACAATCTCGTGCCAACGCTGTCTCAAAAACATTGCCTTTACAATGACAAGAATGAATGTAAAGTCTTAGCTTGTTAGTTAAATATCAAGCTAAAATTCGGTTTTATGAAAGCAGTTCGTTGTTCTGCCTGTCATGATACATCTCTGGCAAACATGGGTAAAAAAAAAAAAGATACATTATTAATAAGGTTCACACCAAATGAGTGAAATGGGATGATTTCTTGCAGGGCTTTGTGTTGGCGTGTCAGCATTAGAGCGCCAGTGGGACAGAGCCCAGCTGCTGCAGTTAAGCGTTAAGTGGACATATTTACATGCCTTAAACGATGCAGTTACGTGTAGACATCCGAAAGATGCTAGCAGAAGTAGCATCATGTTTTCCAGGTCAGAGACGTGTTATTTAATGGACAGTTGACAGAGGAGCATAGTGGGGTTTCATTTCATATCAGTTGCTGCAATGGAAGCAAAAGCTGATTTGTGATGACTTGAAAAGATCATTTGAAATACAGTCATACCTCGGTTTTCGACCATAATCCGTTCCAGAAGGCTGTCCGAAAACCGATTTGTTCAAAAACCGAAATTACGCTCTTTTTAAAAAAAATTATTGAACACGTCTGCTCAGTATTGGAACGCTACACGAGGAAGTGATGCTTCCTCGTGTAAGGAAGGCGAGAGGAGTCAAGTGGTGCATTCAAGTGTGCTCAGTTTGTTCGAGAAACGAATTTCGGTCGTCATCCGAGGCATAAAAAACTCGAAAATGTTGGTCGAAAAACGATTTGGTCGAGAACAGAGACGTTCAAAAACCGAGGTTTGACTGTACTTTGACTGTACTGTCAAATTTGACAGGGCCTTAACAACACTCTTCTCTATGATGAGTCCAATTTTCACAATTTTCACTTTACTGGGACTTTGAAATTAAAACTGAGAATTGTTATTTTTGTAAAGGTAAAAATAAAGCTAAAGACATTGTGCTAATGTTGGGTGCTGCTGTCAGGGCCGAGGCGTTGCAAAGAAGCGATTGATGAAGATGGAGTTGAAATTGAGTCTGGCGGGTGGTGCTACTCTGTCCTCCATGTGCTTTGTGGCCACCTGAGCAGCACCCCCTGCTGACGCGCCCAGCGCTCCACCGATGACGCCGTACAGCACCATTCCTCCCGGTCCCTCTATAGAGCCCACCAGTGCCCCCATCACGGCCCCTACGACCACGCCTGAGCCCACCCCCCTCACCAGGGACGTCCTGAGCCAGCCATTGTCCACTTCGGCCTTGGCCCTTATCTCCGCGCTGACGCTAGCCGTGTGGGCGTCTTTGCGCCGGTACAACTCATCTGACAGGTACTTCTTCTCCAGCTCGCTCCACACCTTCTCATTATCGGCTGCCATCTTCTTCATGAGTCTTTTTTCCTCCTTCTTAACGCTGCGCTCGGCCTTCTGGAAGGTTCCGCTGGAGAAGTAGGCGCCGCCCAGGGAGGCCACCATCCACTCGATTTTCTGCAGAAGCTCCTGCTCGCGGCTGCGGTCCCGCCAGTCCTTGCTGAAAATGTAAAAGCGGCCACCAAAGTCCTCAATCAGATGCCTCAAGGGCCAGTCGGTGTTCTGCACGACACCTTCCAAGGCCGCGCTGTCCGGGCTGCCGTCGTAGGCGAGCAGGACGATGCAATGTCTCAAACAGCATCTTCCAAAACGTCTCATCATGAGCTGTGGGGTCCTGATGTCGTTTGGTGACATTTTCTCCATGTCAAAGGCTACCAGAAAAGCGTGGGGGCCGGGCACCGACAAGCATTTGGACCTCCTCAGCTCCATCTTCCTCTTGACGCGAGATATGTCCTTGTCATAGAGGTTTGGGGCGCTGATCACAGCCACCCGCCGCCCCGCCAGCTCCCCCAAAATCTTACGGCTGCCAGAGATGCTCGTGGTGTCTCTAGGGAACTCCTCCCTTCCCAGGATTGCGTTGGTCAGCTGGAACTGAGATGGTCCGCTGCTGCCGACAACCATCAGCCTCAGCTCCAATGAGGACCCTGTGGCGATGAGGCTGATTTCAACACTTGCTTACGTGCATTCAATACTCTTGTGTTTATATACCATATTGGCCCGAATATAATACAGTGTTTTTTTGCATTGAAATAAGACTGAAAAAGTGGGGGTCGTCTTATATTCGGGGTCTAGACATTATACCCATTCACGACGCTAGATGGCGCCAGATATAATTGAAGCAAATGCTGAACTTGACTCCCCAGGCCAAAGTAAACCCCTGTCACGAAGAATAAAAATAAAAATAGCGGTAGCACGAAGAAGAAAAATAAAAAATAGAGGTAAAAAGAAAAGAAAAGAAAATAATAGCAGAGATAACAGAAAATGGAGAAACATAGCGACAATCTGGAGAAAAGTGGGTCGAAGATCGGCCAGGTTAACCGGCAGCTGAGGAGAAGTTATGATGTAATTTACATTTAAAAAACCAGTAGCCATTCATTTATGAATGTGATTGCACTTTAGATTTGAATGAGGCAAAATAACATGCTTTTTCTCTAAAATATATTGTTAGAATCATTTGTTTCAGATGTACTGTGATTATTTTCTGTATAAAAATTAATTTGGTGTTCAAAAAGTCTTTTTTCAAACTTGAGTCTTGAAAAAGACGGGGTAGTCTTATAATCAGGGCCGTCTTATATTCGGGCCAATACAGTAGTTCAGTAAGTACAAAAGTTCTGAAAAATGTCAAACACTGTCTTTACTCTCATTATTTTTCGCAAAGATTTTCAAGTTAGAAATGTGCTTCGTCCATGGCATCCAAACATATTCAAATAAATCATATATATTGCCACAACAAACACATATCTGCTGATGATCATTAAATTAGCTTGACAGTATTTTATAATGATGATCCAAAAGCCTTTGGGCTCCGCACCACACAGTAAATTTGTGTACCTAACGCAACCTTACCTTTCCTCCTCTTCTCCATTTGTGTTGTCAAGCTTCATCTAGCAGACAACCACGAAAACACACCCCAGATGTTTGTGTATCTCTCCCTCTCCCTCTCTCTCTCTCTCTCTCTCTCTCTCCACTATCCATTTCGCTCACTTGGGTCTGCCTGATTTGATAATTGGGTGCATGATTTAAGATCAAGTGGAAAATGTCCTCAGGGTGCAGAGGACAGTCATGCCTGCACATTGCATGTTTCATCATTGTCTCAATTATTATCCAAATGGCCGATTTAGTATCAAATTCAACATTTAATCTGTGTGATGAAAATATTACTGGTTTTTCCACAACTCATATTTGACCTCAGACTAATTATAATTTGTGTATTTCCTCATCACTGCTATTACAGACACAGATCTTTGATAGCTATTCGTCAGACAGCTCGGGATAATCAATACAGGACTTCATTAAATTTGATCTTGTCCCAATGCAGCTCAAATGCATACGCTAAATATAGAACGGTGTCCTTGTGTGCCGTCACAGTGAGACAGACGCGATTACACAATCTGGTGTCAATACATGTTTTTTTTTAAATTTGATACTCCACTCCGCCCATTATGTAAGTGAAATATCTGTTTGGAGGGAAATTTCAATTATATAATAGAATCATCCAATTTATTTAGTAAAAAAAAAATGTGCCAAGGCCCTAACTGGGATTGTTGATCAAATAAATGAACTTCCTTTTTAGGAGGCCTTTTGCAACACAAAATTCTGTGAAAGTTGTAGGCCATAAATTTAGTACTTGGGCTTTCAATGGGGACTCATCCGACGCAATCCACTGCTGAATAACACTATCAAGTAAAAAAATAAATATCAGTACAATACAAAAACACAAATGGTGCAATGAGCAGATTACAATCAATATTCATGACAAAAATGACCAAAACATCATATTCACCAGATATGATGCTAATGTTTTGTTTGTTGAAGTCGGCAGTAAAACATTTTGTTCTCACAAAACAATTGGGAACACGATGATGTCACCAAGGGCCAGTGCTCTGGCCCAGTGAAGATGAATATGACATTTAATTGGTTAAAGAAATTGTCCTATCGCTATATTACATGAGCCAGCACGACTCATCCTGAAGGCCATGGGCAGATTAGTTCAAGGAATCAAGGAATCAAGGTCATCTTTATTGTCAAATATGCTTACATGTGACATGCAGCATAGATGAAATTTCTTTCTCTCACTCCTCCGTGCAATATGCATGCAAACATGCTGTCCTGTGTGACATGTCAACACATAATATTCACATAACAAGACATAATTGAAGAAATGCAGCCAATATAAAACGAAGAAAATGAACTGGTAAAAATAAATTAATAAAATTTCATTGAACAAATATTGGAATTTTGGCTGTAAATGTCCTTCAATATTTCTGATAGTGTTTGTGCCAGCAGAAGCCCACCACTGAAAGCTGCAGCTAATTGGAGCAAATTCCAGGGCTTTGGATAACGTTGGAAAATAACATTGATCGTAATTATAATTATAATTAATTGTGTGGCACGTGGTGCTGATATTAGCCCAAATAAGACGTTTAAATCACTTTAGTGGGTATTTATTCTGAACATCTGAAAGCGGAACTATTCTTTGGAAGGTTCGTTTTCCCGGTCGAGCAGTTTCATGTCATCGCACAAGCTTCAGAGAACAGAACTCGCTTTGAGTCGTAAAATTACACTTTAAAATTAATTTATATGTTACTTATAGTGGTGACAGTTAAGTGGGATTTTGAGAGGACACAACATGATGTAAGAGATGGAACACAGCGGCGAAGTAATTTTACCAAAGGCATAAACTGCCAGCATGATTAGCGTTTTACCTTTTTCCTGTTCACTGTCCGATTTCGATTTCCTCTGAAGGTCTGTACACACCAGTGACTGTGAACTATGACAAATCTTGCGCTTCTGCAAACAATGAGGCACACGTTGAGAGTGGCGGGACGTGTGCTGGGAACAGGAACCGGTCAACGCTGCCTCTCTGGGCTTCGCAGTGGACAATTATTCACAGAGGACGGATCGGAATCTGCACAACATGAGAGTCTCACTAAGGAAGCGTCTCTCTACGTACACGTAAGACACTTCGTAGTTTGAAATGATCGCAATTTCATTTGAACAAGTGGGAAAAATGACCTGCAGTGTTCGGTCATTATTAGCATCTCTCTACAGTCACACCAATTCATTTGTGATAAAGTAATATTCCCCTTCTTTCTTCTAGTGGCCCTATTGCCTCAAACGGTGCTCTTACTGCAACTTTAATAAGTACATCCCCAAAGATGACAACAACCACATAGTAAGCCAGTGTCTTCAGCAGGAGGTGGACACACTGCTGGAGCTCAGTCAGGTGTCCTGGTAAGGCCTTTTCATATGTTCCACATATGCACAACACTTGCTTTCTGTCATTTCACCTGCTTTGTCCTTGCAGCGTCACCTCCGTGTTTTTTGGTGGCGGAACTCCAAGCCTGGCTCACCATTCCACTGTCTCGGACATCTTGGAAGCGATCTCCAGGCGGACGAGTCTGGCAGACGAGGCTGAAGTTTCACTTGAAGTCAATCCCACTCCGGAGGGGAGGACAAAATTGAAGGATTTTAGCCTCGCTGGGGTGAACCGTTTCTCCATAGGAGTCCAGGTAAATCTACTTCAATACTTGATCAAGTGTTGCCCTGTCTATTTGCAATTTACCACCTATTCAGAGATTGTTTTTCTCTGTTAGTCCTTGAAAACTTTGCTGAAATGCTCTTTTATGCCACAAGATGGTGCCAAAGGCCTGGATAATAGAAAAGTAGTTCTTTGGCACCATCTTATGGTAGTTTGCACTGTACATTGAAGATCACGCTTGTATTTTCGTGGGAAGGCTTGGTGACATTTACTCCACTGAAAGAATGATGAGCTCATCTTAATTTACTCACAAATTTACTTAGTACTGATTAGTTGAATGCAAATATATTGTTTTGTGTTCTATGAATGCCAACATGTTCTATGAATGGAAACAAGTGGAAACACAGGTCCATTGTTTCTTCTGCCATCATGGAAGAGCACTTATTTGTTCTGCCTGTCACCATTTGTAATTTTTTTTTGCGGGGGGGGGGGGGGCAGCTAAGTTAAAATGTATAATTTCCCTCACTGTTGTTGTGAATCACTCGCTTTCCCCCAAAAATCAATTGGACACAATCTGAGCATGACACTTCTTTTTCCAGTCTCTCCTGGATGAGGATTTAACAAGGCTGGGCCGAGACCACAACGCTCATCAAGCCCTGCGAACTGTCGAGGATGCTCGCAAATTATGCCCGGGGAAGGTGTCCGTAGACATCATGTTCAGGCGGCCCGGGCAGAGCACAGCATCATGGGAGGCGGAGTTGTCAGAGCTGTTGCGGGCCTGCGACGACCACGTCTCCCTGTACCAGCTGACGCCCGAGCGAGGCACTCTGCTGTTTAAACAGCTACAAAGCGCCCAGGTGACGTTGCCCGGTGACCACGAGACGGCAGATATGTACGAGAGCGCCAGGAGGTTGCTGCACCAGCATGGATTTCAACAATATGAAGTGTCGAACTTTGCCAGAAATGTGAGTTGTCTGTCGAAAAGCGAGCCGTGCTGCGAATAGTCGAAATCTGCAAGTAATTGACACCGGGTTTAGAATTACAATAGATGTCACAAGATGGACCCAAACCATGATTTTTATAATAATAATAATAATAATACATTTTATTTATAAGCGCCTTTCAAGACACCCAAGGACACAATCAGGAACAAAAACAATAAAACAATACGGGTTGAGCAGCGGCAGCCAAACGCGCCAGCGTTAGTAAACAGCGCTTTGGCCCGTCTAATAGATGCTCCTCCGTTCAGTTCAACATTGTTGGCACCTGGATGCCACAAAGTGGCAGCCAAGCTCTACTTTTCTATTAGACTGGCACCATCTTGGGTCTTTTCAGAAAGAGCATAAAAACAGCCTGCTGAGTTTAAATTGGAAAATTAAGAGACATATGAGACGTTTTTCCACTTTTGAAAACATTTGATAATTTCTATTTATTTATATTCTTTATGTTCTTTTATATATGTATATTTTATTGTAATACACTTTTGTTCTTCTACTTCTCCCTTTCAAAAATTTGCTGCTGTAAATTGGGAATTCCTCCATTGTGAGACAAATAAAGCTTTTCTTATCTTATTTCCCAGGTCTTTACGTGTGGCATGCACTCATCAAAATACACCAAGCATCAAGTATCATAGCGTACATTTCTTGTCTCAGAGAAATGAGGCCATTTCCACCTCAAGCAAGTGACACAGATCTCGTCCTGCCCAATATACAGCTGGGCTAATGACGAGCCTGTGTTTTGTTCCCAGGACAACAACATGAGTCTTGCAACTAGTCTCTCGCAAGGGGGGGGGGGGAGTGCACGGACGCCCATAAAGATGGTAAAACCATTTTCCCCTCATGAACACGGCACTTCATACGCTACACTGTCTGATATGTGGTGTATGATGCTTCGGAAGCAGATTATTTACAATTATCACAAGTTTCACTTGAAGTCAGGATGAATGTTGCTTTTTTTTGTTTGCTTGTTTGTTTGTTTTCAAAAGCTCATTGACTAAAGAGTGCTCCAAATGAGGAGTTAAACATGTTACGCTTGGGTGTTTTGTTTTGTTTGTTTTTTTTACTTTGTGTTGCATGCCAACATTTCAGTGAGCAACCGTCACTTACGCTACTGCTCAAGTGAAAAGAATACAAGAATGGAGTACCATAATGAAGGTACTGTGATGCCCTCACATGTGGGCAAGGAGAGCCATAGTTGTAAATGTACTCTCAGCTCTTTTTTGAATGAGACAAACAATCAAAACACTCAGATCCAAAATAAGTACACAAGGAGCTGCGATAGGCCTCAACTCAGATGCTGGCCAGTCCAACTCCGGCTGCTGACATCACTCACTTGGCCACAGCCCTTGAGAGGTCGAATATTAATTACCCTAAAAAAGCAGTTAGATTTCTTGTATTTTCTTTTATGTTTTAATACAATAGGGTGTTATTTTTGTTCATTGATAATCCCTTGAATTTTTTTTTTATTTTTTTTTGTGGGGCTGGATTGATTTAGTGGTTTTCGGTCATTTCAATGGCAAAAATGGATTTCTTGTGAGCTTGATCAGGTCACAAATTAAATTTGGGGAAATCCATACTGAGACCACTTTGTAAACTTTTTTCAACAGAGTGCAGTGAGTCATCACAACTTGAGCTACTGGAAGGGAAGACAATACATTGGTGTTGGTCCAGGTAACCTACACTTCAAAGCTATGACCCTCAAAAGGAGCGCTGAAAATTTCTTGTCCATAACAGGAGCCCACGGGCGATTTGTTCCACTTGGGGAGGGAGGCACGCACAGAGAGGCCCGCACCCAGACACTGGAACCCGACGTGTGGATCCGCGAGGTCCAGCAGCACGGACACGCCACTCGGAGGAGGATTCAGCTGGGACATCATGAACTGTGAGCTTCTGCACAAACACCCAGAGTTGTGTTGTGAGGCACGTATTGTGAATTGTAACAAATAGTATGCATGCACCACCAGCTGGGACAAACAACTTTGCGGTCGCCGCGCACATGTGTCCTTGCAGTCACACTCGCCATGAGAAAGAATGTCATCAGCACATTTACGGGCACTGTCGTGTTCCTGTTATTTCTGAACCATTCTCTCTGGTTGGCAGATTGGAGGAGGTGTTGGTGATGGGATTGAGAATGACAGAAGGCATCACGCATGAGGTGAGGTGGTAAAATCATCATATGCCACAGAGTCAATTACAAGGGTTTGCATCGTGGTGGAACAAGACGTCGCCACACCCAGTTACTGTTGTACTTACTGTTTTTCATAATTGTTTCGTATTTATTTTATCCTAGAAGGGGCAGTTTCATTTTTCCATTCGTTTTGTGTTCCAAATGGCTGTCTACTAGGTCCATATGGGTTTTTTTCAGGGTAGATAACGATACAGATTACTAGTTAAGGAGCCTGATAATTGATACTTGAAAACCAATATTCCTTTAACGGTAAAACTGCAAATATTGTCGTTTAAAAAATAATAATTAATAATAATACAGTAATCCCTCGTTTAACGCGGTTAATGGGGACCAAAACCACCCGCGATAAACGAAAATCCACAAAGTAGCGATCAATAAATATATACAGGTAAAAAATCCGCAAAAAGTCCGCAAACGGTCCGCAAGAAGCTGCAAAACAAGAGCGAGTCACATAGAGCAACATATACAGTACTGTACTCCATGTACAGTATATAATTTTTTTTTATTTGCCGTAATTTCCGGACTATAAGCCGCGACTTTTGTCACACGCTTTCAACTCTGCGGCTTATTTAATGAAGCGGCCTATATAAAGACTTTTTTAACGGCCGCCTGTGTACCATCTTTCTTTGTAAATATCTCATGTAACAATATGGGCACCTGCGGCTTATAGACAGGTGCGGCTTATGTGTGTACAAAATGTTTTTTTTCCTTTAAAAATGTTGTGGTGCGGCTTATAATCAGGTGTGGTCTATAGTCCGGAAATTACGGTATTTATTTTTTGGTTGAAAAAAATCTGCGATGCACTGATGCCGCGATAAACGAACCGCGAAATAGCGAGGGATCACTGTAATAATACAAACATCTAAGATGGCTTAAATGCCTTTAACCCGTGTGCTGCAGTTGATGTGAATAAGTTTAAATAACGCAACATACAATTTTACAAAAATTGTAAAAGTATTATTCCTGAATATTTATTTTACTTTCAACCACTCGAGATGTTCAGTGGCATCAGCGCTATACATACACATATGGTTCTTATTTTTTTCTTTGTATTTTTGCCCTCTATGGACAATAAAAGCGGTGCTGTGCTATGACCAAAACATAAAATATATCTATATATATAGATATACATAAAACATGAATTGGAATACGCAAAAATCTACAAAATTGTAGAAATTGTAGCACAAGGGTCAAGAACATGTTGATTGACCAGCTTTTCAGATTTGTAACATGTAAAAAAAAAAATTTCACTAAGAAAATAGACACCGTTGGATTAAAATTCTTACAAAAAGCTCCCTCAAATAGCTCCCTCAATAGCTCCCTCAAATTTTCCACAGTAAGGTAAGTTTAAAAAAAATCTATATACTGTAATTGAAATTTTAATCGTTCACCTATCTGTCAATTTTTGTCTTTATTTTAAGTTCAAAAACAAACAAAAAAGTGCATCCTCAAATCAACTACTAGCTAGCAGGTCACCAGTGTGAGGTGCCAGCAGAGAACTTAGAAACGCAAAATAATGCAGTTTTTAACTGCTTGCCTAGCAGCCGTTGGATTTAAAAAAAAAAAAGGCCAATACCGATACACACTAAAATGTTCAATATCGGCGCCAATAATTAGACCCATCTGATAATTGGTCTGACTACCACAAATTTTTACATTGCCTGGCTTGACAGAAGAAAACTAGTGCAAGTCTAAATACAAAAAGATGCATAGACAGACATATCGATAAAGAGAAAGATGATAGATAAATAGCGGATAGATACTGGGCGTCCCCAATTTATGACGGTTCCAAGATACTCCTTTTCAATGCTATGAATGATGTATACTGTAGATATTAGCAATATTCATCAAGGCGCTGTACTCGGTCCACATCGTTTTACATTGCACTCGACATAAATGTCACAAATATTTTCTGTGAGAGTTAACTGCTAGCATTCAACAAGGCTCGCTTCCTTATGAAGTCAAACCAATTACTGTAATTTCCGGACTATAAGTCGCGACTTTTGTCACACGCTTTCAACTCTGCGGCTTATTTAATGAAGCGTCCTATATAAATACTTTTTTAACGGCCGCCTGTGTACCGTCTTTCTTTGTAAATATCTAATTTAACAATATGGACAGGTGCGGCTTATGTGCGTACAAAATGTTTTTTTTCCTTTAAAGTGTAGTGGTGCGGCTTATAATCAGGTGCGGTCTATAGTCCAGAAATTACGGTAAATAATTCGGTAATTGTAACAACATATCCCTTCTCTTCAAAACAATTTGCAATAGTCCTAGCTCTTTTCTATAAAAACATTCAACTAACATTGAACATTTCCGGTTCCCATGTTGGTGTGGCCCTCAACAACTGGGCTTCCGAGAACTTATCTACAAATTTAGGCGAGCAGATGATGAAATCCGCAAAGTCATCTGTGGTGTAAAGGCCACATGACATAATACTGTGATAAACAGAATTTACAGTTTGTCATTGTCAATGCGGTGGCATTTAACAGCACTGGCAGCTGTTCAGTCCACAGTTGGCCCTGTGTGACATCTTCAGCTCTTCCGTTGACGTCCAAGAATTCCTCCGCTGCGGCCATCTGACCCTCGATGACGGGTGACGACTCCACAGATTAAATTGTTTCACATCCGTGCCAGAATCACATCACATGTTTGGTTTTTTTATTTGGTTTTTCTTCTCCCCTTTAGAGGACTGCGCTGCTCCTGGGATGGCCTGGCGTTACTGGACAGCATGCTGCCAGCTCTGCTGCTACAACTGGAAAGACAGATCCATCCGAAAGCTCCAAGATGACCAGTGATGCAGTTTGCCTACCCACGGTGGTAGCATCAAGAATCCATTCGTTACACTCAATACAATGAGATTCTGAGCAACCAAATGCAGTCATGACTTACTGGCATCTAGGCAGAAATTAAATGAACATGGATTATTCTCATTTGTGTTAGCAGAAGGGCTAAACAAACAAGTCAATGTCCAACATTTTAGTGTGTGTTTATTGTTTGTTCCGGAAGCCACCATGGACTGCATACTGATGAGCTCATTATTTCCCCCCCCCCCAATAGAAAATCTGCAGACACGTGGAAAGAATCTTGAGAGTGAATTAAAATGGCTGCCGTTTTGTCATGTTTAATAATCGATGAACGTGCCTGAGCGGACGGCCTGCTCACAAAAACATATAGCTTTGCAATAATTACATTCAAATTTTAAAGAATAATTGCAGCAAACCATGAATTATTATAAACATTGAAATTTAATGAGGCAATCACTCCCAGCATCCTGTTTTAATAATGAGCGGTTGGCTCTCTAGTGACTCATTCAATATTTTTCTTCCATTATCTCTGAACAATGCTTCTCTGCTAGAGTGTTTTCTTTTCTCTCCCAGTGAGGTCATCAACAACCAAAAAAAACCCAAAAAGCTGCCTTCATGAAGATACAAAAGCCCTCTTTTTGGGGTTATTACAATATGTTTATATTGTGGTCATTTGCGGTATTAGACAATTGCACTGTATCACACTGAGAGTTGTTATTAAATTCATGGTTAAAACTACAGTCAAACCTCGGTTTTCGAACGCCTCAGTTCTCGACTAATTCGGTTTTCAACCAAAAATTTCGAGTTTTTTATGCCTCGGATGGCGAACAAATTTCGGTTCTCGAATAACTGAGCGCACTTGAATGCACCATTTGATTCCTCTCGCCTTCCTTACAAGAGGAAGTGACGCTTCCTCGTGTTGCTTTCCATTGTGAGCAGACGTGTTCAGTAAACATTTTTATTTGAAAAAAGAGCGTGGTTTCGGCTTTCGAACAATTTCGGTTTTCGAACAGCCTTCTGGAACGGATTATGGACGAAAACCTCGGTTTGACTGTACATAAGCGGCATTTCAGTTTTGTTTTGTTTTTTGTTACCGATTTGTTGCCTTACTGTGGTATATGTCAGTTGTTCCATGTACAGCAGCGATGGCTGTTTGAAAGTGCTCTATAAATACAGTTGAGTTGAGTTTTGTAGATTCTTTACCTTTATACATGCAGCTGCTCATCAAAAAAAATTTTGAATATCATGACGTTAATTTATTTCCGTAATACTATTCAAAAAGTGAAACTTGTGTAACGCATACATTCATTTTTGTCTGATTGTAAAGTGTCCTTGGGTGTCTTGAAAGGCGCTTATAAATAAAATGTATTATTATTATTCCACACCGACTGATACCTTTTAATTGTTAATTCATTTTAATTTAGAGGATTATTATCCGAAAAGCAATTAAAAACCCAAAGTACACATATATACAGCGTCTATTTGTATAGTTGTACACATGTAATGTGTGCGTGTTATGTGCATGATCATTTGTGGCACTACGCTTGTGTTCCTAATAAAGTGGCCGATGAGCGCGGCCCATTGGCACTGACTCAGCTCGTCACACCACCTCCACGCCACTCATCCTTTGCATGTGTAGGCGCCGTTGAGCATACTCGCACCGTATCTGGCATCTGACAATACGAGATGATGCTTCACGTCTTTTCATCTGAGTCATCCCACATCTCCTCCAAACACACACACACAAGCACACGCACTCTTGATAAGTTGTTTTACATCACTGCCTGGAAACAGATGACTCCTTACATGCTTTGGACCTTTATATGGAATCAACGTCATAATTATAGCACCGTGACTTTTTTTTTTATATTTGGGATCTTATTTCTATAAAAGAAAAAAAAAAGTTAAAAAGCAGGATGTTTTTTTTTTTTTCGTTTTTATTTTCAGTGTGTTCAAGAAACATTTACATTCATGTCATTTGCATGGCTATACAGTATGCATCGTTTTCTGTTGAGAAAGAACCGCTTTTAACATGACTATGTTATGTACAAAAAGTAGGAAAGCACCGGTCCAGCCAAGTGCTATGCAGAGTATAACTCCTTACATAATACATTGCAGCATACTACTACAATTGGTTTTTGCGGAGAGGGTTGGCAATTCATTGAATCGGACACCTCTCGGGTTTGTTGGCTTTGGCGCTTGATCCAAGCACCAGCCGCAGGTCGCTGCCGAAGCTCGGACGCCTCGCCAAAGTGTCCACGGCGGCGCAGGGCGCGGCCTCCCCCGGCGTGCGGCTCCGTCCGCGGCCGCGCCTGCACAGCGACTGATAGGTCACCATGGAAACGAGCCGATGCCGCGACGGCGTGGTCTCATAGGGCAAGCCGCCCATGGCCGCCAGTTCCCCGAACACGTCCTCCAGCGCGGTGCCGAGCTTGGCGGAGGTCTCAAAGAAAGCCACGTCCCGGGTCAAGGCCTCGGTGACGTCGGACCGACTGACGACTCTGTGAGCGTCCAGGTCCGCTTTGTTGCCGCAAACTACCACAGGCAACCTCGACGGACGTTTGGACTTGACCAACTTTGTCTTTGCGACTTTGATTTCGCTGAGCAGGTCGCGAACTTCACTGAAGGACTCTCTGTTGTCCAAACCGAAGACGAGCAGGAAGATGTCACCTGGACGCAAGAAAAATAAAGATTTACGTCACAACAAGCGGTTTGGCAGACCGAGAGGAAATTTTCCAAAAAAAGCGTCTTTGATCTGTATAGTGCCACTTTTGGTTTTATTTTACTGTCAAACTAAACAAAACAAAAAAACAAAAAAAAGAATTTACTTGACTTAAAAAAAAACACTTATTTTTGCCTTCAGAAAGCCTTTTGTCCAAATTTTAGCCTCTCAACAGTAAACATTCTCCAATTTCTGCCGTCCTCCATGAAAGCGGACTTCTAATTCTTGGGTTGAATCAAAATAAAACATTTGAAAACATCTATTTTTTTGTTTGTTTTCAACCGATTTTGACTTTTTTGGCAAGTCACCGGCCAAACCAGTAATTTAACCTCAGAGAACCCATGGGGTCAAATTTGGCCCCTATAAATTTTGCTCCTCAAATGCTGCCCTTAAATCCCAAAGGGTCAAATTTGGCCCTTATCCTAAATTAGGATTAAAGCATTGAATATTTGAAAATACATATATTTTGGTGTTCAGTGAACATATAGCAGTCATTTAATGTATAATTCATCATTTTCCAAAGAAGAAAAGGTTTCTTGGGTTCCTCAGGATTCATTTTACGGTAATTCATTACATTAGTGCATTTTCTGTCAGTTTGGAATCATGACTTAGGGCGCAAATTAAATTTTTGTTGTTGCAGATTCATCGATTAATCGACAATAACCCACAGTTATCATTTATTAAAATAATAGCTTGTTGCAGCCCTAATATTTATGAGAGTGTGTATGTGCATATCTATTGTAGGTCAAGGCAACATTTAGTGGAGACATCTACTTGACTCGCAGTTACACAAGACTAAATAATTATGTATGTGATCATTTAAAACAATTCGGAGTGCAAATGTAAAATTGTAATTAAAAAAAATGGAAAATTTAAATCATGAATCCTATCTTTCCTACTACTTCTACTAACAATAACACTCGTCTTTTGTTTTAATTAAACATTAGAAGTGTAATGAGGATACCGCCAACTAGTATGATAATAAATCCCCATAATCATGTCGTCAATATCAGTGCCTGATCTTGTCTGCATTGATCAAATACAGTAATAAGAAGAACCCATTCGAATTTCAAGGACTACTCATGAGCATACCCGTCAGTATGGAAAGCCTCCGTTTGGCCGGGAAGTTTCTCTCCCTGGTGGCGTCCAGGAGGTCCACCTGATACGTCTTGTCTCCGACGTGAAACAGCTTCCTGTGAAAGTCCTCCGCCGTGGCCTCGTACATCTCTTGGAATTCCTCCCCCAGGAAGCGCCTGACCAAGTTGGTCTTACCCACCCCGGGAGCGCCCAGCACCACAATTCTCTGGCAGTTCCGGGGCTTGATGTCACCCGGCGCAACCTCACCGGAGACGCAGGCCTCCTCCGGCGTGCCTCTCTTGTCCTGCTGCCTCCATCGCCCCTTGACTGTTTCCAAGAGGCCCAGCCCTGTCTTGGATAGGTTGGACACCTTCGGGTGCTTCTGCTGGACCGCTGGGCTGAGGGCTGGGTGTGGCGGGTGAGGATGCCCGCCAAGGGGGGTGAACCTCTCGGTCGTGTTCATTTTCGTATCGGTTCACTCGTCATGGATATCAGGAGCTCAGAGCCCGGCTCACTCGTCTGGCCATGTGCACGCCGAGCAGAGCTTGCCGTGGATTTTTTTATACACCCACGCCGAGCGTGCGCTCCCTGCGTCATCCGCTTGCATCCAGGGAACATGTTCCTTTTTTAGAAGCATCCCCTCTCCCTCCTCCAATTAGATTTGAGGCAGCTCACTCGTTGTAAGGCAGCGTGACTTTTTTGCACCTCACATTGTGTCACTGTTACCCGAAAAGTGTTTACTGGCTACTTGTGGATCAATCAACTGGGGTAATTGCCAGCATCCTTGTTGTCATGGTTACGGGAAGGCTGAGACTTCTGAGCAACAGACGTCCTTTCGTTTTCTCTCTCTCTTCTCTCTCTCTTTCTCTCTCTCTTTTTCTCTGCCTTCGTGTTTGATGTTTTATGTTGTTCTGGGGTATTTTTATGTTATTGTGTGTTGCTATTTTATAAGATCCAATACAAACACAATCTGCTGAGAAACGATGACTTGCAAGATGTTTTGAGAAAAAAAATTCCCATTGGAAATAATGTGGACTGAAATTATTAGCTGCAGGCTGTCATAAAAAGATTTATTGGCTGTGCCAAAAAATCTTTGTGGATCAATTTGACACGTTTAACCACAATGAAATTGTAAATTAAAAACAAAATATTGTGAAAGGAACAAAATCCAAATGTTTTGTCATTTTTTAAAAACAGTGGAGCGTTGACTTACAAGTTTAATTCATTCCATGACGAGGCCCATTACTCAGCAAATCATCTTGCCACATTGAAATGAATGGAAATGCCATTAATCTGTTCCAGCCCTGCAAAAAAACAGCAAAAAAGAACAACAAAAAAACAACATTTTTTAAAAAGAAAAATAGCACTCTTTAGAGTGATACTTTCTAAAAACATAAAATAATACACAGATTAGTTTGTGTGTCACAATTTCTTGCATCATTTCAATGGGCAGAGGGTATCTGGTTTACTTAGCCACCAGAGTGCAGTATGAAACATAAAGAAATACAACACGCAGATTTGACAATGCAACACCGAAGAAGACCATCGCAATTAAACTGCAGTAGTACTACTTGTTTTACACGGAGGATAAAGAATATATGCCTATGGCTGTTGTTGTATGTTGTCTGCATGTCTTCCTACTGTTTGTGTTCAACTATAAGCTGTTTATAAGTACAGTGAAACTCCTCTACAACGAAATCATGTTTGCAGCAAGACATTTTTCACAACAGGGGGTTTTTCACTGTAGCAAATTTGAAACAGGAAAGTGGGCAAGGTGTTAATGCATGAAGATTTTTTCACACTAGGGGGTATTTTCACCCATGTAGATTTCGTTGGAGAGGAGTTTCATTTCGATGCTAATTTTGTTAGCCCATCTATGTCATTTCCAGTTATGTATAAACATTACGATACAGTATCAGACTTTCCTAAATGTACTTAATGTTAATGGTGTGAAGCCCTCTCATACCCCTGCCGCACCCTCTTTTTGTTCCCTTGCAGCAGTCACGCACTGCACTATGATTCACCGAATGCGATGAGTTCTCTCTGTGAGGGTTTTTTTCCATCCAGCGTCACAGTGGAGCCATTATTTATTCATGAAGCCATCGTTGCAATAAGTATGTTTCTTTACACTTCCGAAGAACGTCATCATAAGAAAAGGCTGCCCTCAATTGGAAATGTCATTCAGTCTCCACAAGGTGCAGCTGCTGCCACAGAAGAAGGTCAAGCCAATAGAACAGCTCTCAGGCCTCTCTCTTTTAAGACCAAGAGAAATAATTTAAAAACTTTTTCAACAGTTCATGTGACCAACAACATGTACAACTCACGTGAACAAAAATCTGTCCAAAAATAGGAAGTAGTGTGCACACCTTTGTTTGTAATTCCATCCATCCATCAATCATTTTCTGATCCGCTTAGCCCGGGGGTCGGCAACACGCGGCTCCAGAGCCGCATGCGGCTCTTTAGCGATATATAGTGGCTCCCTGGAGCTTTATAAAAAATGTTTGAAAATGGAAAATGATTTTGATAGTAGGCTAATATAGCTCAAATAGAAATAGATACATGTTGCAGCTCCGAAAAAGGAGAGCGGTGGTGTTGGTTTTTTAAAACATCCACTTTATTTATGCTTTTAACAGTCTAGAAGACAAACACAGACACGTCTATGTCCGACTCTGTGCCTTTTCTTATAAACAAAATGTATTATTATTATTATTATTCTCTCGTCTTGTTCGACTTGAGAGGCGTTCAAAGACAGCCTCCGAAATTCATGACCACTTCACTGACACTAAGAAAAGTGAAAATAATGCACCAAAACAAAAAAATCAAGCGAGGAAATCACAAAATAAATTCTATGTTGGCGTTTGTGAACACACAACAAAGAGATGAATAACAAACAATTCTGAGACAGTCCAGTCTCATGCATACATACAGCATGCGTTTCCTTCTTTGTACGTTTTATAGAAGGCTTTTATTTTTTTGCGGCTCCAGACATATTTATTTTTTGTTTTTTTTGGTCCTATATGGCTCTTTCAACATTTTGGGTTGCTGACCCCTGGCTTAGCCTCACAAGGAGCAAGGTACACCCTGAACTGGTTGCCAGCCAATCGGAGGGCGCACTCATTGTGAACAAACATCTGTGCTCACAGTGACACCTACAGGCAATTTAGAGTGTTCCATTAACCTCCCACGTATGTTTTTGGAATGTGGGAGGAAACCCGAGTACCCGGAGAAAACCCAAGCAGGCTCGGGGAGAACATGCAAACTCCAAACAGCAAGGCCGGAATCAAACCCCGGACCCCTGCAATGTGAGGCTGACCCGCTTTGTATGGAAATAACCAATCAAATTCAAACTCACAGAGACTGGCATATTCAAAAGGGCCTCTGATCAACCCCACATAAAGTTCAACAGTTCTAGGATGCTATTTTTGACATTTTTTTTAACCTACTTTGCTTTAGGTACTTATTAACATCAACTCAGTTGCAATTACCACAACTTAGTAACATTACTGTTATTTTGTTACAGTGACCTAGTTACAGTTAAAATGACTTTGCTACAGTTAGTTACGAAACCAACGGGCTGTGTTCAGAGATAATCACATTCAAACTCATGTTAAACGGGACTCAGCACACACCTGCCACCATTTCAAGTGCTTCTAGTTAAACCCAAATAAACTTCTGATATTCTAGTAGGCTTTTCCTGACAGTTTCCCCATATTTGTTTCGAGGGATTGTTTTTGTTTTTTTTACCGCGCCACAAGCGCGATAGGACATGAATTGCTTCCACTTCATGGTTATTTAGAAATGTACCTGACACTCTATAATGGCTGAAAGTTTTAAGCGCGTTGGTGTACGGGCCAGAGTAAATATAGAAGCGGTGTTTCACATTTTACGATGTGTCATGTGTTTATACAATTGGTGGACATGGTGCGCATGTCAGTGAAGTAATATAGTGCCAATGTAAGGTAATGGCAGTGGCTGTGTTCCATTGAAGCGTCTCGTAGAACCTTGTCGGCAGCAGGCCCATAGCCAGATGGAATGCGGCCAATGATGCTGTTCATTATTCTTAGTCATCATGAGATTTTTCTTTTTTGTGGGGGGTGAGGGGGAAGGGTGTGTTACACAAGAAGTACAGTCATCCTGAGTATTGAATTCAGAATGATTTTATTTCATTCGACATCAACTTCTTCTTTTTGTTCCCAGCGCTTTTGGCAGGAAAGGTTAGTTTTTATGAGTGTTGACTAAAGAGTGATATCATGTTAATGAAGCAAGATGACAGATGACTTTGGAAAATTAATTGGCCACCATTGCTCTTGACCAGGAGTCGGCAACCCAAAATGTTGAAAGATAGATACACATAGGACAAAAAAAAAACACAAAAAACAAATATGTCTGGAGCCGCGAAAAAATAAAAGCTTTCTATAAAACTTATAATGAAGGAAACACACGCTGTATGTATGTAGGAGACTGGACTGTCTCAGAATTGTTATTGTTATTCACTTCTTTGTTGTGTGTTCACAAACGGCCCCATATAATTTATTTTGTCATTTCCTTGCTTGATTTTTTTTGTTTTGGTGCATTATTTTCGCTTTTCTTAGTGTCGGTGAAGTGATCATTAATTTCCGTTTTTCTGAGGCTGTCTTTGAACGCCTCTCGGGTCGAACGAGAAGAGAGAAGGCACGCAGTCGGACGCAGACGTGTCTGTTTGTCGAGACTGCATAAATAAAGTGTACGTTTTTAAAAACTAACACCACAGCTCTCCTTTTTCGGAGCTGCAACATGTATCTATATCTATTTGAGCTATATTAGCCTACTATCAAAATCTTTTTCCATTTTCAAAGATTTTGTATAAAGCTCCAGGGAGCCACTAGATGTCGCTAAAAAGCCGCAACTCTGGAGCCGCGTGTTGCCGACCCCCCGCTGTAGACTCATCCAAACTCTACCCCAAACCCTGACCAAGGACCTGTCCCAAAACCCCAAAACAGCCTATTTGAGATGTTTCCCTCCTCAAGTACAACCCATTTAAATGATCAAGATTGTCATCAGGCTTCTGCAGAGCTGACTGAGCTCCATTGAAAAAAAAAAATGAAAGAAACATTTGAGATAGGGCACGTAAAATAAACAACTGCAGCCACGTGGATGCCCAAGTGTGCACACCCTCTTTCTTGTGCATGATGATTTGGTTGTATTCATTCGCCACTACCATTTCAAGTTCCTATGATTAACCCCAGATAAAGTTCAGATGTTCTAGTCGGCTTTTCCCGTCTTTCTTTTCCTGTCTAACAAAAGCCAGAAAGTTTTGTGCTCACAGTGACTGCTGTTTAGAACTGACCATAACTGCCTCCACCTTGACTCAGGCCCAACTGAAGAAAAACAGCCAAGACATGATGCTGCTACTTTATCCAAGACAGAGGAACAACAAAATCTGCTGCAAATTGACAATCTCACCACAAGAGGACAGCTTAGAGACCGGAGTGACGTGAGGCTCAGGCTTTAAAGAAGCATTTGAATGGAATTAGGGCTGGGCCAAAGATGATTTTTTATTTATTTTTTTGGTTGGATGTCTGAAACATGCTTCTGTTTTTGTGTGTTCCTTGCACACTCGCTCTCCCTTTGTGTCCCTTCCCCCTGTCAGCACACGACCTTCCTCCTTGTGCTGACCTCTGCGGGCCTTTGTTGGGAAACAAAGAATGCTCAGGCATCTCTGTTCAGGAGAAATAAAAGACGCAGGGGAGGGAAGGAGTGTCTGGATGGCAGCGATGAAGTCGAGCTCGACCGACCTGATTGGTGAGAATCAAAATGAAACCGCCGCAACCCGAGCTTATTTTAACGTTGGAACAAAAGGACATCCCTCCGCTGTGTTGCTTGAGGCCATGGCGCCATCACCCCTGTTGACATTTGCAACACTTGTGTGTTTTTTCAAGGAGGAGCTGGAATTTCCTGTACATCCTGTTCCGCCGAACACTTGACGGTCCCTCCTCTGTAACGTTTTCGCCACTTCTCACGACCGGCGTTATCGGCCTCGCTGCGCATGCGGCTCACCGAGATTACTAAACCTCATAGCCAATAAGCGTAAGGTCCTGTGTAATGCATCAGGACCTGACTTTAGACAATGCGCCATTAGGGCTGATAAATAACTCAAGAGCCCAGACTTTCTGCTGCAAAGGAAGTAGGGCTCTCAGTTGATCACCCGTGGGACATATTGCTCTTATAACACTTTTTATGTTGAAATATATGCCACCATATTTTTACAGATACCCAGACAAGAAGGGATGAATGCAGCTGAATGCAGCCACGTCTCAGACTGGAATAATTGACTTTGGTGTTTTTGAAAGTCCCGCCCACATTGACTCACAGTAGCCATCTGCACTTATTTCGACATTACTGGTAAAATCCATCCATTTTTGTATGCGATGTCCTCAGTTATGTCACACGTGACTTTCCAAGAGAGCCAGGTTACAATTGTCGCCAGCCAATTGCAGGCCATGCATGGAGAAAAAAAATCATCAACAGTCAGTCTTCAGTGAATCTCCATGCATTCATTTTCTCTTTTGACGGACAACGGCAAAGACTGATAACTTTGGAGTTCTCGTTTGTGGCGATTTTGCATTAAACTGTTTTTCATCATTTCCGTTTTTCCGATTTTTTTTTGGGGTGGGGGCGTGGTCAAACAGCGTTTGCGATGCACTTGTGGAGTCAGGCGTGTATGCCACTTGCATATTATGTATAGAACTTGAGCGTCTGAGTTCTCATCAGCCCTTAGCTACTAGCTAGGCCTTCACCCCAAAAGTAAAAAAAATACATCTTCCTTTCGAGTGCACTTCAGTACGGGGAGGGCAAAAGTATTTTTGTCACCGCCTCGGCAATGAAAGGGTTAAGGCTGACTTTGCATGCACAGTGCAGGCCAGCCTCCCTCACTAGCCCACTCCTCCCTCCCTGCACTTTTGAGTGTTTTCAGGAGTGGTGCGGGGGTGCTCCTGCTTTTACACAGCACCGCAATACACTAATATAAACAGGAATTTTGAAACATCATTTTTTCCCGCGAATTTAGAACTAGATAGAAGATATTTTTGAACACTTTGTGTTTTACCCTATCGGCTTATCGGGACATGCCGAGAGGCGGAGGCACATTTTGGTCTTATTTCCTCCTTCCTCTCAAAAGTTGGGAGTCTGACGCTGCCATGTCATGAAGGTAGGAGAGGGGGGGAGGGAAGAGGAAATGAAGATTTATGGTATTTATAGATCTTATATCCAGGTTTTATTATTTGTATTTTCATCGAAATCACAGAAGCTGAGTCACTGTGAGATAGTTCACCTCCTCGTCCCGTTCGACGCAGCGTCCCGGGAAAATTCGATACGTACAGGACAAAGTCAATTAAAAATGCGCTTCTTCAATTTTATTCTAAATTAAATTTGACGTTCAATTCGCTCATTTAGAGTTACATAACGTGTAGTTAAGCTCTCGGATGTTTTGCTTTCGTGAAAAAAAGCGTGGAAAGCAAAATTCACAGCAGTATCCTAACCCGAATCAGTATCATTGAAACTTAAATCTAAATTAAAGATTGAAAAAACTGAAAACTCTTTTTGTTTACATTTCGTTTTGTCGTCAACCAAGTAACAGGAAGTGCACCACGTGAGCCGCCCTGACATCACACCTCATAATTTTAAGGTGACTAATCAATCGCACAATCATTTATTTGTATTTTTATTTTTGGCGTGGGTGTAGCACACAACTTAAGGAAATTGATGTTGCCTTCGCCTGTTCAGTCTATTTAAAAAGAGCCAACTGTACCCAATTTAGAAGTAACTACAATTTCTCACAGTTGAGTATTCTGTCAACGGAAGTGGAGGAAAAAAAACATCGCAATGTTCTTTCTTTCCACTCGTTTGTTAATCAGCAAGCTACTTCCGTCTTTGGTAATTGATGACGTCAGGTGCCTGGAATGCACGGGAAGGTGCCATTTTAAATTTGCGGTGGAATGTACCACGTAAAGCCCACAGCGTCTCAGGCTTTGTGAAGAGCGAAAATGAAGTAACCCGGTCCATTCACGAACCGTAATTCGAATCATTAATTACCTTAACGGGCTATATTGTTCACCATCTTTACACTTTTATGTGACGTGTGTGTGTGTTAAATAGCTACAACTGACAACAGCTTTCAGAACATGTTGGCGACGATGCTCGCTTTGACATTCTAACAATTATGTTTATTATTGTTAGTTTGAAGTACACGGTATCAATATTGAGGGACGTTTTTTTTTTACTTACCATCATTCAGCTACGAATACAAATTATTCTTAAAATGTCAAAAACTGATTACCTTTGTCAAGACAGACATTTTACAACTTCAAATTGCACACGTGCAGTTGTACCTAATGATGTGGCTCATGAGTTTATCTCATTTGGAATGTTCATCCACCCTTCTGACAGTATTGATCAGTCCAAAGTGCAGTCCAATGTAATGAACCAAGTAGTGACGTATGCAACATTTTGAAACTGCTCCCCTACTGATGGTCAAATTCATATTTACCTCACAGGAATGGAAAGCGTGTTCAACATAGTCAACTTGAAAACAACACATTGTGTTTTGCACCGCAATCACTCTGTATTGTCCCATTGTAAGATGAGCCTTGGTGTTGAGTTTCGGCAAGCAACGTACTTGCACCTTTCGCTGTGTTGGGAGAATCTCCTTTGTTCCTCCTAAATTTGTATTAATTTTGGACAGTTTTATGCTACCAGGACAAGACGGTGGTTTCATAGTGAGCAGGTCTGTCTCACCGTTAGGTTTGGAATCTCTGACGCATGCCAGTTGCCGATTCCTGGTTTAAATTGTCCATAGGTATGAAATGTCAATAGAGACAATTCTACATTTTCTTTAATTTTCACATTGTATATGCTTATGTATGTCCCAATACTTTTTGTCCAAGTGATCCTCAACTTTTCATTGATTTTCACATTGTCTTCCTCTCCAACAGGAACAAACTTGTGGATTTAATTGAATTTGCAAAGACAAGCTTGGATTTCTTTTTCTTTTTCTCTGAGCTGCTGCCTAAAGGGCACCCACCCCCATTTTTTTTTTCTTTCCCCCACTGGAGCCCTGATCGCCACCGCCACCATGCAGACATCGCTGCGCCGGCAGATGAAAAATGTGGTGAACAACTACACGGATGCCGAGATCAAAGTGCGCGAGGCCACCTCCAACGACCCGTGGGGCGCCTCTAGCACACTGATGGCCGAGATTGGTGATTTGACCTACAACATGGTGGCGTTCACCGAGGTCATGGGTATGATCTGGAGGCGGCTCAATGACCACGGCAAGAACTGGCGCCACGTTTATAAGGCGCTCACCCTGCTGGACTACCTGACCAAGGCAGGTTCGGTCCGCGTGGCGCAGGAGTGCCAGGACAACATTTACTCCATCCAGACCCTCAAGGACTTCCAGTACATAGACCGCGATGGAGAGGACCAGGGTATCCATATCCGCGAAAAGGCCAAGAAACTGGTGGCTCTACTGAAGGACCCGGAAAAGCTGAAGAAAGATAGGGCCCAGGCGTTGAAGACCAAGTCGCGCATGGTGAGGGTCTACGGTGAATATGGAGAGCTACCTCCTCCATACCCGGCTGCCCACTCCAGCCACTACGGGATGCACGAGACCCGAAGTTCGCCCTCTTCTCTACAATGTGAGTAGTAAAGACAAACCGCACCTCATAGCCTGTAGTCCAGGGGTGCCCAAACTTTTTTGACCGAAGATCCAGCCTGTTCATGGTCGTAGCTCACGCGTACCGTTTTAAAATGCTTCTCTCGGCCCTCCAGATTCCCATTCTTTGCCCGTCCCCTCAGTGAAAATTTGTACGAAACAAACACTGAATGAGAATTATGACAATGATAAAAGATATAGCGCAACAACTTTGATCACATGCTGCAACTGCTAAGCGCTAGCATTGTCCATCCATCCATCCATTTTCCGAACCGCTTCATCCTCAAGGGTCGCGGGGGGTGCCGGAGCCTATCCCAGCAGTCTTCGGGCAGTAGGCGGGGGAAGATTGGTTGCCAGCCAATCGCAGGGCACACAGAGAGAACAACCATCCACGCAACCTAGGGACAATTTAGAGTCACAAGCTGCAACTGCTAAGCGCAAACTCCACACAGGGAGGCCGGAGCTGGGATCGAACCCGGTACCTCTGCACTGTGAAGCCTACGTGCTAACCACTGGACTACCGGGCCGCAGTCACAAGTCACCGTGTGTTAAAGATGACCTGTTTTATTTTATTTTTTAAATACTTTTTGTGAAAGTGAGACTGATGGAATGATTGGGGTACAGTGTGCATTAACACAAAAAACATATTACTAACATGCACAGAGACACAAATGTTTGTTTGTTTTTTTTCCCTCTACACCCCTTGGATCGATTTGGGACCAATCCTTGATGTACTGGTCGATCACGATCGACGTAATGGGTACCCCTGACGTCGTCAGTCTTTTTCAATCAGTATAGATAGGCCATTCAAACCTATGGACAATTTCGAGTCAAAATGATCTACATATGTGACTTGCAACCAATCCAGGCTGCACGACAGCTCTCACCCAAAGTCATCTGGGAAAAGCTCGAGAATATTAAAAAAACGAGATAAAGTGTATTGTATTTATTGCAAAGCAGAACTAACTCACATGCCATGCCAAAACTAAGATATTGTTATGGGTGAATTTAACGTAGCCTTCCACAAGTTCGAACTTTTTGTAATGTCCCCACAATTGGTCAAGGATTCATTCAGCCCATGGTGCATTACCAATTGCTTTCTTGAACAAACGGTAACAAAATAAACCCATGATAAGCAATCTCATACATGAGCTGGATCGTCCACACCTGACGTCCAGGCTCTCAGTGTGTATACTGACAACAGCTAAACTACACTCTCTTTCGCTGACTTACAGTGTCACTCACCAGGCCGTGCCCCCACTTTTAAATTTACATACAGTGACTCGCAGATACTACAGTGTAGAACGTGAGGATGGCAAATACGAATGGACAAACGTAAGATTAAAGTATGAGAAAAATCCGGTACAGCTATTTGAACATGAATTTCCTGTGTGACCTATCATGGGAATTTGCGCCTAGCAAAAGAAAGGTGTAGTAGCCCTATGACAACTGTCAGACTTGAGCAACTACAGCCACACAGCTCTCTTTCGCTGCATGCGTTACAGTGTCAATGGCTCGAACCCAGGCCGTGAATCCCCCACTTATTAAATTTTTACATACAATGGAATAAGTGCATCTCACTAACGCAGACATACTACAGTGTGTTTGCAGCAAGACAACGTGACTGTAGCAAATTTTATCTCAGATGCAAACGTATACGTATGAGATGCATAAGAGCATACACGACACTTCATATAGAGTGTAAATTGCGAAATTTACGATCAGCATTCACTTTCACTTTCATCAAGATAATGTAATCCGGTCCAGCGTCCGAGTCTTAGCTCCTTGACATCCAAAAGCCATTTTAGCAATGCAACGTTCTTGCTGCGTGTGGACCTGCATCATCCGAACGCAGCAGTAGAAGTCGCTGTTGGATTAGACTTCGTTGTAGTGAATCTCGTCGCGAGGCAAGAGCAGAGAAAGGTATAACGCAACCGCAATGTTGTGAATGCATGAAGACACTAGTATTTTCGCCCTATTGTGACTGTCCTGCCAATGTCAAACGGAGTGCATACCAGCTCATCTGTAGCCACTTAGCTTGCGAGTAGCTTTTCAGATGTGGGACTTTTAATGTGGGACTTTTTACTATCTTCACTGAAAAACAAACATGCAGTAATCCCCTTCGGGCCTTGATGGGGTCTGTGTGGTTCTGAATTAAAATGTGTGAAACGTTAGCAGATGACCAACAGTGGTGGCTTTATGGTGTGATCAGTGGCACATTCGCAGACGCTTTCTGACTGTTTTACTGCCTCCAGTTTCTGTCTAGTCTTTTTTTTTTTGTCCAAGCAAATTCTCCCCCAACCCTTCTCCCTCACCCCGATATGCATTCTCTGCATATTTGGTCCTGAGGGTGAGCCAGTGGAAACATGTGGCTACTTCCCACCTTGAGCCAGCGGCCATGTGCTTCACCACTTCTACAAGAGGAGCACAATGCCCCATGCTCAGGCAAAATGAATAATCCCTTTACATTTTGGATTTTCTTGAAAGGGGAGCGTATGTTGTCCCTCTGCTCATTCCCGGGTACAATAACCCACTGATAAAGTATTAAAGTTCTACTTGCGTGACCGTCTTGGTCCTGAGGTAAAGAGAACACTTGCTTGATTGGAACTGTGTTTTTCTTTTTCCTGGGGCTGTATTCCCTCCCTTTTCATAGTTTTCATACAACAGATTTATAAATGATAGTCAAGATATTTTTGAGGGTGCGGAGGGGCTCTACGCTCTACCTACGTTTCAATAAGTAACTCAGTTATTCAAGTTATACAACAAATTCCAAGCGGTAATAGTCAACCGTAGGGCGAAAAGGTGTTTGTATGCTCTCCCTACGCCCGTTCTCTGACTATTGGAGACTGTTGCTTTGGGACTTTTGCCTTTTTTTGGGGGGGGGGGGTATGCTATTCCTATAGGTAATAATAAGGTTAACTTTTGCAACTAATATGAATTTGTAATAGTAAAAATTTGGGGGACTTTGTTTGGTTTCTATGCAACCTCCATGTTACAATAAATAATGAAAAAAAAACCTGACCACATGCTTGGGAATTTAGTAGCCTGGCTATTGCTAAGCATCCGCAGTTGTGCAAACCCACTTTGAGGATATGTGCTATTTCGATGGGCCAGGTTCCAAATCCATCCATCTTCCAAGATCTTCCCCGAACTCTTCGCACAGGCGCAGCATTGTTCTCATTCTGGGCCCACCGATTAGTAAGCAACGGCAACAAAGATCCCAAACAACAAGGGCCGGCAGATATTTTAACATTCAGCGCCAGTACCAGCGCCTTTCTGACCCGAGAACGCAGCCAAAGCGTGTTTTTTATTTTTTTGTCCGTGTTCGTTCCTTCTGTCAATGTTTTTGACACTTCCCAACACACTCAGTTCCCTCTCCTCTCCTTCCTCCAGCCTCCTCTTCTCAGCTCACGGCGGAGTTGGAGCAAGCTCGGCCGAGCACCACGGGGGAGGAGGAGCTCCAGCTGCAGCTGGCCCTGGCCATGAGCCGAGAGGAAAGCGAAAAGGTATGTATGCTGTATCGCACGTATACGCAACATATTGCACTGTACACTGTCAACAGTACGTGGGAAAAATTCTGAAGCAGAGCAAAACCGTGAATAGTAAGAAACATACACATTTTACCATAATCTTTCGTTCGGGTTCCCGTCTATGATGTATCTTGCTGCATCCTTTCCAACATTGTGCAATTCGGTGCTGCCTTCATTGTATTTTGAAATAATATCTTTTGGTCGGGCTGCACAATTAATCACATTTATATCTTGATCACAATTTGGGTAACCACGATTAAACTAACCTGATCGTCGGTAATCTTTCGATTTAAAATGCAGGATCTGTTGCAAATCGAATCCAACCAGCAGTAAGTCAACCAGCAGGCAGCTTTATTAAACTGCCTAAATAACAAGCAAGTGCATCCTGCAGCAGGAGCCTGATGACAGCAAGTCATATCAAGAGAAGAAAGTACAGCAAAAATTGGAGATGAGGAGAGAGTGCCTCGAAAACATTGGTCACCAACATGAGGCCCGTGGGCACCAGATAGCCCCTTCAAGGACTTGGGCCTGTACTAAAAATAGCTCACCAGTAAAGTGATCATTGGAAAATTGACATTTGTTTAAAAAAATGCAACTTGTTGTTTTGCATGATGAATAATTGTGATTAATAATCGCAATTACATTATTGATGAAAAACAAATCATTGTGATGATCATTTTGGCTGAAATCATGCAGCCTTAGTATTTGGATACGATTCTTTGGAAGGGGAGTTTATGATTTCCCTGTGTTAATCCCTGTTACACGGAGTAAAAAAAGTTTGGTCCCAGGAAAAAAATAGGAGCTTAGGGTTAGGTGGGACAATACTGTTCTTTTTTGTGTTGTGGTGGTGCATGTAATCCCATACGTAAATGACATGACATAAACAAGTAATTCTTTGGAACGTTCCATTCTTCTTCGAGGGGCTGTCTGCTCTCCCTACATTACAAAGTAACCACAAGATATTCAAGTTCTACAACACATTCCTGCAACCATTTTGGGAAACGTACCTGGCTGATTTTGAGTGGGGTTTTTCAGCCGGGAGATGTATTCACTCAATCCATTACAATAACTAACAAATATATTGAAGTTCCACTTGGGTAACCAACCATGTTTGGTGCTGAAAAAAAGAGGACTTTTGTTTTGCGATTGGGAGTTGTTTGGAACTGTATGGGTTTTTTTTTCTCCAAAGTTGGCATTCGTCGTATGCGCTCCCTATGTGTGTGTGTGCGTGTGCGTGTGTGTGTGTGTGTGTGTGTGTGTATTTGTTGAAGACAACAACAAAAAAGTACGGTAAAAACACCCGTGAGATTGCTCAGGTCCGTTTCCAACGAAGCCATTAAGCCCTTCTTATATGCGAGCCGCCATTTCCCTGAGAACAGAACGTCTCTGTCTCCGACTCAGCCAGTAATGGCACTGGGATCCATCACTGCGAGCCACCCAAACAGGAAGCACATATCCAAGCACGGCCAGGCGCCTGACACACAGCCTGCCCTCTTCAGAGTGAACTGATTAGAAGGAAGCGTACTGAGAGAAATCATCTTAGTGCCTCTAATGAATGAATGGCCTCAGGTTATACTGTACATCGGGTCCTTGCTTCTAATCCTTGCTCCCTTTGACCTTAGCCGACTACTACAACAGTGGTTCTCGATGAAAAGACCGCAATGCAGATCGCTGTGAGCCTCAGCAAAGAGGTCAAGAAGGTACAGCTTCGCTTGGTCCAGGGACATGAAGGGAACGTTATTTTGCTCGCTTCTTCCTTCCAGAAGCTTTCTTACACGACATGGACAATAGAATTGAGACACGGTCATCAATGAGAGCTTTTTGCGAAACGCCTTCGCTGACCCTGACCAAATCTATGCTTCCAATTTTGTGCCAGCATTCCATAATCCTGTCTGAAGTCTTCCCAGAAAAGTGGGAGTTGTTCTAGCTTCAAAGTGGCAGAACAGCTCCAGCTTATCCTCCATTTCCAGGTGTCCCAATACTTTTGTCCATCTAGTGTCATGGATAACTTCCCCCACCCCCAGGTCTTTATTTAACAAACCGGTCAAACTTCTCTTCTCAATGGTGTGAGGTGAGGTACTTGTGGTGTCATGATGTGACAAAAAAACAATGTCATAACAGTTTTTTTGTTTGTTTTTTGTTGCATTTGGCCCCACTCGCAGTCAGTCAAGCGTCCACCCACCACGGTGGACATGGATGAGGACTCCCAGCTGAAGTTAGCACTGAGCATGAGCAAGGAAGCACACCAAAAGGTAGGCGGAAAATTAAATCCCAATGAAAAAAATGAGGGCCTGAAAGATGTTTCTAACTAGAAACACAATTTTTTTGTGGTGGATGTATCTCATCAATTGGAGATCTTGTTAAAAATAAAAAACAAATAAATAAAAATAATCAACCAGCTAAGGCGAGGATATGTGTTGACAGGAGCAAGTCGGTCGCCAAGGAGATGAATCACTGCTCAAGAAAGCTTTGGAGGAGAGCAAACGCGAGATGTCGTCTAAAGGCGGGGTATGAAATTTTGGGGTATGCAATACCCTATTTGGGGCGGGAGGGGCGTTGTGGCTACAGAGGGCATCATATGTTAGTCCAGTGACAAAATTTATAGGGGTTTGATTACCGTAATTTCCGGACTATAAGCCGCAACTTTTGTCACACGCTTTCAACTCTGCGGCTTATTTAATGAAGCGGCCTATCCATCCATCCATTTTCCGAACCGCTTGATCCTCACGAGGGTCGCGGGGGGTACTGGAGCCTATCCCAGCTGTCTTCGGGCAGTAGGCGGGGGACACCCTGAATCAGTTGCCAGCCAATCGCAGGGCACACAGAGACGAACAACCATCCACGCCCACACTCACACCTAGGGACAATTTAGAGTGACCAATCAGCCTGCCATGCATGTTTTTGGAATGTGGGAGGAAACCGGAGCACCCGGAGAAAACCCACGCAGGCCCGGGGAGAACATGCAAACTCCACACAGGGAGGCCGGAGCTGGAATCGAACCCGGTACCTCTGCACTGTGAAGCCGACGTGCTAACCACTGGACTACCGGGCTGAAGCGGCCTATATAAAGACTTTTTTAACGGCCGCCTGTGTACCGTCTTTCTTTGTAAATATCTCATGTAACAATGTGGGCACCTGCGGCTTATAGACGGGTGCGGCTTATGTGTGATAAAAATGTTTTTTTCCTTTAAAAATGTCATGGTGCGGCTTATAATGTTTATGTTGAGGGGGAAGAAATTTCATCTGTGCTGTATGTTACACATACGTACAGCACATTTGACAATAAAGTTGTATTCAATTCAATTCAATTCAATTCAATAATCAGGTGCGGTCTATAGTCCAGAAATTACGGGAGTTATTTACATAAAAATTTTCAAACTATCTGACAAGCTACTTACCGATGTGTTTTTTTTTTCTCCATGTTGTCAGACTGCCTTCATGGACCTGGTAGATGTTTTTGCCGTGCGCAAAGACCCTCCTCCGAGTGAAAACGTCTGGCATAAAACCCCGTACCAAGCGTCCGCTGGTGCGGGGGGGACAGATCTCTGGAACCCCTTGGGTGAGTGTCTGAGAGTTATGTGCTGAAAGGGTTGAAGTGCATGAATCACACGTCCTTTCAGAAATATAGAAATAAGAAATAATGTGAAGTCAGCATAACTGTCATCAACGAAACAATGTATGAAGTATTTTTAGTGTTCTTCATGGTCTTATAAGTACAAAATGTCACCTAATGGTGTTTTATTGGTCTTACTGGAATGAGTAAAGACTATTTAAAGGCAACATATTATGCATGGTGGTGGGGGTGGGGGGGTGAGTTTCCACTCTGTGTGGGTGAAAATGTGTTACCAAGTCATCCACCCTCTCCAATTTACTCCCGCTATTAAAGAGGGAAGCCGCAGCTTGTCAAAAGTGGGTGATGCTTCCTGGATGGTACCTCCCACCTCCAACAGCCCTCCTCCGCCCTGGGAGCCCAGCTCGCCCCCAGTCAACCCTTGGGACCCCCCACCGGGCACAGCCTCCTCCAACCTATGGGGCATAGGTGGGCGTGCATTACAATTCATACATTGTGTCCGACTGAGAATCATTAATAATGATGTTATGGGCAGCACACTAATTTATCACTCTGTCATTTATTAACTCATTCAGTACCAGCCAATTCTGGACCAAGTCTGAAAAGATGTTTAAAAACGTCTTTGGGAGTGAATGAGTTAAAATGGTAGAATGCAGAATCCAGCCCTTTACTTCGAAGTCTACATTCACTTACTAGTCAGAAAGCTTTTACTTCAAAAGAACTGCGGTTACATTAACTTGGCAGACTTTCAATCCTGAGGGGCCATAATGCTGCACGGCTCCCGCAGAGTAAGGGAAGAGGCGGAGTTTTGCAACAAGAATAGTTCTCAAGAAAGAATTGTTCTCAAGCTATTCATGGAGAAATAACAGACGATAGGACAATAGTATCATCAGATTGTGAAAAAATATCAAATTGACCATTTTTGGACGGATGGGTTTTCTGAAGAGAACCGAGGACTCTGTGGGGGCCCCTTTTTGCTTCGGCTGTCTAGGTTTCAATGGAGAGGCCGAGTAGCATGACAGAGGGTACAAAAAGAGAGAACACAGGATGGAAGAGTTGAGCTGATATGTGCCCTGTGATTGGTTGGTGACCACTCCAGGGTGTATAAGTCAACTGGGAGGACATGCGCTATAGAAAAAAGATGGCTGATGATATTCCAACATTTCAGGATCATCTGCAGTGGATCCCTTCACAACACCCAAAAAGTCTCCTCTCCGAGCTGTGAGCCCCTCCGGTAATGATTGCATTTGATTATCTTATCAAGACTTTTGCCCAGTGCCAAACAAATCCAACTCTCCTTTTTAGATGGCGATCTGTTCGATGAGGCCATGGATGGAGGTCAACTCAACGGACAGAGGGAAGGCAGCCCAGAGATGTTTGACTTGCACCAGCTTGGACAAAGCCTGGCGGACCCTAAGCCTCGCATGGTGCATACCCCCGAGTCCTTCCTCGGCCCCGCAGCCGCCTCTTTGGTCAACCTGGGCACGCTGATCCCTGCTAACTCCCAAGCCAGCTTGAACCCTTTTCTAGCAGGTAATGGCGAATTTAGGGCCAGCGTATTTTGAATACTTTGTATATAGTTGGGTTGAGAATTGGAATTAGGTTCATCAATTGATTAGCACACAACATTTTTATCTTGAGTCTCAATTTTTGAAAAGCATTGTTTTTCAGTGTTTGTAAGGGAAAAACATTGTGTAAAGGACCCCTTCATTTGGAGGGAAAATAGAGAGATAAAGTTGCAAGAGGCATCTATTTGCTGCTGTTTTGGTTAGCTACAGGGTTAAATGGGCTCAGCTGGTAAATTTCTAATGACAGTGTGAAGTCACCAACTGTTTTTGTTTTTGTAAATGAGAGGCATCTACTTGAGGGAGGCGTTTATTTCTTGTTTTCGTTTGCATGTATGTATATACATGCATACCAGTACGTAGGTACATACGTACATACATACTGTATATGCATAGCGATACATGCATTAGTACGTACATACATACCTGCCCTTACTGTATATGTATATGTCAGCCTAACAGGACCTGCCTGTTCGAGACACATGCATATTTGCGATTACGAATTTGCAAATTTGCCTGTTGATAGATTTTGGAGGGGCCTTTCCACTACTACAGTCAAACCTCGGTTTTTGTCCATAATCCGTTCCAGAGGGCTGTTCGAAAACCGAAATTGTTCGAAAACCAAAACCACACTTTTTAAAATAAAAATGTTCACTGAACACGTCTGCTCACAATGGAAAGCAACACGAGGAAGCATCACTTCCTCGTGTAAGGAAGGCGAGAGGAGTCAAATGGTGCATTCAAGTGCGCTCAGTTTGTTCGAGAACCGAAATTTGTTTGTCATCCGAGGCATAAAAAACTCTACATTTTTGGTCAAAAACCGAATTGGACGAGAACCGAGACGTTCGAAAACCGAGGTTTGACTGTATTATACGTGTGTGTGTGTGTGTGTGTGTGTATGGGGTCTGTGTGTAATAGGCTTGGGTGTGAATGATTTAAAATGCATGTGTGAAGTCAAAAGTCGTGTATGGTTTTGTTTTTTTTACATGAGGCACATATTTGAAGGAGGCATCTGTTGCCATTTTGGTTACCAACAGGGTTAAAATGATGTCAGCTATGAATTCTTTTATGTCTGTGTGTGTGTGAAATCTGTTGTTTTTCAAGAGAAAAGCGGAGGCATTTATTTGCTACTTTTTTGTTCAGTAACAGAAGTCAAATGAGTTCACTTGTGTCAAGAATGGCATCATTGGGATGCAGCTACTATTACAAAAACAAACCTTTTGAATAAGTTAAAATTATTTTGCCTCTCCTTTTTAGGCGCGGGTGCTTCCACCACCGTCAACCCATTTGATCCGGAGCCGGTCAGACAGACTCTAGGTCAAATGGCCTCGGGCACACTGCAGCCTTCCCTTTCCTACAGCGCCTCCTTGCCTCTGCCCATCAGCCAGCAGATGACCAGCCTCCCGTCGTCCTTCACGCACCCGACACACACCGGCCTGGAGCTGCCCCAGCCTCTGTTGCCCCTCTCCACGGATGGCGCTTTCGCACCGCAGCCCGCAATGAACAATCAGAACCCTTTCCTATGAGGAACCATTCAAGTAGTTACAAAAAGGGAAATTGAACTGCAGTCCGAAGGAATCAAGTGGACCTCCCCCATTGTTTTTTTTCCCTCCTACATTGTGGCATAACAAGTTAATAGATGCAGTAACAGGTTCCAAATGATTTATCATGTAAAAGTCCTTTTCAGGCTATTGCTAATTAGCTAACGCAACAACAACAAGAACAGAAACACGGTGTAAGTTGTCGCCGTTGCACTTTGGCCTTTATTTCCACTCAAATGTGTTCTGCTGCCTTTGTGTAGTCAACAATCCTGTTGCACACTCAGCTGTTTGTGTCACCACCTGCTGCTGTTGTTCTACACGATGGACTTGCGCAGTAGTGTTTAAAAAAAGTATCCGTGGGTTATACAACGGGAAGATCATGTAGTTTGGGTGAGTTGAAAGCGTTTCAGGCTTTACGCTAACGGTAATGAACACGGAATTAGTAGAGTGTTATGGAAGGACTCCATTGATTGTTTCTACTTGTTTGGTCCTAAATATAAATAGCCATATTTCCTCAAATAGTGCCCCCCCCCCTCCACCTCAAAAATAAACGCCCTGCCCCAATAATCAGTTAGACAATAAACGCCTCCTTCAAACAAATGCCTTGTGTTTTCCCTTTCCTGTGTAATTATCTTACTTTGTAGCCGCTTCTTTTAAAGAGTTAACAGCCAGGCTTATTTGGTGTCATTTTCAGGCTAACTGAATTCAAGTGCGGAGACTTAATCGAATGTTTTAAACTACACTTCTCCTCGACATTATTTAAGTCAAAGCCTCCCCAATCTTGACTTGACGTTCACTATACGCCCCCTGCAGGATGATCGTAAACATAGATCGCATCACAGTCACTTTATAAGGCACAATTTGAAAATTGAGAGAAAAATTTCATGGTACACCATCAAACAAAAATGTCAGAAAACTTGGACCGATACAGTTTATGTGCCTTTTGCCATCCAGTGGAAGTACATGTAATTTTATTTATAGTAAAGAATCATATTCAGACGAATAAAAATGTGACTGCATTCATCCATAAAGGTCTCCTGGTTGAATAAATTACTGTACATTGAACAATGATTTGACCTTTAGCCTATATAAGTGTGCCCTCACACTTTCAATAAAATGTCACTGTAGCTTCCTTTCACGCCAATAATTGTCACTTGGCGACGGATTCCAACCACGCCAACACCTCGCGCAGTCCTGTTCCAGAGCGGGCGCTCGCTTCCAACATGGTGATTGGCTGAGGAGCACAGGCCACCACGTCATCCAGTCGGAATAGGGAGCGCATCTCTATCAGGCTCATGGTGCAATGAACGTCCCTGGAAGGGGACCAGCATAAGAAGTTTGGATCAGCCAGGTTAGTTTGAGGAATTTCTCCCAGTTTGAATCCATTATCCTGCTTCCTTTGAACTTGAACTAACTTCATGACCATCGATCATAAGATAAGAAAACCTTTATTCTTATCATGGCCCTACATCAACAACGAACATGCCCCGATCACATTTCATAGACTGATGTGGGGCCCCTCTCAGGTGGATGCCTGGTGCCCACGCCCTGTTTGTTACCCCTTTGCACAACCCTCTAGTTGGATGACGTTGGTGGTTACTGTCTTGGATATATCAAAGATCAGCAACAAAACTGATGCAGTATGATTATATTAGTATTTACCGGGTATATGTTGTTCCGAATATACTTGATGCACTGAGAATTCCTCATTTAGTGCCATTAAAAAGAAGTGTGTGTGTGTGTGTAGCATAACAGCTGTGTCTCTTTACCTCTTGTTAAAGATTATAAGCACTGAAGCATCTCGCAGAGGCTCAGCAGAAAGCACCGACAGAAGCTGGATGCATGATGCCGACACCTGAGCGATGTTGGATGAGTCCACTACAAACTTAAAAAAAAAAAAAGACAAAACATGAAATATTATACATATGTTGTTGAGCGTGTTTTGAGCTTCAGTATGTGAAAGCAGCACTTACTATGACCGATGAGCAGTCGTTGAAGTAACTGGGCCATATTGGGCCCATGCAGCCTCCGAGCTCCCTGATCGTCAGCTTCTTTCGCCTTAGCGTCATGTCTGTCAGATTGGTTCCCACCTGAGGAGACGTAATGAAATGAAAAGAATTTAAAAAAAAAAAAGATTAGAAACTCACCATATATAAAATATAAAAATACTAAATATATGGAAATACAGTATGTGTATTTATATTTTACTCGTCTTGAAGTAATTAAAAATCTAACTTAAGTATGGAGTACAGTAGTAGTGTATGTGTGTGTGTGTGTATATATATATATTCCTCCTTAAATAAAAGTATAATACTTAAAAAAATGTTAAATAAGTGTCGTCAATGGGTTTGTAAACGTATTAAAATGTACACAAATTGTTACTCTAATTTACAGTCGGCAGAGTATGTGGAGGGCTATCCATTTCAACAGCTCCCTGCAAACTGAGCTGTGAACAAAAGGTTAAGAAAGCAACAGCAGCTGTGTTTACATCAAGTTAATCAAACACCAAATGGTCATTCCAGTAGAGTTACAAGAGTCGGATTTGTCAGATTCACTGCAACTGGCAATGCTAATCATGCTATGATGCCATCCTGTTGCTAAGGGGCGCGCGAAACAAACAGATTAGACTAGCATATTCTAGCCTTTAGGGTTTTATTATCCGAAACGAGCAGAAAGGATATTGAGGAGTCGCTTTAGGAGCAATGTTTTCCCGACGCCCGTCGCTCCTAGGAGCAAGCACACTTCATGACTGCTCATTTTAGATTCAGGGTTTCTTGCGCATTAGCATGTAGCACCGTAGCTTCACGGGGAACCATGGTGACAGTCACGTGATTAGTCAACTCGCCTGTCATAGGACAAAGCGGGTCCGGGATTCCAGTTGTGTCAGCACGATATAAACAATACGGAAAGTAATAAAGACCAATACAGTTTAACTTTGGAGTTCTTCGGACGAATCCAACCTATTATTAGTGTCTGATTCCTCAACGTATTGCAAATACTTTAATTCGGTGGCGTGCAACACATTCCGTTACTTTAGTTAAAGCACACGCTTTTTACATAATATATATTGGTCAATATAGGCGGCCAAAAATACAGTACTATAAGCATGTAGCAACGTAGTTTAACAGGTAACTATGCTAGTATCACGTGACGAGCTTTCTCGCCTATGATAGGAGATCACGCCAACGCGACATAAACTCCGATTGGTCATTGAACTGCAAATACTACGGAAAGAAAATTGATCAAAACAGTTAACGATGTCAACATAACTGCTTTTAACAAACAGGTGGTATTAAAGAGCCTATATATATATCACCTTAACGTTGAAAAAAATATGAAAACTCGTTCAATAGTATTTATTAATACGTAGTCTATTTTATTGTGCGCCATATTAATCACCAGTAAACTGAACCAACGACGTACTCTAATCCGTTATCTGATACGTCACGCAATTTCACGTGGTACGGTCGAAATAAACACGGCTGCAGGCTGTCGGGGTGTCGTCGTTCTTACTTCAACAGACATTACACTGCACCTAATCCTTGTTGAGCGATGGAAGATAAAATAAAGAAAGAGTTGGGTACAGCCACGCTAAAATCAGCTGGCCACTCAGAAGGTGGGTGCATCAGTCAGGGCCAGAGTTACCACACGGACACTGGCAAAGTGTTTGTGAAGATAAACCACAAGAGCCAGGTAACTATGATCTTGCTTCTAACTCTGCTCATGCACTTTGTAACTTGGCACTTTTTCAACCCTTCACAGGCCAAATCAATGTTTGATGGGGAAATGGCCAGTTTGGACGCCATAATAAAAACAGGAACAATTAAAGTGCCCAAACCTGTGAAGGTGATCGAGTTGGACAGTGGAGGCTGTGTGTTTGTGATGGAGCATTTGGATATGCGTGGTCTAAACAAGTGAGGCTCAAGTCATTGTGGTCGCATGGCCACCACTTCATCAAAAAGGATCTTTGAAACTATTGTTTTTTTCCTTTTACTTGGAATGTGCAGATATTCAAAGCAGCTGGGAGAGCAGCTGGCTGATCTTCACCTTCACAACAAGAGGCAGCTTGAGAAAGTGGGCAAAGAGCAGCAGACAGTTGGTAATTGTTCTTCTTTTACGGCAAATATTAACAAATTAGTATACACTCACCCATTCTGAATATTTTATAATTTATATTTACTTATATAATTTTTGTTCTTCTACTTCTCCCGTTCATAATTTTTTGCTGCTGTAAATTGGGAATTTCTCCATTGTGAGACAAATACTGTAAAGGTTTTCTTATCTTATCTTACAGTAGTATCTACTTGGGTGCTTAAGAACAACATTTTGTCACATTAAAGCTTTTTGGGAACTAAAATCAACGTAACATACTATGACCAAACTTATTGGAAGTTCTGTATTTGCTCAACTCGTGGCCAGGGGAGTTCGTTTAATCTAATGCAGAGAGTACTGGAATATTGATCTTTCCATTTAGTCTACTGCAATTCATACTGCGTGTTCATTTGAAGCAGAGTGTTCATTTCTACAAATGACTGTCTATTTTTAATTTAGTCCACTGCAGACAGTCTTTGTTTGCTCCTGAGTGATTTAATTGAGGTGAGGCGTCTCTTTATGTGGATGATCAACCTTAATAGAGTTACTGTGTTTATTACCGTAGAGGCCATTATTTGAAGATATGCAGTGATGTGCAAGATAAATTTATGAATTCCTTTTGCGTAAATAGGGAAAGGAGCCGGACAGTCTGATGCGACTTACGTGGACAAATATGGCTTCTCTACCGTTACATGTTGTGGCTATATACCGCAGGTGAACACACTCTGCAAACTGAACAGCATTGTAGCTTTGTAGATGCATGACGTGTCCTCTTTAAAGCCGTCACATTTTTTTCATGCAGCATTAGCGTGGCTTATTTTTACTTGTCACTTACAGGAAAACGAATGGCAGGATGACTGGGTGACGTTTTACACTCGACAGAGGCTTGAATGGCAGCTAAACCTACTGGAGAAATCAAATGGGGACAGAGAGGTGCGAGAGCTTTGGGCAGCCCTGCAGGTAAGCTGCAACGCTGGGAGAGTACCAGGTGTTGATTCGAAGTGAGGCGTTTATTTGAGAGGAGGCCTTTATTTGTACAAATCATTTTACATAATCAGGACTTGTGTCGCATCTATTTAGAAGACGATACGCACAAATGTTTGTGTAGGAACACATTGTCTAATTACAACGACAGAGACAATCAGGCATTCATTTGAAGCAAGGTGTTTATTTCAGAGTGCGGCCTTGTATTCACAAATGTTTTCATATGGACTGGCTACTTTCTACGTACTTCGGTTTACTCAACTGCTCGAGTAAGCTGCGCACTGGTAACCCGAAATATGTCTGACAGCTGAAGATCCCTCAGTTCTTCCGAGACGTGCAGGTGTTCCCGGCTCTCCTCCATGGGGACTTGTGGGGAGGCAATGTGGCAGAAACCAGTGAGGGCCCGGTGATCTTCGACCCCTCTTCTTTCTATGGCCATTCCGAACACGAGTTGGGAATTGCCGGTATGTTCGGAGGCTTCACCAGCTCCTTTTACTCGGCCTACCACGAGAAAATTCCCAAGGCACCCGGCTTTGCCCAGAGAAACCAACTGTACCAACTCTTTAACTACCTGAATCACTGGAACCACTTTGGCGGTGGCTACAGAGGCTCATCAATAAGCGTCATGAAGGACTTGCTCAAGTAACCAAGTCTTAAACAAGTCTTAAACTTTGCATAGGTAACATGTTACTAAATGTTTAGGTTAAAATGTCATGAAATCAAACCAATCAATAACTATATTATGACTGTTGTGGAAATTGTAAAAGAAGGCGACAATTTCTCACGTTCACACACAGCAAGTGTGTCGTTTTATTTTTCGCATCTCATAAAAAACTCTCGAGCCAGAAAGGTAACGGCTGAAAATCCGTTTCTATAGTAACAAGCAAAACTAAACATGGCGGTCCTTAAAGGGACCGCAACTACTTTCAACCATTGCATTCAAGTATTTGCAGTTCGTGGTGAATTATGAATAGAGACGTCACTACACAGTCTTCATTTTAAGAAGATTGTGTTCAAGATTTTATATTTACAAAATTAATCATGCTTAGTTTATTTGAAGTAAGGCAGTTAGTTTGAGAGGAAGCCATTATTTGCACAAATGCTTCCATGTGAAGTGGCTACTGTCTATTTCCTTAACTGCAGATAACAACTGGCATTCAGTTGAAGCAAGGCATGCATTGTTTTTTCATATACTGTAGTTGAGTATGGACTAGCTACCATCTATTTTCTCAACTCCAAAGAGTACCAATGTTTATTTGAAGTAGGGCATTTATTTCAGAAGAGGCCCTTAATTGTACAAATGCGTGTGGACAAGTTTACTGAACTGCAGAGTACCAAGCATTTCTTTGAAGCAATAAATAAATTTGAGAGGAGATCCCTTTTTATTTTTTTCATCTTGAAAATCATATGAAATTAAATAATTTTAGTGAGTGTATATTCTAAGTATTGTGGCTTTGCTGACTGGATGTCAGCACTTGATTATGTTGTCGTGCAAAAGACACGCAAAGAGCACGCGTACCATCACAGAGATGAAAGACTTACACTGCTCCCGTGTGTGAATAACATACGCGCATCTATGGAAAGGTCATGAACACGAAAAAGGTGAGCATTTTGCAGAAAAAAAAAGTTTTGAAGGCTTCGTGCCATTCCCTCGCTCAGTAGGATAGGGCGTCATTTAGGTGTTGCTCCCGAATCGGCGCATGCGCGGTAACGTCGCAGGAATTGAGCCTTTAGACTTGCCGTACTGGGGCAGGGCATTGCTAACAAGACAATCTGCGCAATTTGAGAGATTTTTCATATTCATTGCAGTTTTAAACATTATTTTCGTTTAAACAATCCGTACAGATATTGCCTGAGGAGTTTATCACCAAATATATACATGAATTTACACATAACTGCTTTATCACGTCCTAACTTTGTTCGCTCGCCGCGAATGCTAACAATTACAAGCTAGCGTCCACCTCACCCGTCTCCGAGCCTGCCAAACCTCCACACTATGGCTTCATTGAAGCCACAAGTTGCGTGCTCGGGAGATGAGGGAAGCGAAATTGTGTTATCGGAGATGGAGGTCGGGTGCGGAGGCGACGAAGCGAGCAAGGGCGAGTTAACGGAGATGGAAATTGGCTCCTCTGGGGACGGAGGAGAACCTAAAACCTGTGTGTTGGAGGGCTTCGGTGAGCGGGACCTGATCGAGGCTCTCATCGCCAGTCTTCCGGACATCCACGGTGACCAGACGAGCCGGGAGTCTGCCACGGAGAAGTTCCAGGGTGAGCATCAGTCATTTCCTTACTCCCGATGTCAAGGCACCTGGTTTTCATTTGACAGTTAATTCACAGCCTAACCAAAGTAATTAATGGATTTTGTCTGATTATCACAGATGAGGCAAAGTCAAAACATTTTTTCGGACACTATTCTCAGTTTCTTGGTGATAATATCACAAATTCGACATATATTTTTGCAAAACCATGGGTAATGGAAAATTTGGCTGGAGCGCTGTCATTTGGCATCGCTGTTGCAAACAACTGTTTGTTTGTACCTTCTGCCATCTAGTGGAGGAGCGTGGTTCTGTCTCTCACTTTTCATTACTAGCATAGATAGATAAACAAAGAAAAACTAAACTTTTTGGAGCAGTGTTGTGAAATCGGATGACTTCCTGCAGCACAATGGTTGAAAATCAGTGCTGTAATGCAGTGATTCCCAACCAGTGTGCCGTGAGAGAGATCCTTAGGTGTGCCCCAGACAATAACTTGTCAATTCTCTCCACAAAATACAATTTGATTCGGTTTTGATATGTGGAGTGCTAAATGATTAAAGGATTCTATTTGGATCGACTCCATTGTAGTACGATTCAATTCAATATGGTACGACTCAGTTGGAGAGGTCTATGACGCAATTACTTTTTGTTGTCAATTTACATACATTTAAATGAACGTCTCAGTTCTGTATATGTACCATTTGATTGTAAGCTATGTGTATATATATATGTATACTGTATATATATATACCCTCACCGGCCACTTTTTTAGGTACACCTGTCCAACTGCTCATTAACACTTAATTTCTAATCAGCCCATCACATGGCGGCAACTCAGTGCATTTTGGCATGTAGACATGGTCAAGACAATCTCCTGCAGTTCAAACCGAGCATCAGTATGGGGAAGAAAGGTGATTTGAGTGACTTTGAACGTGGCATGGTTGTTGGTGCCAGAAGGGCTGGCCTGAGTATTTCAGAAACTGCTGATCTACTGGGATTTTCGCGCACAACCATCTCTAGGGTTTACAGAGAATGGTCCGAAAAAGAAAAAATAACCAGTGAGCGGCAGTTCTGTGGGCGGAAATGCCTTGTTGATGCCAGAGGTCAAAGGAGAATGGCCAGACTGGTTCGAGCTGATAGAAAGGCAACAGTGACTCAAATAACCACCCGTTACAACCATGGTAGGCAGAAGAGCATCTCTGAATGCACAGTACGTCGAACTTTGAGGCAGATGGGCTACAGCAGCAGAAGACCACGCCGGGTGCCACTCCTTTCAGCTAAGAACAGGAAACTGAGGCTACAATTTGCACAAGCTCATCGAAATTGGACAAAAGAAGATTGGAAAAACGTTGCCTGGTCTGATGACTCTCGATTTCTGCTGCGACATTCGGATGGCAGGGTCAGAATTTGGCGTCAACAACATGAAAGCATGGATCCATCCTGCCTTGTATCAACTGTTCAGGCTGGTGGTGGTGGTGTAATGGTGTGGGGAATATTGGCACTCTTTGGGCACCGTGGTACCAATTGAGCATTGTTGCAATGCCACAGCCTACCTGAGTATTGTTGCTGACCATGTCCATCCCTTTATGACCACAATGTACCCAACTTCTGATGGCTACTTTCAGCAGGATAATGCGCCATATCATAAAGCTGGAATCATCTCAGACTGGTTTCTTGAACATGACGATGAGTTCACTGTACTCAAATGGCCTCCACAGTCACCAGATCTCAATCCAATAGAGCATCTTTGAGATGTGGTGGAACGGGAGATTCGCATCATCGATGTGCAGCCGACAAATCTCCGTCAACTGTGTGATGCCATCATGTCAATATGGACCAAACTCTCTGACGAATGCTTCCAGCACCTTGTTTTATCTATGCCACGATGAATTGAGGCAGTTCTGAAGGCAAAAGGGGGTCCAACCCGTTACTAGCATGGTGTACCTAATAAAGTTGCCGGTGAGTGTGTGTGTATATATATATATATATACACATATACACATATAAGTGGAACGATTCGGTTTGATTTGATGCACTTGCATCAATAAAAAAAATGGTTTCACAATACAGTATACATTTCACTAATAATCCGGACATTACAGTCATCAATGAACCATAATATTTAAGACTGTTGATGTCTTTGTAAGTGGGCAAACATGGAAATTTAGCAAGAGATCTAATACTGCAATTACTTCCAACACTGTACTTGTCCGTCACTATCAGTTCAATGACTATGCTCATGTCCATTCAATAGAGACACTCAGCCAATATCAAGATCAGCCTCATCTGCTGGACCCACACTTGGGTAAGTTCGGGGGGGAAAAAAAGTAGAAATCAGCACAATATTCATCCTAGCAATCCAATTGTAATGCATTTATTATCTATTAGAATGGATGGTGAATATGGTACTCAAGTTGGTGAGGAGTGAGGACTGCCCTTCTTCCCTGTTTCATTTGGGCTTCAAGTTTCTCTACATCATCTGTAAGGTCAGTTTGATGTGAATCTGACTGGGTCTCAGAACACGGTACCTTTCATTACTACTACAGTGAAACTCCTCTACTACGAAATCATGTTTGCAGCAAGAATTTTTTCACAACAGGGGGTTTTTCACTGTAGCAAATTTGACCTCAGATGTAAACACACACACACACAAACACACACACATACACACACACACAAACGTATGTGTACACGCACACACAATCATATGTGTACTCTTTATTTGTATTCCAATAGTGCATAAGTATGAGCACACACTTATTTGACACTTCATATAGTCAGTGTAGAAAGAAAAAAAGGGAAAGAAATTGCGAAATTTACGATCAGCATTCACTTACATCAATTTCTTGGATAATGTATTTTATTTTGCTTCCTCCGTCTTTCATTCTGATCACTTTTACCCGCTCTTCCAGCGTCAGAGCGCTTCTTTTCTTAGCTGTTTGACATCCAAAGGTCCGTTTTGTAGCCATTTTAGCAATGCAACGTTCATGCTGCGTCTGAATCAACAATAACAGATACTTCCTGGTATCTCGGTGGCTTTTCTTTCCACTATCTCACTGTCTCTAACTCGACCTACCCTCGATCGCCACCCAAGACAGCGTTGCTCAGCTGATGAACTTTTAAAGCCAGCCACGGGACGTTTCGTAGTCCTCGGTGGCCATAGTTAGCGCAATGGAACTCGCCCTCTCTCTAATTAGCGCTCCAGTTAGCATAAGCTTTTTAGCATGATAACAAGTAAAGCATTCGAGGAAACGTTCGTTTATTTGAATGTCCGTCGAACCATAAGCAATTTACTCTGAGCAGCTAATCGGATGCATTGCACGCTATCTTCCACGGATCTAGCTAAAGCATCTACACACATAGACAGTGAGGTCCCTCTTAGCCAATCGGAGGCCAGGATGATGCTCGGTAAGCCATGGCAGAGCAGCTATGAGTATGTCGCATCCAGGAAACTTGCAACCGTGACCGAAATAAACACCGTTCACTATGTAAACCAGTATGGTGGTTGCTGTTGCTGCTTCTGAACGAAGCAGTGGTGTCAAACATATGGCCCGCGGGCCGGATCCGACCCGCAAGGAGGTTTGATCAGGTCCGCAGGATGATTTAAAAGTGAAAAAATGCATAAAAGACATGGAAAGGGTTAGGTGCATGGAAAGGGTTAGGTGCAAAAATGGAATTTTTAATAAGGTGCAGTTCATGGAATGTTTTGATCTGAGGAAAAGACAACATTGTTTTGATCAGAGAAGAAGACAACCGCAGCCTCAGTCTGTCACTGAGACAGACCCAACACAGCAGACGCTATCAAGGACACGTGAATACGTTATTCTTGACACATATTATAGCATTCTCCTTAGTTTGTAAGGTGTAGGCAGGGATTACATTTAGATTTTATATGCTCGTGTAAATGGTTTAAAAATTCCTTTCTTTATAAATCTCGTTTAATCTTAAAAGTGTATTACTGTATTTTTCAATACCAATTACTTGTTAAAAGTTTTGTGCCTTTGTACAATCAGTGGGATCAGTTGCAATGCATATATGTGAATGATCAAAGTAAATTACACCTTTGTTTAAGGAAATCTTAGGTGCTTCATGAAATGTTCTGTAAAAGATATGTTCATTAAATTTCAAACTTTTCAGAGTGTTCTTGTGCTTCTTTAGACCAAAACAAAGGAAAGACATTATTTTGGTTATTTATAGCAAAGTATGGTATAATTTTTAATGGTCCGGCCCACTTGACATCTACTGAGGCCGTATGTGGCCCACCATGTGACATGAGTTTGACACCCCTGCAGTAGAGGTTGCTGTTGGATTATACTTTGTTGTAGTGAATGTCTTCGCGAGGCAGGAGCAGAGAAAATGATTTCGCATAACGCAACAGGGGTTTTTTCGTCGTATGGGGGGCAGGAGAATGGAAATCGTGTTAATGCGTGAAATTTTTTTCACATTAGGGGGTATTTTCGCCCATGTAGGTTTCGTTCTAGAGGAGTTTTACTGTATTTACTTTCTATTTGTTTTTGTCTTTGCGCAGGTGCGCGTCTACAAAATCTTCATTCGCCGATTGCCTCATGAAGTCGCTGACGTAGAGCCAGTTCTGGATTCGCTGTGCAAGCAGGACCCGACAGACACTGAGGTTCAATGCACACAAAATCGTCCTTTTTGTGTGTGTGTGTGTGTGTGTTTGTCAGACAACATCATTTTTAGCCATTTTCTCCTTATCTTAGACATGGTCGACACGCTACATTCTGTTGCTGTGGCTGTCCATGACCTGCCTCACGCCCTTTGACCTTTCCCGCCTTGATGGCAATTTGAAGTCTGAAGATGGCCAACGAAGAGAGGCCATCATGGACCGCATCCTCGCTATTGCTAAGGCAAATTGAAGTGATTGAATGCATCACAATATGCTACTGTTCAGATGCTCCAGCATGATCGAGAAATGCAATCTCTAAAAGTCAAAACACGAGAAAATGACATTGAAAAAATGTTCGTGAGACATGCAATTTTTTTTGTCTCCACTACCGAAGTTCCCAGGTTTTCGTGTCTGACAGTTTTCCCATTAAAAGTCAAGTCAATTTTAGAGGTTAACTTTAACTTTAGGTTTACTTCCCTTATACATGAATGCCTGGGTTTTGATGTCCCTTATACTACCGACATATGCCTCATTACATCTTTAACAGCAATTTTCATATTCATACAAAATAAGAAAATGGTCCACATTTTTGTGATAATTGTAACGGTGATTTTTTCTCTTTGTAGTCATATCTTGGTGTCAGCGATGGCTGCAGGCTTGCTGCATCCGTGTTGGTCTCAAAGTAAGTCAATTCTGTCGCCAGATCATAGAAAAAAAGAACTCGCCAATTCTTAGTACTGTATTCCTTACTGCAATGTGTTTTTATGGACCGCTAGAGGGCAGTGTTCCACTGCCTATAATTCTGTTGATCTACGCTTGGTATGTCAAGGTTGTGTCTTTCTTTCAATGGTCTTGACAGATTCATGACGAGGCCTGATGTGCTCAAGAGGTGCCTTGGAGACTTCCTGGACTGGAGTCTCGCCACTATTTCCCAAAATAATGACCAGTCTTTGGACTCCATTCGGGTGCTGGATGGTGCTCTCCAGTCTCTGGTAAGCACGCACGCATGCACACACGCTGTGTCTGGTTTATGCCATTGGTTGTTTGCTTCAATGCAAAGGTACTGGTGTTTTGTGTGATTTGGGCTACAATGTATTTGCCAAGTATACGCATGACAGACAGGATAGCACTTGTGATGCGATCTAACTTCATCACGATCTAGCACACACAAGCACTACTCCCTGATATTACTTTCAGTAGTACCCTCAGAATAAGCCAATACAACAGCAATGAAAAGTCTGCACACCCTTGTTGAAATCCATCCATTTTCCGATCCGCTTTATCCTCACAAGGGTCGCAGGGGATGCTGGAGCCTATCCCAGCTGTCCTCCGGCAATAGGCGGGGGACACCTTGAACCGGTTGCCAGCCAATCGCATGGCACACAGACGAACAACCATCCACGCTCACATGCACACAGTTGAGCCCCACCGGTTGCATATAACAAGATCATAAAGCAATACTGTTGTTTGTAGATGAGGGAAGTAGTCACACACGTAGCAATGAACTACATAGGACTCGTCATTGTAGCCTGCACACGCCAGTAAATAACCATGTAAATATGTTGTTTACCTTTGGAAATCAAATTTACTCAAGTAGAGGAATCCCTCATCCGACGTTAGTTCTTATATGTACTGTATAGGCCATTCGACAAATGGGTGCCATTTGTGTCCCCTAGGATTAAAATGTAGAAATGCACTATACAATTACAAGAAAATCTGAAATTATTATCATATGAAAATACATTTTTATAAAGGGTTCTGCTTATTGATATGTCTTGTGCCTAATGTTAGCATTCTATTAGTATAAATGTCATGGCTATAGTTCATGTATTGGCAATTTTATGCTGAAAACCCATGGCGAGTTTCAGCAGAAAACAATGTGCTAAAATAAAACATTTCTGAGATAGGCCAATACACATTTTGAATTGTTCATGTATGTATCATCAAATATACAGCTAAAAACAACAAAAGCTAAAACGTTACTTTATTTTGAGGGTTTTACAAAAAACAACTGATGTGCAGCTGATTTGGTGGATTGGGCCATATAAAGACAAATGTAAAGTTATAGAATAACATTTACATTTTATGTACCATATGTACATGTCTGTATGTATATTTCTATATTAATTTGAGACCATTTGTATACGTCTTTTTTATTTTTTAATGTAACGCCGATTTATCGGTTAATGGCTTAGTTATCGGCATCTCCTTAAAACCAAACACTCAGACTCGGGTACCATAAAAGTGAGATCGGGCCATCCCGAGTTAAAAGATTGACATAGTTGTTGATTTATTTATTTTTTCAGTTGAGGAGTAGGGAGGCACTGCACGTAACCAACTGTTTGTGGATGTTCCATAATAGTTCCCCCTTAAGCCATGTGACACAGCAACGGGCCTCTAATTAAATCTGCATGTTCTTTTATTGATGACATTCTCAACTGTCATTGCGATGCTAGTCAAGCTCCGAGCAAGTCGATGCATTTCATTGCACAGGGAGATACGGTGAACTTGAATAACGTGTTCCTTTAACGTCTCGTCGCACCGTCAAGCTGCGCTCAAGGCATTAAAGCAGTTATAGTATTGTATGTGTTGTTTTGTTTTTCTGCTGTGGACGTCAAGCTTGAACAGGTACAAATAATGAAGATTCACATATGTGATATTTAGGACCATTTTTTTTACTCCTAGATATGTGCATAATCATCATAGGCATCTTATTTGTGTTCCAACAGGCAATGCTTTTCCAGCATGGCAAGCGGGAGGATCTCTTACAGCATGGTAGGTTTAGCTTTGATGCAAAAGTATTTGGACAGAGCCTGGGTTTTACGCGTTTGCCGTTGAATGGAGGTGAAATTAAAGATTTAACTCATTCATTGCCACGGTGTCACAAGAGCACAAAAAATATTAGCATAAAGTCACTGTTGGAGCTCAATTTCCAGCGGCTTGAAAGTGACGCTCTCTTCTGCAGATAAATACTTTCCACTAAACTGGTTGGAAAGGAAATTCTATTTTGATGTGTGGGATTTTTTCCCCCCACTTTTGTTCACATAAGTCGTTTGGTCTTCCTCTGCGGGATGTTCGAGCTACACTTTGTGGTGTTCTAGTTTGTGTGCATCTGCATTGTTCCGTTCAGTTGCCTTTGCCTGCAGTAACAAAGATTTGTGAATACAAATAATTCGGTCAAGAGGGTTTATTTGCATGTAGACAGGTTAGGTGTCTCTAAATCAGGGGTGGGGAAGCTCATTTCCTGTTTTTATAAAGTCCCCCTCGGGGCCATGTTAAGCTGAGGAAAAAATATGGTGTGACAAATAAATGAAATTTTATGAGCATTTGAGATAGTCCAGCGGACTGGTGGCTAGCACATTCGAGAGGCCCTGAGTTCAAATTTCAGATCAGACCCTTGGTGGGTTTTCTTCAGGTACTCTTACCGCCTTCTTCGTTCCAAAAATGTGCATTTAGGTTAGCTGAAGACTCAAGATTGTCCGTGTGTGTGGCTGTCCGTGGTCTTTTGTGTGCCCTGCTTGTGGCTAAAGAAAATCTGTGGATGTATTATGAGCATTTGTGGTTAAACTGCTTTTGGGCTTTTTTTTTAACTGTAAAAAAGTCAAGGCCCGGGGGCCAGATCTGGCCCGCCACATCATTTTATGTGGCCCGCAAAAGCAAATCAAGCATGTCAAGTTCCATGATGCTTGCTAAAGTCAGAACCAAAGTTTCAAATTGTCATATGTAATCCACAATAACAGTCATTATTCTTGACTTCTGATTTTAAAACTAGTTCTTCATCAATTTGTTGTGCGCTGTGTATATACGATGTGGAGGGAATTAAACATTGATATGGTTTTCCAAAATTCATAATGACCCTCCAAGGGAAACCAGAACTACAACGTGGCCTGCAACAAAAATGAGTTTGACACCCCTGGTTGTAGGTGGTCTCAAGAAAATGCTCGCCGCCACTTACAGACAACACTTTGCCATTAATGAAAAATTATCCTTTCCTGTTTTGTGCAATAATCAGCAATTATCTCTGTTCCCTCTTAGCTCCGAGAGTTTTGCGCTGTCTGGAAGAAAAGCGTCTCACGGAAAGTAGCCAAGCCACGCTGAGGAAGCTCAACGTCAAACTGATCCAGCGGTTGGGCCTCACCTACCTGAAGCCACGCTTGGCTCCTTGGAGGTGAGACGTAAAACTACTATTGTTGGGGGAGAAAAGAGCAACTTTCCTTTCAATCCAAATCCATAATGGATTACACTAACATCGCAGGTACCAGAGAGGAAGCAGGTCCATAGCATCGACCCTTTTGACCAGCCATGCCACAGATAGCCTCAAAGAAAAGACACAAGGGGAGGAGGATTATGATATTCCAGAAGAATTAGAGACTGTCATTGGTAAGATCACGCAATTCTGTTCTTTTGCTTTTAAGTGGCACAATAAGATACGTATCGGATATGTGCCAATGTCCATGCACATAGATGGGATGGATATAAGCCATTATTGCCAGCTTGTCTTCATTGAAATACTTTGATATGTGACTTGCAAACACCCACTGCAAGTTTGAACTACAAAAAGACAATGACCAATAAATATGATTGCGACCTTAGCTCTGTGGCCATCATTAAGAAAAAAAAAAAAAAAGAAAGAAATAATAATACAGTCAAACCTCGGTTTTCGAACGTCTCGGTTCTCGTCCAATTCAGTTTTTGACCAAACATTTGGTGTTTTTTATGCCTCGGGTTGATGAGTAAATTTCGGTTCTCGAACAAACTGAGCGCACTTAAATGCACCATTTGACTCCTCTCGCCTTCCTTACGCGAGAAAGTGACGCTTCCTCGTGTTGCTTTCCATTGTGAGCAGACGTGTTCAATAAACATTTTTATTCTTAAAAGAGCGTGGTTTCGGTTTTCGAACAATTTCGGTTTTCGAACAGCCTTCTGGAACGGATTATGGACGAAAACCGAGGTTTGACTGGACATAATAATAATAATGCATTCAGACTGTGGCCATTGAAGTCATGCGCGGGTTATCCTTATTTAAATCGGGATCGGGGTCAGTGTGCTGTCCAAAAGCTTAAATTTAACTTCCATACAAGTAATAAATCTCATTTCACTGTCTGTTTAGTAAATAACCCACTGTTATGGTGACATGTTTGTTCTCAGAGCATCTGCTGGTGGGACTTAAGGATAAAGAAACAATAGTGCGTTGGTCTGCGGCAAAGGGGTAAGAACGTTTTTTGTTGTATAGTCAAGCGTCCTTGCAGCTTTTTGGTCCTGAGTGAACTGTGTGTGTTTCAACCCCATCAGTGTTGGGAGAGTGACTGGGAGGCTTCCGAAGGAGCTGGCGGACGAAGTGGTGGCCTCAGTGCTGGACTGCTTCAGGTATTTTATTTAATAGGGAAACATATTTTCATGGTACAGCTCGTTAACCCACTTTGGGTGTTCTAATGGAAGCTTCCAGGAGACGGATACCTGGCACGGAGGCTGTCTGGCCCTTGCAGAACTTGGCAGGAGAGGCTTACTGTTACCCTCCAGATTAACCAATGGTAAGTTATCATCAAGTCCTTATTAACATTTCATCATTGATGTTTTTATTTGCTTTCTTCAAAAAGTATCCTGATTGTCGTAAGAAAAACATGCCCTCTAAACATTCTGTGTCACCTTTTGCCATCAAGACATGCACACACTTACTAGGCAATTGATTAGGTGCACCTGCACATGCAAATAGAAGAGCTGTATCATTAAAAAAAAACATCTTGATTGACTTTGATCAATTATTACATTGTTAGATTTTGTATTTTGATATCGTCAATGGGGGGGATTGGGAGATGGAGTTGTGGATGACCCCCCTAACCCTCCTCAGACCATGTGACAGCTCATAACTGGGTCTTTGCTGTTTTTTTGTTCAAATAAAACTAATCTCTTAATGCAGGTGCACCTAATGTACTTTCAGACTTATTTACATACGCCACATGATGGACTGTGTTCTATCACGTTTTCAAAGTACAGAACTCGACCTGCTATGTAAGTGGGAAAGCTTCAAAAATCAGCAGTGTCTCAAATACTTATTCGACCCAACGTATACAAAGTCTTTCAGTGCTTCAGTAATGTCAATGTTCACTAGGTTGATCTCGTCTTGCAGCAAAAAATACAGTACGGCTTTTCTCTTGATGCTCAAAAAAATGCAGTCATGAAGCCTTGCTATTCACAGCAAGGCTTTGTCCCGATCCTTCCGAATAGTGGGAAAAAAAACGTGAGTAGTGATGACGCTATACACCGCAAGATGGTGGCAAAGGCCTACTTTAGTCTGAACGAAACTCTTCAACTCACTCCAAGTGTTTTCTTGGGCACCAAGATGCCACCAGATCTTGGAATATTGCTATATTTTAGCCTGAACACAACAAACAAGGAGTGATGTGTATTTCATTGATCAGTCAAGAGTGTTTAGGAGCGATGAGGTCTCCTCCTCACGGGCCGCGTTGCCACTTTTCTCTTCTTTGGTCTGTGCATGTTGTTGGATTTTTTAGCGTGGTTGCCGTTAAGTCGTTTTCTGGGCGTCGTGTTAGCCGTGCTCTCGTGTTCAGCCTTTTCCATTGAGCCCGAAGCCTGATCTCCGTCGTCCGTAGTATCTTCTGCCGGTTGACGCGCGGGCTCAAAGTCACGCAAAGAGGCAGCTGAGCCGGCGATGGCGAGCTGACAGAGTGCCAGTGCCGCCGTTTGCCTCTGGTCGCACGCTTCTTCATCTGTGTGACCGCCATCTTCTGAAGTCCTGGCATAAGGCGAACGGAGGCTGAGGTTCAGCGGCACCGGTGCAGCCCGTGGCTCGTCTGTGTCCGAGCTGTCCGGTTTCCTTGTCGAAAGATTTAGTGGTGCCAGAGCGTTTTGGTTGTCCTCTTCCTGATTAGAGGTAGCTTCCACACATGATTCGGTCACATCGGAATGTCTGATGTTCTCAACCGATCTGTTTGAGAGATTAATACAGGAATTAAACTCATTTCTAAGCAGGCTGCGATTTTTTAGCGAGCAGAATTCCAACAAAAATCTAAATTCTTCCACAGTGTTTTGCAGTTGGTTGTTTGTGCCTCCACTGCATCGCATGTTTAAGTTGTTTCAGTATATTTACTTTTACTATTGTAATGGCCTTGTGTGTGGGAAAAGAGAGCCATAGTCCTTAACGCATTTTTCAATGATAAATTTGAAAGATTAATTGAGTTTAAAACATCGACTGTACATTAAAAAAAAAATACAGTAGTCTGTATTAGGGCCCGGCCAATATGGAATTTTTAAGGACATTGTAGCTTCTGATATTTGACAGAATGCAATTCTGATAACCGATTAATCATCTGATGAAATTAGAAAATCGGTGCTTTCTACCGTCTTTGTTCCATGTACAGCACTTTGTGTGCAGCGATGGCTGTTTGAAAGTGCTCTATAAATACAGTTGAGTTGAGTTGAGAGTTGAGAAAATGTTTCGTGAATAAATACTGATACTGCCCGATTAATATGGCCTGAATAATTTGCCCGGCTGATTAATCGGCACTTGACTGGAACATATCCCCATGCGCTAAACATCCCCTAGAGCCTAGCATAGCAGACTTTAACTGACTTTTTGATTTTGGTGCAGGTTCCACCTTTTTGGACTGATCACCTGCCATTCACAGGGCACAACTGTTCACATTCACACCTATGGACACTTCAGTGTCTATAATGAACATGCATCTTTTTGAAAACCCACGCAAGCATGGTGATCACATGCAAAATCCACACAAGACATCCAGAGAGGAAAGTGTCTGGACGGTAGGTGTGAATGCCTATCTTCATAAGAATAAGCATGATATGAATGTAAGTGTTCCTTTCTTACCCTACGTCCACAAGAAGGGTGCCGAGCTGCAGCAAGCTTTCAGCAGTGTCCTTGCGTCTGGTGTCAGTCTGCACGTCTTGCTCCTCCTTAGTCGGTTGCCAGTCATCCAGGCTGGTGTGTCGTGACGCCTCTTGGCCATCCCTCTGGACGACTTGCGCATGACTGGGTCTGTCGGGGGAGCCCAGAGCAGAACAGCCCTCTTTTGGACTCAGACTGGTGTCCTTGTCGCCACTTGGCCTGACCTGCTCTTGTTCAGCAAACTGATTGTGACTGGATCGCATGTATAAGTTGTAATCTTTGTTCGCGAGGGTTTGCCCATACCAGTCCAACGGAAGATATCTTGAGAGCTCATGGGGCCTATACAGGCTGTAAAGAAATGGCTCTCCGGTGTTGATTGGGTGACAGTATCGGTATGGGTAAGATCCGAAGAGTGAAGCAGGAGGCGGGACAATGGCCTGTGGTACTACTGGCCTCTGGGGAGCCGGAAAGTCAAAGGGCAGAGAAGAGGAATTGGTCTCGTTTGCATGATGGCTTGCCGAGTGGTAGTATGAGGGATAGAAAGGTCTGAGGTAAGGAGTATATTCTGGACCCACGGGAGTGGGGAATTGCTTCAAAGCCCATGGGAATGCTGGCCGCTCGAACCAAGGAGCAGGAGTTTGTGAACTGTCTGACAACTGCACAGACGACTTAAATGCGTCTGCTGCATCGCGGTTTGGTGTCGCCAGGGAGAGGGCTGATGGGCAAGGCAGGGACTTGGGCTCCTTCGCTCGAACATCGCATGCCTTTGTCAAAATCCGGCTGCCCTTCTCCGGCAGACCGTCACTCTCAACGTCAACCTCCTCTGCGGCATCGCTCCTCTCCGCTGTGTTTTCCTCCGCCGCTTCCTGTTCCGCTGGAGTTTCTAGCAAAGTCGCACCGTCCTTGGATTTCCCAGGGACGGCCTTCATTACAGCCTTGAGCTGGCGAGCTTTCTGACAGTTTTTCTGCGACATCAGGGAGATGGAGTTTTTGCACAGGTTGTATTTCATGTGGTTAAAGAGGTGAGATTTCTCATTGCAGGTGAAAGGACACTGGAAACACTGGTACTTGAACGGTTTCCCTGGTGGGCGGGGAATGTAGTGAGGCCTTTTGGGCTTCCGTTCTTGAGCAGTGGCCATTGCGTTGCAGTCCCTTAAAAGAGAAGAACAATATGTGACACCCAACATGAAACTTGAAAAATTCTGCGAGACTTGCCAACATTCCTAATCTTTATCCCAACTCAAAAGCTGTGCTGATCTCCAATCCAAAGCGATGCAGCACCAGCATCTATGTTCATGGATGTGTTAAGCAAGGCTGCTTTATTTAGGTTGCACATTTCATCCACGAGCAAAGCCACAAAACCTACAAGCCTTTACAAACACGAGCTAACCACATTTAGAAGCAAATTAAAGAAAACAAAAGTAACTTCCCAAAAAATGTACTGACAGAATGTATATTGGCAATATTTAAACACATTAACTACAGACTGCAAACATTTTAAAAAGTAAAGAAAATAAAAGCCAGCTCATAAAATTGACTAAAAGAAAAAAAAAAGATTTAAAATGTTTAAAAGTTTTTAAGATCAGAGTTTTCAACCTCAATTTCACATCATTTACATTCCATTAGAGGCCCAGTGGGCGATTGGTTAGCGCGCCGGCCTCAGTGCGGCGGTGCGGGGTTTGACTCCGGCTCCGGCTTTCATGTGTGGAGTTTGCAGGTTCTCCCCGTGCCTGCGTGGGTTTTCTCTGGGTACTCCGTTTTCCTCCCACATTGGAAAAACATGCATAGCAGGCCGATTGAACACTCTAAATCAGTGGTTCTTAACCTGGGTTCGCTCGAACCCTAAGGGTTCGGTGAATCGGACTCAGGGGTTCGACGGAGCTTCTGCCATGGAGGTTAGCCATCACTGGCTGCAGATGATCTGCTCAGTAGTCAACGTGTGACTGTCGTTTTTTTTTTTTTTCGTTCAAGCAAAAAAAAGTGGTCGTCTACTACAGGGGTTCCCAACCGCCGGTCCGCGGACCGGTACCGGTCCACAGGGCATTTGGTACCGGGCCGCACAGAAAGAACTTGCCTTAATTCCGTTTTATTTATTTCGGAATACGAGAGATGTTTTATTTTGAAAAATTACCGGATTCTCCGTTGCATCCGTCTGTGTCACGCTTGACTCACGTCAAGCCACGCTTCTCCGTCACGTGACCAATTACGCTAAAAACAAAACGCTGGAGCTCGCCAAATGAGTAAAAAACTGCTGGAAATCGCAAATGACGGCGGCCTTAAAAGTACATTCGAGACAACAACTCTGCCGGTGTTCTGGATTCAAGTTATGGCTGAATACTCTGAGAGCGCCACAATAGCACTGTTGCTATTTCCGACATCTTACCTGTGTGAGGTGGGGATTTTCTGCAGCAACGGCGACGAAAACAAAATTACGAAGTACACTGGAAATGAACCACACACTTGAGGTGTCATTGTCTCCTATTACCCCAAGATGGGACCGTCTGGTTGCAGAAAATTTAGCTTGGGGCTGTGGTGAGTTGTCATTTTCATGCACTTTGAATTTGCGTTGTATCGTATTTTGAAGGCATTAAACATTACCATAGCGATCAGAGTGTTGCGGACAGATTAGACGCTCCTTGTGTTTATTATTATATTTTGAAAACACCACAGTTTACATGCAGCTCATACCAAATTATTTTGTTGTATTAATCCACCACACCTTAAATGCCGGTCCCTGAAAATGTTGTCTGACATAAACCGGTCCGTGGGGCAAAAAAGGTTGGGGACCCCTGGTCTACTACATGAATTCACATTCATCACAGAACGTGATGGACTCTGCATCCTATTTGCATGATTTGTCATGCCAAGTTGAGCAACTATAGTCTTGCACTGGCAAAACTGAAGGAATACTTCTTGAATCTGATTGTTATTTTTCAGCAATGAAGGGTTTGGTGAATGTGCATATGAATTGGTTGGGTTCTTCACCTCTAACAAGGTGAAGAACCACGGCTCTAAATTGTCCCTAGGTGAGAGTGTGCGCATATATGGTTGTTCGTCTTTGTATGCCCTGCGATTCGTTGGCGACCATCCAAAGACGGATGAACTGGTTGGCAACCAGTTCATCCGTCTTTGGGCCTAATGCCCAAAGCCTAATGCCCAAAGACGGATGGGATAGGCTCCAGCATGCCCCGCGACCCTTGTGAGGATGAGCGGATCAGTAAATGGATGGATGGGTGGATGGATACATATGATTAGACTTTGCAGCGTTCTCCAAACCTGAATTTCACAGCCAAGTTGGGCGAGACCCTCTTCCGTGCCAGCCAGTTTGAAAATGACGAATGTATCCATCATTTGCAGTCAACGGTTGGACGCCAGTTTACGGATTTAAGACTGAAACATACAGTTTCAGAAGACAAAAGCTAATCAAGTGTGGGTTTTTTTTTCCCTATTTGCTGAAAAGTTTCACCCTGGCCAAAAGGCATTGGGAAATATTTGTTTTTACAAGTGTTTGAGTAGTCTCTCCAAAATCTCTAGCTGCCCAAAACCTCACTCCCTGAGGCTAATGTATTTTCTACAACTGTTCCCGCAAACAGGTTGGATACCAAACAGACACACGGTTGCATATGCAAACACGTATGCATGGCGTGCATTTGCATAGATGCACGCCGTTTTTCTTGCTTGATTGGCGCCTGTGTAAAATGCCTCCGCCTCTGCCCGCTCGTCGTTCCCCCGCTCGCTCGTTTGGATGTCGCTCATCATCGCGTCGGCTCGCCGCGGCAGCAGGTGCCGGTCGGACTTAGCGCTTACTATCACGGGCGTGTGGTGGGCATGCTGAAACTTGCTACTTGCCTCGACTCACTACTACCTGTGTGGGAACTGAGAAACACCTGCTTCCCATGACTGCTACACCTGCAGGATGCACATGACTGACATCCGCCAAATGAGCTCATGAGTCGTCATTGTCTGCCAGGAAAACACTTACTTGCGCTTGCCCTTACTTAATCATGACCATTTGTCTACCAGGACGTCTTTCAGATTGGATTTTTTATTTTTTTTTGTTAGGTGTCCCTCAAGCCGTGGCTGCCAATGCCGCGTGGAGGAACCTGCTTGTCATGCGCTGTTGCAAGAAGTTGTCGCTCAAGTTTTGCCACTCCCTTCGCGAGAACGCCAATTAGCTCAATAAAATCTTTTTTTTTTTCAAGTAGCATGTTTTACGTTATCTGACCTACAGTATGTCACTTAAATACATCACAATGTTCTATTAAGTTTTCGCCATTGTCAACATAAATTCTGTAAAAACATCATTGAAAGGATAACAACTTGCACATATCGGGGACCACCATCATCGGCATTTTCGATCATCATCAAATTATTGTAGGATCACATTATGCACAAATTATTGATGCTTAAAGAGTGTTTACCTGCTCTCAAAGTGTCGGGGTGCCTGACAAGCAAGTCCTCAGTCGGTCAAGGATGCGTCCTGCTCCTCTGACTTTAGTCAGTGCGTGTGTGGATGCGTGTGTGATTCAGCATGTGTGAAACCTATTCCTATTAGTTGTGTGGTGAGTTTCTCTTTGTGAACTGTTGTCTCTCTCTCTCTCTCTCTCTCTTTCTCTCTTTCTGTCTCTCACTCTCTCACCCTCTCCACTGGGTGGGGCCTCAGTCTAAACAGCAGCGCCTCCGGGCAACATCGATGTTCCTGATATTAGTTGAGCCTCGAGCAACAATTTGCATGATGCGCCGTCGGTCAGCCCGGGTCCTTGTTTTTGGCGTTCTCTGCATTGTCACTGCGGCCCCTCAATACTCACATTTCAATTTCTGATCGGGAGGAGGCATAAGTGCGGATTATGTAATGACACCTCCAATTGTAATGCGCACGATGCAATGTTGAATAAAAATTCATAGTCTGCAATCAAGATTTGAATAAGTACAGCGCAACCTACCAAGTGCCTTCTTGGACTTCCCAGTCGTATTTATTATCTTCCCCTTGGAAATAATGTTAAGTGACTTCATTTGTGCCAAAGTGTCCCATCATAAAGCGTTTGTTAATCTTAACAAGGTTGTTTTAATTCTCATTCTTAACTGTCAAGAGTCTGCACGGTGTACCGCTACTAAAAAAGGACCGCAATACATGGCTGTCAAAAACGGTACCATCCCACGTTTTTTTTTTTTTTTTAAGTATTATTTTGAAAAGTGGTTACATGCAATCTCACAGATGTCAAACCATTTTACTGTAAAACTGAAACTTTAAAGAATTCACATCTGCCTGTATCACTCTTCAATATACAGTCAAACCTCGGTTTTCGAACATCTCGGTTCTCGACCAATTCGGATTTCGACCAAAAATTTCACGTTTTTTATGCCTCGGATGACCGAATTTCGGTTCTCGAACAAACTGAGTGCACTTGGATGCGTCATTTGACTCCTCTCACCTTCCTTACGCAAGGAAGGGACACTTCCTCGTGTAGCGTTCCATTGTGAACAGACGTGTTCAATAAAGATGTTCTTTTTCTAAAAAAGAACGTGGTTTCGGTTTTCGAACAGCCTTCTGGAACGGATTATGGTCGAAAACCGAGGTACGACTGTATAGCCAATCCACGTAATTTTTTCCGCTTTATATTATCAGGAGGCAATATATAGAATAATTTTATTTTATATCCTCTATTGCCTAATAATTTGAATGATAAAACCCTCATCAGGACAAGTGCTGATTCAAGGTTCAAGATTCAAGATATATAAATATAAATAAATATAGAAAATGAATGCACGTTTATCATGGCACTTTTCCAACGTTCACAGTTTGTTTGAATGGCGCTGACAGTGGACTGCTTTCTGTTCTTTCTGCAGTGGTGCCGCTTATCATCAAGGCCCTGACCTACGATGAAAAAAGGGGCGCCTGCAGCATCGGCTCTAATGTCCGCGACGCGGCCTGCTACGTCTGCTGGTCCTTCGCCAGGGCGTACGATCCCAAAGAGCTCAAGCCTTTCGTCAGTGAAATTGCCAGGTCAGATTGATTGCACCCCACCGCTGCTGAAAAAAAATTAACCCAGTTCAAGAGCAGTGTGAACATTTCTGCTTTCACAAAGATGACTGTCAATATAGACTATAACTAATGCAAAATTTCATGCAATGTCATTGAGCGATTCTATGATTGCACAGATTGATGTCATAATATTTTGTCCTCTCGTGTCGCTGAAAAAGACAAAAACACGTTTCAGATAGTCATCCTCAAACTTTCTGGGTGGGCTAGTGGAGTAAAAAGGGTGAAAAATTACCCCTTCACCTCTCGGATTTTCTTCACATTTTCAGGTGTGGTCGGAAATGTGGACAAGTGGAGGAACATTGTGATGGTACTCTAAAGGTTTCTGAGAAATATTTGAACTACAGTGAAACTCCTCTACAACGAAATCATGTTTGCAGCAAGGAATTTTTCACAACAGGGGGGTTTTCACTGGGGCAAATTTGAAACAGGAAAGTGGGAATGGTGTTAATGCATGAAGATTTTTTCACACTAGGGGGTATTTTCACCCATGTAGATTTCGTTGTAGAGGAGTTTCACTGTATAGCTGTTCAAAGAAAGAAATATAGAGATGTTTAAATTTCAGCAATATTTCTGATTAGCATAAACTTATGCTATGTCTCTCAAATTATGAGATTTCCTTCCCTTTCTGAAAATTTGAGCAAATGGAGGATAAATTCTTCTAAGGTCTTTGATTTTACATGGATGGACCCAGAGGCCTACTGAGTTTGAATGTTGTGGTGAATGGTGTGACATTAAATGCAGTTTGGTGTAGTTTGGAGGGATGAAATCATTGTGCGATAACAGTTACATGGAATTGTCACAAAGCTGAGATCCACAATGACGCCACGTTGTTCACTCGTTCTCAAGAGCGGCTCAACGTGTTGAAACCTGTGGCCTGTGACTCCGCGGTGTCGGTTTGATCCCCTGCGCGGCGGCATCTGCGCGACACCCTTCCCTCCCCTTGCCCTCGTCTGCAGGATTGCCAGGTTTCGCCTGTTCACCGTGGGTTTCGGTCACTGTTTTGGCAGCGGCCCTTGGACAAGCTGGTTCCTGCTCCATTCGATGACACGGAAAGGGAAACTGACGCACTTTTTTTTCCTTTTTTCTTTTGTGGGAACGACCCGAAGCCGTTGCCTCACAGACTCCGCCGGTTACTTTGTGATCCTAGCTTATGTGCAGTGACTTATCTGGAATGTAATCAGGATGATTGTTCTTTCTGTCCTTCAGTGCTAGGGCAGTTGCAAAAGGCCAGTCCAACCCGAAGTGTATTTGCTGTTAGCAAAAAGCAAACAAGCGCAGACACATACAGAGTACGACTACTGGTAGTCGTAATACAGGGTGTTCCAAAAGTCTTAGGCACATTTTGACATTGAATAGCTCAGAAACTATTAAGGATATAAAAATGCATCTGGTAAATTCAGAAAGCTTGTAATCTCAATTTTTACATAAAATGTTCAACGTGAGCACCATTAGTCACACGACACACATCAAGCCGATAGTCAAATTCTTGCCAAACGCGTCCCAGCATTGCATTGTCAATGGTTGCAACAGCTTCTGTTATTCATGCCTTCAGCTCATCCACGTCTCTTGGAATACGTGGATGAGCGTATTTCTGTTGAACGTGCATTTTGCTAAATTTCTGCGAAATGCACGTTGAACAACAGTCCATGATTCGGTTTTTGCAAATTCAAGCACGCAAAATGCCTTTTCTGGTTGAGTGAACGCCATTAATGGGTCTGATAAAAAAAAAATCACTAGCCTTACAAAAACCTTAATGTAATTAGCTTTAAAATGGCACAACTTTTATCTTACTACCATTCATAGTTAAAGAGATATGGGGACTTCAAATGTGCCCGAGACTTTTGGAACACCCTGTAGTAGTAGTAGTAGTAGGAGTGGTGGTGGTGGTGGTGGTAGTAGTGGTATGTTTTTGTTTGTTTGTTTTTAAATTATTTTAAAGACGTGCGGTATCATGCTAATCATGGAACTCTGACTTGGGATTTGATCATCAGTATAGTTAGATCATTTCAGCTAAAAATATACAATCGGTCAGTTTAGATTTTTTTTTCAGTGACCTTAGGTTTAGCACAGGTATTGGCTAGTGAGCTAATCAGCTTGACCCTTGTTGTAACATTTAAAAAAAATGTGTGTGGTGAGATATACAGTATACGTGTATATTTAGTTATCCAGCTAGCATTTCTTTCCATTTTACTGTACTAGCGGCCTATTCATTAGCTTTGGCACAAAATAGCTTTCACATCACTGTAAATATATTTGGTCAACTTGCTAGCAATATAGATCTTTAAAAAAAAATCTGAATTTCTCACACTGCTCTTGTATTCAAAGTAATTTTTTGTAATCGTGCTTTTACTGGATGAAGTTCTGAAAACATACTGGACATAATTTTTATGCATCTACAGTTCTTTGCTGGTTACAACCGTGTTCGATCGAGATGTCAGCTGCCGCAAAGCCGCCTCAGTAAGTCCCGCCTAACATTAACACTTGTGCATAATTTTGTTGACAGATAAAAAAAATAAAAAAAATACTTTTTTTTCTTTGTCTCAGGCTGCTTTCCAGGAAAACGTCGGCAGGCAGGTCCGTGATCACGCTCTTGATAACTACTGAATATTGTCGCTAAACTGTGACTTTTTTTTTTTCATTCAAAATTTGCTACCAAGTCTTCATGCTCCAACTTGCAATGCTAGTGAAAGCCTTCCAGTGTATAGCTTCAGGGCATCAGCGAACGCTAACTACATTTCCCAACACTCACAGAACTAGCAATCACTTAAATCCAGTGTTTTAGTATTTGATACCCCCCACATACGAAAGGGTTTTGTATTTGTCCACAGGGGACGTTTCCTCATGGCATTGACATTGCAACCGCAGCGGACTATCATGCTGTGGGGATTCGCAACCACTGCTATCTGAACACCAGGTAAAGAATTACCAGAAAAGACGGGGTGCTTCAATGCAGAGGGTGCAAGACCTCGATTGAAAGACACACCCCAAGCTGGTCTAACTGATGTGACCAAGTTCAAAGCTTCCCAATTGTTGTTCTCTTTTTTTTCTCTAGTGTTTACATTGCTAGTTTTCCTGAGTACACTAAAGCCATGATTGACCACTTGGTAGTCAAGAAGGTCAACCACTGGGATGGGTCAGTGATGTTTTTATTTTCCCTCATCTTCATATTACAACAGTTTTTTATTCCAAGAAATACTTCTTGTAAATGATGCCTTGCTTCTTCTTTCTTAAAGATTATTTCAATGAATCACTTCAAGCTTTTTGCAGAAATAATTTTTTTTTTTTGTTTTTCAGTGCAATTCGAGAGCTCACCTCCAAAGCGCTCCACAACCTGACACCTCAAGCACCTGATTACATGGCCACTTCGGGTAAACTATGTCACCATACATGTTTCTTTTAATGACGCAAAGTCTTCAAGGGCAGCTCAGTTACGGTATTCGAGACACATATTTTTGACAGAAACTTTACAATTATTAGTAATGGAAAGAAATTATTTCTTGTGTGTCTGCCGCAGTTCTGCCACAACTGTTGAACATGGCCGTGGCTTCAGACCTGCAAGGTCGCCACGGAGCTATCTTGGCGTGTGCCGAGGTGACGCATGCACTGTACAAACTGGGCCTCTCCACAGGCAGGTAGGTTTAAAACACAACAAGAACACCACACAACAGTGTCGAGTGGCTTTCCGTACAAATCAGCAATATTGAAGTTACTTGCAAGTGACTCGACCTAAGATTTTTGCCTTTTTTTTTGTTTTTTTTTTTGCTTTTACTTCTGAGCAAAAATTTGTGATACTCGCACTAGATGATGGCTGCAAATTTCATTAGCAACATCAGATTAGCAGATACTGAACAATTAAAAAAAAAAGAGGGCAAATGCTTGCTTTAAACTTTTTATGGCTCCTCTAAGTTGAAGTTTACCGTCAATGTAAACAAATGGAATTACATGTTGTTGCATATTTACGCCAAAATATCCTTACTTACAAAATTGCTCTAGCTTAATGCTGTCACATATAGGGGAAACGCCGTGGACGAGCTAACCAAATTAGCAAGAATATTGCGGTAGTTATAAACCCTGCAACGTCTTTTGTTTGATCACAGTTGAACGAGGTTTTGCCAATTTTAAAAGCGCTAATGTCTGCGATTAAATTGGCCAGCCGGACCCTAATTTTTACAGTATACTTACTTACTGTGATTCCCTTCCATTTGAGAAAGGAGCATCTATTGAATGCCAGCAGAATAGTAAAACACAAATACACTCAAAACACGTAAGCGTAGGTGCCTGCATGCACCAGATAGTCCCCAAGGACCACATTAGTAACCTGTAGGCCTGTTCAAAGAACATCTCACCAATGAAGTGATCATTTGAAAATATTATTGGCAGAGGTAGCAGAAATTTCACATCTTGTGGGTGGGACTGGAATGTATCCTCCATGAAAAATTGTGGATTTTAAAACTTTTGAAGAAGCTTTAGATTTGTTGTATTGCTAACCAAAACAATTTGTCTCATCTCATTCTTGAATTAATAACTGGCTTTTTTCCCCAACTGATCCAACAGGACCTTAGTGGACATCATTCCCTCAGAGTGTGTGGTGGCTTTGAAGGGCATTCATCAGAAGGTAAGACATCAATCATTGAAAGAAAAAAACAATTGAAAAAATGCTTTTGCTGAATTTTATGTGTTGGTCGGCTTTCAGCTACAAGAGAGGAACCAGTATAGGTAAGCTGAAAGAAAGAAGTAGACATTCTGATGATTGGCATTCGAAAAAATAATAATAATATTGCTTTGATGTTTTTTCAAGGGGTTATGGAGGAGAGCTAATGAAGCCAGCCAGTGAGTCACTTATGTGAAAAAAAAAAAAAAGGAACTTCATCAATGCTGTAAGATAATGAGTGCCTTTTCTAATTTCAGTGTGCAGTCTTATTGAAAAGCTTTCACTGTCCAAAATGCCATTCAAGAGCGACCCAGTCATCGGTGAGTCCGTTTGTTTGAATTCACATGAAATATTGGAGCACGTGTGTGATTTTGTCTTTCTACGTTTTAGCTGGCTGGCAGGGGCTTATTGACGACACCATCAAAACGCTTCATCTGGTCTCCAGCGGTGTCAAGGATGGCATCCTGGTAATTCATGTCGTTCTGGAAACATGCGCTCCCTTGCAAGATCTGTGTCAAACATTTGAACACTTACCGTAGCTATGACTGTGTGTTACCATAGTCATCACTTGATGTGAGTGTGTCTTATTCAAATTGATGGTTGCCTTTTTTTTTTTTTTTGTGCCTACAGGCCGCTGTGCTATGTGCCTTGTCTGCTTTGTGTGAGGAATACTACCAGGCCCAGCCTGACCAGGCTGACTCAGAGAAGCAGAGTGAGTTCTTTTTACTCAACTAGCTCAATTTTTCAGGGTACAAGTCATTGTTTTGAAAAGAGGTGACCAAACATATTTTGACCAAAGATCTACTTTTCAAGCAGCCAACCTCCCGCATCCGACCCGTTCACGTGTACGCGCATGCAGGCACACGCCCCCCCCCCCCCCCCTTTAAAAAAAACAAAAAAAGGAATCTTTGCTAAATTTCTCTAATATGTACAATAAGTCATTACGACAACAGTTGGAATATAATGGGGGGGGGATGATATGATGATATAAATTTTTAATTTGATTAAAAATCACAATTTGTGAAGGCAGAAAACTGTTGACTTCTTTTATAGTTTTGCAAAACTGATGTTAAATGATAATTTAATTCCAGTAAATTCTGATTATTTATTTTAATATTGCCTCTTTTTCTCTAAACTAAAATAGACTCATCACATTAACGTTCAGTTTCTCTTTTTGTCCTCTGATTTTTTTTTTACAAATTTCAGCTTTTTTCAAGTAACACTGACTTTACTCAAATGACGTCTTTTTGCACTTTTTTTTTCTTCATGTAAATGTGTCTGTACACTTTTCCCGATGGCCCGCTTATAATGAACACTTGCTGCATTATTTGACATCCAAATGAATGAATGGATGTGTGTTTAGGTGTGCTCATATCTCAGTATATTGAGGAGCTACAGAGTCCACAATTGCTCACCCGTTGCGGCTCTGCCCTGGCCCTCGGCTGTCTGCCGACCTTTATGATCCATAGCAAACTGAAGCAGGTGTGCTTCAAGTCAAACACGTATTACCTACACACACATGGTTAACCTTCATATCATTAGTCTCAGCAACAGCGTGATGTTATGTTTCTAACGCCTCAGATCCTCGACAGCCTCGGTCAGATGCACGCCGCCTGTCTGCGTGAGGGGCGTTTCCCAGAGGCCAGGAGGGACGCGGTCCTAGCACTGGCTCAGTGAGCGCTCTCTTTTTCTTCTATTATTTGGTTGTGATTTTTTTTTGTGTATTTATTTATTTGCGTGGGCTGTTTTTTTCAAAAGGCCTCTTGTGTCTTCATCCTTCTTTGTTCTGCTGTTTTGCGAGCTTCACTGAGGGCAAAATAAACATCTGACTGACAATACCTGTAAGACCTGAATGACATGTCAGTCAAATTCTACCCTACTTTTTTTTCCCGACAAATAGGTCTTCATCATTTTCATTTACTGGCACATTATTTCCTTACAGGGAACCCACGAGCGTTTGAATGTTTTCGGCTTTCTGGGTTTTTTTCTTTGTTTTTTCACAACAAATGAATTTACCTGTAACTGGCTTCCTGTGGAGCCTTAAACAGTTTTAAAAGGCATTGAATCAATTAATCTAAACACAAGGATTAATTGACATTCGAATGTCTTCACCTGAAAAAAATATTAACACATCATAAGTAGCATTTTTAAAAAATTGTAAAGAGCATTAAATCTCAAAATAAACGAACAAGGCACTATTAGAAATATTTTTGTGTTATTCATCAAGCCAAAGTTAAATAGGGGTTGGCATGACTCAGGGTCATTTCCCACCCAGAGGTTGTTGGTTCAATCCCTGGCCATTGCGACCATGTCAACGCGTCCTTGGGAAAGATACTGAACCCCTAGTTGCTCCTGATGCTGCATCATCAGTAGGTGAATGAGATAACAATGTGAAGTGCTTTGACTCCTCGAGGTAGAACAGTGCGATACATGTAACAGCCTATTAAATAATACATTTGTGTAAGTACAATTAAGCCCCACAATTTTTCCTACTTGAGCTAGATTTTGAATTAGTTTTTTTATTTCCTGAATTATCTGTCTGCATCTATCATCTAATCTCGTTAGCTAGGTTGCTATCTTATGCTAAAGCTAGCCTATGGTAAGGCATGCTAATGCTGAAGCTATTTTATGCTAAAGCTAGTTTATGCCAAAGCTGTAGCAGGCAATTTTTTCCTCAAGAATAGCTGTAATAAAACTTGGCACTTTTTTGTGTCTTTTTCATTTGGAAGACACCCATTCATCAAATAAGAATCCACTTTGTAATCACAGGTATTTATTCATGTTAATATGTAGTTTAGGGCAGCTGCAGGGTGTCGAAGAAGCAAGAATATGTGTTTGAACAGTGTTGACTTAACATAATGCGTCCATATTCATTATCCCTTTCTAATCAGAGTATGTATGAAGGCGGGTGTTTGTGCCGACGGGCCCCCGGCGTCGTTTCTGTGCTCAGACAACATAGCTGACGTGTACAGCGTCCTCCTGGACAGCATGGACGACTACACCACGGACAGCAGAGGCGATGTGGGTGCCTGGTGAGTCGCGCTAGGTGTATTTTTGTTTTGTTTTGGTTTGCCTCAGGTAGTGCGAATGTTCCCCTCCCTCTGGGCCTTTTGTCGTGTCTCACTTTTTTGCTCCACCCAGGGATACACAGACACGAAGAGCTTGATTGTCTTAGCAGTAGCCCGAGGTGATGCTTACTTCCTCAGCAGGAATGCCACCGAGCTTGTCGTTTATCCTTTATTGCGACATGGGATGGGCGGTTTCTTTCTCCCTCTATTTTGGAACACAAGACCCACAGGTGCATCCCAATAAACTCCAATAACGTAAAAACTCAATTTATTTCAGGGGTTGAATTCAAAAACTGAAACACATATATTGTATGGATTCATTTTACACCACAGTTATGATAGTTTTGGATTTTTCATTATGTTTTAATTTCTTTTTGGCTTTTGCTTTTTAAATTAGAATAACCAGAATGTGTACTATATTTAATTTGTATTAGCTTTAGCATTAGTTTTTTTTAATATACAATTTATTTGACGGGTGCTAGATTAAAGAAGGTCTAAATCCCGACTACAAAGTCATGACTTGATGACGTCGTGTCTCAGTGAAATGTTGTCCCCATACGACTATGTCACTCACACTCTCGATGTGCCTAAGAGCCATACAGCTGTCGTCAAATTGGCAAAGCCGAATTACCTACATTTCAGACTACCCTAAAAAGCCTATGTATGAAAATAGTGGGTAAAATGAAAATGAAGGACATTCTCGCAATAATTATAATTGGTAGTAATTTGTTTTGTCATGTGCTGTTTGCCAGTCATTGAAAATAAACACTTTCCTTTTTATTTTGTTTATGAAATGTTTTTTAATACAATTTTTTTTATTTTCTTCATTTTTCTTAACTATGATAAAGTGAAACACTTCTTTTTTTATTTTGATAAGCTAACAAAAACTAGAAATTCACCATCTCAAGAAATCTTTTTAATAGAAATTTGGTACGAAAAAGGAGTTTCCCTTTTGTTTAATAAATCTATTATAACGCGAGTCCCCCTGAATTAAACTACTGAAATATAAATATATATATATATTTTTTTTAATTACATTTATTGTGATGCACTTGTATACGAAAACGTCAGTCGCCTCTATCCAATCAAATTCCATTTTTGTCAAATATCCGAACTAGACACTGTAAATCAATCTGGAGAGTTGACAATTTCAATGTACACCACCAAGTTTATTACTATCTGAGACAGTGCTCATACTCAGTTTTTTCCCCTTTTCTTTCCGTTTGATTTTACCTCTAGGGTCAGGGAGGCAGCAATGACAAGTCTCAAGGATGTTACCATCCTGGTGACCAGAACAGCACCAGAAATCCTTCTCCCAGACCAGTAAGTAGTTGTCCGCCTGGCTTTGCTTGTTCAGTGTTACATCGCGGCGCATTATTAGCACCTCCTATGAAGTCAAAATTTGCCTTTTCCGCGCAAAGCAAAAATGGACCAAACGGTCACTTGGAATTAAAAAAAACTGCTTGGTTGGGTCAGTGCATGAAAGGAAATAGGGCTGAACAATCAATCGGATTCAAATTGACGTTGCGGTGTAGTAGAATACAATTTTCAAATCGCAAAGGCTGTAATTTTGGAGGAGAAAAAAAACATTGGGTTCAGTCAGTAGGCTGTATTTTCTCTATTTATATAGGTACGTATGTCTTATTTATATTGTGTTCAGTTCCGTGCAGAAGAAGTACAATCTGCCTGTTTACGCATCATTGTTTCATGAAGCATAAAAAGGTGAAGTGATAAAGCCACATTTTTGTTCTTTATTTATTTATTTATTTATTTTGCTTACGTTCACGCCGCAGTTGTTTGATATAATTTTGTGGAGTAGTCATGGTGAATGCTTAGACCGAAACGTTTGTGTGTGATAATTCTGACATTGTTTATTGTAATACAGATTAATTTTCTTGCTTGTGTTCTTTAAAAAATACATGGAAAGAGGGCCTAGGGGAAAAAAAAAGAAACCGTTGCATCATGAATCACAGTCACACTATTAGGGGGGGATCAAGATTTCTTTTTTTTTCAAAATCGTTCAGCCCTAAAAGAAACGTGTACTCCTCGGGCCCTTGTTATTTTGCTTCAAGTTAACTTTCTCGTCTGTCACCTTCCTTGCAGGGTGACGTTAATGATGTGCAGACTCGCACAACAGTCGGCGGAGAAGATTGACCACTACAGAGCGCACGCCGGCACCGTCTTCACGCAGCTCCTGCACTACGCCGACCCGACAGTTCCGCACATCCCCCACAGAGAGGAGCTGCTGAGCATCTTTCCACAGTGAGCGCCCACAGTCATCCATCACCTGCACTGCTTGCCATGTCACGTTCATGAGTCAAATCTACTTTTTTTCAGGGAAGTCAAAGCCAGTCTGAACTGGAAAGCTCCATCACAAGCGTTTCCGTATGTCACCAAGCTGCTTGGACTGCCCGAGTACCAGTACCAAACTTTGCTGGGCCTCACTGTGTCTGTGGGTGGGATGACCCAGTCCACAGTAAGTATATCGCACACGCTTCTTGTCGAGCACAGCAATGTCGACGTGTTTGTAAAAGGGTGTGACTCATGAGGGAAAATCGAAACATTTTCCATCCCAGTCTACAGTCTGCCAAGCAACACATGGGTCATGTTGACACACGGGTATTTTTAAAACCTTTTTTCTGCCTTTTTGTCCACTTGCAAATTATGTGTATGAAGCCGTACTTTCTGGAAATCTGTGGCCAGGGTGAAAGTTCTCCAAAACAAATCTTTTTCAATATTAGTTAGTTGACGGTAGTGGTTATTTTTATTTTTTTTTGGGTGGGGTTGGGGGGAGGATATATTGTATTTTTTTCTTTTATGTGAAGCAGTTAGGAAAAGCTCCAGCTCCCTATTACATTTGTTGTTGCTTTTAAATTTGTATTATTATTTGATGTATTATCTTTACATGTTTCATTTTATGTTTATTTATTTGGCAAGTTAATTACTTTATGCTCCAGTGTATGTAGGGTTTCCCCACACATACATATACAGAAAACTAGGACTTAATATCGAGACATTTTTGCCAGATATCTCGATCATGATACGATAACGAGTATTGCTATGGTTCAATGAAAACTACTGTATCCAGTTTTTCAAAGAAAAGACAAAATTGCCTGTGGAAAGTTTGAAGTGGAGGAGTGGGTTCTTTTTTTTTTTTTTTGAATTTACTGACAGCCATCCACATTAACAAAGTCAGCAATGAATTATAAAACGAGTTACATTTACATTGTACTGCCACTGTGCATTAGTGATACATAACAATTTCATGCTACAAGTCTTGTGTTTGTGTACATGCATGCGTTAACTGAATCAATGTGTGTGTTGTTATGTACCACTTGCACAAGCGCAGTATACGGATCAGCGGTTCCTAATGTGGATGGATGTGTTGTGTGGCTTGTCCATTTTTACAACAAGCTCTGCTAGTGGTGATTTTGAGATGATAAATATGGTCATTTAATTTAGCTTATGTGTACCGTGGGTTTATACTTGACAGCGAACACAGAAGTGGATTTCTCGCGTGTGTGCTGTGTAGGCAGCAGCGTGTCCCTCCGCAACATGATTGTCATCTAGTGGTTTCAACTGTCAATCAACGCCAAACTTAGAAGGAGGAATGTGGTCGGTTGAACTGAGATTTACATGCAACACAAGCGTGGCAAGGTCACATGACTGATATCGTTCCTCAATATTAATATCATGAATCTGGATTTCGATCCGATCAAGATATATCCTCATATAAACTAACGATAAAGAGAACCGATACAATAAGTGATTGCAGATTCAACAAGGCAGTGCTTACCTGTGATCAATAAAATGGCATGCACATTTTTAGAGCTGACTACAGTAGCGGACCCCTTTAAAAACTAACCCGAGAACCATTTACTTTTGTCCTTATTGCTACTCACAGGATTCTGATTTGGGGGATGTTGCTCGTTTTTCTTCTCTTACAGTATGACTAACATTTTTCAGGCTTCTGATTGGTTAAAATTATGACCACAATCCCATTTCTTGCTTTAGAACAGTAGTATTTACAACCCTTATGAGTCAAGTCACCCATTTTAAAAATTTCACCACCAAAGTATAAATACTGAAATAATGCCATCATGCATGTTGACAGATGAGTAAAGATATATTTTGTAATTAAGAAATCATTTTCAAACAAATTAAGTGAAAGTTGTTTGTTTCCCAAAGTACGCCTCATGATCTCTTATGGTACCCTGTTTGGGAATCAATCCTTGGAGTTTGGCGAAAATGTGTACATTGTTAAAAAAAAAAAAAAAGGCAAAAGCTTTGCGCCTTTGAAGGTAGTCTAAAAGCGGCCAAAAGAGGGAGCCGCACATCCCGCAAAGTCTGCGCTAGCCCTTTGCGCTGTAATCATAAAATGGTTTTCCTCTCCTGAGGGCAACTCTATTTCGGTTTTAATCTTAACAACATTGGGGTCAGTCAAGTTCCTCCTCTCTACGTAACACTCATTGTCCCCCCCCACCTTTAGCCTTGGGAGGGGGAATAAGCAAAACAACCATGCCGATGATGAGGTCAGATGAATTTGAGTGTATCGGCGGAGTTCATTTTTGCTCTGGCAGCTTGTCTTTTTCCACAGATGTACAATCCTCAGAGACGCATGGGATTGATATGTTTGCATAGGGTCGTTTGTAAAATGAACCAGGCCTGAATCAATATGCGGGCCAACATCAGCGTTCTCACGCGCGCGCACACACACACACACTCTCATGGAGCCAAAGCATCGACTAGCCTCCCAGTCAGAATCCATTCACAGGCCCTTGGGTAGATCTGGACTTTTTTTATGGAGCCATAAAAAGGATTTATTTTAATCAACAAATGTGTTACTGTTTGTACAAGTAATTTGTGGTAGTCAGGCTCTTAATTTACAGTTTGATCACAGTTTATATTTAATGCCGATGGGGACATTACACACATTCGGAGCTCCAGCAGAGTGGATGTCACTGGTACTATGTCTTTCATACACACTGAGCGTGCGTGTGTGTGTGTGTGTGTGTGTGTGTGTGTGTGTGTGTGTGTGTGTGTGTGTGTGTTAACTGCCCTGTCCAGGTTGCGGCCTCCTCCCAGTCTTTGTTTGATTACCTGCGTGGGATCCAACATGACCGCACTGTTTTGGAGCACTTTGCTATGGACGCATTGATTAAAATCTTCAGAGAAAATGTGCGCAACACAAGGTACAAATAGCAGCTGTTGTCACCGAAAGCAAAATACACGCATTGAGCGAACGTTCCTATTCGCTGTTTTGTGATCCGGGCATGAAAATATTGTTCTGGCCCCCCACAAATAGAAAGCTACTTGTGTCTGGCAACGGCGCAAATTTCAGCTAATCTTTTATTTGTTCTCTTCCACATCACAATCATGTCAAACTTGTGATTATTGGCATGGACAACTTCTCAAACAAATGTACTTTTCAGGATCGCCCTCCCTTTCCTCAAAATGTTAAACCAGTTGTTGTCCAATGGCTGCTTTGACATCTTCACCTCAGAAGAAAAGTGAGTATCACTGCACCTTTTTTTTCTTTGTGTCAGTTTCCAAAAGACATAAATGGCGGGTACGTCTGCCAATGTCCGTTCATTCTGTGTTTGTCGCTGCCAAGTCATCCGTTTTGTGTGGAGCTGCTGTCGCTGTGCGATGTGGTCAGGCGATCCAAGGATGTGTCCAAGCTGCGCGCCTGCATCGCCGTGTGAGTTTGCCATCACACGAAAACAAAACTAAACAACATATCAGACATCCGTGCTGACTTGTGTCACTCGTTCATGTCCGCCAGCTACTGTGGCCTCATCCAGTTCCCGGGCGAAGTCCGGAAGGAGATCCTCTACCAGCTGCTGATGTTGATCTGCCACTCTTTCCTTGTGGTATGTTCCAGGGAAAAAGCTTGAAAATAAAATCAGATTTTCTTTTCATAAAAATCCAATTTGCAGTTTTCATGGATTTGGTTTCCATTCGCTTATAGAAAAAGCAAATGACATTATTCAAACAAGCTTTGAAACTCCCCCCCAACCACCACCCCACAGCATTAACTGGCATCATTTATAGAAATACTGTACATTTTGTTTTCTTTATTGTGAAAATTGTTCTTCCTCTTGAAGGGAAAAAAACCCCTGTTGTATCAAATTAATTATACACGATCCTTAATAACGGAATACAGTCAAACCTCGGTTTTCGAACGTCTCGGTTCTCGTCCAATTCGGTTTTCGACCAAAAAATTTGCTTTTTTTACGCCTCGGATGACGAACAAATTTCAGTTCTCGAACAAACTGAGCGCACTTGAATGCATCATTTGACTCCTCTCGCCTTCCTTACACGAGGACATGACACTTCCTCGTGTTGCTTTCCATTGTCAGAAGACGTGTTCAGTAAACATTTTTATTTTAAAAAGAGCGTGGTTTCGGTTTTCAAACAATTTCGGTTTTCGAACAGCCTTTTGGAACGGATTATGGACGAAAACAGAGGTTTATAATAATAATAATAATAATAATGATAATAATAATAATACATTTTGACTGTATTTCAAAAATTCAACCATTTAACCTAGAATGAGCCATCAAATCAGCCCTTATGTGTGATTGCCTTCCACCATGCGCCTTTAGTGTCATATAGAACAAAAGGTGAAAATGATTGTGCTCACGTTGTCACTTTTGAGTAGGAATTAAAGTTTGAGAAATGGCCACTAACCCCGCTGCGCTGATGACTGTTCTTTTGTAAATTATCTCCTCCGCGTTTGCTGCCAAGTTGTTCAAGCAGGCAGCCCACGTCAGCCAGAACGCTGTTTGAACTACAGAAGCTGCGAACAACAATAACAGGGTTCCCACGGGTCCTTAAAGTTCATTAAAATCCATAAAAAAGTTGTAAAATGATGTTCTTAATTGTCCTTAATTTTCAGGGAAAGCTTATAAAATCAATAAAAATCGTTAAAAATATATTTTTATTCAAAAATCAATTGAAGTTTTATATTTTCTAAATTTAAATTTTTCTTAGTGTACTTTATTTGAGAATGAATTCAAGTTTTTTTTTAGAAAATTTGGCATACAGTCTGTCAAATAAAGGGTTAGCTGATTGCCGCTAAAAATAAAGATGTGCCCTTCCTTTGGCAGCAATGATTTGAACACCAGGTCAGTGATATGTGGCTTTCTGTTCAGCCCGCATATTGCTGAGCGGGCACTAAATCCACCGTGAATCCCCCTGCTGAATGGAGAAAAAGTCCTTAAAAACGGCTAAATTAGCTCTCAAAAATCCTTAAAAGGTCCATAAGTAAAAAGCAAGTGGAAGAGTGGGAACCCTGAATAAAAAGTTCATCCTAAGCAGTAAACTCAAATAATTTGCCAAGATGGATTTGTCGCCCAGCCCGAGTTTCCTTCAACTCCTGCGAACGATGTAGAACTGTTCTCTTGTCTTTCTGTAGATAAGAACGACAACAGCCAGCCTGATGTACGAGATGCTGCTGACTTACGACGACGTTGTCGATCCCGAAGCTTTGGACGACGTCATGAACCTGCTCAGCGACACTAACTGGTAAGGGGCCATGTTTTATTCTCTTGTGAGAAATGATACCTTTCGTATATGTGAGAATGTGCCCTTCTTGTGGGCGCCTCTTTTTTTTCTCTAGGGAGAGTGACCCTGCCATTCTGCGCCCCATTCGAAATCAGCTACGTGGTTTGCTGGGGGTGCCCATGAAGCGACCGCTTGCTCAGGTAATCTCTTTATAACAAGAGTGAGAGCTAAAAAAATGGACTCTTATGTTCTCTCATTTGGAGTTGAACCTAAATCTTTGTTCATTCAGGACTTTGTTTGATACTCTGTATGCAAATGACACACTCACTTTTTGTGCGCGTCTATTCCTTTCACTCTGGCAGAAACCTACCGAACATTCCTAATGAGATGTCCAGAGAGAGACACAAAATGGATGGCATTCTGTTTGGTATCAATGATCCTTTCATTCGTTCAAAATCATGATAATAAAAAAGTCAAATCATCCTTAGGGTCCCCCTCTTTTGTCGCGTTAGAAATATCACGACAATTCATTGTCACCACACATTTGATTTGGGTTAGGAGTGTTCTGTTTTGCTTTCTCTACGGAGTTAAAAATAGAAAAAAACATGACCAGTGATGGCAAAAATGAAATGCTTAACTTACTACGACTAACAAAACCGTCTTAGTACAGTATGAGGGACACATTTAATGAATTGTGCCTCCCTCGATGCCCGCCTGTGTAAGCGAAGCCCTTCTTTTGCTATTTGTCCATGCTGAGAGTATCCACATTGTCCTTGCCTCCCTCTTGACAAGACTGCAGTTGTTGCGGCATGCTTTTGGTCAGTTTTTCACACAATGCTGAGAGCCTTATGGTTTTATTGCATTGCTTTTTTCCCTCCGAATAGGATTCATTTAACTCATTCAGTACCAGCCAATTCTGGAGCAAGTCTTAAAAGACGTTTAAAAACGTCTTTGGGAGTGAATGACTTAACAAGGTTTCTTATTCTATGACTGGGAGAACTGTGCACTAGGTCTAAATGGCACGTCACAGGTTCAGAGTCACCTATTGTGACTGTGACAGAGTCTTGCTCTTTGTTCCTTGATGTTGTTTGTTGCTTTGGTCACGCAGGACTGGGTTTGTTTTTCTACAAGCTTGAGTTATTCAGTTACATGTCAGAACGTACGCCTTCTATGCTCTGATGCATGTAGCCCTGCTCTCTAAAGACCTTTACTTCGCCACTTTCGTCTCCTGTCTGCCTCCAGGTCCAAATTCTGCTCCTCATGTGACAGTACCCTTTAAAAAAATTTGAATGTAAAAAATAGGTAAATAAAACCTGCAAATTTTAGGCACAACGGGGAATGTTGAAGGTGGAAAATACCTCATAATTTGATAATTTTATTGTAAATATTTGGGGCCTTAAAAAGTTTTTTTTTTTTTTTTTTAACTTGAGTAGAAAAAAATAATACATTCTAAGCAATTAAGCTATTTTAGGGAAAACAACCAATAAATAAAAACATTAAATGTATCTGTAAAATAATTTTTTCATGACGTTTTTATTGGCGCAGTGGTACCTCTCCTTACGAAATGAATTGGTTCTGGAAGAAATTTCTTATCTAGAAAATTTTGTAAGTAGAGACACGTTTTCCATGTAACTGCCCTAATCCGTTCCAAGCACCCCCAAAATTCAGACATAAATGTTTCCTGAAGCATAAAAATGCATCAAAAAATGTAACTATGTCACAATTAGATCATTGCAAAATAAATGAGAGTTGTGTATAAGGTAAAAAATATATAATGTAAAGAATAAAAATTATGGTCATTTAACTTTTAACTGCGTCCTCGTTGTTTTTTGCCCTTTTTAGTCCACGTTCTCTCTCAGAAGTGCTTTTTGCCTGGTGTTTTGTAAAGAACTGATCCAAGGACGTTTGCTTTTGTCGGCTTTTAACAAACCTTCGAAAATATCCAAGGCAAACATCAGCATAGTAAGCGATTGCCCAACTTGTGAACACTTTTTCCTGGGTGATTCACATTTACGTAAAACTATCGGTACACCAACTATCTATCCACGCACACAGAGACAGATACGGTAGAAATCCCTCTTCGCCAATGGGATGCCAGGAAGATGCTGGGTAATAGCCAATGGCAGGCAGAGCAACTATAAGTATGTTATGTTCAGGAAACCCGGAGCTGCGAGTAACAGCCCATTCTGTATTTTTACCTTTTGTATCTTGAAATTTCTTTTGTAACAAGAGCCAATATTTTCCTGTTGAGGCGTTTCGTAACTTGAACATTTCGTATGAAGAGACGCTCGTAAGTAGAAATACCACTGTATTCTTTACAATAAATAAATTAGCAATTGTTGAATGAGAAAAATGAATGCACATATTTTCATGAAGCAATTGGAGGAAAACCTGCAGACGCCTGATAATGGAACTGATGGTGGGGCCATATTAAAGCAATACTTTGCCCACCTCTGCTTGACATTCTTTTTCATTGTGATTGAAATTGTGCATCAGGTATGAGGAAACCACTCATTTAAACAGCCCCATAAACTACTGGATTATGCCTGTTGGGCTCCATTGTACTTTGTAGATTTCCTACCTCTCGATGATGTCTCACCGTCGTCACGTGAAGGTTGCGAGATAGCGACCACAAGGACTTATTGTGGCTACGCTATGCGACCGTATAAGCGATAGTATTGTTTATTGTGTGAGCGGCCTAGTCAACAAGGCCACATTGAGTCCTCGCCCTCCACGGCTCTTCGTTGTATTTGTCCGCTGCTCCTAGTCCTAATATTGCCCCGGCCCGTAATTCGACTTTAATTAATTCCCAGCCCCAGATGGACATTCCTGAAGTGGTTTTAGCATGAGAGGGGGGTGGGGGGGGGGGGGGGGCATGTTTTTTTTTTTTTCCCCCAGCTCTCAGGGGCGGATTGATGGTAAAGTGAGCAAAAAGCTTTCAGTACAGTGCTGAGTGCCTGAGATGATGAATTGTTAAAAGGCTTACAGTTCGCTGCCGGTAGCCATGGCGATCGCTCCCATACAAAGGCGGCCTTGTGGAGTGAGTTTGAGCCTCGATGAGGAGGGGGGCGCTTACTCTGACTTCACCAATTCGGCTCTTTATACTTTCCACTCTTCTCACACATGACTTCAAGCCGTTCAAGTTGACGATCAAATTAAATGTAAAACAAAGAGAATTTAAGCATGTGTTTAAAAGGCCAATCAAGTCAAAAATCATCCTGACCATATGTGGCATACAACCCCGCTATTCTAATCACGGCATTACAGTGAAACTCCTCTACAACGAAACCTACATGGGCGAAAATACCTCCTTGTGTGAAAAAATCTTCATGCATTAACACCATTCTCACTTTCCTGCCCCCCAGACAACGAAAAAAAAACCCTGTTGCGTTATACGAAATCTTTTTCCCTGCTCTTGCCTCACCACGAGATTCACTACAACAAAGTCTAAGCCAACACACGACCTCTACTGCTTCGTTCGGAAACGGCAACCGCAACCACCACGCTGGTTTACACATGCGCAGTAGTCCAGGAAGTATTTGTTATTGTTAGTTTCGGACGCAGCAAGAACGTTGCATTGCTAAAATGGCTACAAAACGGACCTTTGGATGTCAAGCAGCTAAGACAAGAAGATCTCTGACGCTGGAAGAGAGGGAAAAAGTGATCAAAATGAAAGACTGAGTAAGCAAAATGAAAGACATTATCCAAGAAATTGATGTAAGTGAAAGTGAATGCTGATCGTAAATTTCGCAATTTCTTTCCCTTTTTTTTCCTTTTGACGCTGACTATATGACGTGTCAAATAAGTGTATGCTCATACTTAGGCACTATTGGAATAAAAATAAAGAGTGCACATGCGTTTGTGTGTGCGTGTACACATAACGTTCGTGTGTGTGTGTGCGTGCGCACATAACGTCGTGTGTGTGTGTGTGTGTGTGTGTGTGTGTGTGTGTGTGTGTGTGTTTACATCTGAGATCAAATTTGCTACAGTGTAGCCATTCCTCCCGTGTAGTCATTCAAATTTACTGTTATGAAAAATTTCTTGCTGCAAACATGATTTCGTTGTAGAGGAGTTTCACTGTATCATAAATATTGCATTTGTAGAATACATATGAATTAAGCGGCAAAATCCACCCGGTTTAATTCATCTCAGGGGGCGACAAAATGTCCGAACCATGAGGTGGATAAAACTGGGTGGATTTTGCTGCAATAGACAAACGGGGGCACATAGATCGTAATTTAAAAAAAAATGTGACTTGGCTTCCCCTTGAAAGCAAACACATGGTTTTTAAAGACCGTTAGCTTAATCCTAATAGATAGGCTAAGAAATTGAGAGGAGAGTAGCCATAACAGGCTGAAATCTGACTGGACCCAACACACCGAATGTCCACATACACCTACTGGGAATGCAGCCAAGAGAAACGCGACCAAATGAAGAGAATAGACCGTTGGGAGTAAATGTTCACAATTGCGTGGACCCCATATTGGAATTTGGGTATGAAAGGATGTGGGGTCAGCATTTGGGAGAGCACTTAGGCAGAGGAGACCTTGCTGGCATGACAAGTCCATTGTGCAAAGAAAGCGAAATATCCCCAAACCTGCTGCAACGTGATTACCATCGTTCCTCGTTTTCCAGTCATGCATCAAGTCATCAGGCCCCGCGCGGGCACAATGGCAGCGCTTGTCTGGCCGGCAGTTTCATCCGGACGGCTGCTCGTCAGCAGCGTTAGCGCACAAACGAGCCGTGTTTCTTCCGGGCCTCATGACGCTTGGACGTTTAAGAACATCACAAGCTTGGATAATTGTCTGGCGCTTCTGCCTTGCCAATCAATGACTGGCCTGTCGGGTTTCGGCAGGCTGCCCCCGCGATAACCTCCCGTGTAGTCATTCATCTTGGGAGTGTGGCGATGTGGGTTAAAAGCAGCGTATACTTTCGCTGACCTGCGACGTGACGGTTCAGAAAAAAGATAAACTGGGATAGCCCCCCCCCCCCCAACCCTTGTGAGGATAAAGCGGATCTGAAAATGGATGAATTGTTCTTACGTATGTTCTAGTTCTATTGTCTTGTATTTATCTTCTACTTTATACATTCTTTGATTTACGTAGGTATGACAGGATTTTTTTTCAACTGTTTTTCTTGAATATGATTGAGGTGTATTAGTTTCATTTACTGTACACTTTTAACTTCTTGTTATATGAATAGGATTTTAAAAACTTTTTTTCTTTCATTTAGTTTGCCTTTACAGTTATTAACTTCTATTCATACTCACATGACAGTCATCACCTTTTTTAATATTTTTAATTAGGTTCACCTCATTTAATTTTACAAGAGTGGAACTTCTACGTATACTCTTGTCATAGTTTTTTTTTAAATTTATATTTCACTTTAGTTTGATTTTATTTCATTAAAAAAACAAAGTCCGAAGAACTAAACGAATCCAAAGTAGCAAACAAAAACCATGACTGAAGCAAAAAACGATCAATAACAGAAACATGACCAAAAACATAACCTAAACATGACTGAAAACAAACGTGACAGTAGAAAACACAAACAATGACCCAACAATGAGTGGTCGAGCGGGAGTCCTTTTACACTGCTAATTACATAACAACCAACAGGTGTGCAGCTGCAGGGGAAACCCTACAGTGCCACCTGTTGGTCACAAACAGAATCATGACAGCGACCATTTAGTCAAATTAAAAGAAATGCTTCCACAGTCCAAACTGAGCATTATTATCTTGAATCCATCGTAATGCGAGCCAAATTATACTTAATTACATCGCCTTAGTGTTCCTGCTCATTGGGTCTAAGCCACATTAACCCTTTCAGGGACAGCGGTTACTACAGTGGACAGCTTACCATGTTATTAGCTTACCAGGTGTATGAAAGGGTTAAATCCTAGAGCAATGGTACTGAGAGGAACAGCAGAAAAAAATTACATGATAGCTCAAACCAAAACAAAATGTCATGAAATGCCAACAAGGATTGTTGTTTCCGCTAAATAAAATTCATAAATCCCAAATAATTATGGGACTAAAGAGTGTACCTGTGCACATAAATGACACCTTTGTGGTTCTGTCTGGTCATACATGAAAAAAAAAAACATCTTGTAACCATCATGCCCACACCGGAACGTTCTGCGCGCCTCTGTGGCTTTTTTTTCTGGTCACGTTGACTCTTTGATTGCCTGGTGTTGGTTTGAACTCTCTGCCGGGACTTCCTGAGTTTTTGGGCCCGCGCAGCTGCGACCGGCATCCTCCAAGCTTGTTAGGCAAGTTCATTAGTGCAATCTGGAATGTAATTGCTCCCAAATTTATGGAGCGTGCTGCGGTTTGTTCCATGCAGGGCAGAAAGCAGTGTAGCATTGAAGAAACTCCGCTGAATCCCCACGCTCTAAATCATACCTGTCAAACTCGGCTAATAGCTGCCCTTATAAATGATTACGATTCCCCTTACAAAGCAACAAAAACCCATACGTCTTACTGCGCACATCATGCTTTATCAATCCGACCGTACGCAGCGATGAAAAAAAAACACACGATTGAGGATTACTTTTGCTGGTTTGCCGTGACAATAGTAGCGATCGACGACGGCATTGTCGTTGGCTACCAGCAGGTGAGACGATCTGGATTTGAGCCAAAATGGTCTTTGTGAGATCGGTTCACAATTGGTTTTTTTTTTGTTTTGTTTTTTCCCGTAAAAAGTTGTAATACGCCGTACATGATTTGAAATGATAAAAAAACGTATAAAATACGGGGAAAACGTACAAGTTGACAGGTATGCTAAATATCCGTTTAGAATCTTGCTTTCTCAAATTTTCGCAACATTTTCAAGTACTTCTTGAAGAATTAGAATAGAGTCCACCCTCGCGTTTGTTTTCGTAATGGAATTTTATCTTACAGTATACCGTATTTTTCGGATTATCCGTCGCTCCCGATTATAAGTCGCACCAGCCAAAAAAATGCATAATTAGGAAGGAAAAAAACATATATAAGTCGCACTGGAGTATAAGTCGCATTTTGGGGGGAAATTTATTTGATAAAATCCTACACCAAAAACATACATGTCATCTTATAAGGCAATATAAAATAAAATAGAGAACAACAGGCTGAATAAGTGTACGGTATACTAACGTTACATGACTGACATGCCTGGTAATGTCATTTTACTGAGGCTGGGAGAGCGCAGATATCCGAAGATTTGCTGCTAGAAAAACAAGGTGACTGTATTTTACCAAGCTACACGCAGCCCGGGAAGCAGCATCCAGGACCAGCTTTGTGATAGCCCATTCCGTCGCAAAGAACGCTAAGCCATTTTTGAAGGGGGGATTCGTTCAAGAGTTCTTTGTGGACTCAGCAGCGCTAATACGTCCGGAGCAACAAAAGAAGTTCAAAATCCAGGTACCAACCCCTTTCTTACTGATGAGCATCTGTCATGTGTGCTTCACATTCAACCGGCTTTGATGCACTTGTCGAAGCTCGACAGAGGCTAGATTAATCTCTGCTGAACAAGAAAAAACAAAACAAAACACTGAAACATGATTACTTGGATTTTTTTTCTGCATTGTTTGGCAGTTGGGACAAAACATTTTGTAGTTATGTTATATTATTACTGGCAAACTATGACATTGTGGTATCTTCATGGGAAAGTTCAAATCAGAAAGTGTTGTAGTGTTCATCTTACTGAAAAAGAGTTACAAATGTTGCACAATTAGAATTGTTTTGCATAATTTCACTAAAGAAATCGTTTTTTTTGTAAAATAACTACACTTTCATTATTTGGCAATCATACATACTCTTATCAGCTTCTGCAAACAATGTCATTAACTTATTTCAACGTAGAAATAAAATTGAAATCGGGAGTAGATTTCTAACTTTTGGTCCGGCCCTCCACAATATTTTCTGCTTCTCATTTGGCCTCCTCGGGGAAAAATAATTGCCCACCCCTGCTGTAGGCCCCGCCTCTTAAAGCCATGTGCAGATATGTACGAACACTACAATACTACTGTACCCACTAAATATTTTTTCTATATTTTTATTTTATTCATTCAATTTGTGTTTTGTGTTCAAATACTTTTACAATGTGTTTAAAATTAACAATAAAACGTCAGAAAAGCACTGTTAAGAGTATTTTTAAAAATGTAATAAATATGTAATAACAACACTGATAATAACTAATCAAATGAAAAACAATAAACGTTAACCACAGCACATTAATGGTATTTTTTAATTCAATTTAAAAAATGTAGCAAATGTCAGTTAAGCATTGGGAGAAATTGAGTACTGTACAATACAGCCAAAAGTGTGACTGGTTGTGTGCCCTGTGATTGGCTGGCAACCAGTTCAGGGTGTACCCTGCCTGCTACCCGAAGTCAGCTGGGACAGTCTGAAGTAGCATTTGAGAACCAATCAAGGCGGCATCACCCAAAAAATGGTGGCCTATTGCCCGAAAAATGCTGCATTTTGCTTTTTTCCATTTAACAACACTAACTGACCTAAAACCAACAACAGCAAAATAAAAATGCATTTATTATTCATTTTACACAGAATCCTGCGAACCTGTCCTTTTTAGACCCGTGCTTGGACAGCAATACAGTGTGGACACTTTTAATGTTAGCATATCAAACGTTGTGCTCCAGGCCAAATGGCCAAAGCGGTCACAAGCAGCACCATAAATAAAACGTGGCCGTTGGTGAATCAAAAGTTGAGGTGGATATAAAGGAGCATGATAATGACACGGCTGAGAGGACTCGAGGCCGCTGGGTAATTACACCACTGATGGAAATAGAGTGGAGGATGCTGTCATTATGAATGTCACTCCCCCCTCGAAGCCGCAGCCTTTTCACCAGAGTTATAATCTGCCCGCGCTCCCCAAATGACCATCTTCCCGGGAATTATAGTCATTTGGGAAGCCAGGCAGCTGGATGCATTTAGCTTGTGGGTTAATTGTGAGGTTGCTGTCCTTCTTGTATGGGCTCATGGGTTAATGACTGTGTTGTTTCCTTTTAGTTTCACCATCGATGCTTTGGCTAATCGAATGAAATGGCCACACTCTTGGAGGAAATCCAATTTAGGAAGCCGTTTACTTGATATTCTCTGTGATTTCTAAACGGGCATACGTTGGCCTTGCTACACCTAGCCCAGGGATCAGCAACCCAAAATGTTGAAAGAGCCATATAGGACAAAAAAAACAAATATGTCTGGAGCCGCAAAAAAATAAAAGCCTTCTATAAAACTTACAATAAAGGAAACACATGCTGAATGTATGTAGGAGACTCTACTGTCTCAGAATTGTTATTCATTCCTTTGTCGTGTGTTCACAAACACCACATTGAATTTATTTTGTGATTTCCTCGCTTTATTTTTTGTTTTGGTGCATTATTTTTGCTTTTCTTAGTGTCAGTGAAGTCATCATCAATTTCCGTTTTTCGGAGGCTGTCTTTGAACGCCTCTCGAGTTTAAGAGAGAGAGAGCCACGGAGTCGGACGCAGACGTGTCTGTTTGTCGAGACTGTTAAAAGCATAAATAAAGTGTACATTTTGAAAAAACAACACCACAGCTCTCCTTTTTCAGAGCTGCAACATGTATCGATATCCATTTGAGCTATATTAGCCTACTATCAAAATCTTTTTCTATTTTATTATTTTTTTTTTTTTATAAAGCTCCAGGGAACCACTAGATGTCGCTAAAGAGCCGCATGCGGCTCTGGAGCCACGTGTTGCCGACCCCCGACCTAGCCAAAAGGCAGTGAACAAGGAAGCAGAGGTGGTTGATCAAAACCCTTTCATGCACAAAAATAATCATCTGTAATCTGATAATTTGATCAACTGTCCCCTGTAGTAACTGCTGTACCTGAAACGGTTAAATACAATTTTACTAAAGAAATTATACCATTTTTGTTGTACAATATGCAACCTAAATTTTTGATGATAATTTTTTTTTTGGATCTAGTCAGATTTTATCCATGAGTGATGTGCTGATTAAAATGAGCTGACTAAGCAGTTTAATCGGAAATGAATCAGCGAACAAATGTATCTTTGATGCTGACCTGTTCCATTGCGTCTATCAATTTTGAACTCAAAGATTTCTTCCAACCTAAGTGTTTTCACATGTTATTGTCTCAAAATCATGCAGGCTTAATCTTGAGGAGACATGATGCCGCACAGCTCCCACAGAGTGAGGAATGGGGCGAATTAATAACAGATGACATGGGGGCAGTCCAATAGTATCGATTTTGGGGGGGGGGGTCGACCATATGTGACTTGTGGATGCCTCACAGCAGCAATTTGCATGCTGGTTTTATTCATTTATTTCTTAATCCAATGGGATTATTTTATTTTTTTTAATCCAATGGGTTTTTATCCTTTATGTGTTGCCATGTCAATCTATTCTGCCTGTGGCCTCCAGAGAGTCAATGGTGCTCGTCCTCCACCAGATTGAAAATTAATTCAACAGTGTGTGTGTGTGGTCCTCACTGTGCCACAAGTACAGGAAAGTGTGCGTGTGTGTGTGTGTGTGTGTGTGTGTGTGGTCCTCACTGTGCCACAAGTACAGGAAAGTGTGTGTGTGTGTGTGTTCAGATATGTTTTACCATGCTATTATTAATAATCTGAAATGTTCCAAATGATGCACCATTATCTCCTGTTGTGAGATTTTTTTGCATGGGTCTTTATCTGTTTTGATATACAGAGCTTTAGTTAGTTTGTGTCAGAGCTGGAAACAGCTCTAATGCCTTGAAAAGTCGACATTTCTCTGTGTTTGTTATTAAAATGCCATGGACACCACATGGCTAAGAAGTCGACCGTGCAGTTTTCCAGCTTTTGGGGGGCACATCATAACGGCAGCAGAGATTTCAGGCTATATCAGAACAGTTTTCCTGTCGTCGGGCCATCCTTGTGTGAACTACGTTAAGTAACACGAGTTGATGCGGAGGGAGTGACGTTGTGGTTGTGAACATGAGCTCATCCGTGACAGCGAGTCCAGCTGCCTTCCCTCCCTGACTCTAAACTGGAGAGGACAAGGGGGCGGGCTGGTGTTTTCCCACAATCCCCAGCAGGGATTGACTGATGAAGCACGGGCCGCCCGCCGTCCTGCCGGCGCCTGCTCACCAGCGCGACCTCAGGCCTCTTCTGTTTATTGCGGACGCACGCCAAGCGCGAGGGGGCACGGGCGGGTCGGTTCGCACGGGGGTGGTCCTTGGGGTCCGATGAGGTTGCCACACTTTTAGGGTTATCATCACTTCTTCATCACTCGAGGCCGGTGTTTCATCATCTTTATTAAGACAAGGCGCGTATTTTACATCCCCACAACACGACGTTAAAAAAAAAGAATCACAAGTAAACTCATTTCACTCACAAATCTGGGCTTGTTTAGTTGAACACAAGTGTGTCACTCGTATATGAATGGCAACAGGTGGATACGCGAGACTTTCTGCTGTTTTCTAGACTCTGCAGAATACAACACGATATAAAAAAATAGAAGTCTCCAAGCAACACATGATTGACGGGTCCTTATTGATTGTGCCACTTTGAAGTTTGATTCCAACCCCAAGATGGTGTCTGCTGTCTAGTTCTATGTATATTAAGAGTTTCGGTTGCTGTTTTGCGTCTGTTCGGTTTTGTGCTGGTTTCTAAACCCGGGTCTGCTACTCTAGTAAGCAGTAGTAGTAGCAGCGAGTCTTGTGGAACGTCGCCAGGTTGCTACTGGAACGGAAAGTAATTGTTACAAATATGTAAAGCAAAATGTAAAGATGTATGGACCTGGTAGAGTGCTTGGTGGAACACCTGCAGTATCTTTCTATTGGGGGTCCTCAGATTCCGACAGAGTTTTTTTCACTGCCCAAGTATGAAATTGAGCAGACTTGTTAGTCCGTGTCAGAGCTGGAACAGAGGCCGTAGGATGTACAGTAAAATACATTTCACTGAGTTTGTCATCATAAAGGCCATGCGAGCATTAGGTTAATTTCGTTGCTTGGCCTTGAATGTGTCTTTCAGAGGGTAAATGTGGCTCATACGTTTTGGTGTGGCATAAACAACATTATACCCACTCGTTGAAGATCTGGATGGAAATATCTGCTTTTACAATAATAGTTCATTTCAGTTTGGGAGTGTTGGATTGGTGTGATTTTAACCCTGGAGAACCCACGGGGTCAAATTTGACCCCTATAAATTCTGATACTCAAATGCTATCCTTAAATCCCAAAGGGTCAAATTTGGCCCTAATCCTAAATTAGGATTAAAGCATTGAATATTTGAAAAAAAAACATATTTTGGTGTTCAGTGAACATATAGCAGTCATTTAATGTATAATTAATCATTTTCCAAAGAATAAAAAGGTGTCTTGGGTTCTCCAGGGCTAAATTGCAGTTGGTGTCGCCTCCAATCCAATAACATATAAAAGACTCCAGGAAAAAAAATAAAAGAGGCATCATGCCCCTCATCACCGTAATAGTCACTTCTCTGCTAGTTAATGGCATCCATCCATCTGCCTAATTGTCTATTTTAGGAACTGCACTGGTATGGAATTACACTGCAATATACATAATCATTTCCATCGCTGGGATGGGATGCAGGACTGAGGGGCCCCTTCCATAAGGCCCATCGCGCTTTAGCAGCGATGGGCTGCAAAGTGGAATTTGGAGCAAAGCCCGTGACTTGCAAAACACTTGGAACGCCGAAGAAAAGACTCAGGAGGAGGAGGAGGAGGAGGAGGAGGACACAAGGGTTGTTGGTAGAGATGATAGATGCAAGGAGAAAGGACAGTGAATGCGGTCGCTGCGGTTGCCCCGTTGCTGTCATCCTCGATGAGCGCCTCGCTTCCAGGAAGTGGTTTGTGACACGAGGCTTGCGCTGCCCACGGAGCGTGCGTGCGCGCCGAAACCGCACCATCGGCACGTGTCCTCGCCTCGATCTTTTTCTCCTTCACTCAGTGCATGAGCTTTACTTGGTCTGACTGTCCTTCATTTACAACCTCACTTCCTTCCAATATTTGTTCCAGGAAATTATATTCAGTTGTTCCCAACAGTCTATTCCCTTCATTTCAGAGACTTTCTCTTAGCGGCTCAGCTTCCAGTAGCCTAGATTTTTTTATTTTTTTATTTGTCTATTTATTTATTTACAGTCAAACCTCGGTTTTCGTCCATAATCCGTTCCAGAAGGCTGTCCGAAAACCGAAATTGTTCGAAAACCGAAACCACGCTCTTTTTAACCCTCATGCAGTATTTTTAAGCGGCTGCATGAAGGGTATTACGTCCCAAAAATGTCCCTCTTCCAATGTGCAACGACTTTTTTCACTTTTAATTTCCATTCACTTTCAACCCCTCAAAATGTTCAGTGGGAATTGGCCAAGACATAGATATACATCCTATGCATAATTTCAGCTTTGTGGAGTTATTTTTCACTGTTTTGTCTGTGGTGTCCATTTGTCCAACAGTCCAAAATCGTCCAAAGTGTCCGAAATGTCCAATTTTGGGATAATTACTGCATGGGGGTTAAAATAAACATGTTTACTGAACACGCCTGCTCACAATGGAAAGCAACACGAGGAAGCGTCACTTCCTCATCTACCCGAAGGAAGGCGAGAGGAGTCAAATGGTGCATTCAAGTGCGCTCAGTTTGTTCGAGAACCGAAATTTGTTCGTCATCCGAGGCATAAAAAACGCAAAATTTTTGGTCGAAAACCAAATTGGACGAGAACCGAGACGTTCGAAAACCGAGGTTTGACTGTACCTCCAATCATTGTTGCTACGTCAATCTAATCTGATTGACATAGCATGATCTGATCGAATTCAATGAGCACAGATGAGTCACAGCAATTTGAATTTGTTTTTAATAGTATGTGTGAATGGCCACAAATTACATCAGAACTTCCCGCAGAGAACTTCTGTTTGCGCCATTATCAGGACCATAAAAAAAAAAAAGAACAGCTGTTTTTTGTTAATGGATTTCTATTTGAATCAGAAGACCCTTTGTTGCCATTATTGCCTCAGTATGACCCTCTGGCACGAGACACAAGAGTAGGGCCAAATATTAGGAACACTGCTGAGTATGATTATGCAGTGTTTGTACTTTGAAATCAATTGACCGAGTGACGGCTCGTGACTGGAAAAAATTGCTGGTTGGGCCTCTTGCAAGCGATGGCAGCACTGTTAGATGTTGGCTTTTCGAACTGATTTTTGTATGACACAGACACACACACTCACACGCTCACACTAATGAGTGAGTCATAAAAGCAAGCGTTTGAATCCTCCCTGAAGAGCAGTAGCCTGATTACGGCCGTTTACAGTCTTTGCTGACCTTCGCCTGGCCTCGCCTGCTCCCCCCCCCTTTTTTGTGGACTGTACTTACGAAACAGCCGCCGCACCACCTGCGTGTGTGTGTGTGTGTGTGTGTGCATGCGTGCAAGGAATATGAGCTGCGTCTGTGCTTTTTTGAGCAAAAAGATTGACCGCTGGCCCGCCTCGCTGCACCAAAGTGCTGCTTCTTTCATTAGTTAGCCTTCCAAAAACCTTTTCCACCTCATTCCGCCGCAGTATGACCCCCCCCCCCCCCCCCCCCCCCCCCACTCCCACCCTCCAGGCACTGAAATAGCACGTGTCTTGTTGTATTTGTCAGACTTTCAAGGAGAATTTCCCCTCCAACCCACAGCTGGCTCAGGAATTTCCTACCCCCCCCCCCCCCACCCAAATAAAAAAGAATCCACCCACCTCAGGTCTCTGCTCACTTCATCAACTCCTAATCTCACCCAACCCACCACCACGCCTTTTTTTTTTTTTTTTTAGCTCCCATCTACTTGCCTAAACTTCTGAAGGGGCCTGAAAGTGGGGCGCTCGGAGCGTTGCCATGAGACGGGAGCTCACGTCATCCAAACCGCCCATCTTGGAAAACGATCACGTCCAAAATCGCTGAAATTTGATATGCTTCTGCTGTACACTAAAGTACATCGACGAACTATTTAAAAAAAAATAAATAAATAAATAAAAATCCACTGCCTGGACTTCACATTATAAATCCAGTTTTATTTGCAGGGACAAGGGCTGACCCACAAATAGGGAAAACCTGCATATAACTGATACTCATTAGAATTATTTTTTTTAAATGACCCCCCCAAATTATTGAAAAAAAAAAACACTGTCAATGGCAATTGTGTGCAATTGGCGGCCATGATAAATGCATTGTATTTATTTTTTACCTAAAAAACCTGGAAGAAAAACAAACATAAAACCAACAAACTCTAACAAAAAAAATTAAATATCTCCAAATATTTTTCTCAGTTCGCAGTATTTGCTGCTGATCTTCTGCAGAAAAATACATTTCAAACTACAGTCAAACCTCAGTTTTCGAATGTCTCGGTTCTCAACCAATTCAGTTTTCGACCAAAAATGCAGAGTTTTTTTATGCCTCGGATGACGAACAAATTTCGGTTCTCGAACAAACTGAGCGCACTTGAATGCACCATTTGACTCCTCTCGCCTTCCTTACACGAGGAAGTGACGCTTCCTCGGGTAGACGAGGAAGTGATGCTTCCTCGTGTTGCTTTCCAATGTGAGCAGACGTGTTCAGTCAACATTTTTATTTTAAAAAGAGCGTGGTTTCGGTTTTCCAACAATTTCACTTTTCGAACAGCCTTCTGGAACGGATTATGGACAAAAACCGAGGTTTGACTGTACAACTACTGTACGTCATACTGAGAGGTGTTCCTTATAATTTGGTTACATTAGTTAGCAATCTTCGGGCTATTCAGTAGTATCGGTTCACCTAAAGTTGTGTCCAAGGAGTGGTTTCAATGACTTTTATATATCGTAATGCTGGGGTTATATATTATATAGGTGTAATAATGGCTTCACATTGTCTTTTGACTTCAAGATGGCGCCGCGAGAGCGGCTGCCTTTACAGCTGCTCCTATACTTTTTTGTTCTTCTACTTTCTTCCTTTCATAACTTTGCTGCTGTAAATTGGGAATTTCTCCAGTGCGAAAAGAATAAAAGGTTTCTTATTCTTATGATATTATTATTCCTTTGACCCAAAGAGGAGCAAAAAAAAACCCCCCAAAACAAAACAGATTCTGTCGGTGCTAAAATTGCTGTATCAACTGTACGATAATTGTCGATCCCTGGGGGTGTTTTGGCGCAAGCATGTCACAGACGTGTACAGAAGACACCCGAGAACTGTTTTACTTTTTTTTTTTTTTTTCCAGTGGTACATGTGTCCTGCCAAAAGATCCCTTATGTCACAATGGGTGCAACGTGTTAATACAAAGGCAACACTGATTTATCCGCAAAGGCACGCATTCCTCGAAATCCGCCCTGATACGGTTTGGTGTGTCATCCACATCATTTTGAATGTGCTAAAGTGCATCAGATCTGGCAGCCTAATTCATCCATCTTTCATGCTGGGGACACACACACACACACACACACACACACGTACACACACCTACCTTTGCCATATTGGAATTTCAGTTCGTGGCTTAACTTCGAGGAAAAGCTGCCCCGTTTTAAGAGATTTACAGCACTAGACGACGGTCGCCTTGGTTTTCCACTTCTCGAGACAGACAGACGAACAAAGGCAGCTTTGTTCCCCACATGCATGGTGGAACCACGTTTACACTATATAATGTGCTCCTTCTCCACAAGGACAGACTTTCTTTATTAGAAGATTATTATCCAAGCCATCGAGAGGACTCTTTGAAAACATTTTTTCTTTATCATACTTAACCATCTCCACAGTAAATCACTCTTTACTCTTACCAAGTGCCCCCCCCCCCCCATCCCTCCTGCGGTGAATAAAGGCCCAATGATGGGCTTTTTGTGTGTACTCTGGCTATGCAAATGGGACCATCAGAGTGGCGTCAACGTTTTGTTCGTGATTCCGCAGCTGAGTTGAGGTGCGTGAATAACGCGGTGGCGTCTTAATTACTCATGAAAAATACATGCAGAGCCCATTTCAAAGTCTTGCGGTCATATCCATGATTCATATGAGTGAGGGAGGTGGGGGGGTTATTGCGGAGGTGGAGCTAAAATGAACCAGATGTGGCACAAGCTAGGAAACCAAAGAGGAGTTTGAATCAGGCTCCATTGGAGTCAATTTTTGAAGGGAGCTCAGGAAGGAGGACGTCACTGCCCCTCAAGGGTACGCGGTGAAGCCCCCTTTATTCCGGGGGAAGGTTCCAAACTGCCATAGGCAAACTGCCAAATGACGGTATAGAGAAACCGTATAAAATCACATTTTTGTCTGGTGAGCATGAATTGTAAATCATTGTATTCTCATTTTATTGATGTTGAACACAACATCCCAACTTCATTGGAATTGGGTTTGTCATGTTTTACATTCTTTTTAATTGTGTTATTACATGTTTGTATGTTTGTAAAAAGTAAAAATACTGCAAGTGGTATTTTATTAAAAAATACATGACAATACACATTTTTATTGGTGTTTTTGAGGGGTGGGGACAGGGTAATGCAATTTCAATTCATTTCAACTGGAAAAGATTTGACTTGCAATTGTGGTCATGGGATGAATTTAATTTGTTAGCCAAGGCACCATTGTACTGTATGATGCCATTTTTGGCCTGTCCCATTAGGGGGGGGAAAAAACCCATGACCATCATATTTTATTTTTAAACCATTTCGACCAGCCCGTCTTTAAACATCGACACGCAAAGTAATTCAATGACAGATTAGCATCCACTGCCAACGCTGTTGGTGTTTGAACCCTCTGACCGCTTCCCAGTGTGCTTTGCTCAACGAATCCCGCTTCTATTTAGCATCGCCAAGCCCGCGTTTAGTCTGACACGCCACGCTGAGCTCTGTCATTTCATATCTTCCCTCATTGCGTCTTCCACGTGAAAAACGTGCAGCTTTGCCTTCCTAAAGTACACACAAAGGTGGCAACAGGGGCCCCGGCTGTCCCAACCCATTGTCAGAGTGGCCCCCGGGCATGCTTTGACACATGGCTGCGGGACCTCGTTGCTTTTGTTGGGGCCGGGCCCAGGTCCGCCACGGCCACGGCTACTTCAAAGCGCCACGTCAGTGCGCGTTAGCGTCCTTGGTGAGTGCGGCTCTCTGGGGTGTGTGATCGGCGGAGGAGAGGCGGTGGTGCGTTCTCACTGCCACATTCAGTTGTCTTACTGGGCCAGGCAGTCACACAACAAGGAGAGACGCACAAAAAAGTTCCATGCCGCGCGTGCGACAGGTGATGCAACACAAGATGGAGGACACCAGTGGTGTTTTTATGGCAACATGCTAAAACGTTCTGTCTAGCTAGCCACTTACACACATCCCGCAAAATGAACACACCAGAGACATTTATATCGTGATTCATCATCATTTGCTAGATTGACGATTTTTTATTATTTATTTTTTTATTTTGAATATTGCTTGTCATGGGTTGATCGTGAATTTGCCTGTTCGTGGATTTTCTGTTTGTTTGTCATCTGGTTGCATCTTGGTATGAAGAACGTATGTTGAAGTCACTTGAGGAGTTCAGATGTACAATAACAAAATGCAGACAATAGAAGGCTGTTTGATTAGAGCGAGGACGAAAGGCTGAGGGTGGAGTATAGCGGGGGTCAGAAGCCGCCACGCAGAAGGAAAAATTTCCTCTCCAGTGTGCCAAAAAAAAAAAAAAATCACGATCCTTGGTGTCATTTGTGTCTTAACACAGAAAGTTGTTTCTCAAACATGCCTTAGTGGCGACTAATAACAGGAAATATTCTGCTACAACAGCTGATTGTCATGTTATCACAATCAGTAACTAATTTATGTTGTTGATAATGGTACACAATATACAGCATATTTATTATTATTTTAAATTTTTGGACTACCGTTACAATCTTACATCTGGTTCAAGCCTGTTGACATTAACTGTATTGTGGCCCTAGAAGTGAACCTTGAGGAATTCCACACAGTCAGTTTGGTGGCCTTTAGCATATCCTTCCACACCTACGCGATTTTTAATTATATGAATTGTCATTTAAGATAAATTGAATATTCACTAAATACCGTATTTGTGTTTTAAAGCAGAATTCTCAAAACTTTCTGGTTCATGTTTTGTAAAACATTTAATTTCTCTCAACTACATTTTTTTTTAAAATTCATACAGCACTTTCACAACATCGGCAGCTGTCACAAAGATTTTTACAATTACATTTAACATTTCTCTTTTCGTGGTGATACTAGAAGCTTAATGAAATTTCTTCTGTACGTATTATTTGTATTTTTTACAATTAAAATCTGATTAAAACTATCAGACTACTTGTTGCTAAGTAGAATTTATAGGGCGCTAATAAGGCCAATCACAGCCACTTTTTTCACTCCCTCGAGCAGAGGACGCCACCCCACACGGCAGAGAACGGACAGAGAAACCTGCCAAGACTAAAAAAATGACACTAAATCTGCACTATGATTAAAGATTATTGAAAGTTACTGCTTTGTATTATCTAAAGATCGAAAAAAGAAGTAGCAAGCTTTCATCTATAGAATCATTTGGGTCACTTCACCAATTGCCCCTAAAACAAGTTAGTGTCCGTAGATTCCTGAACTCCGGCCGTTTGTCAGTTCCTGTGGCAGTGTAGACAGTCCCACTTAAGAAGACTGTGTTCCAGTTGGCGGGTATAACTTATTATTCTCTGAAGTTTCGGATGTTTGCATTGTGGCGCAACAGAGGTGGCCAGGTCCCGTCGACAGGTGTGAGTGCCAAACGCATCTGTGAGCGTCTGTCAACGCGTCCTGTCAGGATGCGTCGACCCCCTGGGCGTGCGTGGGGGGACATGTTGCGCTCACACGAGCCCTTTGTCTGCTCACCTGCTCCCCCGCAGTAACATTATCCCACCGTGTGCACTTCAGACCTAAGAATGCTCACTGACAAAGTCGTATTTGCTGTGTCAACAATACAGATGTGAGCACAGTGTAAAGATGTACTGCTAACTATTTTTGAATTGTTGCTGTCCAACAAGAAGCATGTATCTCAAAATGGTGAAAAAAGTGGTCAGACAAGAATAGGAGTAAGGCACGTATATGTAAGTCTAGCGAGTCTTAAGTTTTAACCAGTGTTAGCCAATCTAAAATCTAAAATCTCTTGAGCTGAGCTTCACGTTGGTCTACTCAAAAGAAAGTTTAAGTGTATACTGAAGCTACCCACCTGAGAATTGTAGCTAGCTAGCCACAATCAAATGACCATAGTCTCAAAAATATGGAAAAGCTACTTTTGCTTCTTTAAAAGAAATGCTACATTTGAAAATGTTGCAATTGTCCTATTTGGGGTGTAAATGAACACTTAATTCTAACATATTTGGATAACCGTGCTTCTTACCACCAGCGCAATATCAATGTGCTGGACTGATAAAGGGCCTGTGTTATGTTATGCTTTTCAGCTTCATTTGTCTTCTCATTTTTTCTCATGTATTCCTTGTCTAAATTCGCTTCTCTCTCTCTCTCTCTCTCTCTCTCTCTCTCTCTCTCTCTCTCTCTCTCTCTCTCACACACACGAAATGCTATTACATTTCTGCCAAATTCACGTTGCTAGCTTGTGCCCTGTTAGCTGTTGACGTATGCTATCTGAGTTGTGATGACTAGTTGAACTGGAGATTGTTGTCTTAACTTCTGAAAATACCTGAATGTGCGTTCATAGCCTTCCTCTGCGTTCCACACGTTTTGCGGACACGTCGACAGTGACGACATCAGCCTCAGCATAAGTATGTGGCATCAAACAGAAGAGATGCTTTTAAGGTTAAGAAGTGCCTGAGGAAACATTGCTTCTGTAATCCCAAAAGTAACTTTGCTATACTATAAAGCTACTCATGTTGAAAACGGCGACATCAGAACCACGCGACAGAAAAATGTAGTTTAACTAGTAACACTGCTGCTTGTAATGCCGCTACTACCCAATGCTGCTTTTAAGCCTTCAACTTATGTCCCAAGTTACTGTGGAAAAAATCAAGCAGTTCAAGTCCCATTTAATTTCAAGTAAACTGAGACGATCTTTCTCAATCACAACATACATTCACTTTGTACTCATGACTCCTTTTGCGTTAGCTCGCCGTACCATCACAATCACATAGCTTGTCAATGGTTCCACAACCTTTCTCCATATTGTTATTACTTTCTTGTCTTGTCAGTTAAACGTATAAGCTTGGTTAGGTCATGTTTGACCAGCAAAAGACAAAAATAAAAAGTTCATCTCGCTATCATTGAGCTAAAGTGTGACATTAACGCAGTTGTAACCATCTGTAAACAGGTTAGCTTGATGTCGATGTTGATGTTAAGCACATTTGCCCTGAGCACTGACCTCGTTAAAAATACGCTGCATCCACGTCAGTCATGCATTCTCCCTCCTTTCCTGGCTACCCCACAGGAATGCAAGATGGTAAGCCTACTTGTTCCTTTACTTTCATGGTGTGGTATCCTCGCTTCCGTGATGGCAAATAAGCTATACTTTGTGACAAATAGTGTTGTCACTAAAGAAGAATGATGAGTAAGTGGAAGACCCAGCCATGCTAGCTGCTAAATAGAGCATACCATGCTGCTGTGGTAGATCACGAGTATTTTGCAGAAATCTGTCTGGAAATGTGTTGCAGCGGAGTGTAAATGAACTCTGAGCACTAAATTTGCAGGTACATGCACAAGTATCTCGACAAATTATACAAATACAGCTAGAAAATGTACAGCTTTCTTTGAGTTGCAAACCTTGTATGTAGCCAATCTTTCTCTGTCTTGTTTTGTTTCACTGATACGTTAATTGTCGTTTTTGCAGTGTCACGTCCCACACAAGAGATAGTACAGTGAAACTCCTCTACAACGAAATCATGTTTGCAGCAAGAAATTTTTCACAACAGGGGGGTTTTCACTGTAGCAAATTTGATCTCAGATGTAAACACACGCACACACAAACGTATGTGTAAAGAAAAGAGGGAAAGAAATTGCGAAATTTACGATCAGCATTCACTTTCACTTGTCTTTCATTTTGATCACTTTTCCCCTCTCTTCCAGCGTCCGAGCTCTTGTCTTAGCTGCTTGACATCCAAAGGTCCGTTTTGTAGCCATTTTAGCAATGCAACATTCTTGCTGCATCTGAAACTAACAATAACAAATACTTCCTGGACTACTGCGCATGTGCAAACCAGTGTGGTGGTTGCTGTTGCCATTTCCGAACGAAGCAGTAGAGGTCGCTGTTGGATTAGACTTTGTTGTAGTGAATCTCGTCGCGAGGCAAGAGCAGAGAAAAACATTTCGTATAACGCAACAGGTTTTTTTTCCGTTGTATGGGGGGCAGGAAACTGGGAATGGTGTTAATGCATGAAGATTTTTTCACACTAGGGGGTATTTTTGCCCATGTAGGTTTTGTTGTAGAGGAGTTTCACTGTAATACAATTCTTGTACCTTACCTCTTATAGTGGACGATGATAGAATTATTATTGACCAGTAAATGTGACCCCTTTTTGTAGTGAGACTTCCTCCGAGTGAGTAACAAGGCGGAGGCTGACGGTAATTGTTGACATTTGCCAGGAATGCGCTCCATGGAAGGTGATGTCAAAGCGTAAACATCTTTTGGCAACGCGCCAGCGAGCTTCCATCATTGATTTTTCTGGCGTGCACAATGTTGATAACGTTCTTGGAGGACTCGTATACAGGGCGTGTGATTCCAGATGTTTCCTCAGTGGATGAAAGGCAGGGAAGTTGTATGCGACTCAACTAAAAGTTGGACGCCGACCAACTGGAAGCGGCGAGACCTCCGTGATGTTTCCTCTTGGCTGTGTGGAGAGGAAGCGGTGCACGGGCCTATTTTACTCATGATTTATCTCCCCGGGATGCGTGCGACGCGTGGGGATGACGAGCGGGCAGGCGTCCTTATCATTACACGCTGGACCCCGTGATAACAAACGAGATCTGTGTGCATTTATAAGGCTGCTGTCAGACTTAGATCACCCCTCCCCCCTCCTGCCTCCCCCCAGTGGAACAATCCTTTTTCAGCGTGGATTTTAGATTGTAATCAACAAACTATGAAGGTGCTTCACTTGGACCGGGATGACTGATCCCCCACGTGGAAGAGATGCCGTTAGGCCTGTGTCCTGAAATGTTGGCTTGAACCATCAGGAGCTTGTTTGGGCTTCAGCCACCACGTCAGGTGCATGAGACCAGCTCAACTTCAATACAGTAATCCCTCGTTTATCGCGGTTAATGGGGACCAAAACCACCCGCGATAAACGAAAATCCGCGAAATAGCGCCCCCCCCGCCCCCCTCCATATAGCTACATGTACATAATATTTATAAGGCCAAATTTAATGGTATACATGCATGTAGAAGTAAATTTTGAAGTAATTAACATGACTTAAGGCTGTATACTATTCGATTTAAACATGTATAAGTTAGGTTAGTTTATGAATAACAAAATACAGTAAACATATACATGCAGTACTGTATATGTTGCTCTATGTGACTCGCTGTTGTTTTGCCGACTTTCGCTGCTTCTCGCGGACCTTTTGCAGATTTTTTGCGGACTTAAAAATGAAAAGTCAAACCTTCGGTTTTCGCCCATAATCCGTTCCAGCAGGCTGTTCGAAAACCGAAATTGTTCGAAAACCGAAACCACGCTCTTTTTAAAATAAAAATGTTTACTGAACACGTCTGCTCACAATGGAAAGCAACACGAGGAAGCGTCAATTCCTCGTGTAAGGAAGGCGAGAGGAGTCAAATGTTGCATTCAAGTGCTCTCAGTTTGGTCGAGAACCGAAATTTGTTCGTCATCCGAGGCATGAAAAACTCGAAATTTTTGGTCGAAAACAGAATTGGACGAGAACCGAGACGTTCGAAAACCGAGGTTTGACTGTATGTTTGAAAAAATCTGCGATGCACTGGAGCTTTGGTAAACGAACCGTCAAATAGTGAGGATATCACTGTACATGTAAAAATTGTACACCCCCCAACCACCAAAATTGAGTGTCATAGGATCTGAGGCTTGGGCAGGAAATTGAGGTGCAGGAGTAAATTGTTGACGATGTCTTGCAGATGTTTTCTGGGATTTTATTCCTCCGGACACCAAAGCTGCTTTTCTGTTACATTTACGTTGTATATTGAACACGGTTGATATTTGCCCTTAAAAAATATGCGACATTAATTCGGACAGTTATGGAGGTTCAGAATCTGAAGAAGTCTCATAAATGAAGATGCTGCGACGATACACTTGAAGGGACTGTTTACGCCAAGGGTGTACCGATTTTAATGTGTAGGAATGCAGGAGTTCTTCTCAAAACAGTGCTAATAGTTCATCAGAAAGTAGAACAACTTCTGATTCCAGGAAATCGTGACCTACTATGGGAAGAGGAAACAAAAAATAAGGGGACGATGTGTGTTTATGTTCTCAATGCATTTCTGTCACTGGCTTCTGTGATTCACCTGCACACGTGCAAGTCTGGTCCTGACTTTTTAGCAGGTGTCACCCGCCACAATTACATGTGGCCACATGCACTCTATCTTTAAAATAACTTCCCGAACCGTTTGAGTGCCCCCTTTTTTCCTTCTGTTGATTTGTATTAGACTGCATCCTTGGCCGATTCCTTTTTTCGCTTATGCATCACATGACTCCACGACCTCCTAAAGGTGCACGGATGCGTTGCATGTGTGCTGCCCGCCAAGCTGCTTAGTCAGACCAAGCAGCGCCAACTAACACGGACAGTAAGATCAGAGGGCGCGCCGTGTGCGTACTCAGCTCAGCTGATCCACGCAGATCTTCCGTTCGGTCAGCAAATCGCCCGCTTTCAACTTCATCCAGGTTCCTCGCCTTTTTAAGCTGCTTTTCTAGATCACGCGGCACCTGTTGGAAACTTAAAAGAACCTTCCAGACCGTGGAAGTGCTTTGTTCCGCATAGCCGCAGCATATATTATGTTTAAACTCAATCGGGGTCATGACAAAGACGTGAAAATAAGATTGAAACCCAGAATGTCGCTACAGTGAAGCAGACCTGCTAACTAGTGCGAAACATGACTTAACCCAGGGTCGGCAAACCAAAATGTTGAAAGAGCCTTATAGGACAAAAAAACCCAAAAAACAAATATGTCTGGAGCCACAAAAAAATAAAAGCCTTCTATAAAACTTACAATGACGGAAACACATGTTGTATGTCTGTAGGAGACTGGGCTGTCTCAGAATTGTTTATGTTATTCATTCCTTTGTCGTGTGTTCCCCCATAGAATTTATTTTGTGATTTCCTCGCTTGATTTTTTTGTTTTGGTGTATTATTTTCGCTTTTCTTAGAGTCAGTGAAGTCATCAATTTCCGTTTTTCGGAGGCTGTCTTTGAACGCCTCCCGAGTCGAACGAGGAGAGAGAAGGCACGGAGTCCAGATGTGTCTGTGTTTGTCGAGACTGTTAAAAGCATAAATAAAGTGTACGTTTTAAAAAAACAACACCACAGCTCTCCTTTTTTCGGAGCTGCAACAGGCTCTGGAGCCGCGTGTTGCCGACCCCCGACTTAACCTTTGTGCTCATGTAAACGTTTTTCAAATGCCAGAAACGAAAATGATCACTATACTATATACCATCCATTAAGCAACGCAATTTTGGAGCTTCTGAATGATCTAAGAAGGAGTGACTTGGAGCCAGTCACAAAGAGTCGTGCCATACCGCCAATGACTGAAGTTTTTACATCGCTGTCCCTGTTTTTAGGTCATTTCAGCACACCTGTGACAAGTGAACTGGCCTTTCCCACAGCAGGTTTTTTTTTGTTTTTTGCATGTGCTAATCATCCGCATTCATTTGAACGTAATCAGTTTTTTTTGTTGTGTAACTGCGATTCATATTTAGAATTGCCGAAAAACCATGAAATCTCACGGCAGAACCCCGCACGTCTTGATTGGAGTTCAGTCGCATTTGTCAGTTGGGCGGCGTGACCACCATTCAGGATCTTAGAAAATCAGGCTTCAATTGCCTCATTTGTATGAAAGGTTGCCAAAAACATCCAGCCAAGAACAATTTCATATTATTACAATTGATTTATTATTCAATGTTTGTTATGAAAGATCGATCGGGTGATTAACTCATATGCTACCCCCGAGCAGTGATCCGAAACTATTTTTCATCTAACGAGTAAACTACATAGGCCTCTTTCTTTAAAAAAGAAATAAATAACAGTAAACAGTAATTAGGGAGTAGCGAATGAGTGAATCATTCCAAACGCAGTTTAAGCATTTCCTCCTTTAAATATTTCTTCTTGTAAAGTGTCCAGTGTGTTTATAATTGGAATGACTGGAACAGTGATGGTATGAGGGCGTATGCAGGAAAGATGCCCGGCTACATGCTTAGAATGAAAGTAGCTAATCTCCATTCACAAAGTGGACGTCTTGGAATTGAACAAAAGCGGGAAGCTCAGCCCCTACCCCCCCCCGCCCAACCCCACTTCCACTGTCCATCACGGCTGTCACCCGGCATCAGCCGTCCTAATGGCTGACGCGTTCGCTCACGGTGCCGTTCAAAAGAAAGTGACATGCCGCTAGGCGGGGACAAGGGCAGGCGACACTTTCACCGCAGGAAACCCTGAGAATGAGACCGCCGAGGCTAATGTGGAATAGCGGAAGTCGTCTGGCGTGCAGTTGAAGGGGGGAGTGTTGGAATAGTGCTTCCTCCTTTGAGCCGTCCTGGTCCCAGCTTTCCTATGCCTGCACACGGTCTTCCTGCAGGCCGTGTGGCTAATCCCCAAAGCTGGACAATACAATGTCCTCATTAAAACTGTTTCCCCCGAAAAGACCAACAAAGTCTGCAATTTTGAATTGTGGAGATGTCGCGTTATGCAGTGTTTCTCCCTTTGAGTTTTCTGGATTTAATTTATTTATTTTTTAGGCCAAGGCTTAAACATTAGTCGCCCTTCCGCCCCTGTATAAGAACTGAAGCGCCTTATTTTCCTCTTTAATGACTCAACCCATTTGTACTGCTACCGCATGAATAACTAGCGATGCCTACACCCCAAAATTGCATCTTCCCTTAGCTGCTATTATTTACAGAACAACGCTGTGTTTTTATTTTTTCAAGCATCTGCAATAATAACTTTCTTCTGCTTACGATGCTGATGTAGGAACGGAAATGAGGACCCATCGTTGATAGATACTGTTGGTGTTCCACAAGGCTGGATCCTGGGGCCAGAGATTTTTACATTATACTAGACATAAATGTCACTTAATTGCCGTTGCAGTAGAAAACTGATGTAATTCCACAATTTTTGCTACTCACTCCTCAGTTTTTATTTAAATTCCTAATTTTATTGATTGTCTAAGTTGCCCAGAGACTTCAGAATCAGCCGTGCTGGTCCATGGAACTTTAAGTATCTTACAGAAGTTAATGATACTGTTCCTTGAACCAAATTCATCTTCACAGGGCCAGAGTGCTTACGTCATCATTTTACTGCTGTGTGATTGATCGATCAGAGCAAAACACATCCGCATCGGTGGCTCTCCTTTTCCACAGGCAAAGGGCGTACATTTTAAATCAGAACACTGTACTTTGTGAAAGCCCACAATGTCTTTAAAAAAACTGATAGTCAAACCTCGGTTTTCGAACGTCTCGGTTCTCGACCAATTCGTTTTTCGACCAAAAATTTCGAGTTTTTTATGCCTCGGATGACGAACAAATTTCAGTTCTTGAACAAACTGAGCGCACTTGAATGCACCATTTGACTCCTCTTGCCTTCCTTACACGAGGAAGTGACACTTCCTCGTGTTGCTTTCCATTGTGAGCAGACGTGTTCAGTAAACATTTTTATTTTAAAAAGAGCGTGGTTTCGGTTTTCGAACAATTTCGGTTTTCAAACAGCACTCTGGAACGGATTATGGACGAAAACCGAGGTTTGACTGTACATCCAAAATCGCTCCTTTGACTTTCTGTTGCAGGTGTTTTAGTCTGAGTACAAAGCAGCACTTTTCGTGCAGCCAAGTTTAGCTTCCGGACCGGCGGAAAACTGCTGTCTTAAACCACATCTGATGAGTTTTATAACTCGAGAGTTGCTCTGGCCCAACTTCTCCACGTGAGCCCTCAGCGGTGCAGTTCCTCAGGTTACCTGCTGCAGCCGAGGGAGGGATGCCAAGAGGCCAATGGCGTGCTGTTACGCACAGCTTGAAGGCATCAGAGGCTAATGCGGGGAAAAAGGCCTCGCTACGTCTCCACTGGCAACCCTCATTTGGGCTTGGAATTGATACACCACGAGAAGCGCAAACCATAATATTTTCCTCGGCTTTTGCCGCTCTTCTCTTGGTATTCTAAACATCACGGCCCGAAATAAGAGGCAGTCTTTTGCCTTCCCTGGCGCGCAAACCCTTTGTGGAATGTACAATGAGATGTGCCAGATGAAGCATACTTCAAATCAGTCACTTTCCTTCCACGCGTCCGTGGCCCTCGCCACCTTCGCAGATCCTCACCAGAGCCTCAAGATGTGAGGCTGCCATTCCGGAATGTGTCCGCCGCACTTTGCCGTCTTGTTTTGCCGAAGACGCTTGCTTGACAGGGCCACGCGAAGTGTGAACAGATACAAAGACCATGCGTCGTCTTCAGATACGCTTGACACTTCCAGCTGACGGCATCGCTGTTCATTGCCAGGAATGCGGCCTCGAGTTCGGGCTCAGTCGCATTTCTGACATGTTGGAGGCGAGCCAGGTGGGGGTGGGGGGGGGGGGTGGGGGTGGTGATGACGGGCGGATAGCAATGCGATGCTATCAGCGTACTGTAAAATATCCGACACGCTTATTTGACTTGTCGGCTGTTGTCAGCAGTTAGTATGAAACACTCTGAAAAAAATGCTGTTGTTTCGCCAGCAGTCAATTGTATCCAGGGCCAAAACAGGAACTTCAAGAAAATAAAGGTTCAAACCATGACTTACAAGTGCCCCAAATTCTGAATTTTTGGGATTGCACACCTGACACTTGGTTGATTTATTTAATATTTTTTGCTCTGTATTGTGAGCCACAATTTGCACTACAAGAACGGTGCTATTTTTGTTGAAACTTGCCAAATATAAGATTTTTTTTCTCCCAAAAGTTCTGACAAAACTGAACAGCCATAGCTTCCGATTCAGATTACTCTGATGTCTTTTATTGTGAACCTTTTTTTTTTTAAATATACAAATGTGGCTTTCAAAAGGCTCTAGGTCAGAAAAAGCTTGCTCCTTGGAAATGACCTCCAAAAGTGTTAAACCCAACTTTGCTTCAGTCTGCCATCCATTGGCACCTTTGTCTATGTGCAGTTTACACACAGATGACACATGTCCAACCAGTAAAAAAAAAAAAAAAAAGCTTTTGTATGTTTTAAATAAATATCCATCCATTATCCGAACCGCTTTATCTTCATGAGGGTCGCGGGCATGCCAGAGCCTATCCCAGCTGTCTTCGGGCAGCAGGCGGGGTTCACCCTGGACTGGTTGCCAGCTAATCGCAGGTTTTAAATGAATATCCATGAAAATCCTATGTTCTATTCGATTGATAGAGAGAAGATACTAAAAGAGGTCAAGGGGTCATAACAATGCACATGAAAAAGAAAAGTGCTGTCCTGTCAACAAGGTTTTACGGTTGCGTTTTCACCTGGAGACAAGTTTTGGGCATGAGAGTCAGCAAGAGTTTGGGACAACAGGCCTGCTAGAAAAACAACAAGCGTATGGTACCCTTCCCCCAACATACACAGCAAAGTCACCCAAAACTCCACAGCAGGTCTCTCTTTAATGTCTGATCCTATCTTAACATTTTAGCATTGCGACTGCTGAAGCAATCCTCCAAAACAAAGTTTGTCTCCAAAACAGGAGTGTGTTGGATGATGAGTAACCTCTCCTCCCATCTGTGATCCATTTATTCCCGTCAACAATTACAACTCCTAACAGGTGTGCAGGACGAATGTTAAACAGGTCAACAACAAACACGCGAGTCTTCAAGCACCTGCAATAATAACTTTCTTCTGCTTACGACGCTGATGTAGGAACGGAAATGAGGACCCATTGTTGATAGATACTCTTGGTGTTCCACAAGGCTAGATACTAGGGCCAGAGATTTTTACATTATACTAGACATAAATGTCACAGTTAGTTGCCGTTGCAGTATAAAACTGGTGTAATTCCACAAGGGTTTGCTACGCAGTCCTCAGATTTTAACCGTATACTGTATCAGGGGGTCAAACTTGTGTTTGTCGCTCGTGGCAATGTAGTTTCAAACGTGAGTCATCAAGCACCTGCAATAAGTAGACGAGAGAGCCATTCACACTTTCTAGCCCTAAGTTTTCCTTTTTAAATTTGAGCTGTTGTGTGTAGAAAAAGTTATGCCTGCCGATTTTCATATTAATTATGAAATTAATGTGAACAGCCTGTTTTTTTGCGACACATATTTTGGCAAAAATTGTGTACCAAAAATTTCCTTTTTTTTCCCTTACGTTTAGCAAGCATTTTCTTTCATCAAATAATTTTTTTTTTCCTATTTTCCGTAACTTATGATTTCAAATTCAATCTGTTGTTAAAATATACATAACAAGATGTATGTATATGTAAAAATATAATATTTTTTATGTTAAAATAAAAGCCTTTTTCAAATTGTCTCCGCTGTTAAAAATGCTTAGATTTTGCACACATTTTTTGAGGCTACCAAATGGCTTTTAAAGTTAAATTGAACAATAGTGGGAAAAACGTTTTTTTTTCCATGACTTGTAAATTGAAAACTCGCCATATGTCAATTATGTTTAAGTATGTGTAATAATATAATGGGGCAACTTAAATGGTTTTTCGCAGTCATAAGACCCCTCTGCGGGAAACCATAACTACAATGTGGCTTGTGACAAAAATGAATTTGTTACCCCTGACCAAAAGAAAACATTTTTAAAAAAGTTTTCTACAGTAAAAACTATGTCCAAGATGGAATGCTTTGCGGCATAAAGGCCCCTCGTTTTCTTTTTTTGTCCTAAACAAGAGAAAAGCACAACGAGCGTCTTGTCGCAACACGCCTCGCTGTTGTGTTAGCTCATCGGGGAGTCATTTGGAGACAGCCACTGCACACAAACCACAACACCAAGTCAGAGGCCAAAAGTCTTAATGGACTGACTATAGATTACTCAGTTATCAAAAGAAAGTCTGTCAGTTGGAACTACAGACTGCACGAGTGTCAGAGCCCTTAGGGGACAGGCACCCCCAAGCCAGAACTTGTACACAATCCAATCCCAACGTAATCAACGTAATCATCCACTCATCTTCCTCAAGAAACCCACTCGGGAACGTACGAGTTACAAACGGCTCTGGTTGTCCTTGTTGGACGGGTTTGGTTCCCATAAGTCCACAATCATTGAGTTTCACAAGAGCGTGATGCCCGCCCGGGATTCATGGCGGGAGTGATGTTGACAGATGAACCCAATCGTAACTTTGGGACAAGTCTATGCAGATCGTCTTACTCTCACAAGAAAAAAAAAAAGGATGTCAACCGTGACAGATCGCTTCAACCTTGGGCTGGGATTTGTGTTTCATTGTATTTTGGATCAACCGTCAACAAAAATCCTTTGATTGAGCTTTTGTTTTTCCTCTCAGAATTTATGAAAGGAAAGAAAGGGGCCAATATGCCAATGCTCACATTGGACTTGAGGCATTGAAGCCCGACTAGTGTAGCATTGTGGTGACTTGACCGGTATTGATGTGGGCACTAGTTGCAGCTGCCTGTATCTTAGACCACCAAGTCAAATTTATTTTGCAGCCAACAAGATAATGTCACTTTCTTTCTATTCATTTTGCTGAACAAAACCAAAAATTGAAAGTACTACTTACAGCAGTCCTCGGTTTATGATGGTACTGACATCAGTTCAAATTTGGCTCGTATCGGCACTGTCTGAACTGAACATCGTGAACCGATGACCACCTTTAGATGGACACTGTTGGTATGCCACAAGGCTCTATACTAGGTCCTTTATGAAAGTGAGAGCTACTTCTTGTGCATTGATACATGCAAATGGATACCATTTTTTCCAGATACACAAATGTCAAAACCACCTGCCGTTACGGTAGAAAACTTGTGGTGTGCCACAAGCCTCGATAGTAGGTCCACTCTACACAATTATTTTGCATTACGATTGGAAAGCTACATACTGTCATACTGGTGGACTTCAGTTTATAAAGGTTTGGAAAGGTGCACAATTAACTTGTTTGCATAATGGCATAAGAAAACCTCATCAGGGGCAGAGGTGTCAAATCCAAGTCTGTAAAAGTAAAGATACTGCCACAATTGAGCTTTAGCCACAGGTGCTTCGACTCAACAGGCATATCCCAGGGAGCTTGTTTGAGTTGAAGCACCTGTGGCTAAAGCCAAACCGTGGACCTGGATTCGACACTTTTAGTCAATGGGGTTTTATAATGATGGCCAAAAAGTGTTTTCAAGACAAATATTTGCTGTAATTTTGACTTTACTGCTGTGTTAGCATAGGTTAGTGATACAGTATACTACAATTGACAAATTTGGGTTACATCGGCGCCATCGGAGCATGGTTCTTTCATAAACCGAAGCTCCCCTGTGATTTGAAGTCACTTCAACTCCTGATTTTCCATCTTATAAATTCCTACACATGGTGAGGCAACAACTTGGGATTTCTGTGTCCCTGTTTTAACCGACGTTGCTTTGTTGTAAATCCATATGATGTAAGTCTGCCAAAAGTAATTATAGCGAACATCAAGTGTATTCCAGCGTTCTAATCGGCTTATATGTGTAATGTTGCAAAATGTTTTGTTTTACGTTATGCAACATGAATACAGATGTCACCAGCCAGAAGAACAAGTTATCTCATCATGATACCTATGTGCACACGTCTACACATGTACTGTATACCTCTGCATCTGTGTGACTCAAAAAAGACATGATCAGATGGGGTTCTTGTTATAAGAGAAAATTTACAAATATTACCTTTAAAAGCTATCCATTTAGGATTTCCTTCAGTCATGCTTAATGTGCTGTATCTTTAAGAGTATTAAATCATTTCAATGTTCTCTTTAAAGCAGTGGTAGGAAATAACAGAGTACAAATACTTCATTACTGTACTTAAGAGTTCTCAGGCAATGTCAAGAATAATTCATGGTGAAAGACGTGCCGGCCTAACAACCATAAACTTTTGGCATGAAGAATTACCCATCGAATTTAAAGAAAAATACACACATTGGACAGGTATTTGTTTCAGTTATCATTGGCTAATTTAAAATTTTTGTTAGCCGGTTCAGAATCTTAGCAAAGCTGTAGAAATGCATTGTTTTGATAGGTATGAATGAGTGCGATGCAAGTTAATAAAAGAGGGAAATCATTTTGAATGCAGTGTAGTGTTTAATTATAAAATGCGTATTGTATGTAATTGACAGTGAACTTCATTTTTATGTTTGAATTTGAGTATTATTCAGACTATCCTATTTACTTTTACTTACAGTTGTACTCAGGGGTTTACATACCCTAATCATAATTTTTGTGTACAGTACTATTTTTTAAGGAAAACATGAGTGATCAGGCAAAACGCAACTATTTTATTTGTAGTGGCATTCAGAATACCAGATTCATTAAACAAAACACACCAAATGGAAGATATTTCTGAAATGTGCCCAGGTAATTAACCTTAAAATTGACAGAGAATGAGTTGAAAGAGTAGTTATTTCTACTTTTAATGGCGTCTTGACTTCTACTGTAGTGCTTTTGCCACCTCTGACCGAAGGACACTTGTTTTATCGTAACAGAAAACTACTTCGACCTGCATTTTTTTTGACAGTGAAATATCCGAGCGAGGGTATGATTATTTGAAGGCCTCTTTCCGCGATAAACAAGCGACTGGTGAGCGGGGCGTGACGTGGGAGGAGCGTTCACGGTCGCTATCCAAACTCGGAGCACTGAGATTTTTTTTGCGGAGGAACTTAGTGAAAACGCGCTGAGTCCACCGCGGCGGGCACCGGAGGAACTTTCAACTTTGAACGCCGAAGCGACTCACGGAAGGACTAATAAGCAGAGTAAGCCGGAGGGGGTTGCTCCAAGCCGAGTGGACGGCTGGAAGGAAATGTGGCGGCGGACTTTGAAGCCACTTTGAGGCCGAGAAGAGGCGAAGGAAGACAAACATGCTCAGCCAGCGGCTGCTCGCCTCCCTCTGGCTACCCCTCGTCGTCGTCCTCCTTAGCCGATGTCGGACTTCTCTCTGCCAGTACTCGAGCGACCAGTGCAGCTGGAAGGGAAGGTGAGCAAAAAAACCCAACAAAAACACATACACACACATTCATCATTTCCAGTCAATTAACCCGAGGAGCCATTTCATGAGCTCAAACAATTGGAACCCTTCCATTAACTTTCTCTTGAACGTTGTAAAGCGTAAAAACTCAATTCAAGTTGTCTGCGGGAACACTGTGTCATAAAATAGTAAGATTTTGGGTGCCAAAGTCGTGTTCATGGTCTCACGTTGTCCTAAACGTAAATTATTGTTCTATAAAGCTGTTTAAAATGAGTCTCGTCCCTGTATTTGGCCACTTGCTCACCCTCTGTGTATTGGAACTTACTTAAACAGTGCTACAAAGTCTACCAATATTTGTCTACAAATATCTTGAAATAGTTCTCGAACCGAATTGTGGACACAATTCCCAGCTACTGTGCAAATTTGAGCACCATTTTCCTGATCTTTTTTCCCCACATCCAACGTGGTTCCTTCATGACCAGAACGCATGAAACTTGTGTTGAACACGACCATGACCTTGACAGAAAGGGTAAAAATGTATCACAAAACAAACTAGCAATACTAAAATTGCTCCCAATCTCCTTAGCGCTAGTAGTGGCCGTAATGATCATAGGATGCTTAGAAAGAAGGGAAATGAATATTTTTCATGCTCAACTGCCGTTTACGGCGATTACGTTGACATCAACTAACAAGAACGACCAGAGAAGCCCCACATCTAGAAATTCCACCTTTGCTTAATATGAGGCAGTAAGCAACATAGGAAGGATCCTTAGAAAGTGAAACATGATGTGACTAATTGTTCAGTATTTTAGTGTAAAGTCTTTTAAAATAATACTTTAATAACAGCTAATATCCAACACAGCAGCCTTGCACATTTTGTGGTTCAAGCCTGTGAAGAATTTTGCTTTGTTCAGCATTGGAATTGAGAATTTCAATTAATATACACACTTTACTCTTTATATGTTGTGTGTGTGTCTGTAAGGGGTGTGGCCTAGTGAGTGACATCGGAGCTAGAGTCAGTCTGGTTGGCTGCTTAGCTTGCGTGTAAACATCTCGGTGTGCGTTGTGGCCAACAGCAGCTCCTGGCGAGTGTTATCATTTTGTATTTACGCATTTGTCCCCTTGAATAAAAGGTTTTCGTGATCACTTAAGTGTGAATGAGCAGACACGCAAATCTGCATCAAGTGAGAATGATAATCACAAGTTTGGTTGCACACCCCTTCCGTCAAACATCTGCTGTAAAGTGTTTTGCACTTTAAAGGCTTGCCTGAATACTGTGGTTTCGTTTTCCCCCCCCCCCCCTCTAATCCTCCAGTCAGGAGGGGCATACTGTTCACTGCTTTGAGCCGTGCACCAATAATCTGGTATTCATTAGCGCCCTGTTGACTAAGCTACTTTAATTGCATGCAGAAATGATGGAAGTGGGGAAGAGGCTTTAGTTAATTAAAGGCACGCCGAGCCGGTCTGCGTGTGCCCCGCTTCGTTTTCTGCTTTTCAGATGGACGCCGCGTTTTGAATGGGGTGGGGGTGAGGGGGGAGATCTCATTTTCAGGAAACGGGGCGTTTCTCCCACCGGTGTCCGACCGCGCGCTTGGCACTGCGCTCGGCTGCTGATGGTTTCCTGCCTTCCGGCCGCAGAATGACTGGCTGACTGACGGATGGCGATTTTTCTGGGGCATTCAATTTGGCAGGCGGCGGTTGGGTGGACGGTGGCGCCGCAAGCCGAGGTGCTGCCCGGACAAGCCTCCTCGGCTGCCTTTGGCGGATTGAAAGCCCGAGAGGTTGCCTGCGTGACCTGCATTTGCACTCGCATGCAGCGTTCGCGGCTACTGTTGCAGCCCTTGTCTGCTCGGAGGCCCCTGTGGACGGCTATTCATGCAGTTCTGCCTACAAAGGCAGCCCGCCAAGACTGTGTTTGGCCACAGCTCCACAGGGAAAAGGGGGCGGGTGGGTCGCTTTGGCCTCCTCTCCATTGCAGCGGTTTCAACCAATGTGTTTTTCAACCAATGTGAACAGAGTCCCAAAAACTCGAGCCTGGTCAATTAGCCGGCAGGTCTATAACGTAGGTCAACAACAGTGGATATATGTGTCCCAAAGTGTATTCTTAATCGTCTTGACTGATTTTCCAGCACATCGGGTTTTGCAGATACAGTCAAACCTCGGTTTAAGTCCATAATCCGTTCCAGAAGGCTGTTCGAAAACCGAAATTGTTCGAAAACCGAAACCACGCTCTTTTTAAAATAAAAATGTTTACTGAACACGTCTGCTCACAATGGAAAGCAACATGAGGAAGCGTCACTTCCTCGTGTAAGGAAGGCGGGAGGAGTCAAATGGTGCATTCAAGTGTGCTCAGTTTGTTCGAGAACTGAAATTTGTTAGTCATCCGAGGCATAAAAAACTCGAAATTTTTAGTCGAAAACCGAATTGGACGAGAACCGAGACGTTCGAAAACCGAGGTTTGACTGTACAGTCATACCTCGGTTTTCGACCATAATCCGTTCCAGAAGGCTGTTCGAAAACCGAAATTGTTCAAAAACCGAAACCACGCTCTTTAAAAAAAAAAAATCTTTATTGAACACGTCTGTTCACAATGGAAAGCAACACTAGGAAGCGTCACTTCCTCGTCTACCCTTGGAAGCGTCACTTCCTTGTGTAAGGAAGGCGAGAGGAGTCAAATGGTGCATTCAAGTGCACTGTTTGTTCGAGAACCGAAATTCGGTCGTCATCCGAGGCATCGAAGTTTTTGGTTGAAAACCAATTTGGTCGAGAACAGAGGCATTCGAAAACCGACTGTATTTTCATTTTTTGTGTTTAAGTTTGACCTGTGTAAGCTTGCGCAGATGGATTTTACCATGCAGTGTTAAAAAAACATTCCACCTGTTGCTTAACCTATCCCTTTATTCATAAATATTACTCTATGACACAGGTGTCAAAGTCAAGGCCCCAGGGCCAGATCTGGCCCGCCACATTATTTCACGTGGCCCGCGAAAGCAAATCAAGCATGTCAAGTCCCATGATGCTTGCTAAAGTCTGAACCAAATGTTCAAATTGTCATATGTAATTCACAATAACAGTCATTATTGTTGACCTCTGATTTTAAAACTATTTCTCCATCAATTTGTTGTGTGCTGTATATGTAATATGTGGAGGTGATCAAGCATTTATATGGTTTCCCCAAATTCATAACGGCCCTCCAAGGGAAACCGTAACGACGATGTGGCCCGCGACAAAAATGACTTTGACACCCCTGCTCTATGACATCTAGTATAATTATGTTATTTTCGAAAACCTGATCTGGAGAAAAAAAATTAGGGCGGATTGGGAATCAGTGGCAAAAAAAAATCATCTCGAAAAGTTCATTTGCATCTCTGATTTAAAAATCTTCACAGAAATTTGTTGACCAGTGTGAACGGGCCAAGTTTTGTCGATATATCCTGTAATCTCACTTTCTCAGGAAACAGAATGTGTTGCGTTGTTTTTGGCGGCCTCTTTTAGTTTGAGTGTAGTCTTTGTGTTAGGCTGTCATTTGAGTTCTAATTAATTTTAGTCATGTTCATACTCTTTTTAGACAGCTACAAACCCGATCATTTTAGTCTTATTTGAATCACTGTTGTCATGACTACTTTAGTCTCATTTTATTTGACAAAGTGTTCTTTTCATGTCGGCGCGGGCACCCGCAGCGGCTCCTCTTGTTGTCTGTTGAAGAGGGAGGAAATTTCATCTGGCACATTTGACAATAAAGTTGTACTTGATACTTGATACTTGAAAACTGCTGACAGTTCAGCAGAGGTGTCAAATCCAGGTCCATAGAGTGAAAATGCTCCCACCGTTTGGTTTTAGCCACCAGTGCTTCTACTCAACTGGCACATAAGCGAGCTCATTCCCCTGCCGGTTTGAGTAGGAGCACGGAAATAAAAATGAAATAGCGCTGGCCTGCTAATACATACGCCTCTCCGTGTTGTCCCGCAGTGGACTGACTCACGAGGGACACACGCGTGACGTGGAGCAGGTGTACCTGCGCTGCGCCCAGGGATCCCTGGAGTGGCTGTACCCCACCGGCGCCATCATCGTCAACCTCCGGCCCAACATCGCCTCCCCCGCCGCCGCCCGCCTCTCCGTCTGCATCAAGCCCGCCGCCGACTCCCGCGGAAGCAACATCTACCTGGACCTGAACGGCCGTCTGCGCTTGCTGCTCCGTGAGGAAGACCAGGCTCCGGCAAAGGTGCACTGCTTCGGCATCCTGGAGGGGGCGCTCTTCATCGAGGCCGTCCCACGTGCTGACATCAGCCGGCGCATCACTGCCTTCCAGTACGAGCTCATCGCCGACGGGGTGAAAGCCAACGACTCCTCGCTTGGGGGTAAGTGCGCATTTCCTATTAACTCATTCACTCCCAAAGACGTTTTTAAACGTCTTTTCAGACTTGGTCCAGAATTGGCTGGTACTGAATGAGATTCTGGTTGTTGGTACCTTGTTGTCCATCCTTCAACTATATACAGTCAAACCTCGGTTTTCGTCCATAATCCGTTCCAGAAGGCTGTTCGAAAACCGAAATTGTTGGAAAACCGAAACCACGCTCTTTTTAAAATAAAAATGTTTACTGAACACGTCTGCTCACAATGGAAAGCGACACGAAGAAGCGTCACTTCCTCGTCTACCCGAGGAAGCGTCACTTCCTGGTGTAAGGAAGGCGAGAGGAGTCAAATGGTGCATTCAAGTGCGCTCAGTTTGTTTGAGAACCGAAATTTGTTCATCATCCGAGGCATAAAAAACTCGAAATTTTTGGTCGAAAACCGAATTGGACGAGAACTGAGACGTTCGGAAACCGAGGTTTGACTGTACGTGGAAAGAAATGAAAAATGCCGACCTCGCTTTTTAGTGATTCCAAAGACTTTTTTTTTTCTTGCGCATATTGACAAAAGTCACAAGAAAAGAGCTGCACAAGCGCTCAAAATTGAGCTCATTGGATAGTGCCGGTGTACCTAATATTGTGGCCAACGAGAGCCGTGTGTAGCCGCCGAAGCAAATATTCACTCCCCGGGATGCGTACAACAGGAAACTTAATTGAGCGCGTGTGACACACAGAAGGTACAGTCTGTAGTCAAGCGGAGTTTGTATTTTTGAATGTGCACGACTAAGTCTGTGTGTGTGTGTAACTGAGATTGTGTTTGTGCATGCTCGTGTTTCTATGTGTCACTTTTTGTGTGTGCATGTGTGCGCGCGCGTGTGTGTGTGAGAGAGAGAGATTGTGTGAGTAAGATTGTGCGCGTGACTCACACTGTGTATGCGTGTGTGAGACAGACTGAAGGCCGTCATTGTCTCTGACTCCGTGTGCGAGTGTGTCTGACTATGAGACTGTTATTGTATTTCCGACTTGTGTTTTTGCATGGGCACTTGTGTGAGATTGTCACACACAAAAACAGAGCGCAACAAACTGCATGCTATTGTGTGTGGATGTATTAACGGCAGTTCAGCAAAGTGTTCCTCTATGAAACTTAAGCATGTGTTTCCACGCTGTATACCTGCTGAACTTTCAAGCCTTGCAGTCAGGCACCCCCCCCCCCCCCCCCACCCCACCCCCGCCTCCCTCCTGCTTTTCCTCCATCAAAGCCTCCACATGTGTTTTGGCGTCCGTCCGGCATCACGTATCCACATCCCGCGTCATTACGGACGCTGTGATGTGGCCGCCTCCGACGGTTTTGGCGCGCTTCACAAAGCCGGCGTTCTTGTGGAGGCCAACGGATGAACGACTTCCTCTCATCTAACTCGCTCTCCGTGCAACCGGAATGTTCCCCCGCGCAGATGTTCCCCTGTCACTCCTGCAATGGAAACCTTTTCCCTCCCTCGTTATTGTGACCTCATCATCGGCGTGACTTTTTGAAGTGGTTTCCAGTTCAATCGCCGCTATTAGCAATGGACTGCGTCCGGGTCCAGATTTTCGGGTATATTTCTCTAGTCTGTGAAGTGGTCTTCATCAGATGTGACCCGAGCAAGATGCTGACTCGGCTCTCGCTTTCATTCCTGCGGTCAGGCTTCATGGTTGACAAGCAAACGCGCCTCAGCTCAGCTTTTGAAGAGAAAAGAAAAATACAAAACACCACAGAGTTCTCTTTCAAAACACAATTTGCTGATCCGCGTCAGACGCTCAACACAACAACTTTTCACCCTCCAGCTGCTCTTGAGCACCTTTCCTTGTGCCTTTATGAACGTAAACTTGTGGCGTGGTGCCACACGATCCCACCAAACAAAACTGGGGCCCGCTGTATATTGAGACTGCCAGTGTTCCACAAAGCTCTATACTTGTCTTGGGCCAAAGATTTTTTCATAAACAATTATTCACCATTGCGCCACAAATCAAATGGCGTTCCGCAGGTGTCACTACTCAGTCCGCACGGATTTGTATGATGCAGTCGAGGGAGACAATGCATCTACAATTGACAGCCATTGAAATGAATTAGAAAACATCTTAAAACATTCAACCCAAATTTAAAAAAAACAAACGCTAATGCACACAACATACATTTTTCAAAGAAAACAAAAATATTTTTTTAAATATTGACCAAAAGCATTAAAAAAAAAAAAAATCAGCAAAAATGCAACTCCACCGGTGCCAATTAACCTTTATTTAGCCAAGGCGCATATTCTACATGGGGGTTCCCTGCACTCTAACAGACAAAAGTGTAGCAAAATGTCGCTGCATAGGTTAATTATTAACCTTGTGCCATGTAATGGAAGACATTGAGATGTTCTCTGTGATACTATACTGATATCTCGTAATATATGTTGCTGGCAGTGATAGTTGAACACAGACACATTATATCAATAATTAATATTCAGACAAAATAGATTTGATAATTTATCACAGCACACCTGATGGTGTCTCTCAGTTCACGAATGTACCGTGGGATGTTGTTTAGGAATCACTGCTCTAAAACCCCTCTGCAAATAGTAGCTGTGTTCCACAAGGCTCTATACTAGGTCCATGAGACTCTACGTGTCACAATGGCCTGGCATTATAGAAAAACCTCGTGATGTTCCACAAGCCTCAATATTAGGCCCACTTTACATTCATGTCCAAATAACCTGACATTCCAGTTGGTGTCTTTTTTTTTTTTTTACATTTTTGCCTCACCTGAGCATTTGATTTGAGATAGTGTACATTCTGTTCTTGGACTTAGTGGGTGTCTTCAGTGCTTTGGCCATTTTGTGTTTTCTCTTGCTGTTAAAAAGCCTGACCAGGGGCGAGCTCTTTCAATGGGGCCGTTTTATTTGATTGCCTCCTCCAATTTAGCAAATAGGCCAATTATTGTAATCGACTGCCCCGGTGCTTTTGATGCTTTTAACTCCATTGCTATTCGGATATGTCATAGAGATACTGTATGTTTAGCTACCCAAGCAGTGTTTTCAACACACTTTAGCTACATTGCTTGGCTACTTTTAACGAAGTTTGAATCACTGTAGTTTTACTTGTGAAAACAAGTAGCAACAAAATGCAGGCTGATCCTACACAAGGGCAACATTGTACAAAATGATGTAATGACTTTTGAGAAAAATCAGGGGGCAGGGGGGGGTTCTTTTGATTTTCCATTGTCAACCTGTTTTTATCATTTTAAATTGTGTAAATTGGAAATTTTATTCATGAAATTGTGGCATTAACGTGTCTTTTTTTTCTTCTGTTGTAGCACCCTGTCAGCCGTGCGGTGACGCTGAGGTTCTTCTGGCAGTGTGCACCAAAGACTTTGGTAAGTCTAGGTCTTACCACAATAGTATACCACAGCAGTTTACGACTACAATTTATGAAAATGTGTAACTCTGTGTGTGTTCGTGTGTGTGTGTGTTTGGATTATTCAGTGGCTCGTGGAGTCATCAGGGCTGTGCAGGAGGAGGCGGAGGAGGATCGCTGGTCTGTCAGCGTGGACATCAGCCGCCTGCACAGACAAAAGACACAGGTGTTTGTCCCCGGGGGTCCGAGGGCACGGCGCTGGTCGGGGCGCATCATGATGCCGCTGCGGTGCGCCATTAAACCCGGTGAGGGTGACTTCCTCTTCACGGGGACGCTGCGCTTTGGTGAGGCCTGGATGGGCTGCGCGCCGCGCTACAAGGACTTCTTGCGCCTGTACAGAGAAGCGGAGAGACTGAGAAGCAATCCCTGTCACGTGGACACGGACTGAGTGGGCTTGGAGAACCCCCCCCCCATGCGCCCAATTTATTTGAGACTGACAGGTGGTCGCCGGGACCCCTTTTGGATGAAATGTAGCAGACCTGCTCCTGGTGTACAAAATGTGAATGAAAAAAAACAAGTGTATATTTGGCAGCGAGGCATGCTTTATGAAAAGCGTGATGTACAAAAGTTATTTCTTATCACAGAAATAGAGTTAAGTCAAAAGCTTATTTTTTTATTTTGTTTACAAAATGCCTAAATGTGAAAAAAAATGTTTCTGCCCTGGTGAATAAAAATGTGCTTTATTAACATGATTCAGGTGCACTTTGAGGATGAGAGTGAGGGATGGAGGTAAGCGAGGGAGGGAGAGAGAGAGAGAGAGAGAGAAGTGTGTGTGTGCGTGTATTAAAAAAAAAAAAAAAAAAAATATATATATATATATATATACAGTCAAACCTCGGTTTTCATACTTAATCTGTTCCAGAAGACTGTTCGGAAACCGAATTGTTCGGAAACCGAAACCATGTTTCCCATTGGAATCAATGTAAAATGTTTTAATCCGTTCCAAGTCAAGAAAACAACTTTTTTAAACCACTTTTTTTTACAATTTCACACCATAAACTGTACAAATGTAATAGGAGAGCAGGTAATATGTAAAATACTGTACAAACAAACTACAGTCAAACCTCGGTTTTCGTACTTAATCCGTTCCAGAAGACTGTTCGGAAACCGAAACCATTTTTCCCATTGAAATCAATGTAAAATGTTTTAATCCGTTCCAAGTCAAGAAAACAACTTTTTTAAACCACTTATTTTTACAATTTCACACCATAAACTGTACAAATGTAATGGGAGATTGACCAATTTTAACATTAACATAGTAACATAAAAATTGAAGGAAAATCTCTCTCTCTCTCTATCTGTCGCGGGGCTTGCGCCTCTCCCAGCTGTCAGCAGGCAGTAGGCGGGGCGTTTCGGCATCCCGAACTCCTTCGCCAACACAGACACGCGCACCTGACTCATATTTCGTGATTAAATCTTTCTTAAATTCTATAGTTTTGCGCACTATTTTCCTCTTTTCTTCACCGGGTTCACCACTTGCACTTGCTTTCTTTGGTGCCATGATTAGGGGCTGATACACGAATATATAAAATAACAGTCCAATATTACGTAGTTCTCACCAAACACGTCTGCTTTTTAAAAAAAATCTATTGAACAATACAAAAACGTATGCTCACAATGGTCGCTTCCTGTGTTGCGACGCAACACAAGGGAGCGCGGCGACATGAGGGAGCCCCGCTACAAAAGGGAGCACGGCTACAGTCACTTCACTCCTCTCGGTTTTGCTACCTCCTCTCGGCTTCGCTCGAGGTAGCGTCGCTACACGAGGTAGCGAAGCCGAGAGGAGTGAAGTGACTCATTCAAGTGCGCTCAGTTAGTCCGAGAACCAAAATTTGTTCGGCATCCGAGGCATAAAAAACTCAAAATTTTAGTTCGAAAACCGAATTGTACGAGAACCGAGACGTCCGAAAAACGAGGTTTGACTGTATATATATAAAAATATATGTATAACATCCTCACACTAGCACACAGTGACGGTAAGGCTGTTCTGTTTCGCCCTCGGCCTTGAAGCTTCCGCCGGCTCCTTGGAGCGCAGCTCGCCCACGTGTCCAGGTCACCCTGAAAGGCGACATTGTTCCCGGGGATGGCCGAAGGCACTCGCTCCATCCTGTGACTGCCCCACCGCCACCCAAACTGGGGTTGGTGTGAACAACTCAGCTCAACTTTCTCTTGATTACATTTTTTTTTTTTTCCATCTGTCGCCCCACTTGGATGCATTCGTCCGGGCGTCTGCATTCCAGCCGACACCACGGTCATCTTGGAATGGCGCACTGGGAAAGACAATTAGCGTCGCTATGGCAACCAGCCGGCACTGGGAACCGGCTCACTGTCTGACACTGCCGCAAGGAAGACGAGGATGGAGGTCAGTGGGCATCGCTGTTGTCGAATTAGAACGCTCCTCTTCGGGGAAATCTAATATTCTACGTATATAAATAAAAATGCTGATTTTTATTACTTAATTCATATACACTGTACTGTATTTTAATAATTTTGCGTATTTTATTTTATTTTATGTTTGAAAAAGTAAATGAATATATTTGGCTATTGGAGAAAATAAAAGCAAAACGACATAAAATATTGATGTCCTATTTATGTTATATTTGGTATTAAATATGAAAAAAAAACTATTTGGGGAAAAATAAGATCAAAAATGGGTGGAGGAGTTCATTAATGCTCATTTTACAGCTATTTCCTGGATGCGTAACTATACTTTTTGACATCATTGGCGATTCTCGAAATGATGTTGAAAATCCCCCCCAAAAACGATTTCACTTGCAAACTCATGTTGTTTTACAAGTGACTATTTTTTAAGTGAAACCACTTAAATTTTCATCGATTTTCCTCCAAAGATTTTTTTGTTTTGTTTTTTAGGCTTGACTGGGCGCATCTAATTGAGTCAATGGGATTTTTTCTTTTAGTCTCGTGACGCCCACGCAACCGTTTTGGACTTGCCGGGCGAGGTCACGTCTTGCTTGTTGCCGCGCAGGCCCCCTGAGCCCGAGCCAGCGTTTGTCTTGCGCCTGCAATCAAGCAAAAAAAGAACAGTTTGAAACACTCCAAAAGCAGGCAGACCCCCAAACACACACACACACACACACACACACACACACACACACACACCCCGCTGAGGGGACACCACTGGCGAATATTTTCAGCTTCTTTGGGAAGTGCTGGAATCTTAGGAATGTCTTCGCACGCGCAGCCGTGTGCGCGTACATGCGCGTGTGTGTGGTCACAGTCAGCGTGTGGCTCTCACCCCCAGCACACACAAGCACTACTCCCTGATTTTACTTTCAGTACTACCCTCTGAATAAGCCTCGCTGTTTTCAATACAGCAGCAATGAAAAGTCTGCACACCCTTGTTGAAAAGATATCCATCCATCCATTTTTCGATTCCCTTTTCCTCACAAAGGCCACGGGGGTGCTTTGAGCAGTAGGCGAGGGACACCCTGAACTGGTTGCCAGCCAATCACAGGGCACACAGAGACAAACAACGATCCACGCTCACACTCGCACCTTGAGACAATTTAGAGTGTTCCATTAACCTCCCATGCATGTTTTTGGAATGTGGGAGGAAACCCGAGTACCCGGAGAAAACCCACGCAGGCCTGGAGCCAGGATCGAACCCACGACCTCTGCACTGTGCGGTCAACACGCTAACCACTGGAACGCCGTATACAAACTAAAATTGAGACCAGGAGAAAAGTTTAAAAAAAACGGAAATGTGTCTGAGAGGCCAAATAAAAACAAACAACGAATGTAGTTCAAAGTTGAGACCAGAACCAAGATTCAAACAGTCAGCGAAAACCTGCCACAATTTCAAGTGCCTCTTGATTTAGTCCAAGATAAAGGTCAGCTGATCTTTTTCTGACTTATTTTGCTTGCTTTACTTTAGTTACAAGTACTTTGTTACAGCTATATAATTAGAGCTAACATGACTGTGACTGTGATGAACCCCAATTGACAGTCTTATGTTGGCTTTTCCTGGTATTTTTGTAACCCTATCTTAGAGCATGAGCAAACAGTTATCCGTAAGTTAAAAAAAGTCACACCCGCACAAATAATAACTGCTCTAAAAGCACCCTTTTCCCCAAATATTTGGTCACCTGCCTTGACTCGCATATCAATTTAAGTGCCATCCCATTCCTCAACCATCGGGTTCAAAAATAATGTCGTCCACCTTTTGCAGCTGGGAAGGCTGTCCACAAGGTTGAGGAGTGTGTTGATGGGTATTTTTGAGCATTCTTCCAAAGGCCTGCCTCTCGGTCTCCACTCGAATTCATCCCAAAGGTGTTGAATCGGGTTCAGGTCTGGCGGCACCTGATTCGGGTCATTTGGATGGCTGAGCAAAAACTTTTGGCCCTAAAGTTGCATGTTACATTTATTTCAATGAATTTTGTTGATGCTATTAAAATAAAGCATCAACAAAATTAAAAAAACATGACAAACATGAAAAAATAAATGAATTAACATTTTACATTCTTAGAACAATTTTTTTTCTTCAATTTTTCTCTTTCCGTCCATTTTATAAAGAAACTTTTCAGGATTAGGAACACGTCGATTTGGTGTGACTTTGCAAATGGCGATTGTCGCCGTCGCAAAACAAGCCCAACAACAGCGTCTTTTGTGTTTGCACGCACTGACTAAACGAGAGCAACCAGTCTCGTGCTCCGTCCAACTGAAACTCTCCGCGAGCGAAAATATGCGCCGATGACACATCCTTGACTTCTGTACGCGCTACGAAATGCATGACATCACACTACTACAGTACGTCTCACTTGATGTTGCTGTACTTGAGCGGCACGATTTTTCTTCTCCTTTTTGTAAACACGGTTATGAACCGGAAGCTTCTTCTTCACCATTTTTGTCTCACAATAACGTGCCACATTTTTTACTACGTCCCATGAAAATTATAAGAACCTAACTTGCAACATCGAATCCCTTGCCTTGTCCATAAACAAATACAGTGTGCCTCAGGTTCTCCTCTGGTCGAAAGCTTTGATTGATTGAAAAGCAAGGCGGGAGGGGTTGGGGGGAGTACGCTGAAATCAGTCTTTTATTTTGTTGTTTTTTTAACACATACAGTGTTAAAAAAAGGATTAACCAGATACACTGTACTTCAAATGAAGTATCAAGTGTGGGTCCCTTTGGCACCTCTGGTTAATCCTCTCTTGGGTGTGGTCATGTGATCCCTTTGTGGTGAATGGTGTCGGCTGTCTTTTAAGGCAACATGTGACCATCAAGTATCAAAGGTAATGTGGGCTCTGAACATGATCGGGTTGTCATCTTCTGTTAGGAGGGCCCCACTCACGCATATATTTATAATCAAATGAAATAAAGCAGGGCGGCCTGGTAGTCCAGTGGTTAACACGTCGACTTCACAGTTCAATTCCAGCTCCTGTGTGGAGTTTGCGTGTTCTCCCCGGGCCTGTGTGGATTTTCTCCGGGTACTCCGGTTTCCACCCACATTCGAAAAACATGCAGGCTGATTGACAGCTTTAAATTGTCCCGATAGGTATGAGTGTAAGCATGGACGGTTGTTTGTCTCTGTGTGCCCTGCGATTGGCTGGCAACCGGTTCAGGGTGTCCCCCGCCTACTGTCGAAGACGGCTGGGATAGGCTCCAGCAACCCCTGCGACCCTGAGGATGCGGGTCGGAAAATGGATGGATGAAATGAAGCAAAATTCATATCTAACACACACACACACACACACACACACACACAGATTCAGTTGAATGCTTGGTTAGATTATCTTAAATTAAGCATCCAAAAATATCTTAAATTAATCATCCAAAAATGTAGATGTTTTCATATCAGGAAATACCTGGAAAAATTCTAACTTTCGCCCCAAGGTTCTGTTTTTGCAATGCAAATTTCTCCATTGTGGAACTAATAAAGGCTGTTTTATTTTAAAAGGGGAAAAAAAACAACCTCACGAGGAGAATTGTTGAGCCTTGGGGAGGGATCCGTCATTTAACGTGTTCGAGAAGTCACGAGGTAGACGGTGGCCACACGGGACCGCTGGCAGAGGAGAATTCAAAAGACTTTTCATATGTTTGCTCCCTCAAAGCCTTGATTTACTGGGATCCAGTTGCCTTTTTGCAGCCGCACCATGGCAACAGTGGTGTGTGTGGGGGGGGGGCGGGGGGCAGGTTCTCATGATGTCATCTCAGGGTGTAATCATTGACAGCTACTTGAAAAGTAATATACATATATGTGTATATATATATGTATACTGTATATATATATATACATAAAATAAAATAAAAATAATAATAAATAAATAAAATACAAATAAATAAACAAATTATATATATGTGTGTGTGTGTGTGTATGTGTGTGTGTGTGTGTATATACTGTATATATATACATAAAATAAAATAATAATAATAATAAATAAATAATAAATAAACAAATTATATACCGTATATATATATATATATATATGTGTGTGTGTGTATATATATATATATATATATATATATATATATATATATATATATATTTACTGATTTTTTTCTTGTAAAAATATCCCTTGCAATGTTCACAAAAGTGTGTGTGGGGGGGTGGGGGGGACACTGAATATGCATTTCCTGTACAGTGAGATCTGCGGCAAACTGTAAAGACATTTATGATCCATTCTCTCTCTTTTTTTTTTTTTTTTTTTTTTTTTAATAGTCTATTATTACCGTTGGATACAATATAAGAAAAAGCCCAACAAGCTGCGTGCATTTGCTCAGCTGTGAGAAGATTTCAAACCACAAGTTTCACTTGACGACCAACTGCTCGGCGCAGCAACCAGGTCAAGCCCCTCCGACCTCTGACCTTGCTTGTGGGTTTAAAAAAAAAAATTGTGTCTCAGCGGAGCTCGAAGAATAGCTTGTCAACGCGGGCGTGACCTCTGCGGAGAAAGGAGCCGTCGCTGGCTATTGTGAGTGCGTGATGGAAGGCGCAATTGAAACGTGACGTTTGATGGACACCAAATGACGCGCTGGATTGTTGGAAGTGAACGCAACAGAGCGGATGCGACTTATTTGCATGAGGAAAGGTTGGGATGACCGGGAATGAACGTTGACAAATACTTTTAATTGGACTGATGGCCCATTTGGAAAAAAAAAAAGAATACAATGGTGCCTCGACTTACTCGTACCCCAACTAAATAATTTTAACAAATATAAAACTTGTCACTTGGTTGTTTTTTTTTCTTCTTCTGTTACAAGCGCAAAATTGGCAACAGTGAACTTCACCAAAAGTAACAGATGAACAATTCCTCAAAACAGTTTTTAATCAGAAAACATTGAACCAAAATGCATGGACCTGGCTGACAAAGCTAGCATGGATGGTGCTGCGTCACAACCCTTTAAGTGTTGTTCAGTGACGGCGTCAGTTGAGAAGGTCGGCGGGTGGGGGAGCAGAGAAGAACTTCCTTGTATTTATTTTTTTGTTGAAACGCTTGTTCGATAAAGCGATTATCTGACTCAATACTTTTGAGTTATAATTATGACTCCCGGTAACCTTTTATGACGTTTTTTTTTTTTTTTAACTATAAGGCAGGGGTGTCAAACTGATTTTTAGTCGCAGGCCACTTCGGCGTTACGGCTTCCCTCTGAGGGCCAGTGCAAAATCTCAACGTTATTTATTACCCATAACAATTGACATTTCGGTACAGATTTCAGCAAGAATCATGATAATTGACACACAGGATTTGCTCCTGCGGGCCACGTAAAATGATGTGGGGGGCCTGATCTGGCCCCTGAGCCTTGACTTTGACACCTGTGTTATAAGGAGACCCAACATAATTGGGTTGCAATGACAACGGTGTACTGTACTGTACTGTAGTTTTCCTGCTCTTTAGCATACCTCAAGTAAGTGCTTGCAGCTTCCGTTGTATAAATGCTTCTGCCAAGGTCAGATTGCAGGATTTTTGCTCTCTTTGCAGAAATGAAAACAAAACACCAAAGCAAATCCGGACTGTTTAGAGTCCAAGTCCAAACCACAAAAGCGTAAGCAATCAATTGAGCACGGGCTGAGCGCCACTTTTGTTACATTCTTTTCTTTCTTTGTCTCCACTTGCTTCTGCCAATGGGGAGACAAGTGCACCTCTTGGACGATTCTCATTTCTGATCGTCAGTGCAGCAAACGAACGAACTAACTAACTTAAAAGTATTTTTGCCACTTTATTCTGTATAATTCAGGCATCCTGGAATTGCTGTGTTTATTGTTATTTTTCGACACGAATGAATGACATTTGCTGTTTTTGCTTCGTGATCGTGAGGCTAGTCAAATGACCTCATTTAGTCACGGCCAACGCATGATTGACAGTAATTTAATAAACGCCGCGTACGTGGCACGGCGGACTCCTCGTGATTCAATTAAAATGATGTCATTACCATTCATTCCAAGGACCGAGGTTTCCACACGCTGCTGACCAAGAACGTCAACGTGGATGAGAGAGAGGAATGGCAAATGGTGCGGTGCCCTAGTAGTTTGTACTTCTGCTTCACGGTCAAGAGGACAGGGAATTGAATTTCAACTCGGGCATCCTTTGTAGGATTTTGAATACTCTGCTCATGGTTGGTATTCTCTCATTTGTTCATAAATATGAATTTGAGCGTGACTGTTTGCTGTTTGTTATATGTGCTCTGCGATTGGTTGGCGACCAGTCGAGGGTGTACCCAGCTTCTCACCGAAAAAATCAACTGAGACAGAGTGCATCTTGAGGACAAACTGGGTGGATGAAAAATGGATGTCGTACTGGAGACAAACGCGCGCGAAAACTCATTTGTTGGCCGCATGCTGCCCCCTGCCGGAAAACCGAATGAGTCCTCTATGAGGATTTATTTTCAGGAAAGAAATGTCACATAGTGATGGGATTTTCGGCTCTTTTTGGTGATCCGGTTAATTTGGATCGGCTCAGTGAAAAGAGCCGGCTCTTTTTGGCTCTCAAACGGCTCTTTTAACTTGAGCTTTTCTTTGAAATATTTATGACAAATTTAGCACACATTTTGATAAATGATTTGGTGAACTAAATGTTGCACTCTGCTGACTGCAAATAGCAACAATTATCAAGCAAAGAATGGCTTTTTACTTATTTGATTGAACATTAAAAAGGCTCCAAACAATAAACAAGCAACAAAATGAAACTTCAACCACCACCAATAAAACATGCTGCATCATAACAAAAATAGTGAGTATTAACTGCAACAGGGCGGCCCCCGGTAGTCTATTGGTTAGCACGTCGACTTCACAGCGCAGCGCAGAGGTTCAATTCCAACTCCGGCCACCCTGTGTGGAGTTTGCATGTTCTCCCGGGCCTGTGTGGGTTTTCTCCGGGTACTCGGGTTTCCTCCCACATTCCAAAAACATGCATGGCAGGCTGATTGATCACTCTAAATTGTCCCTAGGTGTGAGTGAGGGCGTGCATGGTTGTTTGTCTCTGTGTGCCCTGCGATTGGCTGGCAACCAATTCGGGGTGTCCCCCGCCTACTGCCCGAAGACAGCTGGGATGGGCCCCAGCGACCCTCGTGAGGATAAAGCGGTTCGGAAGATGACAAACAAAACAAACATAAGCTACTCCTTGATTTATTTTGAATTAGCAGTCAACAAAACTAAATACTTCATCTTGGAATACTTCAATTTGTCCAGTCTTTGAGAACACCCTCTCTGACGAGACAGATGTTGCTACAATGCACAATCTACTCTCCATTACTTTGATCAAAAGGGGGTAGACGGAAGCTCGGTATTTCCACCAGCTCAGTGGATCAGCTGACCTTCAAATCTGTGGTTCTTCAAGATATGCCCTAATGTAGTGTTTTGTGTTTTTGCACGCTTGGCTAATACTGTACTGTAAATTAGATTCAGATTGCTTGCCAAACGCCTTTGTAGTTTCCCGGACAGATATGAACTAGAGGCATCCGATTCACCAAGAAGAAGAATAAGTACAAGCACAAGTTCTACGGTTCTATGTGCAAGTTTTTCCGCTGTCCACAACTTGTGGACAGCGGAAAAACCACAAGCCCTGTTCTCAGTGAGTAATTTTAACATTTTAAACTGACTTCGCAGTTTATCTCTGAGTGTATAGGTGTAGACAATTGGGGAGAGTTATTATGACGAGTGATCGCAAAATGAAGCCCAATAAAGCAGTGAAGCCCTGCAGGGGCTTCAAGATGAATCATTTCCTCGACTACGCCATCATGTGGACAGGAAAATGTATAACATGCTTGGTGCATGCAATAAAATGGTGGGGTGTAAATGCTCTTAACACATAATACAGTAATATGTATTTGAGGAGTGTTTTTACATGAATTATTCTGTTACTTTGTCTATGTTTGTGCTAATGCAACAAGTGGAAATGTGAAATAAGGAGGTAAAATAAAGTGCTTCTTCGTTTTTATTTAAAAACAATATTTTATCCAAAGTTTTTGGACTGAGGCGGTTTCTTTTTTTGCAGAGAATTTCACTTGCTTTTGAAAAATTGCGTTGCGTTGGTGTTGAATTAAATGCCAAAAAGTAGCACAATAAGGGAACCGAAACCACAAAATGTGAAGGGGAATCCATAGCGTTTCTAATTGTACTTATTACAACATTTAAACAAAAAGAGAAGCAGGGGATTTTAAACAAAAATTCAAATCATATAGAACAACACTTTCTTGTTTTTGGAACTTAATAGAGCTATCGTATCTTGTAAAATTAAAAAAGAGGTTTTGAATTTCCATTTGGATTTGTGGATATGAATCAAGAATGATTATTAATTTATTATGAAAATCTTTTGTAGAACCCAAATAGTGGACACCCCCTTTCGCGGGGCTTCAAACGTCACCACTGACGTCATCAACACGCGCTTCGACTCCCCATTCATGAACCACTCATCAAGATTACTCGGCACACGCTTCAGGTATTCCACCCGTGGAGCTCATCACTAATTACCACACTTTGCTCCTTTAATTTTGTTGTTGTGACTCACGAAGTCACTGGAAGTTATCGTAAAAAACAACGTCATCTAAGGGGGCAGTGAGCGAGCACGCCGCTGACAAGTATACCTCAGCTGTCAATCAAAAAGCAATCGCGAACAGCGTTTGACTTTAATACTATTCTGTATGTTTTCCACACCAAAGCTGCTGTCAGCAGTGGAAGTGTGATGGCTTCACATCAGGGGGAGGGCAGATTTTTTTCAAAACTATTCACACAAATGCACCCGTGACTTTGTTCATTTGTTTTTTCGAAAGGAGGTTGCTCATTGTACTTTAGGTGTGGGGAGAGAGCCACGAGTAGATCGCTCAAACGGATGCATTGCGAGTGCGGGCACGTTTGGAAATGGACGGGTTGAAAGTAAAAGTCTGCCACTTTACGAATAATGACTCAAAAATAAAAAAAGAAACAACTTTTTTTATGGACTACTGTGTGTGACTTGCCACTTTTGTTTTGTTTTTCCGCCTGACCAGATTAGTCAGATTACTGGGCCAAAGGCGTAGCCGCTAGACTCGGAGGACATGCGGAAGGGACGCCAACTTGCATTTGGACACGTGTGAGTACTGTACTGAGCCATGTGGTGTGCTTGAAGAGCTGATATCTGATGTCACGTTGCACCGCAAGGTGGAGGTGAGTTTGCCCGCCCGCCTGTCTGTATCTCTCACGCAATTTAAACTTCTGCTTCGTGTACTGCACAACAGTGTCAACTCCACATAGACAACCCGAGCATCATCAAGCACTTCTGGAATATGTTTTTTAACCTTGAAGTGGACAAAGTGAGTTTAAAAATGTGTATGTATGCATATATACTGTATATAATATATACATACATATGACTAACTTGGCCCACTTCAATGTCATTTAAAAACTTGACCAGAAGAGTGGGATCATGTTGTTGTAGAGTACACGGCAGTTAGTTTTTGTCTCAGTGAGAGAAGTCGGACGTGCTCATGTCCCCCTTGGTGTGTCATGAGATGTCAGTGACATCACGCATGAGCTGGTCAAGCACATGCTCCCATCTCAGGCCTGTCGTCAGTGTTTGTTTGCATGCAACTTGAACTGGCCCACACAAAGATTGACAGGTCAAAATGCTTTTACATTGTCATGTTCGCTTTTCTGTCCAATAAATTGTTCAACTTGAATTCGAGTTTTTGCCTATCCTGACCAAATCCATGATGTATACACCCCTGATGTATAGTAAGGCATTTTTAGCCGAAAAAAAACCTACCATGTATTGTAAGGCGTTTTTAGCCGAAAAAACGACCATGTATAGTAAGGCGTTTTTAGCTGAACAAAACGACCATGTATAGTAAGGTGTTTTAACCCCAAAAAATGACCATGTATCGTAAGGCATTTTTAGCCGAAAAAAACCCTACCACGTATTGTAAGGGGTTTTTAGCCGAAAAAAAGACCATGTATAGTAAGGCGTTTTTAGCTGAACGAAACGACCATGTAGTAAAGCGTTTTTAGCTGAAAAAAACGACCATGTATAGTAAGGCCGTATGTTTGACACCCCTGCTCTTGGCGATTGTGAATAACGTGCAAATAAAACCATTACGCACACTACCAAAACGTGCAAGCCAACTTTATTCATTATTTCAAGATGCTTTGTTGATCAGGGCAACTCCGCTGGAATAGTTGAGACGCAAGTCTCGTCTGGATGCTTGCGGGGCTGAAGAACCTGCAAAACCCAATCGCGGTGAAATCGAACTTCGTTTCAGATTGGGGAGGACACATCAGATGACTTTCTGAGGGCCCCTTTAACTTTTCCCCCTCAAAGTATTCACTGTATATCGATCAACATACACAGAGAGACGAGAGAGAGAGAGAGAGAGAGAGAGAGAGAGAGAGAGAGAGAGAGAGAGAGAGAGAGGGAAAATGACAGAGCCGGCTCTCGAGGGAGGGTGCTCTCATGTTCACTTCAAAGCGGCTCTTTGTACCGGCTCGTTCGCTACCGACACATCACTAATGTCACAGCATTACTTGTGTAAGATACCATATTTGAAATATTTTGAAACATTTAAGACACATATTGAAGCCCCTCTGTAAAAAAACGAAAACAATCTAAATACTTTTCAATTCGCAAAAAACATGCCTTTAAAGCAGGGGTCTCAAACTCGCGGCCCGCGGGCCAACTGCGGCCCCCGTGACGATAATTTGCGGGCCCCGTCTTAATATGAAAGATTAATGTTCGTGCGGCCCGCAAGATTGATATGAATGACACTTGTTGTGTTCGGAGCTGAATGAACCAATCACGGTGAGGTATACGGCTCTGGAGGGCGGGACATCGGCCGGGCTGTCCAGTGCCTCGCTCACTCACTCATTCATTCCTCCAATCAGCTGGGCGGAGGAGAAGCCGTGAAGCCGATCACTCCGCTCGGCGCGCACAGTCCTCCGCTGCTCTCAGCATAGAATTGAATGAGGCGCTATGATCCGTGATCCAGCCTGTGTCTGTGTCTGTAGCCATCTCCGCGAGTGAAACTGAAACTTAACAGTAAGTGCGTTAACATGACACTTGAGAAATTCGGAGAACTGCCGTAATCCAATAAGATCGGAGAGCGAAAGTGCGCATGCGCCACAGACCCGCGCGACTGAAAGTTAAAGTTCAACCCGAGACTCATTCCAAGTGGAAACACATTACAGAGCCCCAGAGATGTCTCTTTCAAAGCCTGCCGTGAAGAGAAAGGTCGGTGATGAGCACAGACAGGTTCAAGAAAAGTGGGGAGTGCAATATTTCTTTGTTGAGCACAGGGGCACCCCGACGTGTCTCATTTGCACTGAAAAAGTTGCGGTGCACAAGGAATACAATTTGAAACGTCATTATACTACGAGACATGCTGAGGATTACGAAATGTGACTCAGCTATGTGAGAAGAAGCGCTGCCAGGTCTCTAGCAGCAAGAAGTAGGCAAGAGAAGCCGTGTTCAGAATATTTCATGTTCAATGTTCCATTCAAGTTCAGAAAGTTAAAGGTTAAAGAGCTGTTAATACAGACATTTGAAACAGAATAAAAATAATTAGTTTTCTCTACTTAGCCAGCCAGTGTATATCTACTGTATGCTCATTATTATTATTTTATTTTTTTATTACCGATTGATTTATTTTTTATTCATCTTTAAGTTAATTTATTTAATTCATTATTTTTTGTTAAAAAATAAAGATATTAGATAACGTTGGAATGTTTTATCAGCGCTTTTCTTGTGGAAATCCTGATGCGGCCCAGTCTCACCCAGACTCTGCCTGTAGCGGCCCCCAGGTAAATTGAGTTTGAGACCCCTGCTTTAAAGTTTGAAAATTGACTTCGCAAAAGGGACGCGCAAAGATTCTTGGGAATTGGCAGGCTTCCTCCTTTTTCTTCTTCTGTGGTGTGAATCGTGACCCGTGATCACGGTGGTCTGTTGCCAGTACTGTCATATTGTGACTCATCGTTACGTTACAATGTTTTCTGCACGTTCCCTGTCTAAAAAAAAGTTGATAGATTACAGCAACTAAATTGAACGAATGATAAAGCTACGAAAATAAGCACAACTGTTGCGGCATTCGACTTTTTACAACGGCGTTTAACGTTGCTTTCCGTTTCGGAGGCACTGTCTCTTTAAGAGGCGCGAGGGGGCGTGAGAAGCACGTGGGCCAGTGGTGCGTTTGACGGCTCGGTCCACTAACTGTTACGAATGCAGCATGCATGACATTGTGGCTCTTTTCGGGACACATTTTCGACTCAGAAGTGGCGGCATTCTTCTTCTTTTTGTTTTTTCACAACTTTGTCACCCCACGGAGGTTATCCAACAAAAGTGTGAGTCTTGAGTGTTTTCAGCCTGGAACAAGTAGCCAAGTGTGACTTTTTGCATGATGTACACTATCACCAGAGGTCCAAGTAAACTAGTGACCCAGCGGCGTACAGGTAAGCACAAAAAAACGTCACGGCATTAAAAAAAAAAGAAATATTCTTACTTTGTGGTCTTTCAGGACCTACGCAGCCGCTCGACAACAAAACAAACGACTTCAAGCACAAACAGATGACCTGGAGTTTGCCCGAGTGAGTGTTGCGTTAAAGGACTTTAGGGAAGAAACAAAAACCGCCACAATGTTTTTTACTGTGTTTTTGGGGCTATTAATGAGTCACTAACAAGTGGCTAAGGACAAACGTGTGGCAGCTTATTCACTCATCACACACACACACACACACGGCTCTGTAAAAAATTAAGCGCATAGTACTGAAATAATGATCAATTTCTATGATTTTGATGGTACATATATACTTGAGTAAAATGGACATTTTTGTTTCATCTTATTTACGACATAACTCCTAAACACAGCATTCGCAATATAATTTATTGGCAGAAAATCAAAAATGGTCACAATCAGAATACTAGTTAATGTCCAGTGGGGGTTTTTTTTGTCTCCAAATTGTATCCAGCACTGCACAAGTGTGTGTGCACTGCATAGCCTTTGACACCCGGCCTATATTGTGTGTGACCTTGTTACAAAGGCAAAGGTGACACATGGTCCTCCATTCAGCTGTTGTCAACCAAGTTGCTTTGACTTTTTTTTCCCCCACCAACCAAAAGGAGACATGCCTCTTTCATTCTCGCCTTCAGTCTCCCCGCACCTAAGATTGTTTTTAACCGCCCCAACGGCAAAAAGTACCACCTGCCCTGCCCGGGCCTGCCCCCGGACCCCCAGCAGGAGGGGGAGTCATCAGCAGCGGCCCACGAGGACAACGTAAAGTTTGTGTACGATGGTAAGGACGGCAACACGCACACACACTTTCTCGTCTTTCCAGTCGGACCTTGTGACAACAGCTACACGCACACGGTGTGTATTTTGTATCAGCACAACCTCGCCTCACTACAGGGCGACACCCTCACAGCTGCTCCCACTCTGATAGCCAACTTTTGTTTTATGCTTGTGGGTTAAAAAAAAAAAAAAGTTTTGCGTCTGAGCTTGAAGAATTGCTCTTAAACGCAGGCGTGACCTCTGCAGTTGCTTGCCATTGTGAAAGTCACAGGCGGACAGAGTTTCAAAAATAACAAAAACACAAAAACAATCAACTTTGGTTTGGGAAGTACAGTGAAACTCCTCTACAACGAAATCATGTTTGCAGCAAGAAATTTTTCACAACAGGGGGTTTTTCACTGTAGCAAATTTGAAACAGGAAAGTGGGAATGGTGTTAATGCATGAAGATCACACTAGGGGGCATTTTCACAAGTAGATTTCGCTGTAGAGGAGTTTTACTGTACACACAATACAGGTGACGGCATTGCATAGTCAGGAGAGACAAACAGAAAAAAATAACACGTCATCAGATTGCAGGCACATCTACAAAGTGTGGATTTTTTTTACAGGGTTACATTTTTTAACGCGGGGAGAGATGGCACAGTTGAGTCTTCGATCCCGGCTCATAACTTGCTGTCCGATTTCCCTGATAATTGTTGACAATGTAATTGAGCGGTTGTCCCACGTTTAGGTTTCTGTTGCCCAATGATGCATGTCGTTGGTTGTACATTGATTTCCATTCTTTATGAGGCAAATTTTAGATCCCAAAATTGTTTTTGCGGTCATTATTCTTGCACATCGACAAAGTCCTCAACAAGACCGTCGATATGAGATACGACTCAATTTCTGGTTAGTTGCACATTGATTTTTGACATTGGCGAGTGACGTTGAAAAACAAAAAGAAGAAGAAAAAAAATCACATTTAGGTTATCACCCTACCTAATGAGGGATTATTGACAAAAGTCCCATCAAGACCTTCAATATGAGGTACGACTAAATGTGTTTTGTTGTACAACGTATGTGTCAACTGATTTATTGGTGACATTCTTCCGCAATGTTCTTATGGGGTCATATTGACGGCGTTTATGCAACAAGTGGTTGACTTTCATTGTTTTGGTAGTGTTTAAGAATACTGCTACTCCTAATTTAATGACATCAAAGTCTTGACTTTAGATCAGATGAGAATCAGATTTATTGGCCATGTATGCAAGAAACACACAAGGAATTGACTTCCTAGTTACGAGAGGACAGAAGGAGAACTCTGGCGGGTCATTGTTGATCACCATTGATGAGTTTTGTGATGCAATCCGACATGCAGCCTGGCAGGAGGCAATCCAACAGGAGCAAGGCGACGTCCGGGGGACAGGAGAGGAGGGAAACGCTACAGCGGTCCACTACAAAGACGACACTCCAAGCCCTCACATGGACGGTCAGTACGATCGATTGCTCATGTCTAAGTGGCACCTGACGGAATGACGGTGAAGCTATATTTTGGGAATTGAAAACTACTAAATCATTTTACACACAAATTATAATTGACTAAGACTTGACATTTTCTTTTTTTTTTTAAACTCCATATTCACAATAGTGATTGATTCTTCTCCTCAGACTTTGTGCCCATCGATCTGGACGAGTGGTGGGCGCAGCGCTTCCTTGCCAACATAGACAAACTTTCCTGACGTCACCCGGGTGGGGGAGTTTCTGGATCTGGACAAGACGGGTCTGGAGACGGCAGGCCCGAAACGCAGGAAAGGCCCATTTCGGAGAGGCTAGCAAACGGACACAAAACGGCAGCCCGGATGCCGGAGCTCAAAGTACAGGCGCTCGTTTTCCCCTCCACTTGAACTGCGGCCATTTTGATTTGGCGTCTTCAGATGTGAAAACGGGAGGATGTCTCTTGTATATGACATACGTGTAATGTTACTTTTTTGTGTAAAAATGTGACCTTGTTTTCCAAGAAACTGCCATCTTATTTTGTATTCCTTCTTCGGGTTGCCATCCTCAAAAATGCAATGGGAGGTTAACTCTTGAGTTAAAAAAAAAACTAACAAAAACAAAAAAGTGCTGATGGTAAAGCTCAAATCTCCCATTTGCATTTCAGAGCCACAAAAATCTGCCCAAAAAATAGTACTTGTCTTTTACTCTCAGTGCTTCTCCAACGCTTTTGTCAGCAGGTCGTTGAGGCGGGAAATCATCGGCCGGGGATCGTCGTTCAAGCCCGCCGTGATCATGGCGTTGTCGTAAATCTGAACAAAAGTCAAGTGAAAGTGGTCAAGTGGTCGGTTTCACATTTCAGGTCAAATTCAGAGTTCTTCAACTTTTGGAACCTATATTCCCTGAAATGTTTGGTTAAATGCAGAATTATTAGGATAGATTCCAAATCCTCACATATTCCTTGAATTTTCATGACAAATCTTAGATTTCGGGTTTGGATGGTAGTTCACTATGCGGAGCAACTTGTAATTTCAGGTCCAGTTGAGAGTTGTTAAAGCGACTGCACTTTAACAAATTTTGGCTCAAAATTTCTTTGAGATTTGCAATTCAGTCCAGAATTGTTAGAATAAAATCTTTGTTCAATTTCTGAATTTTTGGGTTGAATTCAGAATTCCTCAACCGTATTATTGTTTGTCAGGCATTCGGGTCTTTCAGGTTGAGTTCATTTCGATTTGACTTAACATTATCATGAATGAGAGTTGTGTTGACTTGATTCTTCCACAGTCAACATTTCTATTAGAAATCTGAATTCATTTATGCAACATATTGCTTGAAATTTGGGTGTTAAATTCGAGAACAAATTCTTTTTTTAACCTTTTTTTGAAAACTTTCCAACCAATCCAGCATTGTTTGCCTTGAACTTGAGGGCCACATTCAAAATTGTTCAACATTTGGACCACCTTGAAATGTCATACTGTCGAACCTCAAGGGACATAACAAATCTGTACGTTATAACGGTAGTTCGTTGGAACCATTTCCAAGAAAATGGCCGCTAACCACGATGTATAAAATACAGTATGAACATTTATAGGTGTAAAAACGTGAACATATAATGCAGTATAAACTTGTCAATTACAAATACAGTCATACCTCGGTTTTCGACCATAATCCGTTCCAGAAGGCTGATCGAAAACTAATTTGTTCGAAAACCGTAAACACGCTCTTTAAAAAAAATAAAAATCTTTATTGAACACGTCTGTTCACAATGGCGGTACCGCTACATGAGGAAGCGTCACTTCCTTGTGTTGTGTAAGGAAGTCGAGAGAGTCAATTAACGCATTCAAATGCGCTTAGTTTGTTCGAGAATCGAAATTCGGTCGTCATCCGAGGCATAAAAAACTCAAATTTTGGTCGAAAACCGATTTGGTCGAGAACACAGACATTCGAAAACCGATGATTGACTGTACGTGTTCACAGTCTGAAGAAAAAGTTCAGCCAGCAAATGTACATTTAGTTCAAAAGCAAAGTCGCAGCGGCAGTTAGCTTCCGGCGGTTCGGCGTACCGAAGGCATTTTTAATATTTTGTGGGGAAAAATATCTGGCTGTTGTAATGAAGTTGATGTTATGATGGTGTTTGTTGTAAGCAAAATGGAAAATGAACTACAGTCAAACCTCGGTTTTCGGACGTCTCGGTCGTCAATTCGGTTTTCGAACAAAATTTTTTAGTTTTTTATGCCTCAGATGACGAACAAATTTCGGTTCTCGAACTAACTGAGCGCACTTGAATGCGTCATTTCACTCCTCTACAGTAGCGTCCATTGTGAGCAGACGAGTTTGTATTGTTCAATAAAAAAAAGCAGACGTGTTTGGTGAGACGCTTCTGTTAGGGGGAGTGAAACCCACCTCTTTTCAGAATGGTTTGCCCCAGCAGCACGGCGTAGGTGCGTGCGTTTGTTTCCGACCGGCAGTTTTCAATACAGCGGCACATAATCAACACTCTGGTGTCCGGTGTCTCATTATTATGCAATAATCATACAGAAACAGCTTCCTCGTGTAGCGTCCTTTGTGAGCAGACGAGTTTGTATTGTTCAATACAAAGTTGTTTTTTTAAAAAGCAGACCTGTTTAGTGAGAACTACGTAATATCGGACTGTTATTTTTGCATCGTGTATCAGCCCCTAATCATGGCACCAAAGAAAGCAAGTGGAAGTGGTAAACCTGGTGAAGAAAAGAGGAAAATAGTGCGCAAAACTATAGAATTTAAGAAAGATTTGATCGCGAAATATGAGTAAGGTGTGCATGTGCCTGATGACAGCTGGGATAGGCGCACGCCCCACGACAGAAAGAGAGAGAGATTACTATGTTAATGTTAAATGTTAAAATTGGTGAAAATAAAACATATTACAGTTTGTTTGTACAGTATTTGACATATTACCTGCTCTCCTATTACATGTGTACAGTTTATGGTGTGAAATTGTAAAAAAAAAAGTGGTTTAAAAAAGTTGTTTTCTTGACTTGGAACAGATAAAAATTTTTTTACATTGATTCCAATGGGAAACATGGTTTCGGTTTTCTAACAGTCTTCTAGAACGGATTAAGTATGAAAACCGAGGTTTGACTGTACTTGAAATCGGAACTTTGAAAAGTGAACGTTATAGGGGTGAAAACATGAATGGGGTGCATTGAAAAGAGGTCCGACTGTATCAAAATCCTTTTTCAGATTTTTCTTAAAATTTGTATACAATTTTGAGTTGTTCCACTTTTGGATCAACAATTCTTTGTTTGATCATTTTTGACATCACCTTTCCAGATAGTTGACTTTGGGATCACAATTTCTTCGAGATCTTAAGTTGACTCCCCCCAAATTAAATTCCGAAGCTCTTCTATGCCTGATAAGCAGAGCTTCTCACTAGGTGTGGCCTCTTTGTGCTCAATGTTTAATAATGTTGAAGGCTCATTACCTGTTCAAGTAGCAGTGCGGCCAGTTCATTGTTGGAGTCCTTAAGCGCGTGTAACTTCTTGATCAGATCATGTCTACACCGTAGAAAGACATCACAGTTAACCAATGGCGGGCTGTGGATTTTGTTCCTCTGCCTTGAGTGGGGGATCTACATTGACGAAGCTATGTCTTGAGATCATTACTATCATGCCACAATTAAATAAACCATCAATACTACAAAAAAAAACAACCAAATATCCTCCTGAAGCAGTTCACAACCATCCAATAGGACAAATTGAAGCTCCTCTGCTCAATTCACCACAAGCGCTTGGCACTGGGATGCCACCAGATGGCGCCTAAGTAACAGTTTCAATGTTAGACGTGACTTTGTCCTGAGCTCAAAATTACTGCCTTTTTTACATCAGTAATTTTGATAATACAAAAGGTTTTGGAGTGAAGTTCGGCACTCTCACCCTGTGTTGATCTCCAGAGTGGGCTGCAGTATCTGGGCTCTCTCCTCGGCACTGCGAGCCAGCTGCTGCGTACGCAGGAAATGGCGTGCGGCGCCCATTTCCAGTACCGTGATCATGGCGGGGTGCGTGTCCAGGCGAGGAGTAAGCTGAACATAACAGTCGGACATTTGTTTGAAAGAGTCCGCTTACCCGAAAAGGACATCGGCGCTTTTTAAAAATTTTTTTATACCTTGACGTTAGTGACCCGAGGACCCAGGGCATTCTTCATCCACGCCATCAGGTCGTCGGCCTGCTCCTGAGTCAGGCGCTCCGATGCTGGCCCCCCAAAAAAAAGGATCACAGAGAATCAGGGTTGCGGCGGGCATCCGATCAAAAGCAAGATAAATGAAATAATGAAGCGCAGCGCACCCGGTTTGCTGTCCTCAAACTTCTCCTCCTTGTAGTGGTCCACCACAATGTCCGTCTCCACCGAGATTAGCTTCTTCTTGTCAAACTCCCTCAGGTGAAGCAAGGTCAGCTCGTCAAACTGCTCGTAGCAGAACAGCACCTGAGATGGATAAGCACAAACATGGCGATTTGTGGTCATTACAATAAGTGTGTTTTGACAAAGTAATTACAAATTTGGAAGACCTTCGATATGAGGTCGGACTCCGTGCGCTTTGTTAACACATTGAGTTTTGACCTCCTTTTTTGGTGACATTTTGGGGTGTCATTGTGTCATCATATGAGTATATACAGTTATACCTCGGTTTTCGGCTATAATCCGTTCCAGAAGGCTGTTCGAAAACCGATTTGTTCGAAAACCGAAACCACGCTCTTTAAAAAATAAAATAAATCTTTATTCAACACGTCTGTTCACAATGGAACGCTACATGAGGAGCGTCACTTCCTCGAGTAAGGAAGGTGAGAGGAGTCAAGTGGTGCATTCAAGTGCGCTCAGTTTGTTCAAGAACCGAAATTCGGTCGCTACCCGAGGCATAAAAAACTCGAAATTTTTGGTCGAAAACTGATTTGGTCGAGAACAGAGACGTTCGAAAACAAGAGGTTTGACTGTATATACCGGTATATATATATATATATATATATATATATATATATATAGACAAAACAATTTTCAATTCAGACAGCCCTCATCAAGGTATCCGAACATTGCGCCTCTACTATCTGGTGATAAGTAGTCGCGACTCACCTCCATGTCTTTCTGCTTCATTGCCTCAAAGTAGGGTGAGTGCTCCGCGAGATGGCGGTTGGGGGCGCACAGGTAGTAGATGTTGCGGGTTCCCGCCTTCATGCGGGAGGCGTACTCGGTCAGATTGGTGTGCTGGCCCGCCGGCAGCGCCGACGACTCGTAGCGGTAGCAGCTTGGCGATATCCTCCTGCGCAAATGCGGCGGCCGGAATTAGCGCCAGGAGGACAGGTTTGGTCATGTGAGCGCGTGACGAAGTCAGAGGCACCTTGACGTCCTGCTCATGGGTGGTGACGATGCCCTCGCGCATGAAGAGGCCGTAGTCCTCGAAGAATTTGCTGTACTTCTCCGGCTCCTTCCTGCTCTGGTCCAGGAGGAAGCGGATCACTCTCTGCTGCAGGACGTCACGGAGCTTCCTGGAAGGGCGCAAGATTAAGGCAAGTTAAGTGGCAGGAGAGCGCGCATTAGCACAAATGGGGTTGCAAAAGTGTTGGAAGTTGGAAAAACTTTAATAATAAAAAATGTAATAATGGACTCAGTATACATTGACGATATAGTTGGGGAAACTAAATTTTAGCACAGGGGTGCCAAACTCATTTTTGTCACGGGCCACATTGCAGTCACCGTTTCCCTTGCAGGGCCATTATTGAATTGAATTGAATTGAATACAACTTTATTGTCAAATGTGCTGTACGTATGTGTAACATACAGCATAGATGAAATTTCTTCCCCCTCAACATAAAACAAGAGGAGCCGCTGCGGGTGTCCGCGCCGCCATCAAAAGAAAAGTTGACCAAAAATTATGACCTTCAAACCACATGAAGAAGTCAAAAATTATTGTTTCTTCAACGATTGTTGAAGTGACTGTGATGAGGACTTTGGTCACAAGAAAATGCTTACATGTTTTGTTTTTTTTACATATGAGAATTTGACATTTTACAAGATTTTCATCAATCATGGAAGTTGACATGTTTTATTTGCTTTCGTGGGCCACATAAAATGAAGTGGCAGACCAGATCTGGCCCTCGGGCCTTGAGTTTGATATTGTGTTTTAGCACAATACTGACTAACAGTAGATTTTTAGAAAGCACAATTGAAGAGGAATAATTTTTATGTGCCGCAGTGATTTTTATTCTTCCATGAAATTAAGAGGTTGTCCAATAAAATATTTTTCTCTCTTTCAGCATGTATTGAATTGTATTGTATTCTTTCGACAAGTTTTCTTTACAAATACATCTATGAAAATGTCATGCAGGGGTGCAATGATAAATTGACAAATGATTGATTTTCAAATTAATCGATCATTATTTTGAGAATCAAATAATTATTTAGAGACCTTGTTTGAAAGTGGACAATTTCTCAAAATTTCAATTTGAATGAAATAAAATGCAGACATACGAATCTTGCCCAACGCAATGACAATGCAAACGGGATCAAATCGAAATAAAAGGCAACATTTGGCTGAGCTTAAGTCCGTTTTCTTTGCCGATGACCGCGGTGACTCGTTCGATCGGCTCTTCAATGAGGTCGTACCTGATGAGGGCGCTCTCCTGCAGCAGCTCTCTGCTCAGATTGAGCGGGATGTCTTCGCTGTCCACCACACCTAACGCACGGACATGACGTTAAGATCAAACAAGGATGAGATTCACGGTTTGGATCGGAGGCGCCACCAGCGTGTCAGGTAGAGGTGACACACCTCGGAGGAAACGCAGCCACTTGGGCAGGATGTCGGCGGCTTTGGTCTGGATGAGAACCTTCCTGCTGTAGAGCGCCACGCTGGAGCCCATCTCCCTGCTCACGTCAAACATGGACGGCTTCTGCTCACAGGAAGACGCAGGTTCAAGAAAGTTGGCCAACGAAGGCGGCCGCCTCAGAAGGGAAAGCCCTCCATCACCGTTTCAGGGACGTAGAAGATGCTGCGGATGTTGAGCGGGGCGTCGGCGCGGTAGTGCAGCGTGTAGCGCGGCTTGTCATAGGCCTGCGCCACAAAGCGGTAGAACTCCTCGTGCTGCCAGTCGCTGATCTCTTTGGGCTCCATCATCCACAACGCCTGAACACAAGTCAATGGTATTAATGTTATGATCCCATGGAAGTCAAATTGAGATCTTATTCACCCATTTTGCATCAAAATAAAGATCTTGCAGTCACAAATTAGAATCATATGACAGCCTGTTTTCATCCAAACATTCCCCAAAATTGAAAATGTGAGCCGTCAAAGGTTTTTGAGAGTGCTCTATAAATACAGTTGAGTTGAGTTTTGTACAGTCATGTGATTCTTCTGCTTTTATTAATCGATTGATAAGTGATGCAAATTAAAGTCCCCACAAAAAAAAAAAAAAAATCGAATGGGAGGGAAGAGTCAACCATGTTGAATATGCCGATATACAGTCATACCCCAGTTTTCGACCGTAATCCGCTCCAGAAGGCTGTTCGAAAAGCGATTTGTTCGAAATCCGAAGCTATTTTATTACCCCATGATTAGGGGCTAATGCACTATGCAGAAATAAGCGTCACTTCCTCATGTAAGGAAGCCAAGAGTAGTCGGGTGGCGAATTCGGGTTTGCTCAGTTTGGTCAAAAACCAGTTTATCGGTCATAATCCGAGGCGTAAAAATCTAAAATTTTCTGGTCGAATTCCATTTGGTCGAGAACAAAGATGTTCGGAAACCGAGGTTTGGCTATATTTGCCAATATTTAGGAATGAAGGGTTAGCCATCAAAGATGTCATTTTTTCCCAAACGTCACAGCTATAAATTACAATTTATGGTCAAATCTGTCATGCACAAGCTTTTAAACTAAAAAAAACAACATCTCAAAAACCTGATGATTTTTTCCCCCAATTAGCATCAAAAATATGTTTAGGGACACGTGAAGCTAATGCATATTCAAATTTGCTTTTGAACAGTGAAATTAAAGCCTTAATTTTGGAAAATCAAATCCCCAGATGCCCTATTAACTCTTTCATTCCACAAGACGTACTTTGACATCTTTTTAAATTAGGCCCCGCCTATCAAGGACGTACTTGTATGTCTAAGTCTTTAGAGGGTCTGATGCAATCTGTGAATGAGAATAAGCCGTTTGCATTGTAAATCATGTAAAACAGCGACCAGTAGGTTGCAGTGGTGCCTCACTTGATTGAAATGTATGCTTTTACAAAAAGCTCTTTTTCTCCGTTTGTTTTGCCCAGGAATCGCCATTTCCATGAAACTTAGCCATTTTGTAATGCCGATTGCTGAAGAATGGAAAAAAAATAAAATAATTCTGCTGAAAGAAGAGAGTCCAAACTTTATTTTGATAGGCTCCATGTTTATATAGCATTAGAACCAAATATTCTGTGGGCCTTGCAAGATCAGTCAAAATCCAGTAAAACGCTGGGATTGAGGGGGTTGCTCCAGTGAAAATGGCTGGGATTGAATGAGTTAATAAGGTCAGGAACTAATTATATAGAATGTAGTATTGTTTGTACTTAAGTTGCCCAACACTTGGTTAATTCACACAATTATAACAATAAGGCAATGTGCGGGAAATCAATCATTTCAGCCCAGAATCATCCAAATGGTACCATCCGACCATTTGTATAAAGTTGACCACATCCTCAAGAAATAAAGATGTAGTATGCTAGCTAACTACCCACCTGCAGAGTATTGAGCCGGCGACCGTTGAGGAAAATGGGGAAGCTGACAAAGTTGCTGTACTTGGTCACAACGTCTGGAAGGAGACACAAAAGCTTCTGATTTTGTCCGAGCGAAATGGACGCAGGTAGGGATGAACATAGGAGGGAGGAACGTACCTTTGACTCTGTCCTCGGAGGCAAACTCCTTGCAGTCGTCTTTGAGGTGCAACACAATCTTTGTTCCCTGCTGGACGCCGCTGGCTTCGGCGATCTCAAAGGCGCCCGAGCTAAAGTGCAGTGTCAGCAAAACAAATGTCACATTGGTGGTAATGGACTTTCTCTGGGGATCTTGTTATTAAAAACATATTCAACGACACTGAAGTGCATGGGCAAATGTACCGTTAAATCCTCAATGTAATATGCACCCGTGTGTAATACGTCCTCCCAACACCCAAAAATCAGCGTAAAAACGAAATAAATATAAATAAAAAATTTGCCTGTGGGGCAGGGAAAATAGGCCACTTTTTTAAAAAAGCGACCTCGCGATGCTACATAAATCTGTTTCCAATTAGGGACATAACAACGCAAAGTCAATGTGCACGTGAGTGAAACATTTTTTTTAAATTCCTCTTTCCATATGTTCTCAAAAACGCACGACGGGCCAGTGGCTTTGATAGGAAATGGCTCCATCAATTTACCTGGCTCAGGCATACTGAGGAAGGCATGCATTGCGCACTATTGCAACACAGGTGGATATGGACCACAGTGCGCTTGAAGGCTGCTTCAAAATAATCAATGAGTGTCTCAAACCAAAGTGGCCCCATCACACAAGCAATGAGCCCATCATTCTTGGATGCAAGTTTGAATAAATAGATGCTTTAAGATGATAATAGTCATATTCTTAATGGGACTCTTAATTTAAAGTACCGTAATTTCCGGACTATAAGCCGCGACTTTTGTCACACACTTTCAACTCTGCGCCTTATTTAATGAAGCGGCCTATATAAAGACTTTTTTAACGGCCGCCTGTGTACCGTCTTTCTTTGTAAATATCTCATGTAACAATATGGGCACCTGCGGCTTATAGACAGGTGCGGCTTATGTGTGTACAAAATGTTTTTTTCCTTTAAAAATGTAGTGGTGCGGCTTATAATCAGGTGCGGTCTATAGTCCAGAAATTACGGTACGTTTCCTGTAAAAGAGAGTGGGTCCGTTGAATTTAGAGAATACATGCATGTCGTGGCGCATGGTCAGGATGGTACCGCCTCTGCCTCAATTCGAGTCAGAATAACTGGGTAGGCACTGGTAAACATCTCAACAAGGTGTATAACACTGGTGTATAAACCCAACAATCTGAGATGTTTTGTTTTGTTTTTTTGGGGGGCGGGGATAATTACGCACAGGAATTTACAGTATACAGGTTATAATATGATGAGGTGATTTTATGTATAGATGTGATTTTAGCCCAGTAAAAGAATCCAAAAGGCCCGTGTGACCCGCAATGAAAATTTGTTGTTTGGTCAGAAAAATGCCTCTAACATCGATAAGTAGTGAACAAAAATTGTACGTTTTGGACAGATCTTCTGTTAAAATGAAAACAAATCTATCTAGCAAGAAAGAGGGAGTAGACAAACTCAATTTGCATTAGTTGGTCACCCCCTCCAAAAAATATAGATATCTCCGCTCACCCGTCGGAGGACCACTTGAACCCGGGTGAGCCGGACTCGGCAGCCCGCGAGTAGACGTCCACGCGGTCGGCCACCATGAAGGCCGAGTAGAAGCCGACGCCAAACTGCCCGATGATTGTGCTGCCGGCCTCCGTCTGGTTCTGAAGCGCATCCAAGAAGGCCTACGGAGATCAGGGAGGACTTGGGTGAGTCTTGTTGAGCACATACAGATAAGTAAGCCAAATCTGAAAATGTTTCCGCTCTTTTAATCTAAGTCTGCAAAGGACAGAATCTCACAAGTATTTAAAACATTATACCGAGTGATTATCATGTGCAGTTAGTCATACTTCTCTGGATTTTCATGTGTGTTGAGCACTGTGTTGATCATCTCAACTAAACCACACACAGTAAGAGTAGCAAGAACACATTTCAATGATTTCTATGTTAAATCTCACGTAAAAAAAGAAAAAAAGGGGGGGGGGCAGAGTTTAAGGTGAGAAAAATCATTATGTGTGCACCTCTCTTAATACATGTACAGGGTATACAAAATGAGTAAGTGCAGCTACCTTGGAACCTGAGCGGGCGATGGTACCCAGGAAAAATAAAATCCTTCAATGTTGTATGACGATCAACCAATAGGGGGCAGTACTGGTTAAGGTGCCCCAAAAGCCATGGGCTTTGGTACCACAAAACATTAACTGTTAAATTTATAAACTGAGCACCAGCTCCTCTTGGTTCAGCTTTAGCAGGGAAGCCCAGACGTCCCTCTCCCCACTTCCCGTGTCCTGTTGAAATTGAACACCTCACCAGGGAGGCGTTCAGGAGGCATCTTAATAATACCTCATTCGATGTGGAGGAGAAGCGGCTCGACTCTGAGCCCCTCCCGGATGACCGAGCTTCTCACCTTATCTCTAAGGGAGAGCCCGGACACCCTGCAGAGAAAACTCATTTCGGCCGCTTGTATCCGGGATCTCGTTCTTTCGGTCACGACCCATAGCTCGTGACCATAGATGAGGGTTGGAACGTAGATCGACCAGCTTCGCCCTTTGGCTCAGCTCCTTCTTTACCATGACGGACCGATACAACGTCCGCATTACAGCAGACGGGCAGTACTGGCCAGAAAAGACAGATTGGGGCAAGATCCCCTCCCCGACCCGGATGGGCACAGTACCAGTATAGATTTTCATCACACCTCGGCTGCGAAACGCTCCATCAGGTACCACATCATCTGCAAAGGTGTCAAACGCTTCGGCTGCGCCTAGAAATTTTTGTCGGCGACAAAGGGCAGCCTTAGCGGAGTCCAACCCTCACTGGGAACGATTCCGACTTATTGCCGGCAATGCGAACCAAACTCTGACATCGGCAGTATAGAGACCGAACAGCCCGTATCAAGGGCCCGATACCCCATATTCCCGGAACCCCGAGGGACACGGTCAAACGCCTTCTCCAAGTCCACAAAACACATGTAAGAATTCCCACATACCCTCGAGACCCTGCTAAGGGTGTAGAGCTGGTCCACTGTTCCACGGCCGGGACGGCTCCTCCTCAATCTGAGGCTCGACTTCCTGACGGACCCTCCTCTCCAGCACCCCTGAATAGACCTTACCAGGGAGGCTGAGGTGATCCCTCTGCAGACAATGTCCATTATGGCATTATCTGCTGGTCAGGCAGCATCTCGGCCCGGGACAGAAACAGACTTGGTAACACTGTGGAGGAGCAGCAGGAATGCTATACAGCTATGATGGACAGTCCCTCACCCCCTTGACAGCACTATCAGCCAGAGACTACTTGCAAGAAGGAGCGATATGCTCACTTACCGTCTGCTGTCATTCAAACACACATGACTCAAGCCATCCATACATTGTAAATAGCACAGCATTTTGTATCTTGCATTCTGTACTGTGTACAGCTCATGAAAGCATGCAATACTTTGACATTCTGCTGCTGAAGATTGCAATTTCCCCAGTGCGGGACCTTATTCTTATTAGTTGGAACACACCCTCCGTCCCCCTTTTTAAACAGAGGGACCACCAAATCCAGAGGCACTCTCCCCGATGACCACGCGATGTTGCAGAGACGTGCAGGACAGATCTAGAACTCCCGCTGAGGCCTTGCCACCGAGGAGCTTTTTAACCACATCGGTGACTTCGACCACAGAGATTGAGCCCACCAGTGACCTACTGGTGGAGTTGAGGAGGTCTTCGAAGTATCTCACAACGTACTCAACAGCGCCCCATCAGCTTGACGGCATCCCTTACTGCTGGTGTCCACCAGCGAGTGTGCCGCCACGACAGGCACCAACCACCTTACGGCCACAACTCAGATTGGCCGCCTCAACAATAGAGGCACGGAACATGGTACTCTGACTCAATGCCCCCCGCCTTCCGGAACATGGGAGCTCTGTCGGATGGCTCCTTCTGACAGGGGATTCCGGGCTCCCAACAAACCCTCACAATACTGCCAGGACGGACCGGCATCTTCCCCCAATGACTTTTTTAGCTCCGCCCCTCTCTTCCCCTCCAAAACATGCGGCCGCAAATTCGATGATACAACCACAAAGGACTGCGGCCAAGGGTGTCCGGGATGGACACCCTTATGGAACAAGGTGTTTGAGACAATTGACGAGCACAGAAGTCCAATAACAAAACACCACTCGAGTTCTTATCGGGGGGGCCGTTCTTCCCAATCATCCAGGTCTCACTTCATTGTCCACGTGAGCATTGAGTCCTCCAGCAGAACAAGGGAGTCCCCAGCAGGAGTACTCTCCAGCACAAAGGATTCCAAAAAGGGTGGGACGCTGAACTGCTGTTGGGTGCGTACGCACAAACAACAGTCAGGACCCGTCCCCCCACTTGAAGGCGGAGGGAGGTCTACCCCCCAATGTACAGGCACTGAGCCGGGGGGCAATGGGCTTTGCGTACCGTGGGCAACAAGTCCAACGAGAGAACTGGTAACTGTGTGTGGAGGTAAGTCCGACTATTGCACACTTTCCACCTAAAGCTCGGGCTCCTTCCCTGCAAGAGAGGTGACATTCCATGTCCCTAGAGTTCTCTCAAGATCGGACCGCCAGGCTGCTACAAGTACCCCTTTCTTTGATATTGTGCCAGAAAAAGCAAATACAATATGTGACAACTAAGGAATATTTATGCAACATTTAGGCCTTTCATTACCATTTATTTCTTGAATGTCTCATATGTTAGTGTAACAAAGTTGCCTGAACTACATTGTGCTCACACCTGTATGGTAAAGGTGTTCTTGGCAGCGTCCGTCTGCAGGTGGATCTCCATGGGAGCCGTCTGGCCACCTGCGGTGATTAGTTTGTGGCGCAGTTTCTCCAGAGCGTCGCTGCCGTTGGAGATGAGCTCCCTGATGAATACCTAGAAGGGAGAAAAGAGACGAAAGATGGACATTCTGTATGGGTGGGTTGATAATTGGCTAGTGATGTGAAAATGAAGCTTCAAATTTGCTTCATGAACCAGTTGTATTTTTTTGACTCCTCTAAATGGCACTGATGATTTAAATAAAGGGATTTAAGAAATTGCAAATCAGTGTACTTTCAGCCCAATGTTTGAAAAGGGAGATCGAGATGAGTCAAAAAACATCACTTCGTTCGTGAAACAAATTCAGCTTTATTTTCCCATCACTACCACTGGCCATCTATGGTATTTCACGTTAGATGTTAGCATTTTTAGATGTGTAAAGTGTTTACAGCATGTGAGGTTTTTTTGGGGGGGGGGCTTGCATATATGGCTCAATATCGCGGACAGGGCTATTCGAGGTCATGTTACACACTTATCTTACCTCCTTCTCTGAATACAGAGACCTGGCAACAATGTCCAGAAGCTTCTTAGTCTCGGCCTGAAATTCATGTTTGGAGAAGGTGCCTGGATAGATCAGAAGCAAGGACATTTAAAAAAAAAATCCTTTAATAGACCCAAACAATATATATACTTGGTACAAGCTCCAGCACCTTGCACAGTCTCTGAATCGCTGATGATGGTGTGCAAGGGCTCATCCTCGGGCTCCTTCTCAGCCTCCTGTGTGCTGTAGAAAGACTGCTGCTTGAGCCAAGGGAACGCCTGCTGAGGACGCCACAAGCCAGGCCGGCTGCTCCAACTCTGCTGGGGTTCAACCTGTGTGTCTAGCAACCACAAGATGTCCATTTAAACAGTAACCAAAAAAAGAGACTTACACCTTGTGTATTTAAAACAACTACATCACTTTAAATGTCCGCCAGCTTACTACTAACACATAATTATAAAATGGCATAGATGTATGAACGAATTACATCAATGTGGTGGTGAACACAAATGGTTGTAGATACCAACACATGTAGACACAAAACAGAACGTACATATGTACATTAGACAGACACAAGACTAGTGTAAGACTGAATGTATTGCTATTATGTTGGAATACAAATCAATGTCAGAGAATTACTGAGGATTGTAGCTGCAAAGACTCTAGCTGGCCACCACTGGCATTGTCTAGTTTTTCAGGCTTTGACCCTTAAAAATCAACATGGCAAAGGCCTCAAAAGACTTACAATGAGTCCTCAGCCCATCTGTATGAGAAATACTGTTTCACAGTTTGTTATATACATAAAGCCATATCTAAGACGGGAAAAGTTGTTGAAAAGTCACTGTTATTTACTTTTCTTGTGAGTGAAGGGGAAAACCAAAATCTCCCGAAAATCCTACCTTTATAAAAATTATTTGGGGGGAGATTGTATTTTCTGACAATTTCGCGTCAGCCAACTAGAAGTATTGCGCATTCATACATTGTGTCAGTATGACTTTGCTACAGCAGAAGTGATGGACGACGGCGCATGATGTAACCATTGTTTTTACGTCACTCAGCACCGCACGAAATGGAACATGTAAACTCTACGAGAAGAGTCAAAGAGGCTAACGATTAGCAGTACCTGTCCGCAATCTGCGTGTCATTTATGTAAAGGTACGGACATTACATGCGAGGCAGTGGCTGTTAGCGCGGCAAGGTTAGCGCACAATTACCCTGTGTCAAGGAGCGCGAGACACAAGCGCTATATCCTCGTACGCATGGCGGAACCCTCTGAGTGGTCCTGGCGGACAAAGACGTGATACCGAATCGGGACAAAGTGAGGAAGCGGGACATGGTGACAGTGAAAAGGAGACACTGGGATGCAGCTGTCAACCCACTAACTGGTACTACTGTCGCACAACACGCTGAACAAACAGCAGTCGCTGCTGAAGGACCCCACACCGGGTCCTCATGGCGGAAGATGTCAAACACACTGCCTGTTTACAAATAGCGAAATGTCAAAAAACAAGAATATGAAATCCTGAATCCCTTTGTTTGTGTGTTACACATTTTTTATTGCTGTAATGATTTATTTGCGCAAATTTCATGCAGCATTTAAAATGGATTATTAACACTAATCTTATATGGTAATTTATCTTCAAGGTCACAGTAGTCAATTGGAAAGGTGGTCATTTACCCCCCTCCCTCCTCCCCATGTAATTACATTTAAACGTATTTATTAAATGCCTAATCTTAACTCACCTGGGTTAAGGTTTTAAATCGTGGGTTAAAGACTATGTTATTCTTTTAAAACTAGTGTGAAGGTGTTAAGTCAAAGTGTAGGTTTGTATGTATTAGGGGGATATTCATTCATCAATATTAAAAATAAGAATATTAAATATTTGTGGCAGAAAGACAAATCAAGAAATGGTCAGATTAATTCTTCGGTCGAAGAAAATTGTCAGACAAAAGAGAAATGACCAAGAGAGTCTGTGGCACACAGGTTTATTAAACAATATGGTATATAAGTAGGAAATGAGCCATCTTGAACCAGTTTTTACAGTGATTTCGTCTTATTTTCTGCATATTTACAGTGCTGTTGAGCTGTGTGATTTACATTAGAGGACAGGTCATTGTGGATTCAAGTTTAATGTAAGATAGAAAATGATACACATAACTGAACACAAATCAGCAGTTTCAACATGTTCATTTCTGACCACAGGCAAAAGAAGAACAAGACGTGAAGAGAATTCATTGGGATAGAAAGACCAAGTGATTATTTGTACATATGCAAGACAAATACTGAGCCAAGGCCAGTAAATAAACGAACATTCTGGCTTTTGAACACCTGCCTGTTGTGTTTGTCTGTGTGCAATAGTTCCTAAATCTATACAAACACGGTAATCCTCCATAGAGTCTGCAAGCAGGAAGGAAAATTAAGGCTTTCCCAAAGGCAGTCCTTTTTGAAAAATGGCATATTAGAATAAATTAGCCTAGAACAAGAGAAACTGAGCAAAACGTGAAACCTGGCAACCCCCCAACATTTCCCAGTTTAACTTTACAGTCTTGCTCAACACAAATACAATAATTATTTGCAAAGATACAAAATGAAAAATAAAAGGAGATATTTTTTGTTTCGAGAGGTTTTGTTAAAAAAGTCAATACCAGAGCATAAACAAATGAAAAACGTATTTCAACAACACAAAGACCAAAGCATCAATTCTTGCATGGCTGGTCTGAACCAAAAATATATCCTTTGTGTCTTCTTTGAAGCAGTGACGGGGAAGTCACACGTTGTTGGAATAAAAAGTAGTCCCTTGTTTTGCAGAAAGTTCACAAACATTGTGACTTGAGTTTTCCCACTTTCTGCTACAATCCTTCGACAAATTTCTCCAGCGTGTCTCCCGTCGTGTCCCCAACCATGCCCATGTCAGTACTCAAACCCCCTCGGTTGGGCGTGTTAAGCTGCGGCAGCATGGCGCTCTGCTCTGGCGTCCCCATGTGTCCCTGCTCTAAGGGGCCTGACATGGGGCCCCCGATGATGGGATGAGGGGAGCTGGAGAGAAGAGCGCCGTGCTGGGGCGAGGGCTGTATCCGCGGGGAGGGACTGGAATGCGGGGGCTGCTGCGACGGCGGCCGAGGCGACTGGACCGGGGCCGGTGAGCGCACCTGGTTGCCCAAGGAGTTGCCCATGGCTTGGCCACTGGGTAGGTGAGCGACCGGTGCCTGCGCCTGGCCTTGGAGCATGTGGGGCTGGGGGCTCATGGCCTGCGCCGACGAGCCCATCTGCTGCTTCAACATTTGCTGCTGCTGCTGCTGCTGGAGCAATCGCTGCTGTAAAAGGGTCTGGGCTCCATCCATGCCCATGCCAGCTTGGCCCAATTGCGACGCGGGTGGGAGCTGGCCCATTGGCCCGATGCCTCCTTGCATAGCCATCTGCTGCTGCATCCTGAGCTGGGAGTAGCTTGCCGGCTGCTGCTGCTGCTGGGGGAAATGAGCGTGATGCTGAGGCATGCCTCCCTGTTGCTGCTGCGCCTGTTGCATGCGGAAGAGCTGCTGTCTGCGGTAAAGTTGAGGGTTCCCATTTTGAGCCACATTCATCATCTGGCCTTGGGGTCCCATGGGGGCCATACCCACCTGCTGCGGAGGCTGCTGCTGAGGGGGGATACCAGGCCTCTGCGCCTGCATCATGGCCTGCATCGCAGCCGCAGACCCTGGCATTGTTTGAGGGTTCTGCTGCTGCTGCTGCTGTTGTTGTTGCAGCGGCTGGTTGGCTTGGTACTTGGCTGTCCTCTGCTTGATGAATGCGGCCATGAGCTGCGGGTTGGATTTGAGGATGTTCAAAACCTGCTGCTGCTGCTGGGGCGAGCTGGGAGACTTGAGGGTGCGGAGTAGCTCCTGCAAGGCATTGGGTGTGATGTTACCGGGCATCGCACGTGGGATATTCTGCTGCTGCTGCGGCGGCGGCGTGGGCGTCATGCCCTGCTGCGAGGGCCCTTGGGGAGGCATGGCTCCGGGCATTTGGAGCCCCTGCGGCTGGGGCATCATGGCTCTTTGCATGAGCTGACCTTGCTGCACCATGGCGCCTCCCTGAGCCTGCTGGGGGGCCATGACGCCTTGCTGCGGAGGGCCCTGAGGTGGCTGCCCGGAAGGTTTCTGCATTGGACTCTGCATTCCGGGACCGCACTGGCCCTGCTGCATAGCCTGCATCACCTGGGGGCCCCGCATCATCTGCATCTGGCCCTGCATGGGGCCTATCATGCGTGGGTGGTTCATGGGCATTCCATTCATGGTGTAGCTTTTGCTGCTGCTGCTGCTGCTGTTGTTGTTGTTGTTGCTGCTTTGCCTTTGCGGCCATTTCAATCTGTCTGGCCCCCTTCAAGGCCGTTAGCTGCTGCTGCTGCTGTTGTTGCTGCTGCTGCTGTAGCGGCATCTGTTGCTGCTGCTGTAGCGGCAAACTGGGCAGAGGCGACTGCTGCTGATGTAGCGGCGATGACTGGGGCCCCGGTTTGCCCTGCGGGATGGGTGTTGGAGGCTGGCTGCTGCTGCGGCCGTTGCTGGGGTAGCCTTGAACCACGTTGGCAGAGTTCGGGGGTGGCAACTGCTGCTGCAGCGGGGGCTGATTGGATATGGGCTGCGGGGTCTGCGGCGTATGAGGCTGCTGCACAGAGTTAGGCGTGTCAGGGGCTGATGAGGTAGGTGGGGATGGCATGGGCATGCCCCTTCCTGCCATGGTGGCCATTCGGCGGCGCATCAGTTGAGCCTGCTGCAGGCGGTGCTGGATCTGCTGCTGACGGAGCTTCTGCTTGATATTGGGACAGAAGGGCACGGGGCACTTGTTCTCCTGACAGTGTTTGGCGTGGTAGCAGCATAACGCAATGAGCTGCTTGCACACAGGGCAGCCACCATTGGTCTTGCGTTTGCAGCTCTTGGTGTGCTGAACCACCCGCTTCATCTTCTGACACGATGGCAGGGAGCAGTTGGCATTGCGGCACTGGCAGGCGTGGACCAGGGACTGAATGCAGCGCTGGATGCTGAGACGACGGCTCTCCTGTGGACTCTTGGAGGACTCTCCACCCTGGTTGTTGCTGTCGTCGTCCAAGCCCAAGCCCCACTTCACCATCTGGTGTTCGTGTCCCTTTGCGTTGTAGCAGTTAATGCATAGGTCGTAGTCCTGCAGCAGGAAAAAGAAAAATGACATCATGGGCGTATGGTAATCCATGGGGGACAGATATAGAGACCCGCTGCAAACTTTGGGGATGACACCCACAGTAATTGACACCACCTGTAAAAATGTTATAATTGCCTATACAGAGGTAGTGCGTCTTGAGTTTGGATTGAAACCTACATATTCAGAGTTTGGCATTCACAATTTACATATTTTGATTTCTTTTTTCAGGGTGAACCTATCCTCCCCAAAAATTAATTGTAGTGTTTTTTTAGTGTCTCATTGGTAAAAGTACCGCAGTGGTAATAGTTAAAGATGGAATTATAACTCAAACTATGACACCAAATCAGTTAAATATACCGTATTGGCCCGAATATAAGACGGCCCTGATTATAAGACGACCCCCCTCTTTTTCGAGACTCAAGTTTGAAAAAAGACTTTTTGAACACCAAATTAATTTTTATATACAAAATAATTACAGTACATCTGAAACAAATGATTATACCAATATAGTTGAGAGAAAAAGTATGTTATTTTGCCTCATTCAAATCTTAATATCTGAACATTTAAATATGTAAACTAAAGTGCAATCACATTTGTAAATAAATGGCTTCTGGTTTTTAAAATGTAAATTGCATCATAACTTCTCAGCTGCCGGTTAACCCGGCCGATCTTCGACCCACTTTTCTCCAGATTGTCGCTACGTTTCTCCATTTTCTGTTATCTCTTCCATTATATTCTTCTCTTTTCTTTCTTCCCGCTATTTTTTTTAAAAAATTTCTTCTTCGTGCTACCGCTATTTTTATTCTTCGTGACAGGGGTTCACTTTGGCCTGGGGAGTCAAGTTCAGTATTCGCTTCAATGATATCTGGCGCCATCTAGCGTTGTGAATGGGTATAATGTCTAGACCCCGAATATAAGACGACCCCCACTTTTTGTCTTATTTCGATGCAAAAAAAACACCGTCTTATATTCGGGCCAATGCGGTAATTGGCTTATCGAAATTTAATTGATGCAAAAATCATGCACCCAAAGTGCACATTTTAAAGCATGACAGGAACAGTACAAAACCACAAAAATGTTTGTTTTAATTTGATAAAAAGTCCCCAAAAGTGCAAATAAGTGCATTTGTGCTGTAGATTAGTGCACATTCAACCTGAGTTGAAATCTAATTTGCAACCTTTCCGCTGCCTACCTCACAGACGGTGCAGTGCCAGCGAGTCTCCACGTGGTGCTTGCACTCATTGCACGTGTACACAAAGCGGTCCTGGCCCTGGTTGTGCAGCTCCACCAGCATGCACATGGTGCTCCACTTGCATCGCCGCAACGAGCTGAACTCCCAGTGCTTGTCTCGGGCCAGCGTCAGGAAGGAATCGCGGCCATCCATCAAGTCGCATGCCAACAGAGGGTCGGGGTCCATGATGGGAGGCAGGGTATTGATGACTGGCCCAGAATGAAGGTGGATGACAAAAAACACCTGGAAAGAGAAGAAACTGTTTTAAGACTGCTTTTCCCATGTCACCTGTTCACAAAATGAAAATAGTGCATGTCCAATGGCTGAGAGATCAGACCAACTTAAAAAAAATTGGGGGGGACGACATCTTTCCGGATTCATTTAGTGCACCCTCCCCCCGGCCCCCAAGAGTTGCCACGTGTCTTAATAAAAATACCCAAAGTTAAACAAATTATACTACAGTTAATATCCACTGATCACATTGGTTCAAATCGCATGGTTTATGGGGGACAGTTATTGTATACCGTTACAGCTGGAGTAAATATCCATGACAAGAACATTTAGTGATGAAGGTGGAAGTTAACAGCTGAACTTATACAGTGGTACCTGTACTTACGAACGTCTCTTCATACGAAATGTTCAAGTTACGAAACTCCTCAACAGGAAAATATTGCCTCTTGTTACGAAAGACATTTCGAGAGACAAAAGGACTGTGAGTCGCAGCTCCAAGTTTCCTGAACGCAACATAGTTATAGCTGCTCTGCCACTGGCTATTACCTAGCATCTTCCTGGCATCCATTGGCTAAGAGGGACCTCTACCGTACTTGTCTGTGTGTGTAGATAAATAAATAGATAGATATGTGTCAATGCAGCGACCTCGTCATTGGCCCATGAGGTGTTCCAATAGTTTTACATAAATGTGAATCACCCAGAAAAAGTGTTCACCAGTCGGGCGATTGTTCACTATGCTGACGTTTGCCAAAGGATTGTTAAAACACGACAAAAGCAAACGTCCTTGGATCAATTCTTTACAAAACGCCAGGCAAAAACCACTTCTGAGAGAGAACATGAACTAAAAAGGGCAAAGAAAAAATGAAGACGCAGTTAAAAGTTAAATGACCATCATTTTTATTCTTTATTTTTTACATTATGCACATCTCTCATTTATTGTGTAATAATCTAAATGTAAAATGTATTTATTTCATATTTTGATGCCTTTTTATGCTTCAGAAAACATTTATGTGTGAATTTTGGGGGGCTTGGAACGGATTAGGGCATTTACATGGAAAATGCGTCTCTATAAAATTTTCTACTGAAGCAATTTCTTCCAGAATCAGTTAATTTCGTAAGTAGAGGTACCAGTGTATGGCACAATAAGTGCCCACCTTAAGATAGCGGTTTGTAAAGTATACATTTAAAAATAAATATCAACGTGGCACCGAGTGAAAAACCTCTATAAAATGACTTCTAGTAAAGAGTAAATGAGAAGAGAAGTAGACCCACTGGAAGTTATTGTTTACTATACATTAATATATGAATTTGACTCCATTTGCAGCCATCTCGTTAACTCTGCGTCCCGCATCCGAGACGCATAATTTTTCCGCGGGACGCACAGTTCCAAATAATGTGCGTTTTTGGGCCGTTTGACAATCGCCGTCATTGTTGTTTTGATCTCGCATTAAGTAATCTCGCGTGACGAGATTTCTGTTCTCGCGAGACGAGATTGGCGAATCGGCCTTCACCTCGCAGAAAGCAGACTATTGCCAAGTTGTGTAACATTAAAACAAGTGTTGCGAAGGTTTATTGCGGAGATATCACAGAGGAAGCAGCTAAAGTTGAATACCGGTAGTTTTTTGCGATAATAAGTTGACTCTGAGAAAGCCTTGCATCAATGGAAGCAGTGTAAAGAGAGGAGAATTTATGAACTCAAAGACTGAACCATGGGATGAAATAAGAACCCATTTCTCAGCAAATCTTGAATGCCTGAATTATTTAAATTTGTGCAGCATTTGTTTATAAGAAATAAACCTATTATCAATGTATATAGTTGTTTGTGTTATTATCATATGCAACTGAATAAGTAAACCATTTCAGAATTCGAAATTTGGGACTCTATATGCATAATGGGACTCATACTTTTCTGATCAGCGAGTCCCTGGGACTCGCTGGGGTTGAACTGTAAAATTATCACTGCATTTGCCTGTGAAAGTACACTGAGTAAGGAGGAAGATTTGATGGCTTGCTCACCTCTTTATGCTTCTCCATTGTGGCATAGAGCTTTTGGGACAGATCATTAGCTACATTCGGCATCCCAGGCTTTTTCTTGTTGGCTCGACTGACACTGCTCTTATTTTTGTTGGTCTTCTTGTTGTTCTTCTTTTTGGCATTCTTGCTGTCAGCGTGGGCTCCCTTTGGAGTAAACGCACATGAATCAGAACGTGAAGGGTTACAACTTGCACAGAAAGCAACATTTCAAAAAGAGCGATTGCAAAAATGTCAGAGCAGGTGTTGAAAGCTTTTGGATGTTTTAGGATGATACATTGTGGAATAAAATAAGAGGACCTCGAATCAGTGTGTTGATTTTGGCAGAAAGAGACCGTGGCTCTCATAAAACCTTTCCTCCCACCCCCCAAGCCCAGATCATGTTCCCTCACCTCTGGCGTCTCACAGGAGGCCGTGTTCTCCTCTTTCTTCCTCTCCTCCTCCTCCTGCTCCAGTTCTTTGATGCTCTCCTCTAACACATTTGGCCAAAAGTCACCCTCGAAGTACGGCAGCTCGTTGGCACTGGTCAGCCTGTCTTCTGTGGCTTGCTTGAAAATGTCCTGAATGACAAGAAGAAGCAAGTCGAAACAGTGACTTGAAGTTAGCAAGTTTAACAACTTTTCACAGACAAACATTAACAAAGGAAATTAAAATTGAGCAGTCAGATGAATCAAACAGGACGAGGGGGGCGTCGCTTATGTGAGATAGTAAATGACAATTTAAACATCTGTAAAAGCGGTAACATTCATTAAAAAAAAGGAACACTTCGCATAGCAACCCCACGCTTCATTTTTGAAACTGACAGTCTATCATCTTAAAACATTTACATGTCACTTTATCATTCTGACATGAGCAACAACAACAAAAAGGTAACGATATGTTGACTCCATATACCAAGATGGTATATTTTTTTCCTACTGGGGGCCATTTCATTTTTAATAAAGTCCCGAGGACAATACGACCTGAGTGCAAAAATATGATACAATGATAATGATGAGACATAGGATTATTGTACAGGGGCATCACCATAAACTTGAGTACTGCAATAGAAGTTTTTCAGTTTAGAAAGAAACTAATGTATGTAAATTCAATAAATATATCGCAAACAACTTTTCAGACGGCCAACTCCAATCAAATTTAATTTAATCTAATGTTAATGTAATTGTACTAATATGAATTTGTTTTTTTTTGTTACGGTGTAATTTAAAAAAATTAAAAACTAAACATTTCACCCTGCCCATACTGTGTACTGAATCTCTAATTTTCAATTCAGAAGTTGAAATATACAACTGAAATTAAGTTTTTCCACAATACTCACATTTACAGTATTGTAATTACCGCACCCGTATTTTTATGAGCAATCCCTGAGGTTTCACTGTGCTTTTATGAATTTTCCTTCCCATTATTGCTTTTGAGAAAACACAAAAGGAATACAAAAAAGAAAACTAAAAGCAAAGCATGATCCAAGAAGCATTCTGTCCATTCATACAGTATCTCCATATTGATTCACTTCTTTCCGATAAAGTTGGACGATTTATGACACAAACGCAAAAGATCCTGACCTTGAAATCGTGTAGGATTCTCTCAGCAAAAGCCTTTTCCAGCATCTTCTTATACCACTCTTGCAGCCTCTTCGGTTTGGGGATCTTCTGGTCAGGAGGGTGGCAGTGGAAAATGTAGTCATCTCCTTCGCTGGGTGGGCAGGCCCAGATGTGACCCATCACATACCTGAACAGGATTCAGATTTTTTAGTTTTTAAGACGATTACACGACAAATGGAACCATACTATGTGACGTTATTGCTCAGGTACCCCAGTTTCTTGACATATTCCAGGTATCCAATTAGGATCTCGTGGTAAACTGCAGTCCTGAGCAAACGTGGTTTGAAGAAGTGAATACTGTCGAGGTATGATATATAAACCCGCCTAAAAAGGAATAAAAAGTCTTAAAAGCATGATCGAGCAGAAATATGATCGGATTATTCTTCAATGCGATGCGGACCTCGTATTTGGAAAAGGACAATCCGAGCCATACTCCTGGACGTGCATGCCGAAGAAACAAACGTCCACACCGTCAATTTCTTCAAATGCAAAAAGTGCTTTGGTTCTGTAAGGGAAGGTCTCGACCATCTCGCCCGGGTCCACAAACCTGAGCAAAACAAAAGTTTTTGTCAGAACTGATCAAATGTCCAAAAAGCAGTTGCAGCAGTAGAAAGACTTACCTAGACTTCATTCCAGGCTTAATCTCTACAGTTTTGTCAGAGCTGGCTACGACTCGCACAAACACTTCGCCGGCTTCTGGGTGGTTCTGTCTTTTCAAGTACTTATTGACTCTGTCCTCAATGTACGTCCCCAACCTCGTCGACTGCAACCCTTTTCGCAAAAACACACACTTTTTCATGAATTCACTTCAGGTTTATCATGTTTCATGTTGACATTCAGCTTACTTTTAGCTGAAAACTTGTTCTCCTTTTTTGTTTTCCCAGACCTCTTCAAACAGTTCTCGCAGACAAAGCTGAAAGATAAAAGCACCTTAAGACAAATTCCCAAACTCTGAAGTGACAGCGATGGCGAAGACTCACCCCGACGGCCAAATGATGTCGTAATGCAGCACGCAGATTTGATGCATCTTGCGTCCGCAATCTTTACATTCAACAAACCTGTGAAGACAGACATTTGCATGCTCAGCGGTTTGTCCTTGGACACAATAAAGGAAGTGTTGCCCAAATCCCATCGAGGCACATTGTGGCCAAAGAACAGATTGTACTCACGGTTCAGAGTCCAGCATGTCATTTTTCTTCTTCGCAAACTGCTCTTTGGATATCATGCTGAAATCCAAAAGTTAAAAAAAAGAAATAACTAACATGAAGTTGTTTTCTGTGACTTAGCAGGACAACACTTGATTTAACATTTAGAAGAGCCATAACTTACGTCTGCGACTGTGCCGGGTCGTCCCCCAGCGTCACATTGTTGCCCTGGATCTCGTTGAAGCACTTCTCACAGAAGTGATACCTGTTGGCGATAAAGCCATAACTGGGTATACTGCATCTTGCACATACACAGCAGCAGTACAGGCGACAAGGCGCAGACACATTCAACAATAAAGGACAGAGCGAGGTTATGAACTGAACCTACATTTGACGTATTTTACATTTATAAAACTAACGAAAACTAACTGTAGCAAAAATGCCCAACTTTGTCTTTGTCAATTAATTCGTACATGAGCCTTTGGGGTTGATGTTAAATGTATTTATTTTGTGTGTTACAGCATGGCCATTAGCCAGAAGAAGGAAGGACGAACAACAAAAATGTAAAAAAAAAATATATATATAGTACACAGTATATATCACATTTCTGACAGATACAATTCATCGGTAAAGTGTCTTGTACTGTTATGTGCGGAATACTTCGAAAAGTATCCTCACAGAAGTAACATGCCTCACACTAGTTAGTTGTGTGCAATAACATTGTGTCCAGCAGGGGGGGAACCTGTAATATAGGCTTGACTGCAGCTTGGTGGAAATGCAGTGGCAAGTGTAATCACTGAGTGTGGCACACTTAAACTTTAAGCCCGCTCAGTCAGCATGCAGGTTTACCTGTTCTGATAGCTGTAATAGATGCCATCCCTTGAGATAGTGCACAGTTGTTTGCCGTAGCAGCACAGTGTTTGGGGGGAGAACTCGTACTGCGGACCAAAGACAAAAAAACATCACGTTTCAGTGAGGAAACGTGTGTCGTGAACATCCAGCCGTGCGTCGTCTCACCTTGCGGCTGCAACAGTAGCCCAGCGACTTCATGACGGGCTCGATCTCTGTTTCAAACACTTCGGCGAGCTTGGTGCAGTTCTTGTAAACGCGCGAAGTCTTGCGGTTGTACAGCCACGCATTGTTGAACATGAGCCACACGTCGTCTACATATTGCCACGGCTCCTGGTACTGGCCCGTGTCCAGTTTGCGCTTGATGGTGGACAGGTCAATGGGATTCTTCACAATGTCGAAGTAGTCCTGGGGAGCAGGGAGGGGTTCAGCTTTTGAAGGGAAAAACAAAAAAAGGCTGACCTGCACATATTCTAAGCATGGATAGACACTGACCGGGATGTCGAGCAGCAGGGGGTCCACAGGCTGTCTGAAGGGCAAGGACTCCGGGTCTTGCCTGTAGAGGGCCTCAAGTGTAGGCATTAGAGCTTGTCTGAGCTCTTCAGGTCTGAAAACTGCAGACATCAAGCAGAACAGTGACTTTGACATACAGTACAATGGCTCATAAAGGGGGGAAAAACCCTAAAAACAGTTTTGGCACTTTTAAGTAAACGTACCACTGGACTCAACTCACTTTTTTTGCGGCTCTGAGCAGCGGCGGCACTGCCCCCACTTTCCGCCTCTTCTTTGGGTTCCGTCTTCACCACTGGCTTCTTTTCTTCAGTGTCCATCGGTTCCTGCTTTGGCTCCGCCGTATCTGGCTCCTCCTTCACCGGAGGGGGTTTGGATTCATCATTCTGGTACAAGAAGAGAATACTGAAGGATGAGTCATGTAAAAAAAAAAAAAAATCTCTCTTTTAAGTAATTTATCAGAAAGTGCACCTTCGGTTTCGTTTTCATTTAATTTCATCTGTGAACCCACACGTAACTTAATTTACATCAGGGAACCACAGTGTTAGTCCTTAAACGCAAGGATGTACCTCTACTTTTATGCCAGTATACTTGTTCCCCGAAGTACTGTCATCATCTTCATCTTTTACTTCCGACTTGAGGTCAGTGGTGGTCATGTCTGGCAGGTTCTGTTGAGAGTTGACCTCGGCCACAGAGGCCGGAGTGGGCACTCTGTTGTCGATGCTGGCAGCGGCCTGCGACATCTGAAGGACGAAAGAGCGGATCATGATCGGAGATGGCCGGAAACATTTTCTCATTCACAGTCAAGCGGACAAAAGCCTCACCGGTGTGCTGGGATGTTGCGTCGGCACTGAGGTGGGCTGTTGCATCTGGCCGGTGGGCTCTGGGTGCGGCTGCAGGGGTGTGAGCGGCTGGGAAGGCTCAGGTGGTGTACTAACGACAGAGGGTGGACCAGGGTGGCTGCCGGGTATGAGGGCTTGGTTGGAGGCCGGCCCACCCGTTGAGGCTGGAGTGGAGGGCTGCTGCAGCACCGGGGCCTGCGCGGGCTGATGGTGTTGTTGCATTTGGAGGCCGGTGGAGGGGTTGGGTGGAGGCGTGCCGCCCATGCCTGGCTGGGCTGCAGGGCCACACGGCAACTGAGAGCCGAGGGTGCCGAGCACATTTAGAGCGAGGTTGGAATTCTGCGACTGTTCGGAAAACCGGACACAATTAGAATGCAGCAGCGTTGAGATATTTCATTGCAAATCATTTTGGGATGTGTGACCACCAGGGGGCAGTATACTACATTCAAGTTGACAAGCCACTCACTACTGCTTTGACTCGGTGAACTGCAGTAATTAGTCATTTTTTTGTAGTGGATAATAAACATATCCCTGTGAGTATTGTTATATTGTATGTCCACATGTGTTGCTATGCCATTTATTTTCAAATATTCTTTGCTGAAAGCATTATGATATTCATTAGCCCGTCGATGGAGTTTTGCATTGTGTCAGTAAGGTAAATGATAAGTACACACTGCATTGCATCGTGGGAATGGGTGGCCATTTTGGGCTAACGGTATCCATGGTAAACGTAAACAAGGCTGTGTAGTTTTTGGCATGTGGAAAAGAACAATGCTTGACAGACACTACTATCGCCTGCGAGTACAAATACCATAGCTAAGCCAGAGGTGGAACTTTCACTTCTCACGGTACGGGTAACACTCGCTAAATGGGACCACTGTCTCCCTCTTTGGGGTGAGTTATTTTTCCCGCCCTCCTCTCTATTTTTTCTGAGGTGTCAGCAGCATCACACTTAATAATGAGGCACTTCAAAGCGGCAGAGGGGAAACCCCCGTTAGCGTACTGGTTCTCAAGGTTTTTTTTTTTCCTCACACCCCACTCTGCCTTTCTTTTGCTCCATGACGCTGGCAGGATCACACCCGAGAAGTCTCGGAATAACACTTGCGCGAGCAGTTTGCACTTTCTTTGGAGCCATACTGCGTGCTATTATAGAGCAAAAATAAAAAGACAGCCGAGCTTTCCCCAGCAAAACAAAGACTGTTCACGAACCAAAAATAGTAAGTGAACATGGTGATTTTTCTTCCAAAGGTTTGTCCATAAACCGAATTGGTTTGTCAACCGCCTCATTGGTAAAATGAGGTTCCACTGTTGATACTTGGGGTTTTTTATACAACAGAAAAACAGATGGTGGAAGACAATGTTTACTGTGAGAGGACGTAGCTGAGAACACACAATAGCTCACCTGTGCACCAGGTTGCGTTACTGGCTGACCCATGCCCACGTTCACATTCATTGCTCCTCCGGTGGCTGAAGGGAACTGTCCCTGCGGCAAGAAGTGACCCTGGTTGGCTGGCTGAGTAACCATGTTTCCTGCGTGATTACCCATCATTCCAGGAGTCTGCGGTATTCTCGAAGGGGACATGCCCATCTGGGGAAGGACAATAAAACGCGGATGAAAATCATGACACTGGTAGGCATCTCATTTTCTTAATACTGTAAGGCCACAATTGCGCCCAGGTTAGTCATGTAGTGCAAAACCATTGGTTCCGTGATGCTGGTTGACTTCCAAGTTACTGTAATTTGTCAAGTATGCCATGTGAATTCATTTCCTGCAGGCTTAAACTTTTGCCAACATAAAACTAATTAATTGGACAGGCAACGCTTTAAAGAAAGTTAATGCCTTTCAAATTAGATACTGTATTACTAAGAAAAATTCTGTTCTTTGCATGTGTCATTTTGGCACCACAGACTCTATGTCTACTTACATCTAATAGTTTGCAAATCCTATTTCCCATTTTCACCCACACTCACTTACATACCATAATTTGGGAATTGCTGATACAGAGTATAGTAAGTCAATTAACACAAGCATCTGCTTAATATTACACGCATGTCATTGAACTTTGTGTTGCTCGTATATTGCTCATACTGTTTCCTTTCTGGTTCTGCGGGTATCAGGACACTTTTCTTCTTTGCTATTTATTTATGGACCTTTTTAAGGACTTTTGAGGGCTAATTTAGCCATTTTAAAGGACTTTTTCTCCATTCAGCAGGGGATTCACGGTGGATTTAATGAACAGAAAGCAACATATCTGAGCTGGTATTTAAATCATTGCTGCCAAAGGAAGGGCACATCTTTTTTTAGGGACAATCAGCTAACCCTTTATTTGACATACTATATGTCAAATTGGCCAGAAATGACCCAAAGTGATCATCATCGGAACTGATCGGAGACGGCGGGAAAAGCAGAGCGGGAACCAGGAAGGAATGTCGCCCGACAGCGGGATTTGAGGGGGAGGGCGCCAGGCGCATTTTCCGACAGAACTATTATTTGGAAGGGTGGGGAAAATGACATACACAAATTAAATGAACACCACAGGTTAATGATTAAGGATTTTTTATTGATTTTAGAAGCTTTCCCTGAAAATTAAGGACAATTAAGAACCTAATTTCTTTTTTTATGGATTTTTATTAACTTAAGTACCCATGAAAACCCTGTGGTACACTTTCTATAATGGCATCACAATAAAAGCCACAGAACAAAACAAAATACAGTTTTGGAGTTACCGTAAATTCCGGATTACAAGCCGCTACTTCTTTTCCACACTTTCAACACTGCGGCGTGTAATATGAAGCGGCTTTTAAAATTTTTTTTCATCGCGGGAAAAACATGGACCAATAAAATGAATGAGTAGTTCACTAAGATCCAATGAGATTGTATGACTAATCACAACTTCCGCTCTTTTTGCCATAGCGGGGAAAATGTGTTACCCGGCAACAGTTGACCAATAAAATGAATGAGTAGTACACAGGGGTCCAATCAAATTGTATGATTACCGGTTAACACAACTTCCTTATTTCAGTCTTTCTTCTAACCCTGATCAACATGGAGAATACCAGACGAAAAGCTTTTAAACTAAAAGCGATCACTCTGGCAGTTAAAGAAGGAAATCGAGCTGCTGCTCGTAATCTTGGCAGAGACGAGTCGATGGTGCGAAGTTGGAGGCTCCGGCAAGAAGAACTGAGCCAGTGTACACATCATACTGAAGCTATCGCTACCGAGATGAACATTGAAGGTTTTAAAGGTGGGCCGTCGTGGTGTTATAGATTCATGAAACTGAAAAGCCTGTGTATTAGGGCACGCACGACGTTGTGTCAGCAGCTCCCTCCCAATTACGAGGACAAACTTGCTTCGTTCCGCACATTCACACAAAGATAGCGGAGAATTCCATCAGCCCAGATGAAATAATAAATATGGACCAAGTCCCTCTGACATTTGATTTGCCTCTCACTCTGACTGTAAATAAAAAAGGTGACTCCTCCGTCATACTGAAAACAAGTGGCCACGAGAGAACACATTTTACCTGTGTTTTGAGCTGCGCGGCATCGGGCCTAAAGCTGCTACCGATGATCATTTTTAAGCGGCTGACTACAGAAATAATTCCATATACCTTTTCCCATTTATATGATTTGCATTATTCTATTTAAAGCCTAGTGGGCTGCAGTATTTCTCCTGGTAATTACGCAAATGCGCATCAAGATCTCTCTTTGTCTGGCCTCTTATTACGTGTTTCAGCATAATTTCGTTGTGCAAATGCATTTATCATACTCATAAAAAAATGGGGATTATTTTAACCTTAAGAAATTTTGCGTTTTTTTCTGCGGGGGTTCAGCAGGGACCGCGTCCGCGGCCTCACCCGGAGGCGCTCCAGGCGGCAGGGACGCAGAAGCAAACTACTACTCATTGGCCAGCGGTTTATAATATGGTGCGGCGCATATAATTACAAAATTGATTTTTCTTCATAAATCTGAGCATGCGGCTCAGATTTATCAGGTGCGGTCTGTAGCCCGGAATTTACGGTATGTCTTTGGGTGATCAATAGATTGGCCTAAGTCATGCATGGCTGAAGTTTAGTTTGACTTTTTGAATGCATAGAAAATGTTGGTTGAACTCCAAATCAGACCACTACGTTGTATTTGCTGTTCCAAGAAAGTTCTTTTTCATTTTCTCAATATCAAGCACAAAGAAGGAGACAAAACTCACTGCTGGGACGGCATTCATGTTGAGCTGTGGGGGATGGTTCATGGGCGAGGGTGCTCGGGGCCCCAAGGGTGTCTGTGACATCTGCGCATTTTGCATTGCCATTGGGTTGTACTGATTGATTCCTGAGGGAATATACACAGTCCATTATACATCTGTTTATCGTATTGGTGGAAGTTTAAAATGTGCAATGAAAACACTAAATAAGTTGACAAAAAATATTCTGATGGCACTTCCATAAGAAATCACAGGTTAATCAGTGCATTCATACCTTGAGGCACCTGCATACGGTTCATCATCTGATTTGGGATAGGCACAGGTCCATCTGAAGTGGAAGGAAATCAATCATTAATCCTTTATTTAACCCCCAAAAAGAAAAAATGACAGATTTGACTACTGACTGGGAGGTCGGACGGGTTGTCCCGGGACCATGGCATTGGGCTGAGTCATCGAAGGCTGCTGGGGCCCAGGTTGCCTCTGGATCCGCATACGTCGCTTCTCCTCTAGCTCCTTCTGGATCTTGTAGATCTTCTCCGCCAGGAAGTGGTAATACTCATCCTAGCCAGAGGAAGAGAAAAGACTAACTTGTCACTGATGGGTAAAAGATTCCCCGCCGAGACACTAACTAGGATTATTTACCCTGCTGTTGGCCGACTCGTACATGTCACCTTCGACCTTTCGCGCGTAGGCGACCAGGTTGTCCATTCTGCGATCCTTCAGTGCTGCGGGGTCTGGGGTTGGGAATATGGCTTGTACTCTGGGGGTTGGGGATTAGTCACACACTGTTTGCTATCACATATCAACGTGTCAATCTACACAAGCACAACATACAGTTTGTGCACCAGGTGAGTGCGCAGGTCCTGAGTGACGTGTTCATGCCAGGCCTTCCGGATCCCCGAAGCAGACAGAGGGGTGGCGGCGGGCAAGTTTCCCATTCCGCCTGCCACGGACCCATCCGGCAACAACTGACTTGAGGACCAAAAGGAGAAAGGCAGCAAAACTCAAACAAAGGCAATTGAATTGAGCTTTTCATGAACTTGTTCACTCCAGCAGAGCATGAGTCCAGGTACAACCACAATTGTACTTGGACATGCGATGCATAAAACCCAGAAGAGACTATGATTTTGAAAAGAGAGATTTTCACTCTCATTAAAATCATGGATCAACTCACTTGTTGAGTGTGGAGGGCAAAGAGTCGCTGTGCAGCCCAGTCTGGTCTGAAGAGGGGACCCCCATCCCTGCTGCCATCTGGTTGATCTGATTAGTGCCTGATAATCATTTCAGTCAGAAATTAGGAACTTTGCAGATGAAAACTTGTATTTGAAAAAGGGATGACGAAAAATGTTCACTTTTCTCATCTACCTAGTGCGTTCATATTTCGCAGCTGCTGGTGCCCCTGTGTGTTCTGTTGAGCAGGACCCTGGTTCTGAGCAGGGGACTGGTTGCCATAAGGGAGGCCCAGAGCGGCATAGGCCCTCTGCATGGAGCTGGGGTCGATGTGTGTGGTTGCACTGTTGATGGCCGGGGCACTGGGCTGGCTGGCCCCAACTGTGCCGATTGCATTCTGTAGGTTGGCCCCAGGGGAACCTAGCATGGCTTTAGGGTGAGAAGGAAAATAATGTGAACATATTTTTCTAATGAACACCCGGAAATAGTTTTTATTCTTGGACCAAAACATCTATTTGTGTTTTAATCAAAGTGGTCGATGAGCACAGCTCAGCTCCTCACTGTGTTGCTTGCTGACAGGCAGCACGCTGCCTTGGTGGGGGATTTAAATCCGTCATCGGCTCTTTGAACCAATCAGAGAGCAGCCCGGCGTCAAAGCCCTGCCTCCCCACTAGGACGAAACAGTCAAGCCCCTCCCCTGGGTGTCCCTTTACAGACCCAGCCTTGTCTGAGGAATCCTGCCTCAGTTCCACCCCTCACGCTTAGCTCTGTGCAACCTGCAGGTGGCACCCCCTTATACTTTCCCATTAACTTGAGGCTAACACTCAGGATTTCCCACCTTAATAACCAACCATACAGTGCCTTCAGTTCTTATCTTTTTTTTTAGCATTTAAATGTCCACAATTACAGCACTCACGTTGCTGGTTTCTCTTATCGCTTGCGTTCTTCAGAGGCAGGCAGACGGGGCAGTCGTGCCGCATGCAGTTCTTCCAATGGGAGATGATCTGTCTGGATGATGCACAGTGGGCCACTATGGGAGGAGAGATTGAAAGGCGACACAAGCATTGAATGAACTATGCGCACCCCCTCTCAATTTAAATGTGTTGATTCAGAATAAACATTTTTATTTTAAAAAGAGTGTGGTTTCGGTTTTCGAACAGCCTTCTGGAACGGATTATGGACGAAAACCGAGGTTTGACTTTACAAGCCTTTTTGAGTCACATGCAGATTTGGCTATCTGTGGTAGGACTTGTACACTCCTACACTTACAGGAGATCAAAACACATGCAAAACTATAGGACACAATTTTGGAGATGCTATGAACTTGAAAAAAAAAAAAAGGACTCACCCTGGCAAGACTTGCCCGCCTGGCAGTGGGTCATGTGGTTGAGGACATTCTTCATGGTGCGACAGTGGGGGAGAGCGCAGGCCCTCACCTCCCCGTTGGCCTGCTCCTGCCGCTGGCACTTGTGCGCGTGGAGCAGCAGGACCAGCTGCTGCTGAATGAGTTTGCGCTTCTCAGGATCGGCCGTCGGACCGGCTGACACGCTGCCGGTGCTGGGTACCATCCCCACAGGCGCAAGCTGCTGCTGCATCTGTACCGCGACAGTGCGACACGTCTCAATGTGACCAATCCAAATAATTTAACTTGATCAAATACTTGCATACCAATTCATTAAATCAGTTAACGGGACAGGCTTGCTATGCACGGGACAGGCTTACCATGTTGGGAATATTTCCAGCTCCCTTTGGCTCCGATGCGAACTGAGGCAGATTGTTGGGAAGGGCTGTCTTGTTCTGAAGTTGTTGGGCATTGACACCCGTCGGCCCCATCTGCTGGACCCCCGTTTGACCGTACTGCTGGCCAAACGGAGCTCCTGACATCCCCATCTAGAAGAGCCAGACAACACAAAGGCTGGTCAGAACATCTGCAACAAGTACATACAAACGGCCAGCTGGGTTTCAAAAGACACCACCTTTTTAAAGTCACAATTTCAAAGCCCATATAGCATTTTTTCCCCCTCGTCCTCACACACTGTTAGTGTTAGTACGTGCAGTGAGTGAGCCCTCAGACTTGACTTTCGAGTATAGTGTTCACACCTCAAACTTGGCAAACTCAAATGTTATTTGTCGAAGCATCGTTATCAATGTCAGTTTCCCACGGAAAATAATTTTTTAAAAAAAATGTCCACTGGGGGAGTGCAATAATTAATAGGATAATCAATTCTAAAAAGATTGTCTTGTGACAGTAAGAAAAATGTTCTGTTCCAAGAGTGGCTGGAACAGGAGCCGATACTTCCAAAAGAACATCACATTTACGAGAGCGCCTCTCATCACTGTTTGACAAACACTTCATACTAAAACACTGTCATGAAATGCACATTTGGAACCAGGTACAAGAGTTAGCATGTGCGCCAATGGGGAAATAAACACTAGACTTGCAAACGAGGCTGATGTTACCACACTTGGGTTACTTCAAAAAGCGAAGAGCAGAGAGAGAGAGAAAGAGAGACAGTGCGAGAGAGAGAGAGAGACAGACAGACAGAGAGATACTCACGGGCCGCATTTTTATTTCAATGTTAAATTGCTTTTTTTAAACGAATGTAACAAATATTTGTTGTTTTCAAATACAATCGATACTACAGATAATCCAAAATAACAAATTTTAGAGCCATAACTGCAACAGCACGTCACCATAATATTTTTGCTGAGTGTTATCATAAATTCAGAATCTGAGACCGGCCGATGCCCATGACCGGCAAATTTGAAGAAAAACTGTGGAGTATCGCAATAGACACCTAAATGATTTAAGTCAGGGTACCCAACCGCCGGGCCATTTGGTGCCGGGCCGCACAGAAAGAATAAACAACTTACATTCCTTCCGTTTTATTCATTTCGGAATCTGAAAGATGTTTTATTTTGAAAAATTACCGGATTCTCTGTTATATCCGTCTACAGAATGTCACTCTTGACGCAAGTGAATGCGAGCTTCTCGGTCACGTGATAGGTTACCGCATTAAAAAAAAAACGTCTTTGAAAAGTGTTTTTGGGAAAGGGAAAAGGCCCAGCCAGGAGACAGAAGAGGAGCCTACGACTTTCAAAAAAGAGAAGGCTACATTTAATAGACAGTACCAGGAGTCCTATTTCAAATACGTCTTTATCTCAACGGGAGACTCACATGCACCAAGCCAACTCTGCATAATAAGCGGCGATGGCGAGTCGTATTTTTCATGCACTTTTTGTTTGCGGCATATCTTATTTTGAAGTCACGTTAAAACGTTACCATATCGACCAGAGAATGTTGCGCCAGATAGGACATTCCTCGTGTCATGCATGATTCGTGTTTATTATTATATTTGGAAAATACCACACTTTTCATGCAGGGCATATCATATTACAGTGAAACTCCTCTCGTACGAAACCTACATGAGTGAAAATACCCCCTAATGTGAAAAAATCTTCATGCATTAACACTATTCCCATTCTCCTGCCCCCCATACGACGAAAAAAAACCCTGTTGCGTTATCCGAAATATTTTTCTCTGCTCTTGCCTCGCGAGAGATTCACTACAACGAAGTTTAATCCAACCGCGACCTCTAATACTTCGTTCGGAAACGGCAAAAGCAACCACCACACTGGTTTACATATCTCCGAGTTTTGCTGAACGCAACATACTCATAGCTGCTCTTGCGATTGGCTTACCAAGCATCATCCTGGCCTCCGATTGGCCAAGAGGGACCTCACTGTCTATGTATGTAGATACTGTAGCTTGATCCGTGGAAGATAGCATGGAATGCATCCGATTAGCTGCTCAGAGTAAATTGCTTATGGCTCGACGGACATTCAACGAACAAACGAACGTTTCCTGGAATGCTTTACTAGTCATCATGCTAAAACGCTTACGCTAACTGGAGCGCTAATGAGAGAGAAGGCGAGTTCCATCGCGCTAACTATGGCCATCGAGGACTACGAAGCGTCCTGTGGCTGGCTTAAAAGTTCATTGCATGACATCAGCTTAGCAACGCTGTCTTGGGTGGCAATCGAGAGGAGGTCGAGTTAGAGACAGTGAGATCGTGGATAGAAAAGCCACCGGCTCCAGGAAGTATCTGGTATTGTTTGATTCAGACGCAGCATGAACGTTGCATTGCTAAAATGGCTACAAAATGGACCTTTGGATGTCAAGCAGCTAAGACAAAAAGCGCTCTGACGCTGGAAGACAGGGTAAAAGTGATCAAAATGAAAGACGGAGGAAGCAAAATAAAAGACATTATCCCAAAAAATTGATGTAAGTGAAAGTGAATGCTGATTGTGAATTTTGCAATTTCTTTCCCTTTTTTTCTTTCTACACTGACTATACGAAGTGTCAAATAAGTGTATGCTCATACTTATGCACTAATGGAATAAAAATAAAGAGTACACATACGATTGTGTGTGCGTGTACACATACGTTTGTGTGTGTTTACATCTGAGATCAAATTTGCTACAGTGAAAAACCCCCTGTTGTGAAAAATGTCTTGCTGCAAACATGATTTTGTTGTAGAGGAGTTTCACTGTATATTGTTGTATTTTTCCGGCCTTGAAGGCCGGTCCCTGAAAATATTGTCTGACATGAAACCGGTCCGTGGGGCAAAAAAGGTTGGGGAGCTCTGATTTAAGTCAATTATGTAAACAGTCTTATGATTTAATTTTAACAAATATTGGATCCATGTCCAAATGTGAAGCGCACGAAAATCAGGACTGTTTAAATACCAATTGTGATTAGAAACGTCAGCATGAAATAGAAACTAAGAGCAACTACCCGAGATGACAGAAAACCGCTGGGTTGACCATTCTGTGTTGGTGCCGTTCATACAGATCAGTGACCCGCGGATTTTACAGGCAGTGAAAAAAGGGCTAGACATAGTTACTGCTCTGATTCATCGCCCAAACATAATTTAGTCCTTTGATGGCTTTCAGTGTCCGTCTGTTGCGTTCCCTTGGCCTGGCGGCCCGCAGTCCGTGTTACTCAATAGAACAAGCAGGCCCATCCCATTGAAGACAGATGTGGGAGGGGACACACGGAGCTGAGGAGGACCGGCTTGCCAGACAGCTGAGCAGAGCGCTGGGCTGCAGCCTGCCCCTCCCCACCCCAAAGCCAGCGCAGTTCGCCTGAAGCCTCGCTCCCATTCACACCCGAGCATGACTTTCACTTCATCTCGCGACTGTGTTTAGGCTGGGGCCGCATTGAACATGTGATTGTATTATTGTAAAGAAATTGTTTGACTTGACTTCCCCTCGAAGTGAGCAAACCAAATCAAATCTTCAGCCACAAAAAAAGAGGTGCAAACTTCTTACTAGAGGGGTTATTACAGTAAGTATTCCCATCGACGGACTTCTTTCAAATGGAAATTCCCTCACCTGGAATAAAAACCTATGCATTAAAATTTCGACGACGATATTACATTAATGATCGATTCATAACAACGTAAGTTCCAGTACGCGGAACCCGGAAGCCATACGAAAGCCCACAATGACGCTAACACAAGCAAGTCCCGCTCGATACTACGGAATAACTCTGTCCGCGCCACTATTTACTCTCATTGGATCCAAAACGGCGAAATGTAAGTGACTCTATTAGTGTGAGTTTTACTGGAATAGTGAACGATTTTTTATTTCGTTCATTTATATTTACGTCCTGTTGATCGTGCCATCCAAACGAAGAGGAACAGTAATGATCGTGGAAGAGAGAGTGGAATGCATCTGATTAGCTGCTCAGAGTAAAGTGCTTGTGGCTTGACGGACAGTCGAGTCAACGAACGTTTCCTGGAATGCGTTACCCGTTATCATGCCAAAGTCCTTCCGCTAACTGGACCGCTAACTAGAGAGATGGCGAGTTCCATCGCGCTAACTGTGGGCATCGAGGACTTCGAAGCGCCCCGTTGGCTGGCTTTAAAAGTTCATTGGACGACGTCAGCTGAGCAACGCTGCCTTGGGTGGCGATAGAGGGGAGGTCAAGTTAGAGACAGTGAGTGAGTGGAAAGAAAAGCCATCAGGTCTGTTACTAGTCTCATTTTGGAGCAAATAGTCCTAAATTTACTGTATACTGCAGCTTTTGTGTTATAAATAATGTTTGAAGTGTATATTTTTGCATTTCATTGCTTTGTTGATACACATGTATTTTGTTCAGGACATGTACCATAGTCGTATCCCAAACAAGAAATTCTGTTATAAGGAAAGATGGGACAATGCAAATATGATTCCTTACTAGAGAATACTTACTGTAATCCATTAATGGATTTTTTTTGCCCATTTCAGGTCAGTGTTGGAAATCATGAACACATTTTTCCACTCACCTTATTCACGTGTCCAGCTTGCTGAGGAGTCAATGAGTTGGGTCCGCCCAATTGTGGCCCTCCTTGAGTGAGCGTCTCTGCCAACATGCTTCCTCCTGATGCCCCAAGCATACCTTGGCTCTGGTACTGCATGCCAGGTCTTCCTCGGCCTGCTGGTCCCAGAGCACCATTCATCACCTGTCCGACTGGGCCCAAGACCCCGTGTCCCTGCCCACTGTTCATTAGGGCCTGATTGAAGCTCACGCCTCCATTGCCTTGCCCCGTACCAACGGCTACTTTCTGGGCCTGGGGAGACTGATGATTTGGAGAGCCCTGGCCAATTGGGCTTTTTCCGAGCACGACTCCGAGCTGGCCTCCCACGATGCCTGCCTTTTGGGGACTGGCAGAGTTGAGAGAACTTCCCAAGTTGGAGGAGCTACCAGGCCGCAGGAGCTCGGACAGCTGCTTGTGTTTGGCGGCGGCGTCTGGGACGATGGAGTTGAGACCTGGGCCTCCTCCGGCGCCACCATTAGAGGACATTCCCATCTGAGACAGGTCTCCATTGGGGATGAGCTCATCCGGAAGGTCATTTTCCAGGTCAAACAGGGACACAAGGTCTAAAGAGGACAAAAAGGAGAGTGGTAAGACTGTGCATCATAAAGCTTCAGGCAGTAGGTGCAAAGTTGACCAGCACATTTTAACTTGACCAACTAATATACAGTGAAACTCCTCTTCAACGAAATCATGTTTGCAGCATAGCAAATTTATCTCAGATGTAAACACACACACAAATGTAAGTGTACTCTATATTTATTCCAATAGTGCATAAGTATGAGCATACACTTATTTGACACTTCATATAGCCAGCGTCGAAAGAAAAAAAGGGAAAGAAATTGCAAAATTTACGATCAGCATTCACTTTCACTTATATCAATTTCTTTTACTTTGCTTCCTCCAGCTTTCGTTTTTATTATTTTTATCCTGTCTTCAAGCGTTAAAGCTTTTCTTTTCTTCACTCCTTGGTCTGCACAGGTCCATTTTTGTAGCCATTTTAGCAATGCAACGTTCGTGCTGCGTCTGAAACTAACAATAACATACTTCCTGTACTACTGCGCATGTGTAAGCCACTGTGGTGTTTGCTGTTGCCGTTTCCGAGTTAAGTAGTAGGAGTCGCTGTAGGCTGAGGTTGGATTAGACTTTTGCGGAAGGCTTGTTTCGTTGGAGTGAATCTTCATATTGCGCAACAGGGGGATTTTTTGTTGTAAGGGGAGCAGAAAAGTGGGAATGGTTTTAATGCATGAAGATTTTTTCACACTAGAGGGTATTTTCGCCCATGCAGGTTTCGTTGTCGAGGAAATTCACTGTATATGTATTTTTTTTAAACTGAGGTTAGAGCACATCTTAAAAAGCTGTTTGAGACAAATCTGACCCCAAACGTGTTGGGGTTCTAGGTAAGGCGATTACCCTAACAACAAGTGGTGGTGGTGTATCCTTTCCCCACACAATAAATGCCTCATTTCACACTGAGCACGTGCCAGTGCTGGCTTGGAGCAAGAATCAAAATTAGCGCAGTTGGTTGGATTTTTTTTACTGCAAAATTGCCCACATCAACTTGTACCAGACGAACACCAAGTCCAGAGGGAAGGCTCCCATTACATCAGCGCCTGGGGCCACTCACCACAGCTTCCCAGTGCAAACATTCAATCGTTATTTTACGGCAAGAAGCCAGCAAAAACTTGTCGTTTGGTGTTTTATAAATAGAAATGCATGGATTTGATATTTGTGATGATATTTGTCATGATGTAGATCGGAGATTGCTCTCTGCCTGCATCAAGCTAAACTGAGAGCGCCACAGAAAAGAACCATTTGGACATGGCATTGGTTTATAGGCAAACCAATCTGAATAAATTATTTGTATTAGGATTTTTTGGGCCATCTGGGAATGGATGTGCGAGATGTGACAAATATAGATTAGATGGAGGGTAGGCCTGATGTAAAAAAGGGCTGGAGGGATAAGCGGAATGGTTAAACAAGCTGGTAATCCACCGCCTTCAACCACTTCCTCAAGGCAATCTGTTCCACATCAGCAGAAACATCATCAGAAGACTCAGAGAAGCGCCTTAGCCATGCTCAGGGGGGAAAGTGAGACTCGGAACGCTTGAATGCAACTTGAATGCATGTCGGCGTATAAAGCTCGCCAGAGGCACTGGTGTTGATAGGCACACTAGTCAAACGGGTAGGAAACAAAGCCTGTGGTTGGTGAACATTTGACCATTTTTTCACCTCGCTCAGACACAGGACACTTTTCACCCAATATATCAAGCCATGTGGAAATGAGCCTGTTTTGAGACGGTTCTGTCTCATGTAAATGAGACATTGCTCAACCCCCCCCCCCCCCCAGCATGTTTCCGCTGCATGCCCGACATGCACAGAGCCACTGTGCTAGTCCACAAGTATAAGATGTGCTGCCTCCTTGAATGAAAATGCTTTCACTCCTAACGGGCAGTTGCTTTATTAGCCAAACTTTAGGCTTCGCTTCAGAAAGTAGATCGCTCAATCCCTGAGCTCCACCTATGGTCGTGACGATTGGCCTGGGCCACCTTACAGATGCTGGCCTGAAAAAGGCCAATAGATATTTCATAAATATAATGATGAAATCAACACATTCTGGGTTTTTTATGCAAACCAACTAACTACACTGAAGTAATGTCTTCAAAAAGTCTGAAATAAAACAGGACAAAGACAGTAAATATGAAATAATCACTGACATGCATCATACTACAGTGAAACTCCTCTACAACGAAATCATGTTTGCAGCAAGAAATTTTTCACAACAGGGGGTTTTTCACTGTAGCAAATTTGATCTCAGATGTAAGGACACACACACACACACAAACGTATGTGTACTCTATTTTTATTCCAATAGTGCATAAGTATGAGCACACACTTATTTGACACTTAGAGTCAGTAGTCATATAGTCAGTGTAGAAAGAAAAAAAGGGAACGAAATTGCGAAATTTACGTTCAGCATTCACTTTCACTTACATCAATTTCTTGGATAATGTATTTTATTTTGCTGCCTCCGTCTTTCATTTTGATCACTTTTCCCCTCTCTTCCAGCATCAGAGCTCTTCTTGTCTTAGCTGCTTGACATCCAAAGGTCCGTTTTGTAGCCATTTTAGCAATGCAACGTTCATGCTGCGTCTGAACCTAACAATAACAAATCCTTCCTGGACCCGGTGGCTTTTCTGTCCACTATCTCACTGTCTCTAACTCGACCTCCCCTCGATCGCCACCCAAGACAGCGCTGCTCAGCTGATGTCATGCAATGAACTTTTAAGCCAGCCACGGGACGCTTCGTAGTCCTCGATGGCCATAGTTAGCGCGATGGAACTCGCCTTCTCTCTAATTAGCGCTCCAGATAGCGTAAGGTTTTTAGCATGATAACAAGTAAAGCATTCCAGGAAACGCTCGTTTATTTGACTGTCCGTCGAGCCATAAGCAATTTACTCTGAGCAGCTAATCGGATGCATTCCACGCTATCTTCCACGGATCAAGCTACAGTATCTACACACATAGACAGTGAGGTCCCTCTTGGCCAATCGGAGGCCAGGATGATGCTCGGTAAGCCAATGGCAGAGCAGCTATGAGTATGTTGCATTCAGGAAACTCGGAGCTGTGACCGAAATAAACATCGTTCACTATGTAAACCAGTGTGGTGGTTGCCGTTTCTGAACAAAGCAGTAGAGGTCTCTCTTGGATTAGACTTCGTTGTAGTGAATCTCTTCGCGAGGCAGGAGCAGAGAAAATGATTTCGTGTAACGCAACAGGGGTTTTTTTTCGTCGTATGGGGGGCAGGAGAATGGGAATGGTGTTAATGCATGAAGATTTTTTTCACATTAGGGGGTATTTTCGCCCATGTAGGTTTCGTTCTGGAGGAGTTCCATTGTATATGATGAATCTATGGAGCCAGTACTTTTTCGAACATGACCACGCCCACGTGGTTCAGAGTAGCCCCATAGAGCCGACACCCCAAACGGCTTAATGTCGATCCTGCAGTTGTCGAGCAGGATATGGACAGGGACTAACTGCCGCTCCTCTGCATTAATTGCGGTTCATTTAAAATGGAAGAAAGGAGGTACGATGTTCTCAAAGTCGTGGTCCCATTTTGACAAATGCACTTCAAACATTTTCAGACCCTTACGAAGCATTTTCAATTGTGAAGGAAAAAAATGCTTATTGCGCGACTTTTAAAATGCGAACGTGAATGGGGATATTATCCTCTGATGTTCATAAATTGTTATTCAAAAAGCTTCAAATCTTTTTTTGTTAAACATTCAAGGTCTCACAGGTGATGCGCAAAGTTGTTGTGCCGGTTGGACAGGTGACACAGACCCTTAGGCTACTTTCTCATCTATGTGCTGCTTTTCTCGACTTTGTAGTTATTTTTAGCATTCGGTTGCTGGAAAACTGTTGTTGGAATTCGAGGTAGACGTTAAATGTGCTCATCTTGCGCAGTGTCTCACGCTGGGAAAATTTCGAGGTCCAGTGAAGCCCTGCTAAATCGCAGCATTTGGGTTTTTAGATGATATGGGCAAGTCCCAATTTCGAGATGCGTGGCTTCAGTTTAGTACCATGTTGTGCTGCCACATGCTGGGCAGCACTGAGGCCGACTGGAAGACATGTAGCTAAGAGCCAGAAGAAGAGACAGAGGAGGTCCACAACTAAACTCTAGCACTCAGTCATTCCTACAGAGCAGAGAAAATTACCTACGCTACCTTTTTACAGTCATCACCAAGTAGACTCGAGCAGGTGTCGTCGACATATCGCTTGCCAGCTTCCGCTTGCTCGGCAGGCCATTTCCAAAGAAAATTAGGCTCGGTAAAATACATGAACCCTGCTTGGGTGATGACAGAGGCAGCCGCATCACAAGATGCGACGGCAGGCTGTTTGGCTAGCAATGGCTGTCCAGCATCACCACCAGCAGCACGTCAAGGAAAAACAAGAAAGCACAAGTGAACTAAAGCACCATTTCAGATGTCCTGAGCAAAGTTGGATTTTTAGAAGTTCTTGTGTTCTTAAAGAAGGAGTCTTGAGTTTCTTTTGACTATGTTGTGGTTAGCACAAAGACGTAACATGGCATCCATATTACATCCATACGCACCAGACTCGCCATCTCTTTTTCTTCTCTTAGCCTCTTACCCACATCATCCTTCAAAATGATGCCCCTGGTGTTCAGATCGAGACGCCATACAACTAAAATGCTTGCGACTGGCGATGAAGGACATTTGTCGCTGGACATTAAATCTCAGTCATGACATTTGTGGCTGCCATCTTTATCGATATTCTTAAAAACGTGGAATGAGCAATTCAAACAGCCTTAAAATCCTACGTAAATTAAATTGATCAATAAAATACAACATTACTGAAACATGTACAGTAATTCATTCTATTTGGATTTCCCTCACCAGTCTTATCATAAATAATGTCCAAATTGCGCTATTTAAATCTAATTTTTATGCAAGACATGCTGTTTGAAACATCACCTTAATTTTGATATATAAGGGGTGTTCACACGGCACACATTTGCATCGGTGCTGCACTGACGTATTTTGTTGCGATATATCTTACATCGGTGTAAATGTTGCGGAGCGTTCACACGTAAAAAGCTGCTGACTAAAGAGAAGCGTGTTAACCGCGGTGCAGCCCCACTTGCGTTCACATGGCAGTTTCTGCGGCCGTACAATACGATAATAAAAGTAATAATACGGAAATAAAACATGCGCATGCGTAAAGTGTACCTCCTTTTCCCTGCCTTGTTTGTGACATATCGAAAAACTATGGTTTATACTTCTCAGGACAAATCAACGCTGTGGTCTATAAGACACCGTAAAAGGATGAGAGAAGAGAGAAAGGAAAGATGACGGAAGTACAATAGAGCGCGAAAACAACGCAGTCAATACCCGTATGTAATCAACTCTGCTCATGCGTAGCGAGTCTACCCCTGTAGCGTTCACACGTCCCATTTTATATTGGTGCTGCCTCGCAAACTCGCATTTACTCGGGAGTAAATTTTTAAACCACCTCCTGAGCAGGGTTAAATTTGCTCCGGTTTAAGCTGTTTTCAGGGGCTACACCGGTATAACTTTGTACGTGTGAAGGCTCTACGGGGGGCAGCCTCGGTGCTACACCGGAGTAAAAGTTGCCGTGTGAACACCCCTATAGACTCAGACACCTCCGATATTCACTCTGTAAAGTCTTATTGGTGGATATTTTAACGACTGAAACTTGTCAGCAAATTGGAGAAAGGGTTCCCTGAATAGAAGACGAAACAATCAGGAAGATATTTTTAAGAAATAAATTCAACTGTTTTACTAAAATTTTACATATTTTTAGACCAGATTTTCTAAAACCAATATCACAGCAAGGCCATATTTTTCCCCAAACAAAAAAAAAAAATTTCTCCCAAACTTATCCTCAGATTTTTTTTTAAATTCCCCCTTCTAATCACACTGAGCATTTTGACAGACTGTCATTTTGGCGGATGCTGCATGCTAAATTAGCAATAGGTCACGCATTTGTTGTCATGACTAATACTACTGCTACTACTACTTTTTCTTCTTGCATGTTAACAGTTTTCAGTGCAAAATGAAGCGTGAAAAAGAGAATATTTCAAAATAATAAAAACAATTTGCACATTAATTTAAAATTTACAAATGGCTAGCTGAATAAATATGCTACTACAGCGTGCAATTGCGAAGTTGTTCATCCCTGTCGAGGATCTTCATCTCCAATTTTTGCTGTACTTTTTTCTCCCGACTTGACTCCTGCTCATCAGCCCTGAGTGACTTTAGGCTCCTGTTGGAGGGTGCACTTGCTTCTTATTTAGGCAGCCTAAAAAAGCAATAAGCATGCGGTCGCCCGCGGCAGATTGGCCGACTACAGGTTGAGAGTGCTTGATTCCATATGCAGCAGAACCACATTTAAAATGTAAATATCACTGACGATCACGTAAATTTAACATGGCAGTCAAAATCATGATCACAAATCAAATGTGATTAATTGTGCAGTCCTGGTATCAATGCATAACTATATTATGCATTGCACACACACGTCATTAGACAATTAAAACAGCATAGGTGAATTAAAGTTGTTTTCCACAAAATTGCTCCTTGATTATTATTTATGAATGTTGTTACGTGCAAAAATAAGCACATTCATGTGTTGTGGAGATGAGCAATGTTATTTGGAACTTTAACTGTGTCAAAAGTAGTTCACGGAAGATAAAAGCTTGAAGACCCCCTCAGTATGACAGTGACAGTGGTGGTCTTGTGACTTGAGTGTGGCATCTTAGTCCCATATTAGTGACATCTTAAACCTGGTGTCAAATCAAACATAAAGCGAAGCAGCACTCACCTGGGCCGTCCGAAGCCGAGAGAGGTGAATTGAGTTTGGGTCGCTTTGCAGTGGGGGGTCCGACATCCAGCAGATTGTCAGCCATTCTGGGTACTCAGCCTGAGGTGGTCCGAGGCTTCTTTTATTCGAATTGGTATCGTTCTCCAATGACAGCGCGTCAAAAGGAATCAATTTAACTGTTTGGTTTTTCCTTGTGTGGCAAAATGCTGCCCGGGTAGAGAAGGTTTCAAAAGAAAGGCAACAGCGCCACGCTTCGCCGCCGGAGATCACCCCATGATAATCCAACATCCAACACCCACATAATTATTCCCCAAAACTGCATCCGAAATTATCTCACGTCGAGAAGAATAAATAAAAATCAATCAGGAAATATTACGCCAAGCGGATGAGAAGCCATTTCTGCGGCGATCGCCGGCGACGCGTCCGTGTGGAGTCATTTTTTTCGCCGTCGAAACGAGCACCCTTAAAATCCACCTCGGGCTCCGATAAAAAGAGCAAAAATCGAGAAATATTTTCTTTTCGGCGGATTATTTTTTCAGTGGCTGTCGCGCCGGAAAATACGGCGGTTCGATGCGGACGGCGAGAAGCGGCGCTCGCTAAAAGGGAAATCAAATATACGGTGGCCTTTCGGCACGACAAATTCTCCAGCAGCCCTCACATGTTTGCATTAATCCTCCCCGGAAGAGCTCGCGCTTCGATTTGGGGCGACAAAATGGCGTTCGGGGTCCGCTCTGGGTGGCTCCGCTCGGTTTTTTGACAATTTACTCTCTCCCAGAAATCCCGATTCTGAGCCGCGTCAAGATGGCGGCTGTTGATTCCTACGATACAAAAAGTTTTTTTTTCTTCCCAGCTAGACTGTGGGGGAGGAGGGGAGGGTAAGGAGGGGTGAAGAGGGGGGGGGGGGGCGTGCATATGACGTCATGACGCAAACCTGTGCCCACCGTGCGTCACGTGGACGCAAGACTAATTGCTGCCGTAAAAATAATGAATATTTCGAATGTTTTATTGGCGTAAAAAAAAAAAAAAACGAAATTTAAAATTACTTTTTCTGTACCTTTGACTAACTACACTTTTACAGCTGAGGAAAAAAAATTGATTCCCCCCGCCCCCACCAAAAAACCCCAGACATTTTTCGTATTTTGAACAGTTTTCAATTTACAATATTTGTATTTGCAATTGGAGAGTTATGCATCGTATGGGTGTACGCCAAATAGCAATCAAATGAAAAATCTAATTGACAGAAATTAATTTTGTATGCTTTTGAGACAAATACTGGAAAAAATGTAAATAATGCTATACATAATATTAATAAATAAAATGCTGAATATGCCATTGCCGGTACTTGAAAATAAAATTTTTGCCTATGTGTCCAGACGAACCTGTATTCATACTAGCACTGCTGAGGTACACTTGTAACAGAAAAGTGGCTCATTGTAGGTATTTTAAAAAAAAAACTCTTCACAAAGCACAAATACATAAACTAATAATATTGTACTTCTTGTACTTATGCAGCCACAACATATTTAAAATAATGGACTTTTAAAAATGGTTGTGCTCTTGTGTATACTGTGTGTGTATGTATATATATATATATATATATATATATATACTGTATATATATATATATACACACTGTATATATATAATATATATATATAATATATATATATACTGTATATATATATATATACATAATATATATATATATATATTATATATATATATATATATATATTATGTATATATATACCGTATATGTATATATCCATTATTTTAAATATGTTGTGGCTGCATAAGTGCAGCCACAACATATTGTGAGTGAGCAGTAGAATAACCTCAACCAATGTCTCCAATCACATTCATCTCATGTTGGTTAGTAAAAACGTTTAACAACAAAGTAGCAATGGAAAAAATGGGTTGACATGCCGTATATTAAAGGAAGTTACGACATTACGTTAACGTTACCTTCTTTGGCACAACAAATAAATGCACCAATACAAAAAAACAAACAAACTAACAAACAAAAAAAAAACAATCCAACAACAGGAAGTCATAAAAATGAGTGTGGCAGGCTCTTCGCACTGTTTACATTTAGAAGGGCCTTTATTTGGGTGGTTGGGACTCTATAAAAAAAAAACTGACAAAATATCTGACAGATGATGTAGGGAAAATGCTAGAAATTATTACAGCTAAATAAGTGAGTCCCTTTCAAAACACAAACACAATTTAGCACACTATAAATTATTTCGACATTGGTAAATAGCTATTCCTTTGTTATTCAATACATGCGCTTATATAAATAATATAAAATGCGCAGATACAATACAATACAAAGTCATACTCAACATACAGAAAAACTGAGTACGGGAATATACCATGCGCTCACCCAAATCAGATACGCAGAAAACGTTTTTTTTTCTTTTTTAATGCAGACGAGACGGCGATGACACTCTTTGGCATCAACATTTCCCAGCATGCCACTACGCTGGCTCAGAACACCGCTTACGTCAAACAACAAACATCTTAAGTCTCATGTTTGCTGTCCAAGAAGCAAAAAATCAAAAATCAATGAAACAGATACAAATTACCCACTTAAAACACTTATTAAAATATGATGCTAATGACTAATTTTGAGTAATCTGGAAAAATAAATTGTCAAAATTAATAAAGAATAGATAAATATGCACTTTACCCAAAACTTACTATGTACTTCTTGGATCACTGCTGAAGCGTACAATTACTGTGGTAATAAATACACATTTGGGTGAGAACTCTGTGCTGAATAGCATCAAATCCCTTTGACTCCATTTGCATTGGTGCGCTAGACTAGAAAAATACATCCAGGACATAATAGAAGGCAAAGGGGGGGGGGGGGGGGGGGATATGACAAAACAAGTTAGCTGTATGGCTCGCCTATGTCACGTATTGCGTATGTTCACAATGACTTATGTTTAAAAAAAAAAGGCACTACTTAAATACAGAAAACATTTCCATCAGTTACTTAATATCGTTAATGTTGGCATAGACAGGAAAATTAAAGGCACAAGATACCCACAACAATACAAAAAAAATATGTACAACGCATAGGGCAATGTCAAATACTGTAAATCATGACAAACGGGCAAAAAAAATAATTTTTTGATAACATTAATAATTTTGGTTAACACTGCTTGATTATGTTAAGACAGTCTGATTTTCACTGTTCATGTGTTTATTAGCCCATGAGCACACATTTCGTTAAATCAGCCTAACTTCATATCACACCGTGGAAACCTTTTTGGGGCTTTTGTTTCTATTTTGCAAACACAAAGGAAAGCTGGAGATGAGAGAATATCAAAACTGTCACTATTCATCAAAAAGCATCGTTAGAGTAAATGTGTAAAAACTAGTTTGGGGGGAGGAAACTAATTATGGATGAAGCGAAGTGTGAGAAATTCTTGAAAATTTGGGGGGATTTGAGGACTAGGGGTAGCATTTCAATGGACGCCAGCATTATATGGAATAGCAGGGGTCCAAATGTATATTTTACATAAATATCACAATTGTTATTCCAGTAGAGAGAAAACTGGTGCTAGACTGTGGACTTGAAGTACAAATTTGGGGTACATCGGAATGAAACTCCATCGCCCTCCAGGTTTTTTTGTGACTTTTGAGGCCTGTTTTTCCAGGAAAGTTTCTGAATAATAAACACTTTTACTTTTGAGGCTGCATTGTAATAATGTCAATAATCCTACAAGTAATTCAATGATGTGCGGCAAGTTAAAACAAAATGCATCCAGCTTCTATGTTCTCAATAAGAGCAACAGAAGATTCACAGAAGCATTTCAAGGGTTACCACAATAATAATAATTGGGCAGTTGAGCTTTGCTCTAATCCAAAAATCCATTCAGTCACTCTAAAATGTGTAGTTTGCTGCTTCACAGAGACAAGAGGTTCAGGCGAGCGTTTCAATCTCACGTATTAGCTGAGAGAGACTGCCATGTTACTTGGGGGTGGGGGGGGAACCCCGACAAAACAGAAAAAAAAAAGAGGAAACAATAAGCGACATATTAAAGAAAGTTTCTAGTCCTCCCTTAGCTTTCTATCTGATCTTGTTGCAACGGATGTAAAAACACAAACCCACACGCCATGTATACTGTACATGCAGTTACGCACACTCAACATGCAGCTCCAACTCCACGAGTCTCTTAACTCATTCACTCCCAAAGACGTTTTTAAACGTCTTTTCAGACTTGGTCTAGAATTGGCTGGCACTGAATGAGTTAAACAGCTTTGGTGTTTTCACGACGAACAAGGAAAAGCAATTTAACTCTTAGAAATCGTGTAGCACTTTCTGCATGTAAGGTCAGCTGGAGATAATCAATAAGGCAAAGTGTCGCCCCCTCCGCCCCCCCCCCCCAAAAAACAACAAAACTTGTTAGAAAGCAAAACACTGATACATCTAAAGCAATTTTTGTTCCCTTTTAAGTGTTTTTGGAAAAAAAGGCTGGAGTCTAGAAGTTCTTCTATTCTAAAGGCACTTAAAAGAAGACAGATTAAAGGTAGAGATAATCAAGTATGCGGTTCGTCATATCGCTCTCTTCTTTGGACTTGCCACGAGCCATTAAAATTGTCAGTCGCTCAAAAGTTTCCAGCATTTAAAAAAAATAAAATAAAAACAGGCTTTCCTTTGGGCTTTTCCTTACTGTGGTGCTTCAAATGCCAACTGTCGGCTGGAAGAGTCAAGCAGAACCGACTGCAACTTTAAAAGAAAATAGGAAGGCAAGCTCCCTAATATCAAACAGAGTATTTTTCAGCAATCAGTCCTCGGTGGACTTTATATCAAAACGGAAAAAGGTTCCCCGCTCCTGACTGGCATGCTTGCGATAAACGCTCCGAAAATGCTTAGAGTCTGTTGGAATCCTGGAGTTTGTCCTTCTGGGACGCTGCCGTCGCATTCCGGCTCGGCCTTACTGCCACCGAGACGACGAGTCGGCTCCTAGGGGCGACCGAGGGTGGTCCCTCCAGGTTGTCGACGTGCACGGACGTCAGCCCGCTGTGTGAAGCGGATCGCCTGGCGTGAGAGGCCTGCGCAGAAGGCCGCCATTGAACCCCGTCGGCCCTCTCGTGACAAAGGCCCGTTTTGGCGGAGGATCCGGCACTGGCGCTGGGCACCATGCTGCCGCTAGCCGCCGTGCTCGGAACCATGCTGGCGATTTCGTCGGTGGGCGAGCGTCCGATGCTGCCGTCCACCTGCGCTCGGATCTCCGGGGACACGGACAGCTGGTATTGAGGCACGGGGCCGCTGTCGCCACATTTGGGGTAAAGGAAGGTCTTCATCTGCCCTTTCCCCTTGACGTTAACGGTGCCGCGGTAGTCAAAGTCGTAGTCCATGCCGCTGAGCACGCAGTAGCTCTCCTCGCTGACCTGTACGCGGCACTCCACGCCCGTGCTGTCCATGCGAGAGGCGATGTTGACCGTGTCTCCCCAGATGTCGTACAAGAGCTTGGTGGTCCCGATGACGCCGGCGGTGAGGGGCCCGTGGTTGAACCCGATGCGCAGCTTGAAGCCGAAGCCCAGCATGTTCTTGTTGAAGTCGTCCACCACGCGCATCATTTCCAGGGCAAAGTCGAAGAGCGCGCGCAGGTGAGCGTGAGGATGGGCGGCGTCGGCGCACTGCTGAGCGTTGAGGCCCGCCGCCGCCATGTACGTGGCGCCGATGGTCTTGATCTTTTCGATATTGGCGAAAGCGGGCGTCCGCAGCAGCTCGTCAAAGTCGCCGATGAGCTCGTTGAGGACCCGGTAGCACTCCTTGCCGCCTTCGTAGCTCTCTTCATAGAACTCGCTGAAGTTGACGATGCTCGCGAAGATGACGCCCACGTTGTCGTGGTTCTTGGAGTAGCTCTGCGTGACTTTCAGCTGCTCCGCCACGTGGATGGGGATGATGTTGCGCAACAGCCAGTCGGCCTGGTCCCTCATGTTCTGGATCTTGATGCGGTGCTGGTCGGCCTCCACGTTGCCGTGGTAATGGAGACGGTAACTCACCTCAAATTCCCGGTTGAGGAACCAGATGAGGAGGAGGAGCAGGAAAAAGGCCACACAGGCCTCGGGGCCTAGCAGGTCTTTGGGGTGGACAGCGTCTCCATCAGCCTGCATCTCGTATTTGACAGCTGAGCCGTTGACGCTGTCGCTCTGGTTGTCTGACCTGCGGCAGAGACGACGCTCAAAGTCGCTTTAAAATCTCAACCTAAATTTTAAAAAAATCTTCCATAAAACTGTATAAATTCTTATTATTGATGTTTGGTACATATACTGAAAATGTCAGGGTTATTTTTTTCTTTCTTTGTTTTTTGTCCAGTCAGATTTCAGTGTCTGTGTACTGCAACATCAATCTACTCTGACTAGCGCTTTCAGAATCATATGTGATGGCTGATGTAATGTATGATTTAGCAATATGAGCAATGGGAACATTTTGTTAAACCAGTCAGAGTTCAGATTCATCCTCACAGGGCCACAGTGCTGGCCCTTGATGACGTCTGCATTTTTTCGGTGTCCGATTGGTTGGTCAGAGCAAAACTTGTGAAAGACAACTTCAACTAGGAAAGCAAATACAGTCAAACCTCGGTTTTCGTCCATAATCCGTTCCAGAAGGCTGTTTGAAAACCAAAATTGTTCGAAAACCGAAACCACGCTCTTTTTAAAATAAAAATGTTTACTGAACACACAATGGAAAGCAATACGAGGAAGCGTCACTTCCTCGTCTACCCGAAGAAGCGTCAATTCCTCGTGTAAGGAAGGCGAGAGGAGTCAAATGGTGCATTCGAGTGCGCTCAATTTGTTCGAGAACCGAAATTTGTTCGTCATCCGAGGCATAAAAAACTTTCGGTTCTCAAACAAACTGAGCGCACTTGAATGCACCATTTGACTCCTCTCGCCTTCCTTACACGAGGAAGTGACGCTTCCTCGGGTAGACGAGGAAGTGACGCTTCCTCGTGTTGCTTTCCATTGTGAGCAGACGTGTTCAGTAAACATTTTTATTTTAAAAAGAGCGTGGTTTCGGTTTTCGAACAATTTTGGTTTTCGAACAACCTTCTGGAACGGATTATGGACGAAAACCGGGGTTTGACTGTAACTGCAAAATGTAGAGAGTTTTCTGTGTATGGTAAAGCTCTCAAAAAGGTGACCGACTTAACAGAAGTATGAGAATAATAAGAAGCACTGCAATTTCCATTCGCTAGCCAATCGCACAGAACATATAGATAAACAAACAACCATTTACTCACAATCAACAAATAATTTAGAGTCTTTAATGAACAATTTTTTAAATGTGGGAGGAAGCTCGAGTGCCCAGAGAAAATCCATGCAAGCACAGGGAAAATAGACATGCATATTCCACATAGGAAGACCTGAGCCGAGATTCGAACCCAGGAGATGCAGACGTGCTACCGAATGCATCGTCGCTGGTCAATATTTAACATGCGTTTATAATTTTAAACAAACAAACAAACTTACCAGAAAAAAAGATTTGCAGCAACTCTAGAGGAAATAAAACATACAAATTACACATAAAATATTTGTTGTTTATTGGTACAGCAGAAGCGCAGGAGCATGTTTGATTTCTACTTGATTGTGAAAGTGACTTGTTGCTCATGTTGATGACAGAGTGTCCACCAATCAATAATACTGCACTTTTCCCATCCTTTTATATTATGATAATTTTACTTTTTTTAGAAAAGTGATTCGTTTTGAATGAGCCCGAAGTTGTATTGTATCGCTCTTGAGATAATGAACTGTCCATATCGTTCAGCACTAGTTTTTTGGAGGAGACTGGAACAGATGAATGGCATTTTCATTCATTTTGACATGCAAAGATGATTTGAGATACAAGTGTTGCGGGCTGCGGACAATATCAGCCATCCTTCCATACATCCATTACCGGAGCCGATTATCCTCATGAAGGTTGCAGGCGTGTTGGAGCCTATCCCAGCCGTCTTGGGGCAGTCGATGGGGTACACCCTCAACTGGTTGCCAGCCAATCGCAGGGCACACATAGACAACCATTCACGCTCACAATCACACCGAGGGACAATTTAGAGTGTTCAATCAAACTCATGTGCATGTTTTTGGAATGTGGGAGGAAACCGGAGTACCCGGAGAAAACCCACGCAGGCACGGGGAGGACATGTAAACTCCACACAGGAAGGCCAGGGCCCAGAATCGAACCCACAACCTCTGCACTGTGAGGCAGACATGCTAAACAGTCAACCACTGTGCCTCCGTACAATATAATAATAATAATAATAATAATAGTAATAATTATATATTGTTTGTATATTAATAATAATGATAATAAAAATAATTATTATTATTATTATTAGTGGTGTTATTATTATTTATTCAATTATTTTGCAGACGAATACATTAAAACACAGGTGTCAAACTCAAAGCCCGGGGGCCAAATCCGGCCCGCCACATCATTTTATGTGGCCTCCCCGAAAGAAAATCACGTATGTCAACTTGCATGATCCTTGCTAAAAAATGTACTGAAATGTGAAATTGTCCGTTGAGATTTTGCTAAAAAATGATTAAACTGATAACGGCCCTGATGTAACTCAAAAGTGGCCCGTGACAAAAATGAGTTTGACACCCTTGCATTGAAACATAAGTCAAAGATAATGGCTTTGAAAAAAAAAAATGGACAGCTTTTCTTTCTGTTGTAAAGTTAAGAAAGTCCTCAAGCACAGATGTGTATTGTAGAAAAGTCAAAGTTCTACTTGTAAATCATAGCTTTTCTTTGTAAGCGTTTTCTAAATTAATTGGTTATCGAATTTTCTTCTGTCATATATCCCGATAGGCCTCGATATAGGCCGGGTCCAATTTAGTATATTTGCTAAATTGGTGGACAATCAGAGTTCACTTTCAAATTTTAGCCAACTTTGTCTTACCTGCAGGGAGATGTGAAGAGCAGTGAAAGAAGTGCCAGTCCAACTACAGTTGCTAAGCTTGAGCGCATCCAGTAGCTGAGCTGGCAAGAGTTACAGAACTGATGATGGCAATAATGACAGCACAGCAGATGAACATAGTGAACTGGAAGGAAGGAGCAGGGGTGGGGGGGGGGGACAAAAAAAGAGAATGATTATTTGAATTTGGCACACCACTTGCGATGACAACGCGCCTGTCAAGTGGAGAAAATCAAAGTGACGACAGTGTTATGCCGCACCTGAATGGAGTGATGCATATCACAAGTGACGTGGGAGAAAACCGCCAGAGCAGGCAGGGACACCGTGACGGCGCCGATGAGGTGACGCGGCATCCAACCTGACACGGCTTTCATCAGCGTCCGTGTGCACTTCAGAGCGCCGTCCAGGTAGAACGCCACACTGGGAAGGCGAATAACGGGAAGCCAAGAACACTTTGATGGGTGGAACTGAACGTCATCTGTGGTTGTCTCCGATGTTAAATTCATCAGTGTTTATTCGACTTGTTATACCCAGAGAGTCTAAAATAAGAATTCCATATATTGCCTGTCTGTGGATGGAATAGTGTCGTGTCAGTGGCCAAAACTAACTAGAGCAGGGGCGGCCAACCAGTCAGAGACTAAGAGCCAATTTTTTTACTGTGTTACTGTAAAGAGCCACATTACTGTATACCCTTCCCCCCCCCCCCCCCCCGCACGCACACACACGCACACACACTTTTTGCCCAAAGATCGACTTTTGAAGCGACCAACTTCCACCGATCAATCCGATCGTGCATGTACAAGCATACACACACACACACACACACAGGGTTGCCCACCGGTGCACTCGCGCGCATATGCCCACATGCCACGGAGAGCAACAGTCGGAACGGGCCAAAAACGAATGAAAGCTGAAGACACAAACAAATAAATCTTTTTCCCCCCCATTTCCTCCTCCTACCCTTTGAGGTCGACTTGAGACCAGTTCTCTGGCTCCCGGTCGATTGCGATTGACGTATTGGGCACCCCTGCCTTAAAATCAGAGGTAATTGATTTTACCTGACTAGTTTAGCGCTTAGTGCCGTTGTTTGCGCATGAGCGGTGATGCAGTCATCTGATTGGTTGCCCTCTATGTCAATCAAGTAAAGGGATCGATGATAGCCTGATGTAGTACGTTCTGTGTATTTAGCGCCTTTGTTTGAATGGCATCGCCATTGCTGAGTCGTTTTCGACGCTTGTCGTGTGAAAGCCCGGGAGCCGCATTGAACCAGCCAAAGAGTCGCATGCGGCTCGCGAGCCGCGGGTTGGCCACCCCTGAACTAGAGTATTGCTCCGGTGATCAAGGCAGCCGCTGAAAAACATATCCACACCTTCTACCCTATATAGTTATTGTGATTTAAAACAATACTTTATTATTATACAGTCAAACCTCGTTTTTCGTCCATAATCCGTTCCAGAAGGCTGTTCGAAAACCGAAATTGTTCGAAAACCGAAACCACGCTCTTTTTAAAATAAAAATGTTTATTGAACATGTCTGCTCACAATAGAAAGCAACACGAGGCAGCGTCACTTTTTCGTGTAAGGAAAGCGAGAGGTGTCAAATGGTGCATTCAAGTGCACTCAGTTTGTTCGAGAACCGAAATTTGTTCGTCATCCGAGGCATACAAAACTCTGAATTTTTGGTCGAAAACCGAATTGGTCGAGAACCGAGACGTTCGAAAACCGAGGTTTGACTGTATATGTAAACCTATGTGTGGATGAACCGTGTTGAGTCAGTGGCCAAAATTGCATGCGAGTGCATAACACACAATGTGTCTATTGAATGGGGTATTTCATCCATTCATCCATATATCAGTCTTATCTATGAAAGAATCAATCCATCTATTTCCTGAAAAGATTTTCTATCAAACAGACATAAAGGCTGTATTGTCAATTGTCATATCAATTATTTTGCCTTCAACTTTCATGGAAACACAGAATACAACCCACATCTCAACCAGTGAGATTTGGCAGTTGTCTTCCCCCTTAAATTTCGTTTGAACAATCTGCAAGCATTTAAACCACATACTTCCCATTTCCTCATTCAGTAACGTTGTACAATGTGTTTTCTCACCGAATAGCAAATAAGAGAGCCAGGGCCTCCAGCAAGGCAGCCGCGGCGGTCACGGTGAGAGCCGGTGCGGGTAGACTCATCTGGGAGACGATGGGGTGAAGGAAACAAGCCAGCGACAAAGCCAGAAAAACCAAAGAGCACAGCAGCATGTCCAGGAAAGAACTGAACGTTGGGCTGGCGAAAGTCTGCGTCGATGCTGGGGCCTCCACCTGCAACACACCAAAATCCAAATTAGAAAATCAAGTCTGTGTTAGGCAGCCCGGTGGGCCAGTGGTTAGCGCGTTGACCTCACAGTGCAGAGGTACAGGGTTCAATCCCAGCTCCGGCCTCCCTGTGTGGAGTTTGCATCTTCTCCCTGGGCCTGCGTGGGGTTTCTCCGGGTACTCCGGTTTCCTCCCACATTCCAAAAAAAAACAATCACGGCAGGCTGATTGAACACTCCAAATTGTCCCTAGGTGTGAGTGTGAGCGTTGTTCGTCTCTGTGTGCCCTGCGGGACACCCAAATACTGTTAACTACTGCCTGAAGACAGCTAGGATAGGCTCCAGCAACCCCGCGACCCTTGTGAGGATAAAGCGGATCGGAAAATGGATGAATGAAATCTGTGTTAAGATTCACGCATTGGACTTGTGCAGTCAAAGTGCACTTCTGATGTACACCAGCAGAGAGCACTACGGTCTCACAATAAAAGTGCAGCACGTCTCTCATGTCCTGCGGGATATTTCTCTGCCGCAGTCTTGAGAGCGTCGAAGGACACAAAGCCACTGCCAAATACGATCGGGGAACATTTCGACGCAATCGGAGCTTACAATTCACGGATTCACAAAAACACACCGGGTGTCTGACAGCTGTTTGATTCATCAGTCCAAAGACAGCAATGCAAAGCACGCACACAACGGTTACAGACATTCATGACGCATAACACACTCCATTTCAGGGTGACAAGAAAATAAGACTGTGAACTCCCAAACTGTTGGGCTGCAGAAGTGATTTCCAAGGGTTTAAACACACAAGGGTATGGACGCCTCAACAACCACCTGTTCTCTAACAACCCCAAATCAATACTCCCATCTTAAACACACCTAGACAGTGTTTATAAATTTTGAAGCATCTTTGCATGTTTAAAAATGGTGGCATTAAAATGCGTTTTTTTTCTGTCTCTCGATAGAAAGGAGGCACCAGTGGTGCTTAGATAGTTTGGGGATGGCTGCTCTGTGGTATCTCAACAATCTTTATTGTTGATATACTGTACACATTGGACTGGAAGGATTACCAAAACATTTCTTCAGTGTGTGTGTGTTTGTGTGAGAGCTGTGGCTGACAGCAGCTATTTTGTGAGTGACCCCCCCCCCCCCCCCCCCACCCCAGAGTTGCTGTTGCACTTTTCTCCCGGATTGTACTAAACAGTTGGGAAAAAAAGTGAAATGGCGATTGTGGTTGTCCTTCCTCACGTGCCCTTGGAATCTACAAATATGCCATCACAACCCCTAAAATACGACACACTTAAAAATCTGTGGATAGCGGTGGCGTGAATTATGAATGAACTTATTTGCATTTAGTTTTTCTTTTTTATTCCCTAACTTTCCTATTTGCTGCGATTGGCTGGCAAACCGGTTCAGGGTGTCCGCCGCCTACTGGTTGAAGACAGCTGGGATAGGCTCCAGCACGGCCCGTGACCCTTGTGAGGATAAAGCGGATCAGAAAATGGATGGATGGAATTCTCCTATTTATTGTTCGGTGTCTGAGCGATAAGAGCATCACTGTGGTGCCATATTAAGGCAACTATGTTGAAGTGAATTGGTGCGCTAGACAAAACACACAATCCACAATTGTGTGGTCTCCGTTGGCAGTTCTCAACATTTTTTTAGAGGGGTGGGAATATAAGCCTGATTATAAGACGACCCCCTCTTTTTCAAGACTCAAGTTTGAAAAAAGAGTTTTTGAACACCAAATTAATTTTTATACAGAAAATAATTACAGTACATCTGAAACAAATGATTATAACAATATATTTGAGAGAAAAAGCATGTTATTTTGCCTCATTCAAATCTTAATATCTAAACATTTAAATATGTCAACTAAAGTGCAATCACATTCGTAAATGAATGGCTTCTGGTTTTTGAAATGTAAATGACATCATAACTTCTCCTCAGCTGCCGGTCAACCTGGCCGATCTTCGACCCACTTTTCTCCAGATTGTCACTACGTTTCTCCATTTTCTGTTATCTCTTCTATTATTTTCTTCTCTTTTCCTTCTTACCGCTATTTTTATTTTTCTTCTTCTTCGTGGCAGGGTTTCACTTTGGCCTGGGGAGTCAAGTTCAACATTCGTTTCAGTGATATCTGGCGCCATCTAGTGTTGTGAATGGGTATAATGTCTAGACCCCGATATAAGACGACCCCCCCTTTTTCAGTCTTATTCCAAAAGAAAAAACACCGTCTTATATTCGGGCCAATACGGTACTTGTAGATTTTTGTTATTCTCTACAATTAGGGAACGCGGTATAGCAAGGGAACACCGAACCCCAAATCTCCTCAAAACGGGCTCATTTTAAAAGCAAGCATTTGTCAAAAGAATCTAATAAGAAGCGTGGGTGTGGGACGACTTTAACAAGGAAACAAACGCACCTCCTCTTGGTAGCTTATCTGGTAGGCAGACTCCAGGCTCTTATCCAGGAAAGTGAGGCACAGTTTGTTAATGGGCGGTCTGTAGAAATAGTCCTTCATCAGGCTGTCAAAGAAGGACAAATCGGTGCAAATGATCTCCAATGTGCCCTCCGTAGAGAGCAAAGTGACGTTAATAACACGCATTTCTTTAATGGCCTAGGAGGCTTTTTGCCTGTCCTCACCTGTCTCCTTTAATGACGTCCACAAAGTGGGCATCACTTCTCTCCCGGAAGTTCTTGGAGCGCAGCGGGACGAGCGCCGAATGGTCCATGCCCAGGGACCCTCGGACCCACGTCTTCTTCTCCTTCTCCTGCAGCATCTCGCACAGCGACGTTTGGCTGTTGTTAAGAGGTTCCAGCCGGGGATTCAGCAGGCCGTTCAGAGCTTTTGAGCCGCGGCCCGCAGATACCCCCGTGGAACTCTTCAAACCCAAAATGTCCTGAGGAGAGACATTATAAGAACTCCGAGGCCGTCTTCACAATAAACAGTCGAACTAGCAGTCTAACCTTGCCGTTACTGGTCTTGTGGTCTTCATGGCAGCCATTGTTCACATCACCTTCCTCCAGCACCTTCTCATCTCCTGGTATGAGGACGACACTGCAGGATGGACACGGAGGCTGCAGGGAGGTCGAAGAGGAAAGAGATGGAGGCTTTAATTTGCATTTGGTGAGCCTAAATGCTGCGAAAAAAAGTCATTCTATCCATAGGGCGAGATCCTTCACCACACTTCAATTTATCTGACATACATCTGACAGTTGATATGCTCCGGTCGATACTGCTGTTTTGGTTGGTGATTGACCAAAAAAGATGGTTTTGGTGGTTTTGAAAAAAGAAATGAATGATGAGGCTACTGTTTGGTTCATTCAGTGCCATTTGCTTGCTTTAACGCTCTCAACATCAAAAGAAAAAAAAAAAATCCAACTTTAGATCTGATGATATAGATATTGAACAACTCAAAATGCGGACAGGCCCAACTAGGCCAACTTTTTTTTTTTTTGTATTTCATTAATAATAATAATAATAATAATAATAACAATACATTTTATTTGTTTTATTTCTACTCGACCTCCTGATTAGCATAACGGCACTAAAAGTTATTAAGCATACAACTGGAAAATAATGAACTCGAATCACGTCTACCATGTTGACATCAAGCCCATTATTGTGATTCATCCAGAAATTGTATTTTAAAAATGAACTTAATCATTTAGAAAAAAAACTCCAAATCAATAACTTGGGTGACAGGACTGAGCCAAGATATTAATTCCCCCAGTCAAAGTCGATACATCATCCACTATACAGGAAAAACAACTGAGCGAAGTTCCTTTTTGGCCTTCCAGTACCTTGCAGAGGATTTGGATGATGCAGTTTCTCGTGGACCATCTAACTTGTGGATTATCCCTAAATTTTTAAGAGAGAATAATGTTTAACGGAATACATTTTTGATGATAGAGTAACACAAATACCGTATTGGCCCGAATGTAAGAGGGTGTTTTTTTGCATTGAAATAAGACAAAGAAAAAGTGGTGGTCGTCTTATATTCGGAGTCGAGGCATTATACCCATTCACGACGCTAGATGGCGCCGGATATCATTGAAGCAAATGCTGAACTTGAGTCCCCAGGCCAAAGTGAACCCCTGTCACGAAGAATAAAAATAAAAATAGCGGTAAAAAAGAAAAGAGAAGAAAATAATAGAAGAGATAACAGAAAATGGAGAAAAATAGTGACAATCTGGAGAAAAGTGGGTCAAAGATCGGCCAGGTTAACTGTCAGCTGAGGAGAAGCCATTCATTTACGAACGTGATTGCACTTTAGTTTACGTATTTAAATGTTCAGATATTAAGATTTGAATGAGGCAAAATAATATGCTTTTTCTCTCAAATATATTGTTATAATCATTTGTTTCAGCTGTACTGTAATGATTTTCTCTATAAAAATTAATTTGGTGTTCAAAAAGTCTTTTTTCAAACTTGAGTCTTGAAAAAGAGGGGGTCGTCTTATAATCAGGGCCGTCTTATATTCGGGCCAATACGGTATATGTCTTGAATTATTACATTACATATCATCGGGAGGAAGCTTGAGTGCCAAACTCTAATTTTAGGAAGCCTAAGCAAACAGTGCAAATTTTCGAGTGGTCAAGGTAGTTTAAATCAATCACTGAAATTAGTTCAATACTTTTGCTTCCAAAAACAAGTGTGACACATCTAATATTACGGTGCATTTGTACATTTTATTTCCTGGGGTCACAAAAGGTGTCATGTTCCTGTTCTTGTTTTCCCCAACAGGTGGCAGACTGGAGCCCATTCTGCTGTGTGCACACCTGCTGCCAATTTTATCATTAGGCAGCCATGTACCATATTGGCCCGAATATAAGACGGCCCTGATTATAAGACGACCCCCTCTTTTTCAAGACTGAAGTTTGAAAAAAGACTTTTTGAACACCAAATTCAGTTTTATACAAAAAATAATTACAGTACAGTCAAATCTCGGTTTTCGTCCATAATACGGATTATGGACGAAAACCGAGATTTGAGGTTGTTCGAAAACCGAAACCACGCGCTTTTTAAAATAAAAATGTTTACTGAACACGTCGGCTCACAATGGAAAGCAACATGAGGAAGCGTCACTTCCTCGTGTAAGGAAGGTGAGAGGAGTCAAATGGTGCATTCGACTCAGTTTGTTCGAGAACTGAAATTTGTTCGTCATCCGAGGCATAAAAAACTAAAAATTTTGGGTCGAAAACCGAATTGGAGAATCGCGACGTTCGAAAACCGAGGTTTGACTGTACATCTGATACAAATGATTATAACAATATATTTGAGAGAAAAAGCATGTTATTTTGCCTCGTTCAAATCTAAAGTGCAATCACATTCGTAAATGAATGGCTTCTGGTTTTTGAAATGTAAATTACATCATAACTTCTCCTCAGCTGCCGGTTAACCTGGCCGATCTTCGACCCACTTTTCTCCAGATTTTCACTACGTTTCTCCATTTTCTGTTATCTCTTCTCTTATTTTCTTCTCTTTTCCTTCTTACCGCTATTTTTTATTTTTCTTCTTTGTGCTACCGCTATTTTTATTTTTATTCTTCGTGGCAGGGGTTCATTTTGGCCTGGGGAGTCAAGTTCAGCATTCGCTTCAATGATATCTGGCGCCAACTTACGTCGTGAATTGGTATAATGACTAGACCCCGAATATAAGATGACCCCCACTTTTTCAATGCAAAAAACAGCGTCTTATATTCGGGCCAATACGGTATTTAAGGACCAAACAAACATTCAGCAGTTTGTCTGGGTATTGTTGACCTTGCTGTTGCTCAAGTGATCATTTTTCTAGACCTCTCGCTCTCGTCGTGTTTGTTCTGGTTCTCTGGGTTCTATGTTTTTCTAAGTATGGTCTTGGTTATTCGGTTTGTTTCGAACCGTGACAAATGGCACCGATTTCACTAAATGGTTGACCAGCTTTTTTTTTTTAAACGTTTTTCCCCCCCTGATGGTAAAAATGAGCTGCATATTTGCGGGAGACATTCATTTGTTGAAGTGAATGAGTAAGACACACAGCATCTGTTAACAGTCGCGGCCACTATTTGTGGAAATACTGCATTTCTACTCCATTAGCAGAGAAACATGGACACCTCATGTATTTGGATGACCATGTCAGCATCTACTTATTTCAAGCTTTATTCGGCCCTTTCATGCGGATGTTGGTACAGTACTTGAAGATCCCCCCGGGTGTCATCCTTGAGATTGGGCCCTAAAGAGTATAAATCGGCATAGAGGGATGGAGGTCATCAAAGGCTGCGCAGGACTTCCTTTTTCCCCCCAGCATGCCTCCATCTCATTAAACTCATTCAGGGGCCCCCTGCTGACTTCACAGTGCCGTCAACCTCCGTCCTGCTCTGATAACGCCACCCCCGCTCCCCCATACCCAAAAATTGAAACGGAAAATTGAAGCGAAGCACGGCGGGAGTGCGCGCAAGCACAAGGGTGAATATTAAAAGCAAAAGGTTCCAAGATCTCTTTTGGAGATGTGTGCGCTCTTGGAATTCAAATGAAAAAATCGAAGTTGAGAAGGAACGAGCAGGATGTGCCCAGGCTCGTTATAGCTTCAATAGCATCGAAGTACGTTTGCGCAACCGTAGCTCCTGTGCTGATTGTTTTTGAAAGCAAGAAACATATTCAGCTTTCATATCACTAAATACAAATTTAAACATAATTTACTCTGTAATGGCAGGCAATTTGCTTCAAGGAAATCAAGTCATGTAGAGTCCGCAGCGGCTCCTCTTGTTGTCTGTTGTCTGTTTAAGAGGGAGGAAATCTCATCTGTGTTGCACATTTGGCAATGAAGTTGTACTTGATACTTGAACGCTCGCAATATCACAACGCTGCATCAGTGTGATGCATTGTGTAATAACATATTTCGTCATCTTAATATTCATTGTTCCCACAGAGTTGAGAGAATGTGTGTGTGTGTGTGTGTGTGTTTGTGTGTGTGTGTGTGTGTGTCGCTACTCCGCAACCGTATATTTTAAAGCAGCAGTGGTTTCAATAGACAGTGGTACCTCTACTTATGAAATTAATTGGTTCTGGAATAATTTTTTTAATTAGATGCGTTTTCCATGTAAATGCCCTAATTTGTTCCAAGCCCCCCCTTACCCCCCCCATTCAGACAAATGTTTCTTAAAGCATGAAAATAAATCAAAATATTTAACAAATAAATTATTTATTATATTAATTATATAAATACATTATTATTAATACTTAGATTATTGCACAATAAATGAGTTGTGCATAATGTAAAAAACAAAGAATAAAGAATAAAAATGATGGTCATTTAACTTTTAACTGTGTCGCTTTTGGCCCTCTTTAGTCCATGTTTTCTCTCAAAAGTGGTTTTTGCCTGGTGTTTTGGAAAGAACTGATCCATGGACATTTGCTTTTTGTCGGCTGTTAACAATCCTTTGGAAAATGTCCAAGGCAAACATCAGCATCGTGAGCGATCGCCCCGACTGGTGAACACTTTTTCTGGGTGATTCACATTTACATAAAACTATCAAAACACCTCATGGCTTGAGGGGTGAATAACGAAGATGCCGCATCGACACATCTATCTAATTACACACAGACACATGCGGTAGGGGTCACTCTTAGCCAATGGGATGCCAGGATGATGCTCGGTAATAGCCAACAGCAGAGCAACTATATGTATGTTGCGTTCAGGAAACTCGGAGCCGCGAAATTTCGTTCGTAACAAGAGGCAATATTTTCCTGTTGAGACGTTTCGTAACTGGAAAATTTTCTATGAAGAGACGTTCGTAAGTAGAGGTACCACTGTACAATGTAATTATTATTTGATTATTTTTGTTCTTTTATTATGGCAGCGACTGTCTATGGAGTTTCCGATCACACCGCTATGTTAGCAAAAGCTGTCAGACTTTCTTCAGATGAAACTATATGGCTCGGATGACCGTACAGATCTTTACATATACAGTCAAACCTCGGTTTTCGTCCATAATCCGTTCCAGAAGGCTGTTCGAAAACCGAAATTGTTCGAAAACCGAAAAAACGCTCTTTTAAAAATAAAAATGTTTGCTGAACACGTCTGCTCACAATGGAAAGCAACACGAGGAAGCGGCACTTGCTCGTCTACCCGAGGAAGCGGCATCACTTCCTCGTGTAAGGAGTCAAATGGTGCATTCAAGTGCGCTCAGTTTGTTCGAGAACCGAAATTTGTTCGTCATCCGAGGCATGAAAAACTCAAAATTTTTGGTCGAAAACCGAATTCGTAGAGAACCGAGACGTTCGAAAACAGAGGTTTCACTCTACTACATTGTTACATTTTATTTTGATTTCTGTGTCAGACAAGGAAAACAAATTCGCATCAATCTTGTAGCAATTGCTACCAGGGCGCTAAGCGCGTGTTCTCTGTACAGCACATGTTCCTGGTCAGCTGTCACATTCACATTTTCTGTCCCACGCCAAGATCCTTATTGATTTCGAATAATTTCCGTTCCCCAAGATCCCGCCAATCTTTGCATTAAGTGGACACTGTCATCTGCCATCGTGTTTCCAATTTTTCATGATGTCATCGTTTACGGACTCTAATGAAGACTGCTGCTGAGGCATTCATGGAAAATTGCTTTTGGCTCCCAATGTAAAAAAAAAAAATCATTTGTTTGCTCAGACCCAATATAATAATGGAAATGGCAAAGGGCTATCTAGTTCTTATTCAGTCCCCTTAAGGGAAGAGAATTGTGTATGCAAACACATTATTCAAGCCTCTGCAACACCCACATAAGCAAAAACTAATAGATGGATAGCCAAGAAGAGTGCACATGAAGCTTCAGTATTGTAACTCAGGCAAAGAAGTGAAAAAGAAAAATCCTACATGACAGATGCTTCCGAACTTCTTTTGAGGTTTTATTATCATTATTTCAATTTTTTTAGCCCACTCACCAGGGGATGGCTGGCGGCTGACGGGGCTCCATCAAAGGAGTGCGCTCCCTGCAAGCAGCACTTCAAATCGGCGTGCTCAGAGGCCGACTGGGAGCAGTTACAAGGAGGGGTTTTCTCCAGTTTCCTTCCAGAAATCAGGTAGGTCCTCAGGCCTAGAATGTTCCAGATGAAGAGATGTAGTGGTTTGACAGTAAAGGTATATGGGGAAAAAAAAGCCAGTGTTTGCCATCCCTGTTATATGCCTTCATATATCATCACACAGTAGATCAATACAGCTGTTGGCTCATTACCATTTCGTATGTGTGGCATATAGGCATGCAACAAAGTCTATAAATATACATGAACACAAGATTAACTCCAACTGTAAGCCCACCCACCATCACTTTATCATCATGTGTTGGATGTGAATGACTAATGAGAATGAGGGGCGTGGTCCAAGATGGAAACAAAGTGATAGATCTGTTGATTTCTCAATATCTATTGTTTTAAAGCATCTCATTTTTGTAATTTTTTTTTTTTTGGGTGAATGACTCGGCAGACAAGTTACACACACACACACACACACACACACACACACACACACACACACACACACACACACACACACACACACACACACACACACACTTGCTCTTCTATTTGTGTCCGGGAACAGAATGAGCTTTAGGTCACTTCCTCATTTGTTTCGTTGCACAATCACAGAGTTAAGAGGCTCGACCCAGCTCGATGTTGACCAGCACAAAATTTGCCATTGTGTACCAAAGAGAGGAAAAATGTTAATATTTGGCCCAAGCTTCTGGATAGTGTAATTAGATACAACATATGTTCCATTATTAAATAACACCAAAGTTCATGTGAGGTGCCGGTATTAATTTTGATGCTATCTTAACCTTCTTGCAGACCAGGGATGTCAAACATGCGGCCCGCAAGGAGGTTCGATTCATGGAGTATCCGCTAGATCTGTTTATTAAATTTCAACATTTTCTTTGTGCTTCTTTAGACCAAAACAAAGGAAATACATTATGTTGGTTATTTATAGCAGAGTATGGTATAACTTTAATGGGCCGCCCCACTTTACATCTACCGAGGCTTTATGTGGCCCACAATGTGAAATGAGTTTGACACCCCTGCTTTATGCCAAAGGGGGTGCGGGCACCTCTGTTGTAGACGTACTGTTGTATAAGACCGTTTTTCTTTTAGGGAGAGCCACATGGCACTTTATCTTCTTTTTTAGGTGTGAAATCATCTGAAACTTTGGACATTTTTCTTCGACACGGAACGGTGTGTGCGTCCATTGAAACATTTGAGGCAGAGATTGTAATCGGATTATCTGAGTTATTCAATAAATAATTAAATAATTTGAGTACTACCCCCCCCCCCCCCCCCTCCCACAAATGTAATTCTTGTTTTCATTCAAACACACATGGGATTCATACTGGAGTGACCATGAGAGCATTTGAGACCTGTGTCATCCCCGGTCTATCAGCATACATTCATTTCCGTCACTCCCATGAGGCATCCCCATATGTATTTTCGGTAAGCACGCGGACTATTCTAAACAGTTCCAACTATTCCAACTTTGTGAGAATAAATTGGCCAAAGTCGTTTCCAACCTCAATTACACACTGAGAATGACCTAAAAACGAAGCTTGTGAGCAGGGCTCTTTAAATCCCAATATCAAAAGCATCTGACGTCACCTCACAGAAGCCCATTTTCACAGGCACACTCTAAAGTCTAAAAGAAAGTGTTTCCGCAAGTGTGGAAGCTTTTATGGATTCGCTCCAAAATGGGACCCGGCAGAAAGCTGTGCAGGTTAAAATAAAACGACCGGTACCATCAATCCTCACAAAGCTGCAGTGTCTGGGTTCCTAAAAAATGCCATCTGCTACAGTGCAAAGTGTCACATTACTTATGTCATGTCATTATTTCATACCTCTGCAAAAGGAAATCTCAAAGTTCTGGGCTCATAAAAAACAGACCTGAAATAATGCAAGTAAGTCTTCATCCCTTAACACAAAATGTTGAAAGAGCCATATTGGACCAAACCCCCCCCCCCCCCCCAAAATAAATATGTCTGGAGCCGGCAAAAATTAAAAGCATTATGTAAGCCTTACAATGAAGACAACACATGCTGTATGGATCTATATTTGCCGACAATCAAAATGACTAAGTTGGCTACAAATACACAATGAGCCTTCATGATTCAATGTTTTTTTCCCTGCAATGCATCCTGTAGAGCAGGGGTGCCCAACCTTTTTTTTACTTTTCTACTTTTCGATCAACCAACCTCCCGAGATCGACCTGTTACCGCACACTTACGCATGCCTTAATGAGCAATAGCCACACGGACGCTAAAATGAACGCGGTATGGGACGCACTTTTGCAGCGTGTTAACTATCATAGCTCATGTGTCGCGTTTAAAATTCTTCCCTCAGCCATTCACATTCCCATTCTTTGCCAGTACCCTCGGTGAATTGTACATGACAGCCACCTGCCTGGCATCCCGTCCTGCTAATAGAAATGTGTGTCACAGGCTATGAAGCAAATCCTCATAGACATTTAATATTCATTCTACACATTTTTAAAGCATTGGAAAACATTAAGAATGTTTGTGTCATGTTTGTCCTCCTACAGAAAACATATTTAAACCAAAAATATATTTCCCTCCCCCATCTTTTTCCATTTTCAAACATTTTTGAAAAAGCTCCAGGGAGCGGCTAGGGCGGCGCTAAAGAGCCGCATACGGCTCTGGAGCCGCGGGTTGCCGACCCCCGCCCGAACAGTTACTCAGAGACTCTGTATATAACCAGAGGAAAAGAAAGTGTCAATTTTACAAAGTTACACCTACGTACACATCCCTGTGCAACTCCTCAGTTGAGTAAGGAAGCGAGAGGAAGGCGCAAGATCATACACTAGCATCAATGGGACGCCCACAGAAGCGTTCCTTCCTCTAACCACCCACACGTATCATTAAACCCGCAGCCAGAAGGGGGTGTGCTATGGAAGCGCAGCGTTGCTGAAGACGGGTCGATATCCAGGAGGATGCGGATTCAAGGAGCGAAGAAGGTAAAGGGCGGCATTGGAGAGCTAATTCCCTGAATCGATGATCCACAATAGCAAAGTAGACATGAGGAGCATTGTCTTAAATATGGAAGCAGACAGACTCTTGTCTGCTCACATAGACTCATCCAGCCAACTGATTTCATTAAGCAAATCCGAATCATCTTTATTGTCTAAAAAACATGCAAGTTATTTGTCTCTGGCAGTATGAGTATTGCAGCAACGAGCAATTATGTCAAAGACGTGTCACATAAGTACAGAGAGCCTTTACGTTATGTAAGGGGAGCGTTTGTGCTGAAGACACCAACCAATGACAACTATGCAAACGCAGGGTCATCGAGCAAAGATAAGGTGACGAGCAGTGCGGCAACTGCGAGACATCTTTGAATGTGTAATGATGCGCAAAGACCTTGAGCACTTCAAAAGTGTTAATGCTGTGGTATATTGATCAACGACAGCAACACAAATATGTAGAGAGCTGAAGCTGCAAGAATCAATACAGGAGATGTACAAAAGTGGCAAACATTTGCAAGGTGCCACTATGGAATTTTGAGTCAACTGTTTCAGGAACTTATGGCAAGAGGGAAGAATCTGCTGGAATGTCTGCTTTTCAGCAATTCTAACTGTCCGTTGCAGTCGGATTTTGACCTTTTTTGTGGCGCCACCAAACCAGTTCGAACCAGACACACTCTGTGACACGCCTACATCTGCACAAGCTTTTTGGTTAGATTAAGGCTTTCGCCATTTTGTTTTTCTCTGTCTCCTATTGTTTTCCTCTTGAGAGAGAGAGAGAGAGAGAGAGAGAGAGAGAGAAAGAGGGCCAGGCATGTTCTCCCCATGCCTGCGTGGGTTTTCTTTGGGTATTCCGTTTTTTTCGCCCACATTCCAAAGACATGCTTGGCAGGGTAATGAGTGTGAGCGCGGATGATTGTTCGTCTATGTGTGCCCTGTGATTGGCTGGCAACCGGTTCAGGGTGTCCCCCGCCTACGACCCGAAGGCAGCTAGGATGGGCTACAGCATGACCCGTGCCCCTTTTGTGAGGATAAATCGGTTCAGAAAATGGATGAATGAATGGATGGGGAGAGAGAGAGAGAGAGAAAGAGAGAGAAAGAGAGAAAGAGAGAGAGAGAGATTTGTTTGTTTACAATGCAAGCAAATTGAGCAGTGCATATATGAATAACAGTCTCTTTTGCAGGTTTTTCTATCAGAGATGGTTTGGTCAATTAGTCACTGATCAAAAACTGAATTCAGCAAACATTTATTGAGCCACAGCAGTCACCGGATGAAAGAAGGGAAGTGGAAAGTTGATGAGAGTATGCGAGCCCTTGCGCTGACGCACATTCTTAAGCCAGCCCTGGCAGGGGGAGCTTAATTCAACTCTGCAGGGGTAACAAACGTGCTCCAAAACTGCCTGGCGTCCAGGTTTCATCTGCCTTAACAGGATGTGAAAAACCTGAGGAAGTCCATCAGTGCGTTACTGGTTGGGAGGGAATGCATTGGCATGCACAGTAAACTGTGGAACGGGCGGTATTTTGCATTTGGGCCTCTGGGACTCAAGAAAGCTGTTCTCCAACAGCCTGCCATGGATCCTGAGAAAACTTGAATACGGAGAAGAAAATGGCCAAAATTCCACGGCGCATTATGCATCTGATAAATACAGTACATAGTAAAAATGTAGATGAAGGGATACAGAGTGTGTTCTGTTATAACTTTCCACCAAGATGAACCAAAATCTGGTGAGTTTGGATTCTTTCAAGTTAATTTATATAACCAACATACTAGAGATGGAAGGATGAAGAAAAAAAATCAATCAATGAACAGACCATTACTCAACTCCACGCAGTTTCATTATATTGAATGACTCAAATGTACCGACCGTTCAGTTGTGACACACTCATGCGGCACTACACCAAACTTAGATGCAAATGTCTGCAGATTTTACAGAAAAACATTTTGAGTGGCGACAGGGGATGCAACAAAAAGGGCATTTGGACCCCCATGGTTTGCAGGTTTTAAAACGCTGTTGGTATCCAATACTGGTCAAATATCAGACATCCGCCGTTTGAGAAAATTACAGATGTTTGCTACCATACTTCTTTTTCTCAAATACTTACACTCTGAGCACTCCGAGTTTGCATTTTTACTGAAAAGCCAGGGACAAAAATTTGAATCCACTTTTAAGTAATCACTTTGTTCCATTGATCTTCTCCTACAGACAGACGCCTTCCTGACAACGACTGAAGTGCTTTTTCTGCCATGGGTGACACAAATTCGTCTGCATGCCGCCCGGCTAACCGAGGACAAGCTCTCGTATTTACAACCCACCGGATGGCGGCTGGAATTGCCAAGCTGTCAGTCGGTAAATTGTAGCTCTGATCAACTGGTCTGAAGAGTCGCCGTAAGACGTTGTTGATTTCCTCCGGGTTCGACATCATCTGAATTCAAACAGTGCTCGGCAGACCTCATGACAGTGCGAAGGAAGGATCGATCAATTCTGTGTTTTTCCAGCTGAGCCTGTGATGCACGTACATTTCTTTTGCGAGTTTCCACCCATGACGACCATGAGCTAATTGAAGAGGATCATTAGCAGCCACCTCTGGGCTTCAGGTGACACAGAGTGCTGCTCTATCAACAATGTGGGAACAATATATAACCTTTCCACTCTTTGTTCCCTGACAATGAGGCTCGGCGTGGTAAACAAGCATATGACGGGTGGCTCCAATATCGCCATTTGCAAGGTCGCTGTAAGCCTCAACGGGCAGAGAGAGAACACGAAGAATGCTAATCATGGAAAATAAATTTTTTATCTGCCATTGGTCTATGCCGGGGGTCGGCAACACGCGGCTCCAGAGCCCCATGTGGCTCTGGAGCCGCGTCTAGTGGCTCCCTGGAGCTTTATAAAAAATGTTTGAAAATGGAAAAAGATTTTGATAGTAGGCTAATATAGCTCAAATAGATATAGATACATGTTGCAGCTCCGTAAAAGGAGAGCTATGGTGTTGTTTTTTTTTAAAACGTCTGCTTCCGACTCCGTGCCTTCTCTCTTCTCGTTTGACTCGAAAGACAGCCTCTGAAAAACGGAAATTGATGATGACTCCACTGACATTAAGAAAAGTGAAAATAATGCACTAAAACAAAAAATCAAGCGAGGAAATCACATTGTTTGGGGACTGCTTGTGAACACACAACAAAGGAATGAATAACAAACAATTCTGAGACAGTCCAGTCTCCTACATACATACTGCATGTGTTTCCTTCATTGTAAGTTTTATAGAAGGCTTTTTTTTTTTTTTGCGGCTCCAGACCTATTTGTTTTTTGGGTTTTTTGTCCTATATGGCTCTTTCAACATTTTGGGTTGCCGACCCCTGGTCTATGCTAATTGATCAATGGTAAATCAATGAAGAGGGTGAAATTAAAATTGAAGAGATGAAAGTTTACTCCCGGGACACACAAAAAGATAAGTCAGCGTCACATCATAAGTATAAATCTATTTTAAGGACACGGTACAGTCATGTGACTGTTTAGGTCACAGGTGTCAAACCCAAAGCCCAAGGGCCAGATCTGGCCCGCAGCATCATTTTGTGTGGCCCGCGAAAGCAAATCAACCAGGTTAACTTCCATGACGCTTGCTAAAATCTGTACCAAAATTTCAAGTTCTCATATGTAATAAATAGGCATGTTGAGCTATTGGAAGCATTTTCTTCTTTTACATTATTACATTACCTTGAACAACAGACAAACTACTCTCCTTGATTTTTGATTTCAAAATCTATTAATTGTGTACTTTAAATGTGATAATACGAGGAGGTGATTCATAATGGCCCTCTGAGGGAAACTGTGACTACAATGTGGCCCGCGACAAAAATGAGTTTGACACCCCTGGTTTAGGTAGTACAGACAAAGGAGTCTGGTCGAACGGCTAATCAACTGTTATTAGGTTTCATGGGTAATCCAAAATCATTTGGGCTGGGAGTTAGTTTGGACTTCCTTGCTCTCATCAGTCCAAACGAATTTGCTCTAAGCCTTGGACACAAGGCATTTGGTCTGAAGGGTAGTTCCAACAGTGCAGATAGTCTCGCACACTGAGCTTTTGCTTGCGTGGCGTTTCCCCGGTTGGTCCACCAACCTTTCCAAAACAGACAGCTTGTGAGTATGAACAGTTATTTGTCTGTACAGGTATGCACTCTCATGATCCAGTCTTGTTTGCTTTGTTTTTTCAGTCTCCAGCTGCAGAGGGAGCGTTCCCTCACAAGTCGCACTTGTCTGGAATCTGGCCTCGTTACCTGTCGGCTTTAAAAGCCATGCCATGCCGACAACTGGTTGTCAGATTAGCCTTGCTCATGACTCTGTCTCCAAGTGCCTAATTTTCAAGGCGTTCTTGACATTTTTCCTCAGAGCTTTGCCCTGTTAGTTCTAGTGTTTTTGTTCTTGTATTCTCAGTTTTGTTCATCGTGTTTTGGATGTTCTTGTCCTTTAAGTTGACAAGCAATTTTCGTTTATACCATTCTTTGCCTTTTGCAAGCGCTTTTTGTTTGTGCTTTGTTATCCTTGTCCTCCGTTGTAATTTGTCGGTCTTGCGTTTTTGTTAATAAATATTTTTGTGATCAAAACTTCTTGCCTGTGTATACGCTTTTGGAATCCTCAGAAGCTGACATGCACCCTTGATTGCAGAAGCGTCCTGGATAAATGGCGCAAATTACATGAAGTCACCGGGGGTAGACTCCAGCTCCTCCGTGAGCCTGAATCGGTAGTGCTCCAAAATGGATTGATACTTGCTCGAGATTTCATTGGTTCAAGGCTCCATCTTAAGCCATTCGACGCAGGGCCCAGTCCCAAGACAGTTCCCGACAAAGCATGCATGAACACAGCACCATTCTGCCTTCCTACCCCAAGCCTATTCGCACACTGATGATACAGCATCAGGAGCATTTTGGCTTTCAAGATCTTCCTCAAGCACACTTTGACAAAACCTGATGGGAAATTCGGAGCTGAAAAAGCCCTCCGGTTGACGTCTCTTGGCATTAGATCAAAGGGTTCACAAATTCCAGGGAAGACTCTCGTCACAAAGCTTGCTACTAGAGAATGCAAATGTCCAGTGGCAGACAGGCTGAAGGAGCGATCAAACAGCAGTCTTGTTCGACAAAGCCCGCTGTTTTATCGACGCGCAGCAATCCACCCTGAACTCCTTCCTATGCGGACTTTGTTGCAGTATATCAATTGTTTGATTATCCTGATTAACCATTTTTACAGTTTTAGCTGCAAATATAATCAGGAATCAAGCTTGGTTGTATGTGTGAGAGCATTTTTAACGCTCAGCCAAAAAGCTCCTGGTTCTTTATCACACAAACAACACCTTTCGTTTGATCCGAACAGCCAAAGCTATGTATACTGGGGAAATTTATTCTTAAAGCAGAAGAGGACAACAGCCAGGGACGCCAAGCTGACACAACTGCTTAAATCAGCACAAAAACAAACAAAAACATGTCGTGCCCTGAATCATCTGATGATGGCAGGCTTCTGCAACAGGGCGAGGTACAGGAGCAGAAGGGCAGTGGAGCAGGTGGCACGGAGAAAGAGGGGAATCTGGCCAGTTGGCACCCTCTCCTTTGCACCGGGATGGGATATATGGAACATACTCTCCTTGTCTGGGGAAGAGCAACGAGAAATCTGCCTTGTATGATAGACACCACTGCGCTATGCTTCACGGCGGAGAGAGATATGAGAATGGAATTTAGGTGTGATTGAGCAGTCACTGAGAGAGGCGAGAGTGACAAAGTCGAATGACGCAGGGAAACTGCGGTATACTCTCAAGAGGAGAAAAATTCCTTCCTGTCAGAAGGCATTGAAATATACGTCTGCATTTTTTATAAGAACTCACCAGGGGACTGTCATTTCTGACAGCCAAAGAGGTGCGGTGAATTGCCGTGACTATCCTTAGTCAAGACTGATCCGGGGGGATGAGCATTGACCTTCAGCTTTATAGCTCCTGCTGGGCCCAGCTTCTTTCGCTCCATGGTAAGCAGAATCATTCCCAAACTCAGATGTCAGAGGACATTAGGCACGAAGAGACATTTCAGAAGCGAGACAGCCAAAACAAACCGACTGAATGATGCACAACGGGGGATGCTTAACAGTTTTCTCCTTTTACTACCTGTATGAACATGCCTTTCAACAGACTGTAGACTAGAGGGAACAAATGTTGCTACCTTGTGACCGGGATGTGAGCGTCTGCATCAAACCGCAAACGGATTTGCAACAGATGATACCAAGACTATAAAACCCCCCATCCATAAAATGCCAAATGCAGAACAACAATACTGCCCTAATTTTACATGTTTGCCCTTTTAAAAAAAGCTAATTATGTTTGAAGGGGCACCTTCACAAGTGACTGAGAAAGGTTAAAGGTGAACAGGCATCATTTCTGCCTGGTTCCCTCATGTATTACCACGTTGACAATAAAGCTGAAAGCTGTGCCAAAAGAGCAACGGCGAGGCACACTATTCGTCGTGTTGTTGCTGCTCGAGTGTCCTTGAGCAGGACCTTGAACTCTTAATTGACGGCAGCCTCCCTTTGCATAAATGTGGCGGTGGCTGAATTAGAATCTGCACTCCAAATTTCTGTAACGTGTCCTCCTGTGACCATTAAATTGTATTTTTCCCGATTCAAAAGCATCGCGGTAGACCTGCATTACATTAGGTGCTACTGAGAGCAAAAAGGGAGACAAGCTCAAGAAATAATATTGTCGGCGTCATGTTGATATCGCCATTATTTTTCGGTTCATTATCCCACTTTGCGATCACCCTACAAGAATATTCAAATTTTTGCAGAACCACTGAGTGTTTGGACTGTTCCAACAAAGAGTTTCGGCAAACAGTATAATACAATCGCAATTCAAATTGCTTGCAAACTAGCCATGCCATCAGGCACACGCTCAGCATTTTTCGCTGCAGGATAACAGCAGCGTGAAGACTTAGTCACTCAGCGGCCACAAGAGTAATGTACACACTGTGGCAAAGCTAATTTGATCAAGGCTAAAAGACTTTCTTCTTCAGCCAGCCAGAGAGGTAAGACACTGGAAGGTGACCTGACAGTTGGCGCTGTGTAAACACCACTTTGGACAAAGAAACAGAAGGAAAAGTCTGGCTTGAGCTAAAGGCAAGTGCTTCCGAAACTCCAAGGGCAGATCAAGACCCAAATTTGGAACTGTGTTCCTTCTGGGTGGGCTATTATAATTTAACACAAGCAGAAGACAAGAATGTCATGACAATCACGACAATTGCACTGAAGAATCCATCCATCCATCCACCCATCCATCTTCCGACCCGCTAATCCTCAGAAGGGTCGCGGGGGATGCTGGAGCCTATCCTGTCATTTTCAGGCAGAAGGTGGGGGACACCCTGAACCGGTTGCCAGCCAATCGCAGGGCACACAGAGACTAACAACCATCCGCGCTCACACTCACACCTAGGGACAATTTAGAGTGTTCAATCAGCCTGCCATGCATGTTTTTGGAATGTGGGAGGAAACCGGAGTATCCGGAGAAAACCCACAGGGCACGGGGACCACACAGGAAGGCCGGAGCTGGGATCGAACCAACGATCGCTGCACTGTGAGGTTGACATGCTAACCACTCGACCACCGGGCCGCCTGTTTCGGTACTTGTCAAATTCAACTGCCTGCGCCGCCTATTCTTTCGTGTCCGACCCGATATCCAGTATGCGCATGATCTTAAAGGGCTCTTCACTGTGAAGTATTGCCACGGCTGACATCATACCGAAAACTCATTCCACTTGCACATTGAATCTCATTTGCCTTCCCCACTTGTGTGAAACTCCTCGCCCGTGCACATTCATCTGAATGCTAATGCCACTCCCCCCCCCCCGCCTCCCAACACCACCACCAATTTCATCTCATTCATCACCGTCACCATTTCTGCATATGGCCCAAGTCCACACTCCATATTTGCTAAAAAAATGAAAGGTTACAGCATTTGCCGGTGGGGCATGTAATTACCGATATTTTCCCACTGAAGTCCAAATGTCAAACTCTAAATGGAAAAGTGCAGTCGGGGGAGAATGAATTCCAAATTCCTCGGGCCGTGGCCACAAGCGAACAATTCAATTGTGAAATTAATGTGCATACGCCGCCCTCAGTTTCCGATGGCGTCCTACGGTGACCTGAATCCGTCACTTGGCTATGCTGTTACAGTCGTAAATTAATAAGTAATACTTTCATTAATATTTACATCAAAAACATTCTAAGCCATATATATATATATATACTTAAAAGAATCAAATGATAAAAAGCAGTAACTGACGGTGCTTTCTCATATTGAGCGTTGGAAAAAAAATCCTTCATTGCGCATCGTTTGTAACCTTAAAATGTCAGAATTACAATTTTGATATGAAAAACACTTTATGCCAGGGATGTCAAACATACGGCCCGCGGGCCGGAACCGGCCCGCAAGGAGATTCGATCAGGCCCGCAGGATAATTTAAAAGTGAAAAAATTCATAAGAGACACAATTCATGAAGAGTCTGCTAGATCTGTTTATTAAATTTCAACATTTTCCTAATGTTCTTGTGCTTCTTTAGACCAAAACAAAGGAAATACATTATTTTGGTTATTTATAGCAGAGTATGGTATAATTTTAATGGTCCGGCCCACTATACATCTAGCGAGGCTTTATGTGAAATGAGTTTGACACCCCTGCTTTGTGCCAAAGGGTCTGCGGGCGACAAGTCGGCGCTTGTCTGCATTGGTATCCCATTAAAAGAAGAAGATTGATTAAAGAAGTTGAAGCCAGCTTTTCCAATCTTGTACTCGCTGTTGCTCCTCACTCAGATGGATGAAGAGGCTTCAGCTTGGATTTGACAAAGACATCTCGCTGTATAATTAAGCAGTTGTTGCCGTCACATTGCAAGCCATTCCCCTGCCAGACTTTTTTTTTTTTGTCTGCATGTGAGTGAAACAAACAGCTGTAAATCAAGTTCTCTTCTATATGTTAAACAGACCCAATTTGAATCATGACAAAATCATTCTGCCTCATTTTCCAAAGCGGTTTCCTGTGTGCTGGTGGGAAATGCAGGCACATTTACGACTCATTTTGTCTACTGACATCTTGACAAGGCATGACGGATTGTAGTTTCAAATACCCCACTTTGGGCAAATTGCTATGGAGGAATTAACGTGGCAAAAATGGCCGCTTCAAATCATAATGGCCAACTTGGTTGTCAGGGCTTGGGTTCTTTTGAAGGCTTTTTCGTGCCTCTGAATTTCATGATCAATCTGTAAAACTGCTTTGGTGTTTGAGCCTCGTTTCATATGGAGTAATTTCATTTAACTGCTGGCCCTTTTTTTGGCATGGGAGAAACTTTGCCCAACAGCCTCGCTGCTTTTATTGGCATAAAAACTCATTTGTACGTGCCTTGCAAACAAACAAACAAACAAACCGCCCTCAGCATTTAACACCCCCACAGCAGTAAACACAGGGAGCCTTTCATTAGGAAACGGCCACAGCGTAGCGGGGGTGGGAGTGGCGGGTGGATCGGTGCGTCAGGCCACCTTATTTAAAGAGTAGGAAAAATTGAACCTGAGGCCTTTTACTTGCAGGACACGGCCATGGATGGTCTGCATAAGTGCTAAATAGAATTGGAACATGGGCGCAAAGTGTAAGTCATCAAAGGTGAGGGAAGGACCTCTGCTGGGAATTTTTCATCAGGTCCTTGGCACACACGCACACATACACACGGGCAGTATATCAGGAAGAAGTCCTAAGAAACGACAGCAAGGGGGCCGACGAGCGACTGAATGTGGACGGGGGAGTAGCTGACAGCTGGAAGGAGACACAGGAGAGCCGTTCCATGCTGTTAACTTCTATCAATCCATCCATTTTTCAAGCCGCTTATCCTCACAAGGGTCGCGGGCGTGCTGGAACCTATCCAAGCTGTCATTGGGCATCAGGCAGGGAACACCCTCAACTGGTCGCCAGTCAATCGCAGGGCACACAGAGACGAACAACCATTCGCGATCACACTCACACCGAGAGACAATTTAGAGTTTTCCATTAACCTCCTATGCATGTTTTGGGAATTTCGGAGGAAACCGGCATACCCGGAGAAAACCCACGTAGGCACAGGGAAAACATACAAACTCCACACAGGAAGGCCGGTGCCGGATTCGAACCCTGCACCTCTGCACTGTGAGGCCGGCGTGCTAACGAGTCGACCAATGCTGTCAACTTGTTATGAGGGCAACGGCAGTCAACAAGACACATCGTCACAAACGCCAGCAGGCTCTTCTTGCTGAATTTGAAAAAGAAAAAGACGCTGTCCCTTCCATTCATCCATCCATCCATTTTCCGAACCGCTTCATCCTCACTAAGATCCCAGCAGTCTTCGGGCGTAGGCGGGGGACACCCTGAATCGGTTGCCAGCGCAGGGCACACAGAGACGAACAACCATCCACGCTCACACTCATACCTAGGGACAATTTAGAGTTCTTGCTGGAATGTGGGAGGAAACCGGAGCACCGAGAAAACCCACGCAAGCCCGGGGAGAACATGCAAACTCCACACAGGGAGGCCGGAGCTGGGATCGAACCCGGTACCTCTGCACTGTGAAGCTGACGTGCTAACCACTGGACTACCGGGCCGCCCCCCTTCCATTCAGAGATTTGTTTTTCGAAACGTGCAGACTGATGACTATGTTGTACTCTGTCGTGGAGAAGGGCATGGCTAAACGCACTTTGGTGTCAGGCATGAGTCCCCCTCGACCACACGTGATTCAAAACTTAAACCCATTTGTTCTCACCAGAGGTTCGAAGGCCTAATATGCCTTAGTTAACAACTTAGTTATTTCGATAAGGCCCACGCTTGTTCACTTCCAAGCTTGCTGGTGGCCAGCAACTCTTCTCTCAACGACCCGGTCTGATGTACAGCTATTTTCATAATTCAAAGACATCTGGATGTGCATGCATCAGAAAGATGTTAGCTGAAGTACCAAAAGAGGATCCGCCCACAGCATTTGAGAACAGAGAGGATAGCTTGATTTTTGACTGTTTGGAAGCCCTGTTTAATGTATTTGCCTGGGTTTTTTTTTTCAAATTTGAATTCACTCTGCAGGTACTTAAAAGGTTAACTGGGGAGTTTTATTTTTAAGCTCTTTGAGCGGCATCAAGCATCTTCAAGAGCCAATAATCACCACCGAGGCCCTCCAGGTCCTTTTCAGGCCCAAATTAAGTGAATTTCAGTTTAATGATTTGCTCAACACCAACTCCATCCTGAAAAGGGCCCAGCAGAGGATGTACTTCCTGAGGCTGCTGAGGAAGCATGGCCTGCCACAGGAGGTGCTATGTCAGTTCTACACGGCAGTCATTCGAATCAATCCTGTGTTCTTCTATCACGGTTTGGTTTGGGGCCGCCACAAAAAAGGACAAAATCCGACTTCAACGGACAGTTAGGACCGCGGAAAAAATCATTGGCACCGCCCTACCCACTCTTGAGGACTTGCACACTGCAAGAATCAAAACAAGGGCACGGAAAATCCTACCGGATCCACCGCACCCTGCCCACCACCTTTTCCAGCTACTATCCTCAGGCAGGCGCTACCGATCCATGCGCACCAAATCAAGCAGACACTTAAACAGCTTCTTCCCTCTAGCCATTAACTCCCTAAACAGACACTGACGTGTACTCCACCGCACCAGAAACTTTAAAGCGCTCAAGGATATCTGCACAATTGCACACTTCTTGTACAACAAATACTGCTACTGGTCACTTTAAAATGGTTCAATGATTTTCTGCACCAACTGTACAACTGTTATAGTATTGTATTCTACTACTGATCACTTTAGCTCTGCTTGATACTTTGCACATTGTCTCACAGTTGTCACTGGGTGGTACCACCGCACTACGGTTCACTTACATTACGAAATGTCCTTCCATACTTATTTGTCATGTCCTTGTTTATGATGATACTAATGCAGCATGTTATACCGGAGACAAATTCCTTGTGTGTTCTACATACTTGGCCAATAAAGATGATTCTGTGTCATGGATCTGTTTGTGACCAACAAGTGGCACTGTGAGGCTCTGCCTGCAGCTGCACACCTGTTGGTCATTGTGTAATTAGTGCCACTTTAAAAGACTTGATGCCCGACCACTCAGAGTCGGGTCATTGTTTGTTGCTCTTTGCTGCTGTCATGTTTGTTTGTTATGTTTAAGTCATGTTTTTGTTTCTGCCATGGTTTTGTTTGTTACTTTGGATTTGTTTTGTTCTTAGGACTTTGTTTTGGTTTTAGTTTTCTCTGTTTTTAAATACAATTTGTCAACTACACCCTGCTCCTCCCTCTTGCCTGCTTTTTGGGGTCCACCACCACCTCGCAACGTGACAGAATGACCCGACCACCTGGACCCAGCAGGTACAAAGGACTTTTCCCTATTCCACCATGTGCCTGGCGGAGCACGTCTGCGGCCGACACCCTTTTCCCCTTCAGGCAGCGCTGGTGATGCGGCTGTCCTGTTTTTGTCTCGTCAAGCCGCATCTACGGTGGGCCGAGCCCCGTCCGCGTCCACGTTGAGCCGAGGCTCGTCACGTGTCTGTTCGAGCTGAGTCACATTCACGTTGATGACGAGCTATGCCACGTCCACGCCCACGTCAGGCCGAGCTCCTGTTCACGTCAGGCCAAGCCCAGCCAAAGGGTTGCCGTCGCTTCTGGTTCCTGTTCTCCGGCGAGGCGAAGGTCGCCGTCGCTTTTGTTCCTGTTCCCTGGCGAGGCAAAGGTCGCCGTCGCTTTTGTTCCTGTTCTCCGGCGAGGCGAAGGTCGCCGTCGCTTTTAGTTCCCGTTCCCCGGCGAGGCAAGCCTTTTGGACAACTTTGGGACATCTGGGATCTGTCCCTTGAGGGAGGGGTACTGTCATGGATCTGTTTGTGACCAACAGGTGGCACTGTGGGGCTCTGCCTGGAGCTGCACACCTGTTGGTCATTGTGTAATTAGTGCCACTTTAAAAGACTTGATGCCAGACCACTCAGTGTCAGGTCATTGTTTGCTTGTTAGCGGCTGTCAGGTTTGTTTGTCATGTTTGTTCCGGTCATGTTTCGTTTAGTGATAGTTTTTGCTTCAGTCATGGTTTTGTTTGAGACTTTGGATTTGTTTTGGTTCTTAGCACTTTGTCTGTTTAGGATTCAGTTTTCTCTGTTTTATTAAATACAATTCGTCAAGTTCACCCTGCTCCTCTCTCCTGCCTGCGTTTTGGGGTCCACCACCACCTCGCAACGTGACAATTCTGATTCTCAACGTATTATCGGAGCTTTTGTGCTCATTCAACAACATCGTCAACATGGATGGGGCGGGACACAGAAAGCAAAACACAGCAGGTTGAAGGGTACAGTTTCACAAACAGAATGTTTCTCAACCAAATAACTCACGGCAAAGAACGCACTTTGCAAACACCATCGGTCCCTCCGTGTTCGGACAGTGCATAAGTGCGCGTCAGGGTGGACCGGCTCCCCCTTGTCATCCCCCCCTCATTCATAATTTACAGAGCCATTTATCACACATGCACACTCTTCCTGCCGTGCGCATTAATGACTCACTGCAGCCGCAAACATTGCCGGGGTGGGGCTGCACGAGTGGGAGTTGGCATCTAAGTGCAGAATCTAAGCGAAGGCATGCAGGTGAGTGGGCGCTGGGCTTCTATGGATTGTGTGTGCATGTCACCTCCAGAGCAAGAGAGCTATCCGTCACGATCAGTAAAAGCTACCGTGCGTGTATGTGTGCGGTGACATTTTCTGCGCCCTTGATCACAAAAGGAGAAAAGCTTAGGCTGTGTCAATGAGTCATGATCGCCATTTATCCGGCGAGCATCTTCAAGGCCGCGAGGTGAGCTTGGCAACATGTACGGTTCAGGTCACGCCGCTGTCAACCTCACGAGTGCATCGGGGAGATAGCGACATCGCGGGAAAGGAAGCGGCAGATTGGTTGACAATTCTTTCATAACTTCAAAGTTGTTATTGATTGTATGAAAGACCAGGGGTGTAAAACATACAGCACGCGGGCGGGAACCGACCCCCAAGGAGGTTTGATCCGGCCCGCGGGATCATTTAAAAGTGAAAAAAAAAATGCATTAAAGACACAGAATGAATATTCTAAATAAAATGTATTTCGTGGAATATCCGCTAGGGGGCACACTGTTGATCACAGTCGAAGACAACATTGTTTTGATCGGGGAAGAAAACAGCAATCTTAGTCTGTCACTGAGATAGACCCAACGCAGCAAATGATATGAAAGCGCCAATCAATGCTTCTTGAGAACAAAACAAAAGAAAGACATATTTTTGTGATTCATAGCACAGTATGGTATAATGTTAATGGTTCGGCCCACTTGACATCTACCGAGTCCGTATGTGGCCCACAATGTGAAATGAGTTTGACACCCCTGCTTTAAACAGAGTTTATCGTATGACTTAGCCGGAAGCGTGTGCTGCAATGGTGAGAAAATACAACAGAGGTTCATGTAATGAATGGTAAATCGTATATAAAAAGCCACTGCCATTCAACGAGAGTTGTGTGATGAGTAAGCATTTATAAGTTGTAAAATAAATGATCACTTTGCCATCGAAAGTCCTTTCTTAGTCTTTAAAATTAAAAACATTAGCATCAGTCACTGTTCCGGTTGACATGTGTTGTTTTTTTTCCCTCCAAAAGCTAGATTTATCTGCTTTTTGGTCAGAAACCTGTGTTTGTTTTCCCCCCACCATGTTTGACTGATGATTACCAAAGAACAGAAAAACATTTGGTTGGTTCAGTTCACACTACCTGTGGCTCTTGAAAAGATGAGTCAAAACGCCCTAAAACCACGGGCAAACTGGAGAGCTATTTTGAAAGAGCTGGCAGAGAAGAGGTCATACATTACGTTATGTTACACCTCCTTTCTAATGAGCATCTGACCTCTTCCAAGATTTCAGGTACTTTGTGTAGTTGAATAAATGTACTGCTTTGTATTAAATGTGAAAATACAAGTTAGACGGAAAGAAATCTGGTTTCGCATCAATGCCCCCTCCTGCTTTCGAATGAATAAAGTCATCCTTCCCCTCTTATCACCCAGTAAGAGCTCTGTCCTTTCAGCTCCTTTAATTGTCCGTTGCCACAGCGATTAGCCGGAGCAGGCCCCGGACGCAACGCTGGATTAAAGATGGTGTGTGTGTGTGTGTGTGTGTGTGTGCGCAAGTGCGAATGAACGAGGCAGGTGGAGCTGCACAACAACCCTGAACATGATGAACCGGAGACTGATCCATCTCCCGTCCCAAGTCTGCACCGCACATCAGGTTTTTTTTCTCTGTACAAGATCAGCCAATCATACTTGCCGCTTCGCCGTCAGGATTTGCATCCATCACCGGAATATGGACGGGTTGTGATAGCCGGAGTACATACGAGCACTTTTGTAAATGTAACAGTAGACTTTCTGCATGCAATTGAGAGAGACTAGCGATGGGAATGACTGAGTTACCATGAAGAATTCCATAGACACGTGTAGTTAAACAATCGATACTGATTCAGTCAAAGCGTTGCCATCATACAAAAAAAAGTATTAAACTTTTTTTTTTTTTTTTTTTGGGCTCAAAACGATTGCATTAAAACATGAGTTGATAACATTCAAAGAGATCCCTTTCAAAATAACATGTGAAAAATGTGTCAAAGTCAAGGGGGCCAGATCCGGCCCAATACATCATTTTATGTGGACGCGAAAGCAAATGTGCTTGTTTAAATCTGTACCAAATTTTCAAATTGTCACATGAAATAAATAACTGTGACAATTAGCAATAACTTTGTGACCCAGTTTACACTCACTTGAACAATAATTAAACAAATACCATTGTTTTTTTGTATACAAGTAATAATACGATGTGATCATTAAACATTTATTTTACTCAGCCCTACGAGGGAAGACGTCATTCCAAAGTAGCCTGCGACAAAAATGAATTTGACACCCTTCGGGACACTTTTGAGTGTTCAACCAGCCTTGCCATGCATGTTTTTGGAATGTGTGAGGACACCAGAGTACCCGGAGAAAACCCACGCAGGAGAACATGCAAACTCCACACAGCGAGGCCAGAGCTGGGATTGAACCCGGTACCTCTGCACTGTGAGGTCGGCATGCTAACCACTGGACCACCGGGCCGCCTAGAGAGTAATTGATCGGGATTTTTATTTCTTTTTTTACCCATTGTTGCCATAGAACTCGAGATGGACAGAATGCGGATGAAAAGCTTTGTGTATATGATGAAAACACGTTTTGGTAATGTGACTCTTACACGGTTCAGTAGACAAACATCACAAGCAGAAATATGTTTGCAATTACTGGCTTGACACTTCCTTCGATCAAGACAGAAATGGTGCTATAATCGTTCTCCAAAACGAACACCTTTTTTTTCCCCCAGGTTTGCCTTTTCTGTCTCCAAAAAGAGACGTGGAAAATGCTACTGTCTTTTTTTTTTTCATCAGTTCAAAGCCATCAAGTGTAAATGGCCACTTAAAACATCAAGTGGGACTGTGCCGGCGGCGCTGTACAATGGTGTCCATTAGCAACATTAAAAGCCAAGATTTGCAGTCGTCAAAAGTAGATATCTTCAGCACGGCTGGCTAGAAATCGTGTTTTTTGCTTCCCATCGTACATGTTTTGCATTTGTTCTGAAGGCATGTCACCCCTTATCAGACAGACAGCGGTGGGTGGAGGTGAGGGAGGGGGCGGGGGAGTGTCACCTCCGATGTCATATTCGATATACAGGACACTACAACGTAGAGCCCATAGCTGCGCTGGGAGAGGTTTGCGTCGATACACGACTACTCAGCAGGGAGCCAACACAGCAACTCAAAAGTGATTCTAATTGTCCTCTCTTGATCTTTACAAATCCCAACACCCCTCTGATTGCAAATCGTTTCCCATAGAAGCAATTGGCGCCTCTTGCGCAGCCCTCATGAAAAAAAAAAAAGAACAGGCCGTCCAATCTGCTGAGTAACAGTGCGACACTGCAGCAAGACTAAATGACTGCAGCTCTATAAATCTACCTTATCGTCACACCGTGTAGTGCTTTCCACCCTTGTCGTAATGGCTCCACGGGTGTTTATGGAGCGTGACGAGGCTTCCCAAAGAAGCGCATATTGTACTGTACTTTGGCCGAAGGATCCTACAGGCAACGTCCCCTCTAACGCATCCCATGCAATATTAAATGGCTAATCAGGCCCGCTAATATGCATATCATGGGGCGGCTGCAGGCTGCAAAATACCTGGGACGAGCTACGACATACAGGACAGTGTGAAAGTGTCCAATTCCCTGTCAAGTAGGAAACCATCAGTCTCTTCACAGCGATGCCGTGCCAGTGTAATCCCGGCAGGACAGCAACAATCTTTGTACTTTAGCAAAATGTTTTTCTCTTTTCAAAGAAACCAATCCTCTCAGAAGAAAGACATTCACTCGCGAGTATGACATGAATATCAAACCACAGTGGACCACAAGGCTGGCTGTGTGCACACTTCACCGTAGAGGATGACAAGCAACTAGAAATAGTTCATCGTACTTGGTTTTGCTGATGGAAAAATATTGGGAGTAGAGCCTTGTGAGGTCGAATCGGTACCACGCAGGGAATGAGTTTCTCCTGAAAGTGAAATCTTCATCTTGCTAAGACATTGTCGACAACGCTATGCTACCAACAAAGTGAAGTCTATGATAAGTTCTCAAGAGGTCTAACCTCAAACCATCCATCCATCCATTTTCCGATCCGCTTTATCCTCACAAGGGTCGCGAGGCATGCTGGGCCTATCCCAGCTATCTTCGGGAAGTAGACGGGAGACACCCTGAACTGGTTGCCAGCCAATCACAGAGCACACAGAGACGAACAACCATCCGCGCACACACTCACACTTAGGGACAATTCAGAGTGTTTCATTAACCCACCACGCATGTGAATGTGGGAGGAAACCGGAGTACCCGGAGAAAACCCACGCAGGCCCGGGGAGAACATGCAAACTCCAGACAGGAAGGCCGGAGCTGGAATCGAACCCGGTACCTCTGCACTGTGAGGTCGACGTGCTAACCACTCGATCACGGGGCCGCCCGACCTCAAACCAATCCAACATATTTCAGATGAACTAGGACAAAGGTGGCAAACCAGACTTTCTTTTTCACCTCCTATATCAGTGACCTGGAGAAAAAAAAAGGGGACAATTTCCCCGCGTCTTTTCGGTGATGAGTGTAGATCAGTGGTTCTTAACCTGGGTTCGATCAAACCCCAGGGGTTCGGTGAATCGGTCTCAGGGGTTCGACGGAGCCTCTGCCATGGAGGTAAGACACATGCGACGTAACATGTTAATTAGTTATCACATGCCCACTTGGCCATCACTGGCTGCAGATGATCACATGACATTGCTTGTCCAATCAGTGCTGTGGGAAATTTAGTTCACTTCGTTGTCAACATGTGACTGTCGTGATAGTACAGTCAAACCTCTGTTTTCAAACGTCTCAATTCTCGACCAAATCGGTTTTCGACCCAAAATTTCGAGTTTTTTATGCCTCGGATGACGACCGAATTTCGGTTCTCGAACAAACTGAGCGCACTTGAATGTGTCACTTGACTCCTCTCGCCTTCCTTACACGAGTAAGTGACGCTTCCTTGGGTAGACGAGGAAGTGACACTTCCTCGTGTAGCGTTCCATTGTGCACAGACGTGTTCAATAAAGTTTTTTTTTTTTTTTAATTAAGAAGAGCGTGGTTTCGGTTTTCGAACATATCGGTTTTCGAACAGCCTTCCGGAACGGATTATGGTCGAAAACCGAGGTAGGAGTGTACGTCGTTCAATTAAAAAAATATATACTTATCACTTGAAATTTTAACTTTTTTTCTGTTTTTAATAAATGTGTTTGTTTTTTCTTATAGCATGAATTTGTAAAAAAATATATATATTTATTTTTACTCATGAAGGGTTCTGTGAATGTGCATAATAACTGTGAATGTGCATAATAAGGTTAAGAACCACTGTTCTCGATGTAGCGCCAGTACGGCTAAGAGCACTTGTGCCGACAACTGACAAACAAAAGATTCATTGTTCAAATCCTGGTTTGGAATAAATTGTTTCGGCGAGTTTTTCCAAATTGGCCTCATGAATCTGTGTCAAGTTCACAGGTAGCACCAATTATAGAGAGCGATCCAATGCGCCTGGAGCAAACGATACAACACACACGAATGACTGACAGGACATCCCAATGGAGAAGAATTTATCGGTCGAGGGAACAGATGAGAAGGTGTCCCTAAAGAAGAAAAAAAAAAAGCACAGTGAAATGACACACAATTACTTCCTCCGGTGAACCAAAAACAAAAAGTAATCTAAGTTATTGTTGGCACAAATGACAGCCTTGTTAGAATCTCTGACAAGCATCACGGTAGGCAATCAAAGTGATTCAATCTCAATAAAACAGCTGCCAGTCGGGGTGTTTCGGGGTTCAGGAGAACACGATATATGCAAACGGATAGCATTAATCTCCTTTCCTATGAAGATTAGTAAACCTCCCTAATGGCACAGAGAGGAGCGAGCCGGTCGGGAGGGGAAATACTCGACGCAACTCCCTCAGCAGCGAAGCCAGCAAAGGTCACGCTTCGAATTTCAAAGGGAATGTGAGATCACACTCTTCCTTGAGGGGAGCCGTACATACGATTTAGAAAAGAGTAGGCCAAATTATACAAGAGAGCTGACAAGTGCGAATGAATTGAATGAAAATGCCCATTAGAATATTTCATTTAGGCTATGAAGCGGTTTGTTATTTTTATTCATGGAAGCGAGTGACAAAACTGCAGCACCCGACGTACTCTGATCAGCACGGCTCGTCTTGTGATTACAGTGAAACTCCTCTACAACAAAATCATGTTTGCAGCAAGACATTTTTCACAACAGGGGGTTTTTCACTGTAGCAAATTTGATCTCAGATGTAAACACACACACACAAACGTATGTGTACACGCACACACAAACGTATGTGTAATCTTTATTTTGATTCTAATATGATGAGCATACGCTTATTTGACACTTCATATACTGTCGTCAGTGTAGAAACAAAAAAGGTAAAGAAATTGTGAAATTGGACTGCATTGAATCAGCATTCACTTTCACTTACATCAATGTCTTGGATAATGTCTTTTATTTTAATTCCTCAGTCTTTCATTTTGATCACTTTTACACTCTCTTCCAGCGTCAGAGCTCTTCTTGTCTTCGCTGCTTGACATCCAAAGGTCCGTTTTGTAGCAATTTTAGCAATGCAACGTTGTTGCTGCGTCTGAAACTAACAATAACAAATACTTCCTGGACTACTGCACATGTGTAATTCAGTGTGGTGGTTGCTGTTGCCATTTCCGAACGAAGCAGTAGAGGTCGCTGTTGGATTAAACTTCGTTGTAGTGAATCTTGTCGCGAGGCAAGAGCAGAGAAAAATATTTCGTATAACGTAACAGGGTTTTTTTTCGTTGTATGGGGGGCAGGAAAGTGGGAATGGTGTTAATGCATGAAGTGGGTATTTTCGCCCATGTAGGTTTCGTTGTAGAGGAGTTTCACTGTACTACTTTTCTATTGGCAAAAACAAGGTCTACAAGGTACTATTTCTCAAGTCGAGTCAGTAGGGTTCAACTGGCGTGTTGTGCTGATAACCCAAGATGCTGAGTGGACCATTATTTCCTAACTGTTGAACATGGCGTAGTTGTCGCAGGTTTTGTCAAGTTTCGTCGTTTCCTGCTCCAACTCAGACGACTTTTTGAACTGAACTCTATTTCTCGGAAGACAAAAAGAAGAAGATTCTGGCAATGCATATAAGAGTTCTCAAACAGGCAAGACATTATAGCTCGTCCAGAAACAAAGAACAGATGCTCTTAATCTCTTTTACAGATTTCACCAATACCACCCAAACAATTTAATGTAATCTGGAAACAAAGCCTGCTTGGATGACTCATGGCTCAAATGCCAAGATGCTTTGTGGTGACCATCAAACAAGGTAACAAGTTCATGCTGACAGTCTAAGCTTTTTTTTTCTTTCCTTTCCTTCTTACTTCCCACAATAATCGATGAAAGCGCGACAGAAAAAGTCTTGGCTGAGAGTGAGACCTGCTGTCAAACGACTGTGGTGGACCGTACTTCATGTCTGTTAAACCAAAAGGTCCCAGGGCAACCTTCAACTGCCAACACGAGTGAAACTCAACCGGCCACAAAAAGTTGCCTCTCATTCTTAGCTATGACGAGACACAAATAGCCATATCCAACTTCAGAAAAAAAAAATGTCCTGAATCAAAAGACACAAAGTGATTTGTTGAGGTGGATCAGTACAGGACACTGAAGTCAATGAAAAAGAAGCATTATCTTGTAAAAGGCTAAATTTGGTTATAAATCTTTTTTTACTCCTGCGATTGGCCGGCCACCAAATCAGGATGTAGCCGCCTCTCGCCCAAAGTGGGAAAGGCTCTAACTCACCCGTGACCCTAATGAGGATAAGTAATAGAAAATGGATGGACCTCTTCTGCTGGATCTCTCCAAATGTGCAGGTGCACCAAATGAGGCCGCCGAGTGTAGGTCATCGTAATTTATGTCTCAGTCGGGTAAAACGGGATTGTTCACATTTGGGAATCCAATCCCGGCTGTAGCGCTACCTCAGGGATTCACACCAACTTCTCAAGACGGTTTTATTTTTATTTTTTTGTGAGGAAAAACTCCCTCCTGACAGCCAGCTCTCTCACCAACTCCGCAAATTTTCAGGGAGAGGATCAATCTTAAGATGGAAATTGAATACATGGTGGAGGAGAGGTAGTGGAGGTTGGGGGTGGGGTTATAACACCATCCGACACATTTATACTCAGTCTAAAAGAGGAAAAAAAAAAAAACCTGTAGCGAGCCCAAAAGCCGTTGTCGCTCATTAATCGAAGAGATGAGGGGAGATGGAGTCCCATAAATCACCTTGCCCGAGCTGGCAACCAAAAGGTTCTTTCAGCATCATTGCAAACTGACGTCGACACTGATAGAAGCTAATTGGTGTACATTTCATCACTGTGAATCCATGTCTGAATCAATGGAAACAAAATTGGAGACAATCACTAAATGAAAAGAATCTGAAATCTAACGGCAGCTACAAAGTCCTTCTGGGTGATAACAGTTTATGTTGCGAGGCTTAAAAATAACAGTCATTATTTGGTCAGGATAGGCAATAAAATATTCTGGTAATTTGGGGACTAAGCTAGGTTTAGACAGCGAGATGAAAGCAAAGCTTTGGTTACACTGATTCCGAACGATATTTAAAAATAGCATAGAAACTGAACACGTTGCGAGCAATGAGGACGGTAATCAAACAAATCACCAGGGACACAGTAAAGACAGGACAGTTATATGAATGATGATGTCCAATTTTCCTCCAGGGAAAAGCTGCCCGAGAGACATAAAAACACCTTTGTAGCCAATGAAAAGTACAATAGTAACTGCAGTTTATAGCCTAGCCCAGGGGCGGGCAAACTTTTGGGCTCAGGGGTCACTTGTGACTTTTAAAATTTGACAGAACGGCTGGGTCAGCATAAGCTACGGTACATATAAAAAAAAAACTGCATTTGTTGACAGTCCATATCGAACATCAACAGAACAAAAGCATGAAAGTATTAACATACTTTTTTTAATGAGAACAGTGTTGTTCATCACCTATTTTAGCCAGTGTCAATGCGCCACCTGGCGTTGAAATACCTATCATTACAAGTCCAAATGAAATGAATGCAATCATTCACATCGAACCTTAATTGTGTACCAGCCTTCGGCGGGCCGGATTAAAAAGACCAATGGGCCGGATCCGGCCCGCGGACCGTAGTTTGGCCACCTCTGGCCTAGCCACCGCTGGACAATCAACAACAAGCTAAAACTGAAACCTACCTTTGAGCTGGTCGGCGACCACACTCTGTCCGATTCTTTCGTTGACCTGGCCGTCTTCATGTTGGTAGCGGTCATCCAGAAAGTTGGCGGTAGCTTGCGAAAGGTGGACCTTCCCGGCCACACCCAGTTGCTCCATCAGGTTGGCTAAGTTGACGTCATTGGACCAGACGTCAAACTTGAAGCGCTTCATGCCGAGGATCCCGCACAGGATGGTGCCGGTGTGGACGCCCACCCTCATGTTGACCATTTCCTTCTTCTCCTGGCAGAACTGTTCAATAGCCTGGATCATACCCAGGCCCATTTCCACGCAGCAGTACGCATGGTCGGGCCTGGGTTCAGGACATCCAGCCACACAATAATAGCAGTCCCCGAGGGTGCTGATCTTCTCACAGCCGGTCAGCTCACACAGTCGATCGAAACGTCCGAACAAGTCATTGAGAAGCCCCACTAGAGCATGGGCCGATTTGTTGGCCGACATTTTCGTAAAACCCACAATATCAGCAAAGAGGATGCTGACAGGCTCCATCCTTTTCATGTTGAAGGGTCTGAAAATGATCTGACCTCGAGGGATGGAGGTTTTCTTGCGTTTATTGTTCTTGGGGCTGGAGATGACAGCAACAGCTCCGCTTGTGGAGTATCGCTTCACAGAACTGTCGCCGGCGTCCTCGTCACCTTGCTTCATCAAATCATCTGCCACGATTCTGGGCATAACGGAGTGGATCATTCGCTCCTTTAAGGCTTTCTCAACCTCCAGGTCCTTGCCGTGCATGATAGCTTGTCCGACTTTAAGGAAGGTGCTGCGTGCCCGCACTTCAGACATGATGAACAGGTGGATCCCAATGGCGTGCGCGCACAGGTGGAGCAGGGCTTTGGCTGGTCCTAACCAACCGAGGGTATCCAGGTCTTTCTCAGGGGCTAGACTCAAATTGCCACCCGCCTGGGTGAGATGGAACGAGCCCAAAATTTCAAAACAGACTGAGTAGAGAAAGCCAAGAAGGACAGAAGCAAAGAGGCGAACATGCAGAACACTGTATAACAACAGGAGAACCTCAATACAGAGGGAGAAGGTACCAACGGGGGAGACACAAGCGGAGCAGGCGCTACCATCTACAATCCTTACGTAGGATAGATTATGTGTCGGCCCACTGAAATTATCTACATCTAACAAATCAGCGAGAGTCTGCGGATCTCTGAAGCTTGACGTCTGGATCTGAGGGGCCAGGGTCAGCATGAAGGTGACAACGATAAGCAACAGGGATGCTTGACTGTAGTAGCGACAGTAAAACGTGGTAAAAGTAAGGATGAAGAGGAGGCAGCAGAAAAGGAGAAAGGATGCAGTGGGGATCAGAAAGACTATCCTGTTGCAGCGGGTTGGGTTGGCAGCAAAATAAAATCCCCAGAGGATAGCGGCGGCAGACAGGTAAAAGAGCACATAGCGGAAACGTCGTCGTGTCTGAGGGAAACGCCGTTCTCTGCATGCCTCTTCCAGGATAGACGAGTCAAACTTGGGGTCCCAGAAATGACCGGCGGACCTCTCGAAAAGTTGAGGAACCTCCTTTGCGAGCGGAAACTCTTGACCAACGTCCTCTTGACTGCTGCCTCCCCGGAACTGCAGCTAGAGGATATACTGTACTTGCAGTGTTTGGATCCTCCCCCGATGGAACCAAGTGGCCCGCCGCCGTGCTTGTGTTTAACACTGTTCCCAATCCTCACGGAGACGCCCTCGCCACTCGAGTCACAGCTCACCTCTGTGTTGTGAGGCAGCAGTTGTTGACGTTGGGGGGATGCCATGTTGCTATTACGAAATCCAAGGCTTCAAGTAAAAAAATCCAAAGAGGAGGAAGGCAAACTACGGGGCCACAGTATTAGAACCACAGCGATGATTGTTGGTGGTCTCCAAGGTGAAAAGGCAGATTGAAAAAAAGGGGAGGCTTAGTTTTCAGTGAAGACCTCATGGAAACATTAACTGACCAAAGCAACATTTTGACTAGTCCCTTGGTCCACTTGATATCAGTATGTGCAGTCCATTAGTTTTGATGCATTGCATTGATCATCCTCTGCAGGACAACACGGTTCAATTCATTGTATTAAGCATTTTAGATGATGACTAGAGGACAGGTGCCATAATGCAAACTGGCAGACTGGGATTTGGGAGCGAGGAGAAAACATTGATTTGATTGCGGTCTGGATACGACGTTTAGATCCAGTTAGATGGTGCAAGGTAATCTTTTAGTGCTTCTAAAATGTCATTAAAATTATTTCAACAGGCCAGACATCACTTTGAGACGAAACAAATGGCCTTAAGATGGTGGGTTTTTTACTTCTCTTGTCATTGGTCAACAGGAGACCAAGTATCAAGAGTAGTGTAGTGTAGTTACTTATTTAATTTTTTTACTGCCGCAGCTCATGCAATTAAAAAACCAGCAGTTTACTGTAGCCGGTGTCCTCTTTGGAGAAAACATCCAGATTAATTAATAATCATCAGTCCATCATCCCTGAAGTTAAATTCTTTCTTGGTTTCCCGGGAAAATGGCAGTCGATGAAAAAAGACCTCGAGGGGAGAGTCTGGGGCTAATTAAAAGGTCCCCACAGTCTCTCCCGACCGTACCACAGTCCCACAAGTCAACGAAACGCCGCCCTCATCCAGCTACTTTAATTGAATTGGAAGAGATGATATTCATACCTGCGGAGGCACACGAATTTGAAGGCAGCTTCAAATCAAATCCCTGCCTCCTCCGCCGTGAGACGGGACTGTTTTCTCGCAGCTCGCCGCACACATCCAAGCCGTCCTGACAGCAGCAATGACACCTGCGAGAGACATGGTGCGAGCTTCCTCCCGGGCAAACGCGCCTTCAGTGTGCCGTTTTGTGTGAGCGTATTTGTGACTGTTTCACACAGTGTTTGTGTGTGTGAGGGAGGGAGGGAAAAACGACGCCAACGTAAAGTAAACGAGAGTACTCCCTTCACTTCCGGTTCTTTCTTTCAATACAAAAAGCTTTACCGGGCGAGGCAAACAGCTGCACTTCCCTTACGGTATTTCACTTCAAAATAAAATAGAAACAAGAGTGAGTGAGTGAGTGAGTGAGTGAGTGAGTGAGTGAGTGAGTGAGTGAGTGAGTGAGTGAGTGAGTGAGTGAGTGAGTGAGCGAGCGAACAGCTTATTAAAAGCTAGGGTTGGTGGATTTTTATTCAAATACACCGCAGTGTTTCTTTTTGCATTTCTAGCTCGGATCAAGTTACAAATTACAAGGGAATATTCTTACTTCGCCTTCCCATTGGCATGATGCGTCTTTTTCTTCTTCAGTCATTTGATAACCGTGGCATCGGTGACTAATTTGAAATATGCATTACAGCCAAGCACAATGGCGCTGAGTCATTCCAACGTTACATACTACACTGTACTCCTTGGAAGGAGTCATCCGGTGTGATTTGGAATTCAAAACAAAGTGCAATTTCTTTGCAATTTTTCAAACACAGGACTGATGGGTAAAGTATAGCCCACAATCCACATACAGGCCACGCTGTTCTACAACCGCCCCACCATTTACTTTATCAAGAGTCGTGTAATATTTGTGGCATTCATTTAGCTTTGTCTTCTCACCTGATTTTGGGCAAAAGGCAGTGGAGACACCCTGGACTGATTGTTGGTGAATTGCAGGCACACACATGGTAGATCAATGATTGCCAAACTTTAGTGAGCACATGTTTTAAACTTGAAAAATCTCATGAGATGCCACCAAAAAAAAAGGACATAAAAAGTCCAGTGTCAACCATTTAGCATCCATCGGTCTTCACAGTGCAGAGGTACCGGGTTCAGAACACACATTTTTTGCCTCCGGCCTCCATTCTAAAAATCAGCTGTGGCGCCGGAGTTTGCAAAAGTTCTCCCCAGACTGTAGCTCAGCAGTGGAAGATATTTCTCCGATGGTCCTCCGGTTTCCTCCCACATTGACAAAAACATGCATGGTGTGTAGGCTGATGTGAATACTCTAAATTGTCCCTGGGGAAAGGTGTGAGTGTAACGACCTGGAGCGTTATTATGGAGAATGATTGTTCGTCTCTGTGTACAGCCCTGCGATTAAAGGCTGGCAGACTTGTTTTATGGCCGTGTCTCCCTGCACTACTGCAAACCAGAAGGACAATGTTGAATGCATCGGGTTCAGCAAACAAGAGCTCTTACAGCACCCCCGCGCTCATGTCTAGTGAGAGATCTGCAGTGGAGCACACTTCAAACAATGTGTTCGGAAAATGGAGTGGATAATAGGAGCCACTCTTAGAATTAATCTTTGTAGGGCAAGTCATGTCTTGAAATACAATAAGGGACAAGATTATTCATGCATTGTATATTTGAAAAGCGCAAACACCAATGATAATATTATACAAATATTTGCACAGGGGCGGCCCGGTAGTCCAGTGGTTAGCACGTCGGCTTCACAGTGCGGAGGTACCGGGTTCGATTCCAGCTCCAGCCTCCCTGTGTGGAGTTTGCATGTTCTCCCCGGGCCTGCGTGGGTTTTCTCCGGGTGCTCCGGTTTCCTCCCACATTCCAAAAACATGCATGGCAGGCTGATTTGACACTCTAAATTGTCACTAGGTGTGAGTGTGGGCGTGGATGGTTGTTCGTCTCTGTGTGCCCTGCGATTGGCTGGCAACTGATTCAGGGTGTCCCCCGCCTACTGCCCGAAGACTGCTGGGATAGGCTCCAGCACCCCCCGCGACCCTAGTGAGGATAGAGCGGTTCGGAAAATGGATGGATGGATATTTGCACACCAATCTAGAGAGTTATTGCCCCAAAATCTTTAAGTTACACGTCTAAGGTATAATATAAAGGCAGAAAAATAATCAGAAGTGCCAGTAAATTATTCAAGTTATCACTATCCCACCACATAACGCCTCCCCACTTCCAGTCAGGACCAAGTTGTGGTGCAATGCAGGTCTTATATATAAAGAACATGGTTTTAAAAAATAGTCGTGAGAGAGCATGAATCAAGAGGCTATTTGGAATTACAGTAATTCAAGCGGTGGGCAACCCACTGCCTGTGGGTCCTATATCCATATGCGACCTGTTAGAGCATTGTCTATGGCCCTGCAATGCCATTCTAAAAACAAATCTCATCAACATTTTAGCCGCATTTATACAACAGAGTTCTGACTAATCAATTTGATTGGACAGGAGTCATGATTGAATTTTTAACTTGACATATTCAGCCTTTCTGGTGTTCCAAACCAGTAGTCATTTAACAGTACTGTGGAGTCTTAAAAATATTGCTTAGATGGACATTTTTCGAGATATTATATTTCATTTGAAAGGGGAGAATGCGGTTTTAAAACCACAAACAAGATTTGAATGTAGCCTCACTTCACTCATTCCAACCCACCTCGAATCTGACTGCGCGATTCTTATACCTGGCCATTGTACTCATGACAGTGCACAGAAAACAATCTAGCAAAATAGCAATGCTAGCAATACTAAGCTAACGATACTGCAAGCAAGCTAACTTTAGTCTTGCCTGCTGCATTGGGAGTATGACTTATTCATAATAGAATGTTTTTATAACACAGAATGTATCGTTTGAAGTTTTAATTTTGGTGGAATGTACAGACATTTAGAAATCAAAAAGATGTGATATATTTACCCGCGCCTAAACGTTGCTGATTCTGCGTTGCTTCTGATTCATTTCAACTTCCTGAGGTCACTTTGCACTGATTTTCTTCGTTAGTCTTCTTGTCTGGTTTTTAGCAAATGATCTTAGTTCGTATTTTCTCCCCATGAGTGGATATTCCAGAAATTTTCCACATCAGTGTTGATGTTGCCCCTTCAACGGTTAGCATGTCCACCACAATTTGCTGCTGTACTTGTGTAAGGAGTCAAATAACTGATTAAATAAACAAACAAACAAATCACAACTTGTGGCGGCCCGGTAGTCCAGTGGTAGCGCGTCGACTTCACAGTGCAGAGGAACCGGTTCAATTCCAGCTCCGGCCTCCCTGTGTGGAGTTTGCATGTTCTCGTGGGTTTTCTCCGGGTACTCCGGTTTCCTCCCGCATTTCAAAAACATGCATGGCAGGCTGATTGATCACTTTAAATTGTCCCTAGGTGTGAGTGTGGGCGTGCATGGTTGTTCGTCTCTGTGTGCCCTGCGATTGGCTGGCAACCGATTCGGGGTGTCCCCCGCCTGCTGCCCGAAGACAGCTGGGATAGGCTCCAGCCCCCCCCCCCCCGGTACCCTAGTGAGGATAAAGGGGAAGATGAATGAATGAATGAATCACAACTTGTTGTCACCTACTACGGTTTACTAATGGATGTCACTTGGATTGACTGTAAAAAGAACAAGCACAAACACGGATTAGACCTGGTCGATTAGAAATCTTTATTCTTGTCGATCAAGCTTCTAAATGGGTCTACTTGATAACTTTATACCAAAACAAAAATGGGACACAAATGCATTCCAAATCAAATTCACAGCTCAATTAAGATATTGAACAACAATAATCACCTTGACACACAACCACACATCGCTATTGCCTTGAAAACTATGTCTGAAGGGGGGCCCCTGATCTTTTTTTTTTCCTTTTACACAGCACTCTCTAGTGGACATACCTGAAACTGCGACATAAACATGAGACTACATCCAGTCAAACACTCACACTCCAGTAAAAATTGAGTAAATGAGTTGAGTTAGACTCACTTGACATTTGGCCTCAGCGTTTAGATGGAGATACACCGGGATTTGGTAATGGAGGAGTTGGGCAGCGGGTTGGGCTCCAGGGGGTGCTACTCGTCTTTGTATAATCATGCATCAGAATCAGGGGCAGGGATCCTTCTTCCGATCGTTCCTATGAGGTTGTAGTTGTTTTGAGAATTCTGTCAAATGCTCTCCCTGTGGACCGTAAATGGCCCACGGGGTGGAGGTTCCCCGGTCCTGATCTTGTTGTACAATGAGTTCCATTTAGCTACACCACTTTAAAATGTCTCATTAATTCACTCACTCCCAAAGATGTTTTTAAACGTCTTTTCATGCTTGGTCTAGAATTAGCTGGTACTGAATGAGTTTTGAGTAGCGCCCACACATAATTGATCATTTGGCCTGGTTTGTGTATTTTCGCTCTTTTCAGGTCAAAGTCGTCAAAGGCCGAATTGTCAGATGTCTCTGAAACGTTATCTTAATTAATTATCGTACGGTGTAGGTTCAGTAAGAGTGTTTTTTCATACCTTATCAGGAAATTGGTTTCGGGCCAACCGAATATTCGTCAATATTCACGACTGCAGATCCAACACGACAGACATCTGGTTTGGGGAAGGTGAACTCAGAATTAGTGCTGGAGATATAGTTATGTGTGTGATGTGGTATCTTGGTCATCTTGAGTACCCACGCACACACACTGTAAATGCAGTAAGCACACGCTTGTCCATTTTTTCCTTGTCATATGTGGGATCGCTGACATTTTCAAATGTTGTTAAGATGTTAAAAATCACTGTGTGTGTGTACCTTGCTTTACCGGCCACACGTTAAACAATTTCTGCCAATGACCGAGGAACCCCCTGCGTTCCCTGAATGCTTCACACAGTCATGAAGAAAGGAAGTAGGCAAGCACTTCTAGGAAATTCGCCAAGGTAGGTTTGTATAAGAGCTCATAGCCAGACTCGAACTGTCGGCAGGGATCAGGGATCAACTTCAGAGTGATCCGCTTTCTCCATCTCTACCCCCCCATCCCGACCCTCGCCTCCAGAGAAGCAGGTAGTCTACACACAATGACCAATTGGAAGGTCTGCACACACGCACGCACACACACACACACAACGAATAAATAGATTGGCACATGGGGAAAAAAAAGAGCTAACCACATCTTTCTGGTGTGGTTCTTTGTGGTCATTCAGGTAGAAAAAAAAGCTGGGAAGCTTACTAATTGAAGGATAACATCATTCATAACATTATAGAATCTGATCATCTGGACATGGCAAATTGGCAGCAATAAAAAGACGATAAGACCAGGTTTAAAAAAAAAAAAAAAAAAAACAATAACCCCACTCTGAAGACTCTGATGACCGTTTGAGCTCTGCTTCCGTCACATTTCACGGATTGTCAACACGCGAGACCAACGGGCGCAGATGAAAATCAAATGGCCTCGTTGGTTGCCTGGTAGGTTCGGAAATACTCTGAGTTTATTGGACATGCACCAAAAAGTTAAGAAAGGCCTCTAATGTCATGCAAGGTTAATAATAACGGTTAGTCTCAAACTATATCCAAAACCGAAGCTTGTATAGCACCCACAAAAGGACTGCTTCAAAGTCTGAAGCATTTTGGAATTGACCTGCTGTAAAAGCTGTTTTCTTCCCCCCTCAGGATATTACAACACAAACTGACGACACCTCTTTCTAGTTTCTGTTTTATTCACATACAAGTGGGCTGCTATCGGACTGGCTGTTCCTTCCGTTTTTGCGCATCAGTGCCCCGCCCCCAAAGAAAAACTTTCCAGACAGTCCAGTAATATTACCTCATCAACACTTGTATCCTTAAGCTGCCTTCTTCAGACAATGAGCCTCCCCTCCCACGATCTGTCTTATCCCCCAGTCCCCAAAATGGATCATCCCATGGTCACCTGAGGAAAATAAAGCTCGAATATCCGTTTCCTCGTCTCCTTGTTATTGCAGGTCTTCTGAATCAGGGTTGGCCCTACATCAGAGCCCTGTCTTTTATCTTCACCTCCTCTGTCGCCTTCCTTTCCTTCCTCCCTCCTGCTCAAAGTGTCGTGCTTAATCTCAGTTCTTCCGGTAACGGTTTTTAGGCTTCTCCCCACAGCCAGTGGCCTCGCAAGAAGACAGACCAGGCTGTTTGCCCGAGTTGATGCTGCTCAAGAGGGCGGGCAATTCATTGGTGATGGCCTTCTCGATCTTATCCAGCAGGCAGCCTCCAATGTAGGAGCACTGGGATGACAAAGGTTTGAAGTTGGTTATCGCGTTGATTCCGAAGAAGTCACGGTAGGCGTCGCGGTTGGGAAGATCAAACTTGCTAATGTTGGTCTTGGCAAGAATGGTTTTGAATATGTAGAACTTGTCCGGGTCGTCCACGATCTCCTTAAAGACCAGTTCCGGGTCGCTGAAGAAGCTCATCTTCTCCTTGAAGGTCTGGACGTAACGATCCACCAAGAGGCCGTGGATGCGAACGCGGATGCCATGCTGGCGGATGAACGCGATCTTGTTCTCCATGCGGTTTTCAATCACCTGGTTGAGATCCTCCAGTAGGGAGATCTCCTCGCGCTTGAAGAGGTCGCGACTGGTGTCCGGAGCGTAATCGTAGGGCCAGAAAGAGCTGACGTAGACACGGGGGGGCTCTGTCACATTGATGAGAGGGGCCAAGCTCCAGAAAAGCGCTCCGTACACTCGCATCAAATCCTGGGTGGCCAGGTTGTCGGCCTTGTTGAGGATAATGCGAATCTGTGACTCGCGCCCTTTCAGTTGACGGAAAAGCATCTCCAGCTCCAATCCGACATCCAGCTTGGTGGGATCGAAAACCACAAAGATCAGATCCGCTCGGTCGATGAACCACTGGCAGACATCATTGAAGGGGTAGCCTGGACGGAAGACAACGAATTCACAGACGGTTTCTCGTCCACGGGTGGCCCGAATGTGACTTTACCTCTCTCCTGCTGCTTGCGGTTCTCGATGATTCCCGGCGTGTCCACAAAAGTAACGCGTTCCAGCAGCTTGTGGGGCATCTCGATCCCAATCAATTTTTCCAAGAAGTTTTGCCCAAATTTCTCCAGAGGGGAGAAGGAGCGAGAGCTGTCCGCCGCCATCACGATGCCCTCCACCGAGCGGATCTTTTCACCGTGCATTATGACGGTGAACTCAGAGGTAGTAGGCTCAGCTCCTGATGATTCCGGATCAATTGAAACAATTAACACAACTTGTATCGGATCACTGACAAAATGAACTATTGATGAATGTCTGGCTGGCAACCTGTGTAGAGCTGGTAGGGGCTGTCATTCAAGCCCAGGAGGTAATTAATCATGGAGGACTTTCCTACACTCCACGGTCCAAGGAACAGAACCATGGGCTTGGATGTGATTTCTCCATCTGTGGGACAAAGGACAAAGAAAGGTCTTGCTTACATTCATGATACCGAGTCCAGGAGAACAGAGGTCCCTAACCTTTTCTCCCACCAGGGACCGTTTCTGACTTACATGCTATCCTTTATTTTTTTTCTCAATCTATATGTGGGGGTTTGACGTTGTCATATGCATTTATTTGCAGGAGGGTGCTCTTGCAAGTAGATGTTTATGAAATAGTTGTCATGGATCTGTTTGTGACCAACAGGTGGCACTGTGGGGCTCTGCCTGGAGCTGCACACCTGTTGGTCATTGTGTAATTAGTGCCACTTTAAAAGGACTCCCAGCCCGAGCACTCATTGTCGGGTCATTGTTTGCTTGTTAGCAGCTGTCAGGTTTGTTTGTCATGTTTGTTTCGTTTAGTGATAGTTTTTGCTTCAGTCATGGTTTTGTTTGATACTTTGGATTTGTTTTGGTTGTTAGCACTTTGTCTGTTTAGGATTCAGTTTTCTCTGTTTTATTAAATACAATTCGTCAAGTACACCCTGCTGCTCCCTCTTGCCTGCTTTTTGGGGTCCACCACCACCTCGCTCACATGACCATAGTTTTGGATTCATCTTGTAGGCGTGTTTAGGTGAACAATTCTTTTAACACAAAACGACTGAGGATGGGTTGAAATTTTGACAGAGAACCTTGCAAGTCTATTCACATATCATAAATATAACCCTTACTCACTTCAAGAAGGAATATCAAATGCCAATAATCAGTTCTCATTTGAGATTTTTTTTTCTTCTTCCTTTCAGCAAAATCAACTGGGGCCTGATTAATAGTTGTTTCTGAAAGATTATCTGGGCCATTTGCCTGTACGAGCAATTTTTCCTTCCAGATCAGGTCTATAACGATTTAAGCTGACAACCTGAAATGATAAACATGTCCAATACAGTATTTACAATTGGAAATGCAGATGAGTTCAGCCAAGCAGGCCAAGCCACATACCGTATTGGCCCGAATATAAGACGGTGTTTTTTGCATTGAAATAAGACTGAAAAAGTCTTATACCCATTCACGAGGCTAGATGGCGCCAGATATCATTGAAGCGAATGCTGAACTTGACTCCCCAGGCCAAAGTGAACCCCTGTCACGAAGAATAAAAATAAAAATAGCGGTAGCACAAAGAAGTAAAATAAAAAATAGCAGTAAGGAAGAAAATAATAGAAGAGATAACAGAAAATGGAGAAACGTAGTGGCAATCTGGAGAAAAGTGCTTAGAAGATCAGCCAGGTTAACCAACAGCTGAGGAGAAGTTATGGTGTAAACTTCAAGATGCTTTTTCTCTCAAATATATTGTTATAATTATTTGTTTCAGATGTACTGTAATTATTTTCTGTATAAAAATTCATTTGGTGTGCAAAAAGTCTTTCTTCAAACAAGTCTTGAAAAAGAGGGGGTTGTCTTATAATCAGGGCCGTCTTATATTCGGGCCAATACAGTACTCTGTGATTGGGATATAAAGTCACCATTTAGGAAGCAAAACTTAGGTTGGACATAAAGAGAGGGGTTGTGTTAAGTATTTGTCTCAGTTGTCTTCCAAGTCATTCGCCACAATCACAACGACAAGGAGAAGCGTATGGTTACTAAATAAGCTAACATTTAGCCCCTAACATTTAGCCCAGCTTCTCTACTTTTTCTTCTTTGTATTTGGCAGTACGGGTGCTTTTCGGCACCATGCTGCCTCTCACAGGTCAGTCTTGGTACTACGTTAGACATCTGGTTTGGTGGAGATTGTCAGTGGCGACATGGTTGTAATGTGTGTGTCACGCGCGCACACACACGGGGGCGGTAAGAGCACATTTGCAGATTTCTTTCTCGTCATGTGCTGATTTTTTGATATTTTGAAAATTGCATTTGATGCAAAAAATCTGGACGCGTGTACTTCACTCAACACCTTGGCCTCAATTATAAGGCAATAGAACCATGTGTGTGATCCATGACCTGAACATTAATAATAATGGGAAAAAACGATTTTGTCACCTGAAACTAAACACCGGTTTGATGGATACTTAATACGAATAATTGTAATAATATATGAATATTTGATGTCACACATTTCTTTTGATACTTTCTGGTCTATAAAGCATTAACCCAGAATAGGGTTGGGGAACCTTTTCCCAGGGGCCGTTTTGTGTGTGAAAAATGAAGAAATGTAAAATGTATATCACAAATCACAAGCATTTGTGTGTTTATTTGTATTTGGGGTTCTTGCTCCATTTGCTCTGAGTCGCGTACTGCTCCCCTGTCGTGTGGTGTTCCACAGGGCTCAATTCTGGGGCCTCTTCTGTTCTCACTGTATCTGCTTTTATTGGGTTCCATCTTAAGGAAACATGGTATTTCCTTCCACTGCTATGCAGATGACTGTCAGCTCTATATTCCACTGAGCAAAAAAGATGCTTTCTCATTAAGGCCATGCCAGGCTTTACTGTTGTATATGTTAGTTGCTCCATGTACAGCACTTTGTATGCAGCGATGGCTGTTTGAAAGTGCTCTATAAATACCGTTGAGTAAATACCGAATGAGAATTTGTTCTTCGCTTGTGTTTGTTTTCAGAACTGCATGACAGGCCAGATCCACAGTAGGTTCCCCACCCCATGATCCAGACGAAAGAAGGCTCCAATACAGGGCAGGCAAGGAGATATGATTCAAGGCTAGGTAGCAGTTTTAAAAGCACGAAAAAACCCCCATCATTAAATGCTGCACTATAGTGTCTAAAAAGCAGTAAATCAGGAGCACAAACCTGCAATGCAAGTAGCGCTTTTCTTAGCAGTGTGACATTGTGTGTGGGTATGGGTATGGGTGTTGGTTTGGGTGTGTGTAAGGCCACAAGTGAGTTCAGTTGTTTTGGCCCAAACCTCAATTAATTCAGCCAAAAATGAGCAACACTATTTTAGTCTCTTCATCCAAACCCATTCATACATTGCTCAAGCCAGAAGTGCACATGCAAGCCCCACGCATTTTGCACCATCACAAGAAATATTTGTTTTTCTTTTAAACTGGCCACAACATTACGTACACTGGCTGCACAAGTCAATGGGATGTAGTCCGAGAACTGCACAGCGCTCTAATTTTGGATGTCACGTGACTGTGTACCTAACATTGTGGCCGGTGATGTCAAGGCATATCAGAGGGGTGGGCCAGGAAGGGGGTTGAGCGCTTGAGGCAGTGCCATGCACATGTAAGCCCCAGCCGCACCCACCTGTGGCTGCGTCGCCCAGGGTTCGTCCAGGGTAGGCTGTTAGGTGGAGGGATGGGGAAGGGGAGCCAGGAGAGTGAGGAGAGCACGGTCAGGGAGGAAGAGTATGAATGGGTGGGAGATCCTGGCTGGACTCTTGCTTTTGATACTTTGAACTATCAGGGCTCGAGACCAACTTTTTGCACTGGGTGCACCCAAATTTTCCACTGCATCACATTCAACGCCGCACATTTATAGGTTCACTCCTTATTTTACACAAATTGCTGCCTGTCTTCTGAGGCAATATTGACTGTTAAATAATTGACGAAGTAACCGACTGAGTCTTAACTTAACTTTCGAGACGTCACTCATTCATCATCTGCAGCTATTTGACTCTATTTCTAATAGGCGTAGATCGCTCGTCTAGGCCTGTCACAGTAACACATTTTTTTAGAACGATATATTCTCCCCGAAACGAAAATATGTTTGATGTTGTTATTTTATGCTATCCCTTCCATCTTAAATCCAGTATATGCATTTTTAAGAGCAAATAACTTTTTATTCTCAAGAAAAGTGAATACTAGCATTGAAATGCAGAACAAATAAATGACATACCAACTGGATTACCGTCATGCACTTTACTTTGGAGTCAGCCAATCCTCCATGAAGCATCTCCAGTTGGTCCAGAATGCTGCTGCTCGCCTCTCGACTGGTACTCGTAAGAGGGAGCACATAACTCCTACTCTGGCATCCCTTCACTGGCTCCCTATACATTTCAGAGTTTTTTTAAGATCCTATTATTTGTTTTCAAATCTTTAAATGGACTCGCTCCACCTTCTCTGAGCTCCTCCGCCCCTACATACCTGCCCGGTGCCTCAGATCTGTGGACCAGACATTATTAGAGGTACCAAGAACTAAGTGGAGGCTCAGAGGGGATCGAGCCTTTTCCGTTGCTGGTCCCCCTCTTTGGAATGACCTCCCATTGAACATTCGGCAAGCCTCCTCGCTGCCCATCTTTAAAACGCGTCTCAAAACTCATTTGTATTCTTTGGCATTCGACTCGGCATGACTCAGACTTGATCTTAGTCTTACTGTTTTGTGCTTTCTATTGTCTTCGTTATTCATTTATTGTTTTATTTTTGTAGATGTGACATGTGTGTTCTAAAAATACGGTACAGTTGAGTTAAGTTGAGTTGAGATACCTCGGATGAATTGTTCACAAACATTGTATTAAGGCAAATATTAAACATGTGGTTGCGGTACAGTGTAGAGCACAGGTGTCAAACTCTAGGCCCGGGGGCCAGATCCGGCCCGCCAGGTCATTTTATGTGGCCCGTGAAAGCAAATGATGTGTGTCAATTTGCTATAATCTGTACCGAAATGTCCAATTGTCATGTGTAAAAAAATAACGTAGAGATTTTGCACTCATTTTGTTACCCCTGTTTACACTCACTTGAACAATAATTGAACAAACCATTATAATTGACTAATTTGAAAACTAGTAGTCAATTAAGTTTGTTGTGTCCAAGTAATAATTTTGTGGTTTCACTGTCATAACGGCCCTGCAAGAGAAGATGTAACTCCAAATTGGCCCACGACTAAAATGAGTTTGACACCCCTGGGGTAGAGTGTCACCTCGAAAATTTGGTCGCACTGCGGTCCAACCATATTTATTTGTGTTTGTTTATTTATTTGTTTGTTTTTTTGCTTTTTAGGGGCATTGAAAAATAAGGGTGACCGTGAATTAGTCTCAGTCTAGACTCTAGAGCCCTGACAATGGAAAAACACTTGAAAAAAGTGATTTTGAGGCTTAGATGCAGAAAAGTCATTTAAAAAGACAGACTTTTTAAATGTATTTTTGTAAGTGGAATGAAAGGAATGAAAAGATGCACTTGAATAGATTAACATATGATTCAAAATCCAATGCTAGGAGTGGGGAACATTTTTCAATTCATGACAACTAGAATTCATATATCATGATAATTTATATTCCTGAGACCCTCTCAGACTTTTACAATAGCAAAGTGGGCCAAACGAAATAGTCTGTATGGCGCGTCTGCTGCGCATTCCCCACCCCAGCACAAAGAATGAAGAAAATTAATCAAATAGCTGAAGGTGTAGAAATGTGTTCCAAACTAACCGGTCGCTAGAGCAACCCCAAGAAAACAGACCCGCACCACACAACGCAACAAAAACAAGATAAACGTCCTGAAGGCCTTTTGGTGGCACCTGAGATCTCGTGTTGCCTCAGCTCGTTGTACTTGTAGGCCTGCTCCATGGGCTTGATGGAGGAGTGGTAGATCTTCCGCAGCCTCTGCACAGCCGCTGGAGAAACAACACAACTTTGCATTCATTTCCACGGGAAAAGACGCCAATAGTGTGGCACAATCACATTAGCGTCTATTGAAACCTACAAGTTGCAGTTGACATGAAAACATCACAAAAACACTGGGCAGGTAAGACTCACTAGCTTAGTAAGTGCTACTGTTCTCGTTAGCAACAGCGTTCAACCGGGTACAGCCATGACGTCACGCGTCTAGTCGCGGTAGGCGAATATTTGAGCGGTGTGCACATTTCTTCATCAGAGCAAGCCCAACAGCACCACCTGCCGGATGCGCTGCGTATGAGCGGGCGTTCAAATTCTCACCTGCATAGTCTGCTGCTTTTTCCTCTGTGGCGAATCGAAGAGTCTCCTCGATGTGGGATGTATCTCGGAGGACGGACGTGAAGTCTTCCTCTTCTTCTGTGAAACAGAGCAAAGTCAATTATGTACAAGCGTGTTCCAACAATGGAGAACTTGGGGCAAATTACTACGCGTTGACAGGCCGTCCTGTGAGTGATGACTAAAAGCCACAATTAATTTACCTGATTAGCATTTCAGTGTATTTTCTAATCATCTTTTTGTTGTTGTTGTTGTTGCCAGCATCTAGTATTTTCCTCGTTTTAACTCCTGGATGCCCATTTTTCGGTAGAGCAAGAGTTTATTGATTTATTCATTCCAAATGGTCTGTTCTTCGCTACGCAATTGCTTGTTTTCCACTCCTACGAAGCTCTCGGGTCCGACGATTCATCACCGATCCACATGTAGATTCCTGGAAATGAATTGCTGATCTCTTGTCAGACATTCGTCTGTTAAAATTTACATTTCCAACTACAAAACAGATGGCCTTGTAAATACTTTTGAAGGGGTGGGATGATGCTTGTGTTTTTAAGTTTTGATTTACATCCTCATTAAAAGTGGAGGATATTGGCAAGTGCAACATGGGTTGGCATTCTTGGTGGATAGTGACATTGGAGCCAATCCAAGGTGAGTTGAGGCACGAGGTCAACTGGTCGTCAGCTAATCGCAGACCAAATATAGACAAACAGCCATTCACGCTCACATTCAAACCTTCGGACAATTCCCGAGAGCTAATATGCACGTTTTTGAAATGTGGAAGGAAACTAGAAAATCCACATAAGGAGGAACATACAAACTCCACATGTAGAAAGGCAGGCGGTAGACTCGAACCCTGGACCAGATAACCTCTAATCCACCATGCTGCCCCCATGATATCAAACAGAATCAAAATTTGCATAATCTTCCTATGATCTCTAACTGTCCGTACAGTTCGTACGGCTGTACCTTATCAAGTGGCCCGTAAGCGCACATGTAAGGGAGAGTGAGAGAATCCCTTGTGTCACGTCCAGTTTAGAAGCTCTCGGATGACTTAGCTCACAGCTGTTATTACGCACCGCTCTTAATTTAGAAAGCAACCTCCTGAAAATAAACAGACATTTGTTTGGTATCACAATGGGCTTTACAGCAAAGATAAGAGAGCGCGATGATGTGCCCTCATCTGTCTTTTCTAAGCTATACTTAGCCTCGCACCACAGACTATGGTGGAGGGAGGCATTGTGTGCACAGGTTTTAGCACGCCTCGGGCAAACCGAGGTGTGTGTGTGAGAGAGAGAAAGAGAGAGAGAGAGAGAGATTCGGGAAATTGAGCATGGCAAGGCGCGGTAGGGGGAAGACAGTCTGGCCGACATGAGCCAAACATGCAGTAGGTGCACATCCAATAGCAGCTTTTAGGTGTGGCGTAAGTTAGTCGAGGAAGGACGGGGGGCACCGCTGATTCTCCCTAAGTCAAGCTGCTAAAAATAAGCCTGGCTAATGTTTCCAATAATACAACGTGACAACAAGAGAAACAAGAGGGAGTCATGTCGTTAGCAACCGTAACATACAGCGGTTAGGCGGAAGCTTTGCTAAGAAACATTGTGGCATCTTTGTATGAAATCATATCTTATCATCTTGTACCATTCTGTATTAGACCATACCATATTATATACCATATTGGCCCGAATATAAGACGGCCCTGATTATAAGACGACCCCCTCTTTTTCAAGACTCAAGTTTGAAAAAAGACTTTTTGAATACCAAATTAATTTTTATACAGAAAATAATTACAGTACATCTGAAACAAATTATTATAATATATTTGAGAGAAAAAGCATGTTATTTTGCCTCATTCAAATCTTAATATCTGAAAATTTAAATATGTAAACTAAAGTGCAATCACAAAATGAATGGCTTCTGATTTTTGAAATGTAAATTACACCATAACCTGGCCGATCTTCGACCCACTTTTCTCCAGATTGTCGCTACGTTTCTCCATTTTCTGTTATCTCTTCTATTATTTTCTTCTCTTTTCTTTATTACCGCTATTTTTTATTTTTCTTCTTTGTGCTACCGCTATTTTTATTTTTATTCTTTGTGACAGGGGTTCACTTTGGCCTGGGCAGTCAAGTTCAGAATTCTCTTTAATGATATCTGGCGCCATCTAGCGTCGTGAATGGGCATACTGTCTAGACCCCGAATATAAGACGACCCCCACTTTTTCAGTCTTATTTTAATGCAAAAAACATATATATTCGGACCAATACGGTAATACCATTTCAATGTGCCATATTGTACTCTACCGTATCATACCATACTATGCCAAAACCAAAATGTATACCATATATTGTACTATAACACATACGATAACATCAAATCAGACTGTCCAATATCATCTTGGATTACATTATATAGCTTGGACCGTATTACATTTTACTGTACCATAGCATATTGTACCACACTGTACCATATCATTTTGTTCCAGATAGCATGCCATGCCATATTCTACCATATCTTACTCTGCCATATTGTATTGTACCATAGTGCATAACAGTCGTTCAATAGCATAGCGAATTGGACCGCACCACATTATATCATACATAGACCTGCAGCGTATCATACAGTAAAATATCATTCATCCATCCTTCATACGTATCATAATTATATCGTATCATTCAGGACCATATCATATTTCGTTCCATGTAATATCAAGTATTGCCACGTATGTCGTGCTGTATTGTACCCTAACATACCAGATGACGTTGTATAATAGTGTCCCAAATCACACTGCAGTACCATATTGTTACTGTACCCTATCATATCATATTGTATCAAATATTTGGTACCGTATCATACTGCACCATACTGTATCATCGTTTTCCATATATTACACGATACCAACCGTTAGATGGCTCACTTCATAAGGTGACACCACATGAGAGGTGTCCAACTATAGAACACAGTGCTCACTCCAAAAACCCTTGATCGTATCCTTCCCAAGCACACATGCGTATCTTTTCACGCGGGCCTCCTGAGTGGACCGCAGCGTGTTGAGGCCTTCCGAACTACTCTACATCGAGAAAGATCAAAGGATCTTGTTGCTCGCGGAGGGCAGGGCCTTGCATCAGCAAGCAGAACGAAGCCTGCAGGCACCAGGGGAGTTGAACACCCGACATTTAGGGTCCGGGACCATGTGTTGTCACCGAGGCCGTTGCCACACGACGGCATTCACTAGCGGAAAACATTCTGGCAGGCATCGGCACAACCGGATGGAATGCTGAAGCCCGAGTCATGTCTCAACTTTAGAAGCTCACCGTCATATTTTGGAAGCGGATTCAACATAATGTGGTTGGTAATGTATGTAAAATTTACACCATATAGTCATACAGCCTTCATATATGTACGTATAATACCGTATTGGGCCGAATATAAGACAGTGTTTTTTGCATTGAAATAAAACTGAATAAGTGCGGGTCGTCTTATATTGGGGTCTAGACGTTATACTCATTCACGACACTAGATGGCGCCAGATATCATTGAAGCGAATGCTGAACTTGATTCCCCGGGCCAAAGTGAACCCCTGTCACGAAGAATAAAATAAAAAAGCGGTAACACGAAGAAGAAAAATAAAAAATAGGGGTAAGAAAAAAAAGAGAAGAAAATAATAGAAGAGATAACAGAAAATGGAGAAACGTAGCGACAATCTGGAGAAAAGTGGGTCGAAGATCGGCCAGGTTATGGTGTAATTTACATTTCAAAAATCAGAAGCCATTCATTTACAAATGTGATTGCACTTTAGTTTACATATTTACATTTTCAGATATTAAGATTTGAATGAGGCAAAATAACATGCTTTTTCTCTCAAATATATTGTTATAATTATTTGTTTCAGATGTACTGTAATTATTTTCTGTATAAAAATTAATTTGGTGTTCAAGAAGTCTTTTTTCAAACTTAAGTCTTGAAAAAGAGGGGGTCGTCTTATAATCAGGGCCGTCTTATATTCGGCCCAATACGGTTGATGATTGAACATGAATATGATTGAAGTGAATTAGTGGCCTTATAATAAGGAGTGCCAACCAAAGTGGTATCTTGACTTCTGAGGTCTGCACTCAAATTTTCCTAACTGAAATGAATGGAATTTCCATTTTTCCATTCTATCCCCCGCACCCCCCCAATCAAAACTGTCAGGTGTTTACGAATAAGAAAATTAGCACTCTACAATATCGTCCTTCATAAAAATATACAGTAGATAGTAATAAAAGGACAACAAATGATCCTAAAATTGGATTCAAATCATCATCATCAAGGCCCCTTAAGAATGGAAAAGGAAATTAAACTGAAGCACGCGTACATAAACTACTTCAAAAACACTTGTTACATTTGATGTCAATTCAGTGAGGCAGGTGGTGTTGAAAGTGGTGTATAGTTACACCACATTAATCGGCTAAATTTGAGCCCGATTTCTTCCTTGCAATCAAAATCAGCAGAGGCCCGATTATTGCATCTCTTTGAAAAATTATCCTGACTATCTGCGGTGTGGGGTTCATTCAAAGGGGTTCATTCAAAGTGATCATCCTCTCCAATCTGCTTGGAAACTCCGATTGGAAAAATTCAACCTATTTGATATTTACAATCACAAAATCCTTTGGCCAAGTCACAGATTGTGATTGGTTATCCAAGTACACCACACATTGTAATATTTAATCCATTTTTTTTTTACTCTTGTCCTCTGTGTGTCGATTACATTAAAAAAAAAATCGGCCATGACTTGATCGAGCGAGAAGCAAGTGAATACATTCTTATGCAGCGGAGGGATACGCGAACCCTTATAGCAGCCTTTAAACTAAAACCCTGTGGGATCAGGTTGCACTGCTGCACAGTGAAGGTAAATTAAATTAGAGTGACCACCAAGAGCAACTGGCAGGTTTGTGGGGGTTCCACTGGATGAGGGACAGAAAATGTGTCTAAATTTAACCACATTCAAACGGATCTATTTAAAGCTAAATCTTTTTCCTATCCTGTTTTTGGATTATTTCTCAGATTTTTTTTTTGTTTGTTTTGACAATTGAAAACAGTTTCTAGGTATCGTAATGACCTGTGACCTTTTTGTGGACAAAATAGCACCATAAGAATGATTGACAGCTTTTACAGGCGTTAGCAGAGCCAAAAGTGTCAGACGAGTAGAGGCTCATAAAGACAAAAGTATTCTCACGAGACAAGACAGGACTCTGCGTCCATGTAGCACATGTGGCAGACACAACCCCAAAAGCAAATATCATCAGTATCGCCACCGTGGCAACGACTTCAGTCAAGTATACCACTTAGCGGGAGGCTAACGCTGTTCAGCTAATCCTTGGTTCGTTCCTGTTGATTCACCCAAAAAATAAAAAACAACCTCACTATATTGTTCAACCCAAGCAGTCACATGAAAGTGGCTCTGGGCAAGTAAAATATTGCAGAGGACCACAATTTTTCACCAGTGCTACCGGGACGGGGGGGGGGGGGCACATAGGACCACACACTTCCTAACCAGATGTACAGTACAGTATATTAAAAAAAAAGCTATTTCAAATACAAACAAAATATGTTGTCATGCAAAATATGTGCTCAAAATAGATTTCATTATTGAGAATACAATTTCAATGTATGAATAAAACAGTCACTATCCTAACCCAACAACACATGGATTGAAGCAAGAATGTAATAAACACGTTTGTATTTTTTTGCAGTGCAAAGGGCTCTCTTGCCTAAAAACGATACCATTCAAGGATAGCACAAAACTACTCAACAAGAAACCAACAATAAGTTGAACAACTCATTTTGTACATTATTTCACCAAAATTAACTCTTAAAATGTTATTATTATTGAGGTAATACGGTTGGCCTGCATCTCATTCCAAATCTGCAAAAAATTATGCGGCCTAACCACATCGCAGTATAAGGCAGTATAAGATCCAGCGCAACTAAGACATGTCTTCCATCTAGTGGTGAGTGTTGATATCACAACTTAAAAGTACTGTCTAATCATGCCGGAGGATTTGCATTTTTTCCTCCTAACATATTTTCGTATTTTGGATTTGTTCCTGTTTTTCCACAGAATTGTTTCACCCATTTCATCCCATTTGTCGTAGAAAAAGTATACTGCATATTGATAAATGATTTGAAGAGGTGGGTTGTGAAATAAAAAACAAACAAATAAAGAGATACAATATATACAGTGGTACTTCTACTTACGAACGTCTCTTCATGCGAAATTTTCAAGTTACAAACGTCTCAGCAGAAAAATATTGCCTGTTGTTATGAAAGAAATTTGAAGATACGAAAGGTAAAAATACAGGATGGCTCGCTAGTCGCATCTCCGAGTTTCCTGAATGCAACATACTTATAGCTGCTCTGCCATTGGCTATTACCAAGCATATTGCTGGCATCCCATTGGCTAAAAGGGACCTCTACCGTATGTGTCTTATCTGTGTATATCGATAGACATGTGTTTATGCAGCGCCCTCGTCATTCGCCCTTCGGGCCACGAGGCGTTACGATAGTTTAACGTAAAAGTGAATCACCCAGAAAAGGTGTTGACCAGTCGGGCGATCGCTCACTCTGCTGATATTTGCCTTGGCCATTTTCGAAGGGTTGTTAAAAGCCGACAAAAGCTAACGTCCTTGGATCAGTTCTTTACAAAACGCCAGGCAAAAAACACTTTTGGGAGAGAACATGAACTAAAGAGTAAAAAATAAAAATTACTCTATTCTTTTTTTACATTATGCACAACTCTCATTTATTGTGCAATCATCTAATTGTAAACATGTATTTGTTACATATTTTGATGTATTTTTATCATTTACGAAACAATTATGTCTGAATTTGGGGGGGGGGGGGGACTTGGAACGAATTAGGGCATTTACATGGAAAACACATCTGAATTTCCAAAATTTTCTAGTAAAGAAATTTCTTCCAGAACCAATTAATTGCGTAAGTAGAGGTCCCACTGTATTTAAAAATAATTCAACAAGGCGCCACTCAGAGTGTGCCGCATGTGGCCCCCAATTGCCCATCCCTGGCCTAGATGATCACGTCAAGAGCCATTATCGTTCACCGACACATTTTCGGAAAGACATAATTTGGACTTTTACTCTTGATGGGTAGACGGGCATGCCAGAAACCCAACGATTGCCACGCAAGACATCAAAAATCCAATTTCCCAGAATATGCCCATCTTCAATATTGTGGGCCTTTGCGAGCTGGATGCTTTTAGAACGACGTGGCACGACGGCGGGCCGTGTATAGACGTGGGCTCCCACGTGTCGTGATGAGGAGAGGCCACGCTCGGGCGGTAACAGGTGGCCCCGCTTATGGAGCTGGTACTCCCCCATAGGTCAGAAATAGCCTCACAATGGGTCAAGAGGCAGACACACATCGGAGGAGGTGGAGGGCTTCCTATTTTAAGTTTGGACTCGCTGCGTGTGGACAACTAGGGAGACATTCACCCAATATTAATTCAACTTCTACTTCCGTGTGCACAGAAATACTTCCTCTCCAACGAAACGATGCTACTGGCCCTAATGGAGCGCCTTACGTCACCCACAAAGTAACAAAGGGCGAAGACTCTCGCCGCCGAGGCGTTGATCTGACATCAGAGGACGCCATTGCTGTCCTTGGGAGGGGGATGGCTTGTCTTTAAGCCTCTATTTGCGCGTCTTAACGTTGGTGGTGTTAAAACGCGGTGCAACAGAGCTCAGAGTCAAAGTACCTTTTTAAAGCTGTGCATGACCGATCGCGGTCTTAGCTTGAATGGCAGCCTGCGTGAGACTTGCTTTTGGCTAGCTTGACTTCGGATGGGTTTTTATGAACTTGAGCGTTGAAAAAGGTCCAATCTGCTCGAGAAAACGGTGACAGGAAGCGTGAGAGCAGTTTGACCATCAAGTTCGAGGGCTTCCCCACAAGGGGGCGCAAAAACGTCACTGATATGACACTGGAAGAACGTGCGGTGGTGCCTTGACATAGGTGTACTCAAATCATCTATCACTCTTGAAATGAACGCAACTGTTATTAATCTGTTCAAGACTCGAAAAAATAGTTGAATTACCTCATTATATTATTACAAAATGGCCTTGCATTTGAAATGTTGTCTACTGTATGTATTTTTAGGAGTCATGGAAAAAATGGCTAGCAAATATTTCAGTACAAAAATGTTGTCCAATTAATGTGAAGAGGCATTTGGGGAAAATAAACGCTTGCGTTTATCAAGGAACTTCAAAGAAACACTACCGTATTGGCCTGAATATAAGACGGTGTTTTGTGCATTGAAATAAGACTGAAAAAGTGGGGGTCGTCTTATATTCGGGGTCTAGACATTATACCCATTCACGAAGCTAGATGGCGCCAGATATCATTGAAGCGAATGCTGAACTTGACTCCCCAGGCCAAAGTGAACCCCTGTCACAAAGAATAAAAATAAAAATAGCGGTAACTATTAACATAACAGAAAATGGAGAAACGTAGCGACAATCTGGAGAAAAGGGGGTCGAAGATCGGCCAGGTTAACCGGCAGCTGAGGAGAAGTTATGATGTAATTTGCATTTCAAAAATCAGAAGCCATTCATTTACAAAGGTGATTGCACTTTAGTTTACATATTTAAATGTTCAGATATTAAGATTTGAATGAGGCAAAATAACATGCTTTTTCTCTCAAATATATTGTTAGAATCATTTGTTTCAGATGTACTGTAATTATTTTCTGTATAAACATTAATTTGGTGTTCAAAAAGTCTTTTTTCAAACTTGAGTCTTGAGAAAGAGGGGGGTCGTCTTATAATCAGGGCCGTCTTATATTCGGGCCAATTTGGTATTTGCCACAGTGGGCTGCATCAAGTGATGGGGTGGATGTACAGTCGTCACATCTTCAATCTGAAGCATCATCTCCACAATTATGTTTTCCCTTTTCTTTGACTTTTTGTGTGCAAAGCTAATTTATCACCAAAAAAGTGTTCATAACCGGTAAGGTGCAATGAAGTGATGATTAAAGCCATGAACTAATAAGTATTTTAAAAAGTTAACAGCTGGACAATGAAGTCGTAGTTTTATGGGGAAAAAAAAGCCACAATACAAAATCAGACTTAGCCCACCTACAGGGCATTGGATTTAGGTTTAGTTTTAGACAGGACAACTGGGAGCGACAATAAAACCGTGAGGCCTCTTTTCTGATGAATTGTTCATCATCCAACAAGCAGCTACTTGTTGCTATACCGTCCTGCACTCTTAAGTAAACTTTTTGGACTGAAACTAAAAGACAAGGAGCAAGGAGGAAAATCTGGATCGGCAAACCCTCTCACTCCATGACTGCCGTCATAGGGATCTCCCGCTCATTACACATTCCACTTGGGGGCTGGGGGGGCTCACATGGAAGGCTCAGCGCCTTTCATTTTCCACTTCCGCCCTTGGTAGACATACATTTTCCAATGGAGGTTACATAATGGTGCCGGTGCTGCTTATCAAAAGGGGCAGGACGATGCCGTGAACAGAACAAGAAGGGAAAAGACACGATGCTACCTCCTCATCTAAGCAAACAGCCCTATTTACACGACATCTTGAACAGTGCCAAGGAATCTTGTTGGCGTGGAAAAGTCATCCAAGTGACCAGTGCTTACCATAGACACGTCAGGCTTTAGTCAGCGGCAGATGCTTTTATGTGAGCATTTCTGTAATGCGTTTTTTAAAAAATCGTATTTAACTCATTCACTCCCAAAGACGTTTTTAAACGTCTTTTCAGATTTGGTCCAGAATTGGCTGGTACTGAATGAGTTAAGAAAAATAAAGATGTTCTTTTTGTGAATATTGTGTTGCAGTTGGAATCACCAATACTTTTCCCCCCGCAAAACACTAATTTCACCCTGAGAGGGTTAACCCCAGTGGACAGCTTATCATGTTATCAGGTTACAGGGTGCATGAAAGGGTTAAAACTTATGATCTTATTGTATGTCTGATACCAAATGATTTTTTAATTGTTTAATATATATATAAAAACAGTGTTCCCACATCTGAGAGTGGCCTCTAATTTGAAGGACTATGCAAGCAAGTCTTCTTTTGACTTCTTCAAAGCGATATTATACGATAGCCTCGAATGCTTTTCCCTAATGGTATGACATTGGTATAGGCAAGCACCACGAATGGGGGAATACGGTGCAGGGGGTGGGTTCGAGACACCTGTATGGCACTGCGGCCGAGCGGGCATCTAGTGTAGCCCCTCCTGCCGGGAGAAGGCATGTCCCTACATGGCCAACGGCTGGGAATAAATTGTGATTGTGACAGTGCAGAGTGACAGCAGCTGTGCAGCGTCTCTAAAGGCTAGCAATGGGGAGGCCAGGGTGGGAGGAGGAACTATAGTGGACTACAGTGTTGGGTTTCAGGACGCCTTCCAATCTTAGACACCTGACTGCCGCCGGGAATAAAAAGGCCCTGGCGATGGGCTGCTCGGAAGCTCAACGCCATCCCAAGGACGGGCAAGGGTGACGCACAAGGGCACGGCCCTGTGTGGATGGCTTGAGGCTCTGTTACATGCCAATGTAAGAAAGACCATCTCGAAGTTGCCGCGATCCCCCCTGTTACCACAGCAGGCAAGGGGGATGGCAGCGGAAGTCTCAGCAAATACATAAATCTACACTGAGTTTAAATAGCGCCTCGTGGTGGCATTCCGCCGCCAAGTCGTCTTGTAACTGAGCCACAGTGGAAGTTTCTAGATGGAACGCGCACACTATCAATCACATTGCAGTCACATGACCCACATGTGCGCATTGACAAGAAGAAGGGTGTTGTTAGGAGGTCTTACCTGCCGTGGCCTGCAAAAGCAGCAGGGAGACGAAGCAGCAGACGGAGATGATGCTACCCTTCATGGTGGCGGCCAGGAGACCTCTCATAGTCCCGCACGCACTATATATACCAAGGAGGGAAGGTTAAAGGGCAGGCGGGCAGAAGGGGCGGGGCCTGGAGACTGGCAGCAGCTGTGTGTGTGTGGTGGTGTTATTGCTGTTGTTAGTGTCACTGCAATCCCAAAAGGGAGCCTGTACGCGTACAAAGCAGGCTGGGATTTTTTTGTTTTATGACAGTTCATTTTTATTTCGTTTTGACTTTTGGTAGTAAATTCCAGCTAGTTTGAATTAGCTGTTTTAGTTGACTTTTTATTCCTTTTAGTAGTAGTTTTTCTTTTTTCAATATTGCACATGAAGTATTTGTGTGCTGGAGCCTAAACCAATCGTCTTCGGGCAGTAGGCGGGGTACACCCTGAACTGGTTGTCAGCCAATTGCACGGCACACAGAGACAAACAACCATCCGCGCTCAACCTCGCACCTAGGGACAATTTGGAGTGTTCAATCATTCTGCCATTCATGTTTTTGGAATGTGGGAGGAAAATGGTAGTACCCGGAGAAAACCCACACAAGGACGGGGAAAACATGCACATGTGGACTGTGAGACCGACGCGCTAATGGATGTACGTCAAGTCCAAAATAAAGCCATTGAAAATGAAGCTCCAAACCTTCATGTGTGACACTGAGTGACAAAAACAAAACCAAGGACACTTTCAATTAGTTTTACGTATAAACATAAAATGTAGTTTCAGTTGTGTTTGTTTTAAGCATTTCTGTTTTCATTTTTTTCACGAAAATGTTTTTTTTTTTATCTTAGTCTTATTTAGTTCGTTCGTTTTTATTAACTATTAAAAAAGACAATGGTACAAGCAGCTCGCTTTACAAGTTGAATGATCATTGCATCATATATATTTTCCCCATTGAAGTGAATTGAAAATGCCATAAATCCATTCCAGGCCTCGAAACAAGCACCACAAGATTTTTGCGACGCGTGTTTAATAATGTTGTCAATCTAGTGACATTTGTTATTTGAGATCAACTGCATGAAATCCTTTGTTAACTCATAATTAATCGCAAATTAATCGCACATTCTGTACCTCCTACAGAACCAAGAGGGAGTAGTAATGGCGAAACAAAATGGGCAAAAGAGTTAAAGCATGACTAAATTCAAGAGAAGTCACAATTTAGCAATTGAAATGTTTCAGAGAAAAAAGTATTTTTTGACAAAAAAAAGCAAATGATAAAAAATAAAATTGGATTTTATGAGATTTGGTAGCTTGAATAATTTTTTCCCCCTTAACAGTAATTATGTTCCACTTTCACAAGAAAAAGCTAAGTACAGGAATTAAAATGCAATTTTTATGACTAATGAATCGAGCTCTTTTGTACACCATCGTACTAAATCATTGCGAGGCTCAACAGGGACCTTTAGGCTGCAAATTTTTTTGGGGCACTTCAGGAATGTAAGCAGACATTAAAAAAATGCACTTAAAGAATGCAGCAAGGCATACACGTTTGGAAAAAAAAGAACAAAGTACAAACTTTATTATTCTGTCTTTACAAAGGCACGAGCCTCTATCAGCCGCCAAAACATTTCTCTTACAAAAACAAAATAGCTTCAACGATTACAAATAAAAATGACAGCATAGGAGAGCATGTAAAATTGATGGGCTATATATGGAGAGTTAGGCTCCAGTATTGGACACATAAGTGCTGAAAAAAACATAACAAGAAGAGCCTATCAACAACAACCATTTGACTGAAAGCGTTATATCCATCCGTCCATTTTGTAACCCGGAGAAAACCCACGCAGGCACAGAGAGAACAGTTAAACTCCACACAGGAAGGCCGTAACCCGGAATGAAACCCTGCACTATGCCGCCCTAAAGAATTATACATCTTGGATAAAAGAATTAAAATTCACCCAATGTTTTTTTTGTTTTTATTTCTATTAAAGGGCTGTGACGTCAACAATGAAAAGATGAATTTATCTGTCCAGCAGGATAAAATCGCCATCTGTCCAGGGCGGAATGTGGTGAGAGTACAGCTAAGAACAATAAAGTTTCGACATCAACTGGGAATGATAAGAGAGTTCAACCCCTCATGGAATGTTTTTCGAGTGGCGAAATATATTGGCGTGCAGAAAATTATGAATTTTTTTTTTGCTACACCGTGAATAATACAAAATGGCCATGTGGTCACATTGGGGACAGCAGCTCGTGCAGCGTAACCTCCATTTTGTGTCAACGTGTGACAAGCCATTTCCCCTTTAGGATTAAGAGCAGTGGACCCCCAGCCTCTTTTTTTTTCAGTGGAAGGTATGTTCACATATTCAGTGGGAAAACTCTCCCAATCATGACTGTTGTGTAGTTGTGCGCTTTCTATATCGCCGTATTTTGGAGGTTTATGAGAGTTATTGGAAAATTGTTTTGGGTTAAAAAAAAATTATGAATCAATTAATCGCAATGTATTTCAATGGCCCGGTCCGCATGCCCTTGCCTGCAAATTGGGGGTTCCACAGGGTTCCCACTCTTCCACTTGCTTTTCATTTATGGACCTTTTAAGGACTTTTGAGGGCTAATTTAGCCATTTTTAAGGATTTTTTTCTCCATTCAGCAGGGGATTCGTTCAAAGGGCACATCTTTATTTTTAGAGGCAATCAGCTAACCCTTTATTTGACATACTATATGTCAAATTTTCATTTTCCTACCTGTATTACAGAACTTGAATTCATTCTCAAATAAAGTACACTAAGAAAAAATTTATTTAGAAAATATAAAAAAATAAAAAAATTTGAATAAAAAAATTTTTTTATTCAAAAATAAATTGTCACGGATTTTTATTTATTTTAGAAGCTTTCCCTGAAGATTAAGGACAATTAAGAACATAATTTTACAACTTCTTTTTTATGGATTTTTATGAACTTTAAGGACCCGTGGGAACTCTGTTCCACTGAACTTATGTTGGCAGACTTCCCCGCGCAATTGATGTTTGATTGATTGACGCCATTTTTGCTTCTATGGGAATTATGATTGCTCTCTTCTTTTGCCATAAATGTCTGATACGCCCACACCACTCAAAAAGCCAAAGAAAAAGCGTTTGAACCGAAGTCCTGCGAAATCGGTTCAATTTTGGAGGTTTCGCTGCACATGCCCTAATGTCCTTTGAACGTGCACATTTATGTATAATGGCTTTTCATTTAAGTTTTCTTTTTTTAGTTGGATGGGAGGCTGGAATAAATGCTTTCTAGGGAGTCACCAACACGCTTTTTAACTGAGTGCTAATATTAAATAGATTCAAAAAAGATTTGATAGTGACAGGCCTATTGCTTTTGTATCTAAAGCTATTGTTATTGCATATATATTTTTTAAATATTTTGGGGTGTCAGGATTGGATTAATTAGACTTATATTTTTTTTAATATGATCTCCAAATTCAGATTAAGGAGAGATTTGTACAAAAATAACCACAAAAACGGTAAGATTCAACTGACTGTTTTGGTGTAGGTGACCCCTGCTCACATAAGGAAGGCAAAATTGATTGAGTATTCACGAGTGTGGTTCAGTGTGCCGTAAGAGACTTCCAGAGTCGGCCGCACGGCAACAAGCGCATCGAGGTGAATTCAATGCTTTTCCCTTATAAGTTGGAAAAGGGAAAGGTGAAAGTGTTATTTTGTCAGGCTGTGCATGTAAAAAATAAAAAAAAGGTTCATATGGAAAAAAGGTAACGACAAATCGGGGTATACCGGGAAACCAGCCCAGTAAGAATGGCAACATGCAGACAGAAAGACAAACCGCTAAGTGCATTCGCTCTACCCACATACAATTACTTGAAGACGGCTCTGAAAAAAGTGGCCGTGATGTCACACATAAGGCCCGACCGATTCACTGGCCGGCTGATTTAATCGGCCGACATTGACCCTTTCTAAATCGGGAAAAAAACAAAACAAAACACATTCTGGCATATTTTCCCTGTTAAAAAAAAAGAAAAGATCGTTAAACAGTCAAATGTTCTGCCTGCAATTCTTATCTTTATGGTAGTAAGCATGAAGGGAGAAAGAAGTTATGTGTCTGTCTGTGTATATATATATATTTAAAACCGACTAAACTGTTATATGAACCTATTTCAGCCAAACATCGGCCTCCAAAAATCCATATCAGTCGGGCCCTCGCCTGGAGGATGTGGCGAATTTGGTTTTCATGGCGAGCGGAAAGAAAAACAAAAAGACGTGCAGCTTGAATGAGTAACATCCACTACGAAAGTACAGTCAGTCAAGTCAAGCAGCTGCTCGAATGGCCTTTCTATAAATTAGCCAGATATGAGCAAGGGGGGGGGGGTTGTCCAAAGTGTATATATAAGCATGGCGAAACTGCCGATCACGGTACTATACTGTAAGTAGGTAAATGTGTACAAAAAGAGTGCTTCAATGCGACCACCGACCCTGTCGAAAGTCCACTGTTGTTGTTTTTGGGGCATGTATGCAAGCGCATGTCAATATGTGTGCGTGTGGGACAGCAACTTATGGCAGTGAGCAGTGGTCCGGCTCGTCGCTGTCGGAGAGGATGCGGCCCGAGCTGACGATGACCGCCCGCCGCTGCTCCTCCTCGCACCCGCCAACCTTCCCTTGGGTGCCCTCGATGTGCTGGATCGCCTGTGGTGAGATGGCGGGGGGGAAAGGGGTGGGCAGAGTGAGGAGAGTTGCCACAGTGCACTCTGGTGTCCGACTACAGTGAGTGACTATTCCGGACCATCACCAAAATGATCAAGTGTGATCTTGATTGACTGACTTTACAAGCAGTCACTTGCCGGGGCTTGAAAAGAAGCAGCTACTTACTTAGAGTTTGACATTTCGTGTTTATATTCGAACGTGAAACAAAGTACAGTCAAACCTCGTTTTTGGACGTCTCTGTTCTCGTCCAATTCAGTTTTTCGACCAAAAATTTTGATTTTTTTTATGCCTCGGATGACGAACAAATTTCGGTTCTCGAACAAACTGAGCGAACTTGAATGCACCATTTGACTCCTCTCGCCTTCCTTACACGAGGAAGTGACGCTTCCTCGGGTGGACGAGGAAGTGACGCTTCCTCGTGTTGCTTTCCATTGTGAGCAGACGTGTTCAGTAAACATTTTTATTTTAAAAAGAGCGTGGGCTCGGTTTCGGAACAATTTCGGTTTTTGAACAGCCTTCTGGAACGGATTATGGACGAAAACCGACGTTTGACTGTAAATTAAACATTACACACTAAACAAAATTGCACAATTTATGAAAGTCTGATAGCTTGATGCTACCGCACAGTGCAAAAGGCCATAGAAGGGCTAACAAAACTAGCATTGAGCATGTGCTCGTTCGAACCCATGAAGCAAATGACATTTTTACTGTGTTACTGCGTCTTACTCGGCTGTGTAACTCTTTCATTTGTGACTTTATGTTTGTATTGTACTGACCCCTGTTGGGCGAGGCGCGCACACCAGAAGGGGCACACTGTCAATGCACACTGAAACATGAAATCGCAAGGCACATTGTGTTTAATTCTTAACATTTGAGGTTTTTATGAAGTACTGCTCAGTGCATGTTGAGGCACAACTGTAAACCATCTAGCCATTTTATAAAGTGCAAAACCAGACTTTTTAAGTGTTCTGCACCTACGTATTTATTTTTATGAAGACTTTTTACTTTGACTCCGTACATTTGAAAAACAGACGTGTATTTTCTTTCCCCCTACATTTTCACAATTAAGTTTCAACATTTAAGTTTGATTTTTCCAGAACATTGTTGACATTGCCCACTGTCTTACCTGGACGATGGTGTCCAGGTTCTGTCTTGACGTGGAGGCTGTGTTGATGACGGACGCCGGACCCATGGTTACTACGGTGACATGATGGGATTGTGGTGGCGGCTGAGGGACGGCGGGTGCGGGGACGATGACCGTTGCGTGATGCGTGGGCGCGGGAGGGGTGGCCGGGGCGGACACCTGGCAGAGAAGACGCCACATCAACAGATGCACATTTTTAGTCTACGATATGACACAGCAGCTCCTATGGAAACAAGTCAACGACTGACATGTGATCGTTCCACAATGTTGAGTCATTTTGTGTACATGAAGACCTCATTTAAACAGGTGTTGTCTGTGCCCAGGACCATAAAAGGAAGAATCCAATCGGTCCCAATGAAATTGACTGCCTTGCACATGGCAGAGCACACAGTGAAAATGACACAAACTGTGTCCGTTATTCCACAAATCAAGAGCGACACATTTTTGGGGGGATGGAACAGTTGCCATGGATCTCGTGTGTGTGTGTGTGTGTGTGTGTGTGTACCTGTGGGCTGTGGGCAGGTGTAAGGTCCCTCTCCAGCTGCTTGTGTTGGGGCACACACACAAGTTTCTGCTGGCTCAGAGCCTTCAGTTTCTCCGGGTACAACTCCACGTCCAGTGAGCGCATCTGGCACACACACGAACACGGCCATAATCAACACATTGAGTTTGCGCGAGAGTGGTTGAGAGCAAGAGTGATTTTGTTTGTGAGTGAGTGAGTGGAGACACTAAGGGGAGTGAAAGAGTGTAAATTGAATGAGTGTTAGAGTGGGTGAGTGAATGGGAGTGAGAGTGAGCAGTGTGTGTGCGAGAGCGTCACCTGCTCTTCCAGGATCATCCTGACGGAGCGTTCCTTCTCCAGCTGCTGCCTCAATTCAATCATCTCCCGCCGCAGGTCCTCCGTCTTCTCCTCCTCCAGGATATCCGGCGAGCCGATGCCTTCATCCTTCTCCTCCACGCGCCTCCTCTTTGGGGAAGAGCCGCTCAACTCCTACCGAGAGACGCACTCGTCAGCTGAGAGGCGAACACTTGACTGCAGGTCAAATGGCGGGCCATGATAATGACTTGGGGGGTTGGGGTGGGAACGCATTAGCCACCAGGGGGCAGTGTAATGCATCCAGACGGCAGGAGGAAGACTGTCGGTGCTTGGTAAACTGCAGTAATATAAGAACTCATTCACCGCCTTCATATGCAAGGATCTTCGACCAGGGGTGTGGATAGCCAGGCTTTAGGAGGATGGCATACACTATATATAATAATCATTTAAATATAATATTTAAATATAATAACAATATTCGATTGTAAAATATATTTTACATAATACAGTCAAACCTGTTTTCGAAAGTCACGGTTCTCGACCAATTCGGTTTTCGTCCCAAAATTGCGAGTTTTTAATGCCTCGGATGCCGAACAAATTTCGGTTCTCGAAAAAACTGAGCGCACTTAAATGCACCATTTGACTCCTCTCGCCTTCCTTACACGACGAAGTGACGCTTCCTCGTGTTGCTTTCCATTGTGAGCAGACGTGTTCAGTAAACATTTTTATTTTAAAAAGAGCATGGTTTCGCTTTTCGAACAATTTCGGTTTTCGAACAGCCTTCTGGAACGGATTATGGACGAAAACCGAATTTGACTGTATATTTTGGAGCGACTCGGTGGTCGACTGGTTAGCGCGTCGGCTTCACAATGCAGAGCTGGATGATTCGATTCTATCCCCGGACATCCTGTGTGGAGTTTGCATGTTCCCCCCCATGCCTGGGGTGGGTTTTCTCCGGGTACTCCAATTTCCTCCCACATTCCAAAAGCATGCGTGGCAGGTTAATGGAACACTCTAAAACAGGTGTGTCGAACTCATTTTTGCCGGGGGCCACTTTGGAGTTGTCTGCCCTAAGAGGGCCATTACTACAATGAAACTGAATAAATGTTGAATGATCACATCATATTATTACTTGTACACAACAAATCAAATTAGTGGATTACTAGTCTTGAAATCAGTCAACCCTTTGTTGTTTTTTTCCATTATTGTCCAAGTGAGTGTAAACAGGGTTTTTTTTTGTGGGGGGGGGGGGTCTTGCAAAATCTCAACGTTATTTATTACACATGACAATTTGACATTTCAGTCCAGATTTGAGCAAGGATGGAAGTTGACACACATGACTTGCTTTCGCGGGCCACATAAAATGATGTGGCGGGCCGGATCTGGCACCCTTGACCTTGACCTTGAGTTTGACACCTGTCCTCTAAATTGTCCTGAGGTGTGAGTGTGAGCATGGATGGTTGTTCGTCTATATGCGCCCTGCGATCGGCTGGCGACCAGTTCAGGGTGTACCTGCCCGCAGACAGTTGGGATAGACTCCGGCAAGTTCACATGCATTTTTGTCCTATGTGTTCTGTTTTGTGATTGTTATTTTTAGGTTAAATGTTCATGAACGTGCTTTCTTACAGCTGCAGCTGTTGTGATAGCACTACATAAATAAAGATGGATTGTATAGTATTGTACTGTCAATACAGAGCTTTCGTCATGGGTTTTGGACGCCATACACACAATTAGGTTATTTACACATTTTTATTTCGAAATGTTTGATTGCTAAAAAACAAACAAGTACAGTATATGATAATTAGACAATAATCATAATTTTTTATTGATTATTTTATACTACAGAAGTCTTTCGGGAAATATGACTTCTGTGAAGTTACTTTGGTAGCGTCTTTGTTGATTTTTTTATTTGATTTTTTTCTGCAATGGAAAATCTGAATATTTCACATGACATTTTATTTTTATGAGGTTTGAAAACATGTGAAAGTCATCCCTTATGGAAAGATTTAAAGTCAGGCTCAAAAAATGTGCACAGCGGCGTAAAAGGAGCAATGATGACTGATCGATTTCAGTGGACAAAATTATTGATTGCTAAATATCACAAAAGCAATCGTGTTGATTTAATCGTATTAGCAATTACATTTTGTACTGGCACAGTTGGGCCAGCATCAGTCACCTTCGAGTGGTCCGACACGATCACGCAGATGTTTGCATAGCAGGCTTAAACACTTCACAATTGTCAAAACATACTCCTATTTGTGTATTTTTGCTTCTGACTGAACCTATATCAAAGCATTTCAATTAAACCGAATCGCAACCTGAAGAATTGAATTGCAATCTGGCGGGTCAAAATTGAATCAAATTGTGAGATTTTTTAATAACGCCAAACCCCACCAACAGACCCCAAAAGTTGGAGAGTGGTGTGTCGCTTTACCTGTATGATTCGCTTGAGTTGGCTGTTCTGCTGCAGTAGTCGCGTCTTCTCCTGCTCCAACGTAAAAATGTACTCTGTCGTCTGCTGCAAGATTGCGGCCTGAGAAGAGAACATTGGACCTGAAGCCATGTAGAGCAAACACGGATCATTCAAGAGCCATCCGGACACCTTGCTGAGCTTCTCGCCGTCGCTGTGTGGGATGAGGGTCTTCAGCGACTGGAAGCCGGCGTTGATGCTCTGCATGCGCCGCCGCTCGTTGCTGTTGGCAATCTCGCGGCGGATTCGCCTCTCCTGGTCGCGCGCAGTTTCCGGGGTCAGAGGAATGTTGGCCAGGCTGAGGATGGATCGGGAGCAAAAGGGGGGAAAAAAATCATTAGAATATATACATACAATGTCTTTAATATTCAATTTCCCGTGGATGATGCCCCCCCCTCCTTTAAGTGGATGCAACATTTGAGACTAAAACAAGACTTTTCCCAAACAAACAAGAATAATGTGAATGCTGTCCATATGCTGTGATTCTGTTCAAAAGGAAAATCTAAGCAAACGTCCATCCATCCATCCATTTTCCGAACCGCTTGATCCTCACTAGGGTCGCGGGGGGTGCTGGAGCCTATCCCAGCAGTCTTCGGGCAGTAGGCGGGGGACACCCTGAATTGGTTGCCAGCCAATCGCAGGGCACACAGAGACGAACAACCATTCACGCCCACACTCACACCTAGGGACAATTTAGAGTGCCCAACGAGCCTGCCATGCATGTTTTTGGAATGTGGGAGGAAACCGGAGCACCCGGAGAAAACCCACGCAAGCCCGGGGAGAACATGCAAACTCCACACAGGGAGGCCGGAGCTGGGATCGAACCTGGTACCTCTGCACTGTGAAGCCGACGTGCTAACCACTGGACTACCGGGCCGCCTAAGCAAACGTACTCTACAGTATATTAAACCCGGTAACAAGCTCTGTATTTCGACATCTGGTTCCGGTCAAGCGGTTGTCTGCAGTGTCTCAGCCGCCCCAGCATTAACTCCGGGAACAATTGCACGCACACACGACAAGTTACAACGGTGGTGGCACATCCAACAGAAGCATCCAGAGCCCAGCGATGACAGCCAAGCGGATCAAGAGTTTCAGTATTTAAAGAAACATCAAATATGAGGCATTTTAATTGATAGCAGATTCTCAGGATACTATTTAGTTTTGCTGTGGTATTATACGTAAGTTGTGGACAACAGAGCGGGGAAATTTTGATTTATGCCGTACATTTTGGTTGAATTACAATTGAGCATGATTCATAATCTAAATATTATTAGAACACTCTCCAGCCGCAACAACGCACATTGATTGCATTCCAATATGCCAAGACATGCATATTAAAATAAGTGGTAATTAGTGCTACAGAATTGCACATCACACTGAGATGTGTCTAATGCAGGGACGTCAAACATACGGCCCGCGGGCCGGAACCGGCCCCCAAGAAGTTTGTTCCGGCCCGCAGGATTATTTACAAGTGAAAAAGATGGATAAAAGACACGGAATGAATATTTTTAATAAGGTGCAATTCATGGAGTATCCGCTAGGGGACACACTGTTTTGATCAGAACAAAGAAAATACATGATATTTTGGTTATTTCTAGCAGAATATGGTATAATTTTAATGGTCTGGCCCACTTGATATCTACCGAGGCCGTATGTGGCCCACAATGTGAATCGAGTTTGACACCCCTGGTCTAATGTCCATCCATCCATCCATTTTCCGAACCGCTTCATCCTCACTAGGGTCGCGGGGGGTGCTGGAGCCTATCCCAGCAGTCTTCGGGCAGTAGGCGGGGGACACCATGAATTGGTCGCCAGCCAATCTGGTCTAATGTTTACAAGTTTATTTTGGTGTACATCCAAAGTACCTCCCTTATGATTAAAATCTACATTTAGAAGAAGACTATTGTAAACGGGTACATTTTCCCATGCTGTATAGCTGCATTTGACTACGCAGGTGTACCGAATAAAGTGACCAGTATGTCCATTATGTTTTGAAACTCCCAGGCATCTGGTCGTGTCACGTGGTCGTCAGCAAAAACAAACAATGAACATCTTCTCAGCTACTGATGAAGGTCATTATTTTCTCCCCCGTGAACAAAAAAAACGCGTCTCAAAAACATACACGTTTTAGGATCGAGGTAGAATAGAAAGTTACAAAAAACAAGGACTACGTTTCCCATGATGCCACACGCGAGGATCGAATCAGCAAAACCAGATCCCTCCGCCTCCCTCGTCGAGCAGCTCTGCGGACGTACACACACCCCCTTATTAATAAACACCATTTATTCCCCCTTTCTTCGCTAAAATGCGTCAGTTCCGTGACGTGTTTGTCAAATGGTGGTTTCGTAAAGAGGGGTTACAAATTGAAATATTCGCCAGAATGGTCTTTACAGCTCCCTTTAGCGTGCCACGGACAGACTTTTTCCGCGTCCCCCGCCATTACAACAATGCGGCAGGCAGGCAGCATGGCAGGCGGTGAACACGACACAGTGAAGGCGAAGTCACGCCGCTGATTTCCTTAAAACAAAACCAAAAAAACTCCCCTCAACCGAAACATTGCGATTTTAAACATCGCAAAGTCGACGTCAGAGACGGGAAAGGCAGACTTCAGAGCCCCTTGTTGCTTACAGCACGAGTATTCAACCAAACAGCAGCACAAGAAGCAGCATGGCCGCGCTTCCCTACTCCAACTTAGCCAACCAAACCAGCTCCAGCACCCCCGGTCAAAGCAGCCACTCACGGCCGGGCTGAACCTCACCGAACACGGCCACCGTTACGACGTCGGTGAGGGGTAATTTGAGGATAAACGGAGCGAGTGAGCAGCAGCGTGGTGTGCTGCTGAGCAACCACGTGGTTTGTGTTTGTTAGCCACTAAAGGGACACATTTCTCACTGGAATGGGGACAAACATGACCCCAAAACGCTAATACCCTTCCGCGTGACAACCCAGACGCGTTCCGGGGGGTCATTTCCACGTCAATTAGTTCTCGCAGATGGATCGTCTACGCACGACAACAGAAGCATGTTGCCTCATCCGCGCGCGCGCGTCTGCGTGTTGTGGTTCCAAATAGACAATAACACATGCTGGATACACACCTACACAACCCACCGATGACTTCTTTCTCCGTTTTCCTGAAGTGTTGCAAAGAGGGCACCTTCTGAGCGGGCACCATGAAATACTCCATGCTCGCGGCTCTCCAGTTTTTATCCTCCCAACCACCACCTCCTCGTCCCCTTTCTACCCTCTCAAAAATAAACAAATATATGTCTAATAAATAAAATTCAATATTATCTGATAAGAATTTAAAAAAGGATGAAGTTGGGCGTTTCTGAATCCGATCCAAAGGAGGTTAAAAAAAAAGATGAACTCGCGCGTTGGGAGATGTAGTTGTAATGTTACTCGACTTCCAGCTGATGGGGTTCCCTCGTTGCGTGTGGCTCGCTACCTCGCTCTTCCTCAGCCCCTCCCCTTTCCGTGTGTGTGCGTGTGTGTGTGTGTGTGTGTGTGCAGCTGATCGCTTTCAAGGCGGGAAACAGCTGGTCAGAGTCACGCTGCACTACTGAAAGAGAAAGAAAGCCTCCTTCCGCAGAGATGAGGGACTGCATGTAAACAAAAGGACTATTTGAGCCACTGACAACGATGGTGGGCTAACTCAAATATTGCTCATTTTGCTGCATAGAATTTAAATGTTTGATTGCTGTCGTCCAATAGCGACAACAAATAGTTTAAAGCAGTATTGGTCTGAGTCCAAATGATGTCAAATGTGTGACATGAGATGTTCAATACCCCGTTTTTAAATCACCGATATTAGAACAAGTATTCACTCTGAGTATGCCCCGATATCTCTTGTACTTTTGACATATAAAACGTAATCTAACACGAGGACAGAAAACTGTGCACCAAGACATTTCTTTCTGACGCAGATGGTGATTCAACAATTTGTCAAACTGCCACTGTGGAGTGCCAAGGAGGACTTACTCAACGTCAGATGTTGGCTGCTTTGAGTATTGTGGTACCTGACATGATACCTGGTATCGGTTCTCGGTCCAACAATAATAATAATCAAATTAAAATAATTAATTATTTTAAATTAATTGAAAAATCTAATGTTAACATTTGGGCGGCCCGGTAGTCCAGTGGTTAGCACGTCGGCTTCACAGTGCAGAGGTACCGGGTTCGATCCCCTCCCTGTGTGGAGTTTGCATGTTCTCCCCGGGCTTGCGTGGGTTTTCTCCGGGTGCTCCGGTTTCCTCCCACATTCCAAAAACATGCATGGCAGGCTCATTGGGCACTCTAAATTGTCCCTAGGTATGAGTGTGAGCGTGGATGGTTGTTCGTCTCTGTGTGCCCTGCGATTGGCTGGCAACCAATTCAGGGTGTCCCCCGCCTACTGCCCGAAGACTGCTGGGATAGGCTCCAGCGACCCTAGTGAGGATGAAGCGGTTCGGAAAATGGATGGATGGATGGATGTTAACATTTATTTTGGTGTTACTTAAATTTCCAACCCTACACCCTCAAGAGGTTGCACATTGGTGGATTTTTTTTGTGGGGAGGTCCTTTTTTTTTTTTGAGAACAAACATAATTGTGGGGGGGGGGACCATTTCAAGGAAATATTTGGGTTTTTTTTGTTTTTTAATACATAATTTGTAACTCAAAATGACCTTGCATTCACGACTGGCAAGCTAAAAAAAATATATTCAAGTATAAAGTCATGCTTTCCAAAAGAAGAAAGTCCAAATCTTACAAAAACAAAAGCATAGTCTTTTGATTAAAAAAAAACAAAAAACATCCTAAGTGTCAGCCACCAATACGTAGTTTGAACATTAACACTGCTTAAAAAATGGAAAAATGTAATTTGCACTTAAACACGGACTCAAAATATATTGTACATGAAGGTCCACTGAAAACTGGACCGAAATAATATGAAAGCCAACAGTTCTTAAAGACTGTAACTAGTAAAAAGTTAAATACAAGTGAACTGTATGTAGGCAGTAATTATTTTGCATACCACGAGAGGGAGCCTGCATACCACTTAATAAAATAATAACATGCCAAGCAAATTATAATGGAAGTGAACGGAGCTAGCCAAAACAAGTTGACAAAATTGGTTTGAAAATAAATGTGTTTAATCTTGTAATGCGTTTTAAAAAATGAACGTCTCATTAAGTGGTCATTTGTGTTATGTGGGTACTTGCTAAAAATATCAAGTTTGTTTATTAGTTACTTTTAAAATGCATGTCAAGTTTGCTTTCAGAATTACTTGGTGTTTCTTATTCATGTATTCATTTTTATACTGCATGGCAGTTATTTAAACAAATCTTTGCTGATTTATTTTTTGTGCCCTCCACCCCAGTAAGGGAATGTGATACTAAAAAAGTAAAAGTATCTTAACTCACTGAAAATAACTGTTTTCAACTTTCTTAAATATAAATACCAAAGTATAAATGTGTGAAAACTTTACTCAGGCACAGCACTTGTACAAGACTGCTTGTGTGGTAATTGTTGCACATAAACGACCTGAAAGCGATACTTGAGTAAAAGTACAAGTATTTGAAAAGAAATGATCTTTCTTCACGTACAATACGGAAGAATTTGTATGCTCTGTTTCACGGGAAGACGACACCGAGTCTTGGATACATTACTCGAAGGCGATAGTCGAGTAAAAATATTCCGTTACGTTACAAGAGTGCGCCGACACAGGCACGCGTCGAGAGCGGGAGAGGGAGGCGGAGCCGTAAGCACGCCGTGAGCTGGCAGAAGCTTTTTGGACTCCGCTGGGCTGCTCCTCCTGACGGGGCTGGGCTGCTGGCGGGCAAGACGGGCAGACGGCGGCGGCGGGGGGAAGACAAGCCGCCGCACACGGATACCTTTCCCTGCCGCGAAGACGACGAAGAAGCAGCGGCACAAACCGCCTCGCCAGCCACCAATTTCGACCACCAGCAGCCAGCAGCCCTCGCTCCGTGTGTCTCCTCCGACTTTGACCAGCGTTGCCATCGAGCGATGCGCTTCGACGACCACCAGGAGATCCACCTTTCGGGTTTGCTGTTGCTTGCCCGCACATTTTGACTGTTGACAATCGCTCTCGCGCGAGCACGAGCAACAAAACGAAGGGCTGTCAACTTGGACCGGTCTTGTCTTTAATTCTTGCGCTTGGGAGTAACAAAAGGCGAGAATGTTGTGGGAAGGGACCGCCTCTCCAGACACCTAACATTCATGACACTTCGCTACATATTTGCCTTTCATTGAAAGAAGAGGAGAGGACGACATTGACGAAGAGTCGCCTGGTTCGGCTCTGAGCAGCAGGCGGGACTTTGCTTTGGCCGAGTTTGGAGGCGCTTTGAAGGTAAGAAGCCCGAGCGAGTCGATTGCCTGCCCACGCACGCATGTCGTGTGTTGTCATTGTCATCGTGTCAGTGCGTCCACGTCGCAACGGCGGAAGAATGCGCGAGCGAGGGGTTCAAATGGGGGCACTGACCTATTTTCCGAAACTCTCTGGCGGCTCGCCCGCGTGCCCGGTCGGTCTTCCCCATGCAGAGTCCCCCTTCATCAGAAAAAAAAAGGGTCAATATGATCAAAACTATGTCGGGCATAGGTGCCAAACTCAAGGTTCTCGGGACCACATCCAGTCCTTCACACCAATTATTTTGGCCCACCAAAGCAAATCAAGCTTGAAATATAAATATATAATTTGGCCAAATGGGTGGCTTCTTTCTTTTTGCCAGAAAATCTGGAGCAAAACTGCAATTTCTGCAATTTTCTCAATTTTTCACCAAGGCTGCCCCAATAGTACCCTTTTCAGATCAACTCCAATAAAATTAAGTACTCACTGACAGACGAGCAATAAAATATTCAAAACACAAGTTTTCTGATACATGGCATAAGCTGCCCTCAAATAATTTTTTTTAAAATAACCTGTAAATACCTAAGTTTTAACAACCTACTGCATGATTTTTTTCTGAACATTTTTGCCACAAACTTCACTTCAAAGTGCTCTCTAATACATTTCAGTTATGTGGTGTCTTCTAGTATCTCAACACTAGGGGGCACTACAAAAATTGGTGGCTATACACCAGTCATGTGATGTCAGTGTGTTGAGAACAAAGAAACACGAGACAGGAAAATGAGTTTCACACCCGTAATGTATCGTCAAAAGTTCAGTGTCTTGTCCCCAAGTCATTCTTTGGGAACAGACTACACCGTTGATGATAGGAGCAGATTTCGATATTTATTAAGGGCGAGGCTTTTATTCCATCCATTCATTTTCTCTAGCGCTTGTCCTCAATTACAGTCACGGCTGAGCTGGAGCCTATCCCAGCTGACTTTAGACAAAAGGTGTGCTCTGTCACAGGTGATCAAGCATGGTGGCTTTATTTCAACAGAAACGAACGGGACACAAGTGAGGCCCGCGTCATAAAAAGCGACGTTTTCCTCTAATTAAGCGATCCGTCCTCGAGGCTCGTTGTGCTCACATCGGGACACGCTTTGAGATGAAACCTCCTCCCCCCTGTTGGTCGCCTCCCGTGGGTCCATTGTGCCACACTGAGGATGCCAGCGGAAAGAGCTGGACACTGCCAAGCTGGGCCTAACGAGCCTTGCGCGGCAAAGGGACCATTAAAAAGCGGTCGGACGCAGCAGAGGTGGAGGCACACTTGGGGGGCTTCATTTGGGATTGTCGTACATTTGAGACGTCTTCATATTGTTGCTGAACCATATGCTTTTTTTCACAAATCTCAAAACGCACTTTGGGGCGGGGGCGTCATTAATTGACTCATTGAGGTCTTGCCAAAATATTATTGTGGGTCTTTTTAACCCTTTCAGAGACAGTTGTTACTACAGTGGACAGCTGATCAGGCTGCATGAAAGGGTTCAAGTCAGTTTCAGTCAGGATATCCCCCGTGTTGGGGGACGAGCGGCCTCCTCTCCCCCGCGTGTTCGTTGAATTTCAGACGAGGAGAATGTTGGTCATCCAAATGAAGGGTGGAGGCAATGAACAGTTCCTTCGAAGGGTTTTAATTTATTGACTGCAGTTTACGAATCGATTCGGGCTCCTGAGGGGTCCAGATTTGAATCAGGAAGCGAAGGACAAACACATTCATGAGATTATATCGAGACACAATATGATCATGAGAGGCGGGGAGGTACGCCTCTCATGCAAATCCCGGAAACAAAGAAAGTAAGATGTCATCTGACCCGGTGTGGCTGGAGGAAGTTGGGAGTGGCGAGGTGAGACCAGACCACCACAACCCACCATTTGGTGTGATGGCAAGTTCCAGACCCCCACTGTGCATACATCCTGAGATAAGAGGTCTTCCCAGGGGGGCTCAACAGCAACCAGGGACTTACCCAAGGCGCGGGGGACAACAGAAAAGACACTTGGGGGGGTCGTTAATCAACCAAGGAGGAAGAAGATACAATTTAACGCTACTACGTTGTTTTAAGTGTGCGAACAGATGTTCAGGAAAGAGACTGGGATCGATAGTACTCATAGTAAGGCGCAGTCCCTCAATAGCTGCAACACAGATACTTGAGATAACAGTTGTTCTTTTGATGTTAAACAAGTCCTATGGAGGGGGGCCCTAAAAGTGGTGGGGGTGAGGGACACTTAAGGTGATTGTAAACACAGTGAGCAGGAAATACCTCCCAACAACATTCTACATTCTTTGTTTCTTTCAAATCCAACTAACAGAGAGGAATAACACTTCAACACCCGCAATAAACGGGGTTCACTCTACTGCAAAGTGAAGGACAGTACAGATCAGTTCGTTTGTTTACATAGAAAATTGGGGGAAAAAGTGCTCTTCATGCATGCTGGCTTTGGTTTATGATAACCACTTTCCCAACTCTAACCACCTGTGCTCCTAAGCCTGAGCGCCGCAGTGTTTACCCAATCAGCTGATGTGCAGTTCAGCCGCGGGTCAGCCCGTGATATCCGTTTGAGAGAAATGACTGGGCCCAGATGTGGAGCCATCGATCATTGCACGGATCTCTTGCACGCACAACTCCGAGACTCCACGTCGAACCGATCCGGCTATGGCTGGCGGTGGTCCTGGGAATGAGCGGTTTGATGTTTGCATTTTGATTTTTGGTTTTCAAGCAAAGGACAAGTGACGTACACAGCTTGGAAAATTTGCCAGTGAGGAAGAGTTACAGATGTTGCTGCAAAGATTAGTCCAAAATGGCGCTACCATGTTTCTGAAAACATACTTCCTTGCATCTAATTTAGCATGTTTAACCTTAAAATTTTGATTCACGAGTTCTTGTGGAGTCTGGCAACCCAAAGAACAGTTTTTCCTCAACCAAGCCATAACTGATGTTGTATAATAATAATAATAATAATAATAATGATATTATTAGTATATAATATATATAATAATAAGTATATATAATAATAATAATATTATTATTATTATTATAATTAAGTGTTGAGGATTTGGCTTGGGGTTCATTATACAAATACGACTTTGGAGTGATGTGACTTGTTTAAAGTTTTTCAAGAAAAAAAAAAGCTATGGTTGATCGATTTTTGTCTTGATTTGGGAGCAAAATGTTTTAATATGGCGCGTTGACCTCGCAGTGCAGAGGTACCGGGTTCAATTCTAGCTCCAGCCTCCCTGTGTGGGGTTTGCATGTTCTCCCTGGGCTTGCGTGAGTTTTCTCCGGGTGTTCCGGTTTTTCCTCCCACATTCCAAAAACATGCACGGCAGGCTGATTGAACACTCAAAATTGTCCATAGGTGTGAGTGTGAGCGCGGATGGTTGTTCGTCTTTGTGTGCCCTGCGATTGGCTGGCAACCGGTTCAGGGTGTCCCCCGCCTACTGCCCGAAAACGGCTGGGATAGGCTCCAGCACCCCCCGCGACCCTTGAGAGGATTAAGCGGATCAGAAAATGGATGGATTGATGTTTTAATATGGGCGCTACGTGGGGGCAGATAACCTCCGAGCAACCAACAGAGATTGATACTATGGAAGCGTGGAACTGCCAATGTCGAGTAAAAAGTTTTGAACAGTTGGAACACGTTTTTACAGTCATTGGAACGTACTGTAAAGTCCTTCGAATGGACTGCAAAGTGGTTCAAACATACTGACACGGTCGTTCGAAATAACCGGTAAAGTCGTTCTAACATATTGGTAAAACGGAGGCTCAATGCCAAAAAGAGAGCATCTTTCCCATAATGCCACAGGGGCATTGACTTTCCCCATTTCGCAGTACATTTGAACAACATAGCCTCGTCAAAATGTTTACTCCACAATGGTAGTTCCATGATTCCATATGATACAGTTCTTCAGAAACAAATCCTTAATTGCTTCAAGTCGTTTTTTTAGTTATTCCCAGTTGAAAGTGAAATAATTTTAAAAATGTGAATTACACTTTGTTTGTTTAAGCAAACCACAATAATTTACGAAATGCCGCTAGTTTCAGGCTAACACACAATACACAATGGCATACCTATAGATGGGTCTTCTTCGTTTCTGATAAATGTCTATTGCACTGCCCCCTGGTGGCCAAGTTCTGCACACCAGAAGCCATCGTTATGTCTTTTGGAATTACAAATTTCAGGTCATGAAGCACACAATGTTCAATTCTGAACATTCTGTTTCATGAAGTCATTACTTTATGCTTTTTCTAAAGTACAATACGGTTCAGTACTGTCATGTTTCGGTTTGTGACCAACAGGTGGCACTGTGGGGCTTTTCCCTGCAGCTGCACACCTGTTGGTCGTTAGGCAATTATGGCTTTAAAAGGACTCCCAGCCCGTCGGGTCATTGTTTGCTTGTTAGCAGCCGTCAGGTTTGTTTGTCATGTTTGTTCTGGTCATGTTTCGTTTAGTGATAGTTTTTGCTTCAGTCATGGTTTTTGTTTGATCCTTTGGATTTGTTTTGGTGGTTAGCACTTTGTTGGTTTTGGATTCAGTTTTCTCTGTGTTTTATTAAATACAATTCGTCAAGTTCACCCTGCTCCTCCCTCCTGCCTGCTTTTTGGGGTCCACCACCACCTCGTTACGTGACAAGTACTATCTTTATTAGCATACCACATCACATATTCCAAGAACTGTCTGACAACTTTGTATCACTTAAGCAGGTGTAGAAAATCGGCGACAATACGATTGATCTTGAAAAATCACATTTTAGCTCCCACTCAAATCCAAGAAGCTTGGTTCCCACCTCCCACAACCATCGGCCTCTCCCCCACCCCATCTTATTGCGATCTTGCCACAACTGTGTGACAGCATAGCCTGACAGCTTTATGGTGGAAAAGGTGGACTCTAATGGCATATTCCTGCGTCAGAGAGCAACCGCGAGCTATGCGCTCGCGGGATGTTGGCAACCCGCAGAGCGCTCTCTCGCGCCTGGGCCAGGCTAATAAAAAAAGAAAGCCCCATGTGATGTAACTAACAGAGGCGTTTCATTCTTACACTTTGTAGCAAGTATGTCGGCAGGGGAAACAACACAGTTTTTAGGGAAATACCCGAAACCAGTCAGTGCTACCAAAACTGCTTGAGTGTGTGGAATTAATATCGCAGCGGGGTTCCATGGTAGCAGCAGCAGAGGATTATGGTCCAGCTGAAAGGCAAACCAGCAGCAGGGGAGGCCGGATTACAGCGATCAGTGAGTGAGGCCGACTGCAATAAGAACATGAGTCCACTAGAATTTAGTACCAAATGACACACAAAAAAAATAATAAAAAAGCTCCATTTTGTAACAAGCACACTGTTATATACTATTTAGGAACATTCCCGTGATGAACATTTCGGATGTTCAAATGCCATATCATGTTAGCTCCTTTTTTTTTAAAAAACACTTTTGCAAGTCCAGTATTTTGGATGCTGTTTGTTTGCAATTGCCCAGTTCACTTGCATTAGGCCACATCACTCGGTGTGCCGTTCGGTGTATTTTTTGCAAACATCCACATTGTACAAACTCAGATATTCCACTCGGCCTGTGTATGGTACGATGGTATAATCCAAGGATCAAACCAGTGACTGTAACCTCACTTGCAACTTTCCACCATTAGAAGAAAACAGCTCGGCTACACATGCATTAAATTAGCGCCGGCACATCTCCAGAACACGAAAAGCCAAATCTGCCTCTCGCTCTCTCTCGCTCTCTGAGTGTGAATGCATATGATCAAGTATTATATAAAGTGTCGTCGATGAGGCTGGGGGTTGGTGGGTGGGACCGCTCATGGAAAATGCAGAGTTAAAAGCAAGGAGGGGATGGCGGGAGGGCGCTTGTGTGGGTGTGGTGGGGCTGTCATCTGGAGGAGAGTTAACAGGACTGGATATGCCCAGACAGTGAGCCAGGACCAAGCCCAGACTTGAGAGCTTTTTTTTTTTTTGAGTCAATGCAAATTCTCCCTCTTGCGTTCAAACAAACGAACCAAAAGCAGCACGATGAACCTGTCGCTCCCGAGCATGCAGAACTCCAAACAAGCACATGTACGCCCACCGTGGAGGGCACAACAGAAGGCAAGGTGGCGGCCACGTGAGTAAATAACACAAAGCAGCTGTGCGCCGCCGCTGGACTCTGTTACAGTGCAGGCCCCTTCCTGCTCCATCATCATCATCAGTATGTTGGGTTGAGGGTGTAAAGTAGCCCAGGACTTTCCACTGCCGCTCACTGCTTCACATTGCTTTCTTGAATTGTGCCCTGGCCTAGACATGCTCTGCATATTGTCGTCTTTCTCACACAATAGCAACACAGTGCAGAAAAAGTTTGAAAACGACTCTGAAGAGGCAGGGTGGGGTCGGTAGAGCACAGTTTTTTTTGGGGGGGGGGCGTGGGGGGGGGGTATGCATGCTTGCAAGTGGTGGAATAGACCCCTCCCAAACATCACTGGAGTAGAGCCTCTAAGCACATAGACAATTAGGGACTCTATGAATGGAGCATTTACTCGGCCTTGCGATCAAAGTCAGCAAAAGGTCTAATTGAGAGTGATCTCAAGGAATAACCTGAGTGATCATCCTGTGGTGTGGTGCGTGATCAGAGTAAAATCAGCAAATATCCAATTACTGGATATCACTCAAAGATTGTCCTCTGGGGTGGGGGGCTGCATTCAGATTCATTTTCCACATTTCTGATTAAAATCAGAAAAAAGTTCAATTATCGGATGGAGATAAAAGATTATCCCGAGTGATTATCCTGCACTGTCTGATGTGCTAAGAGTGATTCAGCAAAGGTTTGATTAGCCAGTGCCTCTCATAGATTACGCAGGGCAATCATAGGGTGGTGCGAGGTCTCTTATGAGTGTCCCCCGCTACTTCGAAACAAAACCAGCAAAGGTCCCATCGTCAGATGTCTTACAAGATTATCCTGAGCGATTATCCTTATGGTGTGAGGTGTTGAGAATTTTTTTCCACTAACTTCTGATCAAAATCAGAAAAGTTCCAACTGATGGATCCCCCTACTCCCGAATAATCAAAATCAGCAAAGGTCTAATTATCGAACGACTCCCGAAAATTATCGTGAGTGATTATCCGGTGGTGTGGCGATGAGGCGAAATGATAACCAATTAGAAAGCGACCGTAAATTTCTTGTTGCTGCTGAAACTGTATGCATGTCCCACTCTTTTGAGGACACTATTGCGTCGACCTCATCAGGTGGATCTCAGAGCGTATCCCGTCGAGGGGCCTTCAGCCTGCCCGCCTTGGGGACATGGGAATGGTCTGCGCCGGGGAGGAAACAGCGAGGCTGCAAAGTCATTAGTGGTTACAGTTTAACTGGAGAAAAATGCCCGGTCAGAAGGCAAGCGGGAGAAAAAGAAAAGAAAAAAAAACAATCGAAATATGAGTGAACTCCTACGGTTCCGCGTAAGGCCGTGTCTCTTCTTCCCGGACGTGTCTACGGGAGCAGAAGCAGTGACTCCGCTATGTCTCACTTGCGCTGTTGCACGCAGGGAAATGATTAGGTAGGATGTATTGCCTGTTGAATGCAAAGCCGGGCCAAGTACAATGGGGAGAGTCCAGAAATTCATTTGTAGTGGTATAAGGTCATAGGGGCCAACGGGGAGGTTGTTACACTAAAAAGTTGTACAGTGAACCCCCCAGATATTGGAAGCAGCATAAAATGCCACAAGAAGCCGCTTAAGTTCCATTGAAATAGGACAAAAGTACGATTAGTCTCAACGTTCAAGTATCATGTTGAAGTGATGCATCCTGACTGGGAGACAAGCTTTGTCGGTTGGGGATGACCTAAGTTTAGTCTGGGTCTAACTTGTTAGAGGAAGTTCCGAAGCATCTTACGTTCGTACCTGCGGAGCTTCCTTTTTCTGAACTCAACTCAACTGTATTTATAGATTACTTTAAAACAACCGCCGCTGTATGCAAAGTGCTGTACATGGAGCAAATATCATATCTACAACAATAAAACAATGAATTAATAACGAAGACAGTAGAAAGCACAAAAGAGTAAAACTAAAATCAAGTCTGAGTCATGCTGAGTCAAATGTCAAAGAAAACAAATGAGTTTTGAGATGAGTTTTAAAGATGGGCAGCGAGGGGGTTTGCCGAATGTTCAGTTGGAGGTCATTCTAAAGAGAGCGACCAGCAACAGAAAAGGCTTGATCCCCTCTGAGCCTTTGCTTAGTTCTCCGTATTTCTAAAAATGTCTTGTGCACAGACCTGAGGCGACGGGCAGGTGTGTAGGGGCGGAGGCGCTCAGAGAAGATGGAGCGAGGCCATTTAAAGATTTGAAAACAAATACAATCAAACCTCGGTTTTCGTCCATAATCCGTTCCAGAAGGCTGTTCGAAACCCGAAATTGTTCGAAAACCAAAACCACGCTCTTTTTAAAATAAAAATGTTTACTGAACATGTCTGCTCACAATGGAAAGCAACACGAGGAAGCGTCGCTTCCTCGTGTAAGGAATGCGAGAGGAGTCAAATGGTGCATTCAAGTGCGCTCAGTTTGTTCAAGAACCAAAATTTGTTCGTCATCCGAGGCATAAAAAACTCGAAATGTTTGGTTGAAAACCGAATTGGACGAGAACCGAGACGTTCGAAAACCGAGGTTTGACTGTAACAGGATCTTAAAAAGAACTCTAAAATGTATAAGGAGCCAGAGAAGGGATCCCAGAGTGGGAGTTATGTGCTCCCTCTTACAAGTACCAGTCAAGAGACAAATAGCAGCATTCTGGACCAACTGGAGACGCTTAATGGAGGATTGGCTGACTCTAAAGTAAAGACTAAAAAAACCAAAACCCTATACAGTGATAATTTTACAGTTTGAGCCTTGCGAGTCCCAGGGACTCGCTGATCAGAAAAGTATGAGTCCCATTATGCATTAAGAGAGTCCCGAATTTCGAATTCTGAAATGGTCTACTTATTCAATCGCATCTGATAATAACACAAACAACAACAATATACATTGATAATAGGTTTATTTCTTAAAAACAAATGCTGCAAAAATTTGAATAATTCAGGCATACAAGATTATTATCGCAAAAAACTATCCATCTTTAGCTGGTTCCTCTGTGATATCTCCGCAATAAACTTTCGCGACACTTGTTCGCAACACTTGTTTTCACGTTACACAACGTGGCAATCGTCTGCTTTCCGCGAAATGAAGGCTGATCTCGCCAATCTCGTCTAGCGAGATTACTTAACGCGAAAATCAAAACAACAATGGCGGCGATTATCAAACTGCGATCGTTGCTGGAAAAAATATTTACCGTCGTTTTTTTTTTTTGACAGAAATTTTCTTGCCTTCCCAAAAACGCACATTATTTGGAACTGTGCGTCTAGGACGCGGGACGCAGAGGTAACGAGATGGCTGCCTATAAGCTATTTATAAGGGATAATAATAATAATAATACATTTGATTTTTAAGCGCCTTTCAAGACACCCAAGGACACTTTACAATCAGGAACAATACAATACAATACAATACTGCCTCAACCCGGAATGGGGAGAAAAACCCCCCCAGCTCGAACTATCCTCATTTTGAGGATAGTTCGAGATGTGCATCTCTCCACCAAAAGACGATTCCAAACGTGATAAGATTCAAGGACGTCTCCATTTTACAGTGGAACGATTTGATTCAATCAAAAACACGATTTTCAGATTCAATTTGGATTTTAACAGATGCCTAAGGTACTTTTTGTAGGATGACTGACAAATTTGCGGATCACAGTTTTTGCTATATTTAAGGTTAGACCTTTACAACCAATCCAATAATGAATCAGCAAATGTCCCAATGGCTAAATAGGACAGCTCACCTCTATCTGCTATTTGCACCCTTGCGTCCTCCATGCACTGGCACACAGGTGTCAGCCAGTCAGAGTGCGGTGCCCCCGCAGGAGGACGTTACAACACCGGACTCAGCGAGACAGAGTGGCAATAAAGGTAACCCACACCCATGGCCACCCGCTGCCTCCCGGAGGCCGTGTTACATAAATCTGCGGCTGGGATCGTATTACCTCAGCGTTTGGAGCAAAGGGGAGGGCAGAAAGCGGCCCCTGCCGAGTTGCGAGCAGACGAAAGGAGGCAGGAAATGACTGCGAGACGTGAGCACCCCTCCCAATGCTGCTTGGGGCGCCGCTAACTCCGTGGCTTGGAAACGATTCCCGGCGAGAGATGAGGCCAGCGCGTTGTCCACAAGTGTGTGTTTTGAGAATACAGTCAAACCTCGGTTTTCGTCCATAATCCGTTCCAGAAGGCTGTTCGAAAACCGAAACCACGCTCTTTTTAAAATAAAAATGTTTATTGAACACATCTGCTCACAATGGAAAGCAACACGAGGAAGCGTCACTTCCTCGTCTACCCGAGGAAGCGTCACTTCCTTGTGTAAGGAAGGCGAGAGGAGTCAAATGGAGCATTCAAGTGCGCTCAGTTTGTTCGAGAACCGAAATTTATTCGTCATCCGAGGCATAAAAAACTCGAAATTTTTGGTCGAAAACCGAGACGTTCGAAAACCGAAGTTTGAATGTCTGACTGGGTGACAGACGTGTAATAGAGCGTCACACTCAACCAGCGGTTCAAACACTAGTGCAATATTGCTGCTTATTCTTCACTTTCCACACTCAAGTCGCCGCTATTAACCCTTTCAGGCAGCCTGTAACCCGATAACATAAGATGTCCACTGTAGTAACCACTGTCCCTGAAAGGGTTCATCTGTCCTCAGTTAGAAAAAGAAAAACAAATCAGACACATTTTTAGCTTTATTCCCAATTCAAGTGGTGTCGATGGAACATCACATTGGTGCAGTTTTGGCTTTTAGCTGTTTATTGGAGACACACCTCAGTTTCTCGTTTGAGGCTTTCCACGCTTCCATTGTGACATAGGGCTGTTTGTTTTGTGTAGGTGCTTTGTATTCCTGATCGTTTGCGCTGTCTTCAGGGGAAAGGGCAAGGGGGGAGGGCAATCGATGGGTTGTCTGCAATGACAACGCCGGTGGAGCTTGTTTGTGTGACTTCAGGCATGACATATTCACCCTCAAGGGGTTCATTTGACCTGCCTGTTCATTTCTCTCAAACAATTCTGATTCCAACTCCAAATATAAACCTATGTCATTTCATAGTTATAGCAGTACGAAAAGAGCTCAAGAAAACCCAAATAGGTCAGTTTTGCTCGAAATACATTGGATCATCACTTTGCTTGTAAAAGCCTGCGAAATCAAAAAAATGTGAGAGCAAGCTCTGCAGGAGCAGCCAAGAAAGCTCACTTCCGAACCTCAGACCTCATCCAGCAACCCCAACAAACCAGATGCAGCTGGCGAGCGAGGATAAGAACTGGGCCTGTTGATCTTGGGCAGCCTTTTAGGAAAATGTACAATAGGGATACGCTAACAAACAAACAAAAAAAAAAAAAAACACCCTGCGTGCAAACAAAAACATGTTTACCCAAATATGCCGTAAAAAGTGAGCTCTTAACTTTTATCGCCCTTCCTGCCATCCCAGCAGTTCCCGACTGTTTTACGTGCTTTTGGCCTGGCTTCTATCGCTCGCCGCCACCTCCTCCTGTTTCTTCCCCAGCGAGAGCGCTGCGGCGACGCCTCTGCTCGGCTCGCCGCGCCACTTCCGGACGCTGCGATTGCACGCGGGAGTCAGAGGATTGCATCACTGCTTGCGGAGAAGCCACAGGAATGGGCGGAAAACGGGGGTGCGTGGGCTCGACAGAGGTGCAATGAAGGGCGCTCTCTTTATGGCGTTTGCAGTTTTCAAGCTGCCAGCAAGATTTTAGACAATTTGCACCGAAGTCATAATGTACTCAGAATTAGTCAATACCGTATTGGCTCGAATATAAGACGGTGTTTTTTTGCATTGAAATAAGACGTGGGGGTTGTCTTATATTCGGGGTCTAGGCATTATACCCAGTCACAATGCTAGATGGCGCCAGATATCATTGAAGCGAATGCTGAACTTGACGCCCCAGGCCAAAGTGAACCCCTGTCACGAAGAATAAAAATAAAAATAGCGGTAGCTATTAACATAACAGAAATTGTAGAAACGTAGTGACAATCTGGAGAAAAGTGGGTCGAAGATCGGCCAGGTTAACGACAGCTGAGGATAAGTTATGATGTACCCTAACCCTAACATTTAAAAAACCAGAAGCCATTCATTTACGAATCTGATTGCACTTTAGTTTACATATTTAAATGTTCAGATATTAAGATTTGAATGAGGCAAAATAACACGCTAAATAACCCTAACCCTAACTTTTTCTCTCAAATATATTGTTAGAATTATTTGTTTAAGATGTATTGTAATTATTTTCTGTATAAAAATTTATTTGGTGTTCAAAAAGTATTTTTTCAAACTTGAGTCTTGAAAAAAGTCGTCTTATAATCAGGGCCGTTTTATATTCGGGCCAATACGGTATTTCTTTAAAAAAAACACAACCGTATTTTCCGCACGAAAAGCCACACCTAAAAGCCTTCCATTTTCTTAAAAGCTCATAGCGCGCCTTAAAATCCGATGCGCCTTGTGTATGGTCATTACGGTAATATTTCGACCCCAAAATGGCTCCTTGCTCAAGACATGCTGACAACGCAGAGTGCAAACTTAAGGCGATCGGTTACGCAGTTGAACACGGAAATAGAGCAGCGGCAAGAGAGTTCGACGTTAACGAGTCAATGTTATAAATTGCTGTTGGTTAAGTGAACTGTTGCTGCTTTATTAAATACGTTTTACTGACATCTGATCCTTCTGTTGGCGTTTCCTTGAGCGTAGCTCCATTTAGTGGATGCATTGTAGATTGCGTCTTATAATGCGGTGTGCCCAATGTATGAAAAAAATTACAAAATAGGCCACTCGTTGAAGATGCGCCTTATAATCCAGTGCGCCTTTTAGTGTGGAAAATACGGTACTGGCCCAGAAATCTAAATAAGTCAAATGGAAACAAGAAAAGCGGTAGCCCAGTGTGCCCATTTGTGCCACAAAGCGACGTTTATTCTTGCACCTGAATACAGCACGGGGATGGGTGAGTCACAACAACAGGTATCACGAGACATTTTACTGCCAACATGGAGCATAGCCTGTGCTAGTTAAGTCAGTTCCGAAGTCCTAGTCGCTTTTGAATAAGTACATTTCAAGTCTCGTGGACTGATTGGAACATACCAGCTTGAGCTTCTCGTCAAGACGTGTTGCTTAAGCTTGCCCAAGGTGTAAATCGGGGGTGTCCAACCCCGGTCCTCGAAGGCCCCTAACCGGCCTCTATCAGATGTCTTTCCTCCACCACTACAACCTGATTCAAATGATCAACTCAGCAGAAAGCTCTCTCTTCAGAAGCCCGGTAACGATCCTGATCATTCTGAATCAGGTGTGCTGGAGTAGGGACACATCTCAAAACGGCTGGACAAGGGGTTGGGCACTCTTGCTGTCATCGTCCATTTTGACCTTGCTGGATTTCAAAGTAACATCGCCAAGATTGCTCTGTCCTGCGTCAAAGGTCCAATGATGCTTTGAGGAGATTTGATATGAGACTGCCCAGAGGTTGGCCTCCCCACTGCGTCGTCTGGCTCCCGCCGTCCGTTATGTTGTGAAATCTCCGCCCCCCCCCCCCGCCATCGGAAGATGACTCACCGTCCATCGAAGCTGACAGTGGCATTGAGTGAAGCGCCTCAGGCGATGCTTAGTTAGGTTTCGCTGCGGCGAGAGATGTTGCCCCTCTGCGGATTATCCGTTGACCACTGATGTGTGTCACAAAGCTGCGTCGTTTAAGTGTTTTAGTTGATTAAAAAAAACACGTTTTGTGTGTCTGGGGGAGGGTGATTGAAAACACCCTCGGCTGTCACTGAAGCTACAGGACAGCGTTCGGTTGGCGACGTAACTCGTATACGTAACAAATGCAGCGTCAACCTAAGACGGTAAATCGTGAGTCGGAGAACGACGACGATGCAAACGACATTCAGAAAGCAGATATCATCTGGAACATGCAGTGTTTTTTTTGTTTTTGCTGGACTGTTGAACCCTCCCGTGATCCCCCCAACCAAGAGTGGAGTCAATAATCCTGGGTTTTACCAGGCCATAAGGCTTTCTGACACAATGTGACATTGCAGTCAGATGGCTGTTTATGGATCGCTCGCTCAGGCGGTAATCTCACGGTACACACTGAGTGCAAGCGCTGCTCTGCCACCACACATCTGTGTCTGCACGAGTGTTTGCTCTCAAAATAAAGTCCGCGTGGAGGTTGATAATGTTTGTGACTAGACCTCCGCCAAGGCTGTACAATCCTCATATGTGTCGGGTATATGTTCCAGTCTCAAAAAAATAGCACTGTGTTGAATAAAAAGACAACATTAAAAAAAAAAATGTCGTGAAGTAAACTGAATTTATTAGCAAAGTACCTACTGGAGTATTTTGGAGCACTCATAGGTCATTCTCATGGCTGCTAGGCAGAGACATTCTTTGTCCAAAGACGATCAATTTTATATGACCCCGAGGCTGATGAAAATAGCTCGAGAACAAATTGGTTAACTCTCCGAGAAGTGTTGTCAAACTCTGCCACTTTCTTCACTCTGTGGGAGCCAGGCGGCATTATGTTACCTCAAGATCAAAAGTCTGGATACAGTCATACCGCGGTTTTCGACCATAATCCGTTCCAGAACGATTTGTTCGAAAACAGAAACCACGCTCTTTTAAAAAAAATTTTTTTTATTGAATATGTCTGTTCACAATGAAACGCTACACGAGGAACCGTCACTTCCTCGTCTACCTGAGGAAGCGTCACTTCCTCATGTAAGGAAGGCAAGAGGAGTCAAGTGGCGCATTCAAGTGCGCTCAGTTTGTTCGAGAACCGAAATTTGTTCGTCATCCGAGGCATAAAAACTCAAAATTTTCGGTCGAAAACCGATTTGGTCGAGAACAGAGATGTTCGAAAACCGAGGTTGATCTGTATTTTGTTTTATATAACATGCAAATCAATTAGGTTAGACCCATTTGAGTAAGGCTGTTTTGTTAAAAAGGGATCGCTATGATGCTTCAGAGTCAAAGGAATCGGTCAGCCACCAAGTTTCTGTTAAAATTAATTTGACTCATTCACTCCCAAAGACGTTTTTATACGTCTTTTCAGACTTAGTCTAGAATTAGCTGGTACTGAATGAGTTAAACTATGTCAGCTCATTAATGTTATTTATTTTTGTTTGGAAAGATGACATAACCACAGCTAAGTTTTTAAATTCTTCCGTCATGGTTGGGGATTGGTACAAACACACACTTTGATGAGCACGGTTGGTGGCAATGACGTGTCCGTAATGTTCAGATGGAATTCGTGATTGGACATGATTTTTGGGGTGGTGTTGCATTGATGTTAAATATATGAGAGCACTTTAAGGTATAATGCCAACTTCAGTGATCTGGCATTTAGAAACTCAAGCAGGATGGCATTTTTGAGATTTCCCAAAAAGTTTTTACAGATGCAATTATTCCGCCCGACAGCGACAATATGGGCAATGAGATCCAATGCAAGAGGCCCACTCGAGTAGCCAATAAATAACAAACCAAAATCTGGGACACAGCTCTCAGATGACATTTGACGACTCGGTACGAATGCCAACATTCCATCAACCGACAGATAGCCACGCTCATTTAGCTGCCCCGTCCTTGACAACAAACTGCAATGGTGACCCGTCCTCCTACATCTTGACTCCAGAACCGCCCAGCTTCCCTCCTGGCACCATACCCCCCACTCCCACTCCCCCCGCCCACCCCCACCATCTCTCCCTCCCTCTTTGGAATTCCTCAGTCTCCGAAGGCACTGGCGGGAGGCCATCGTAGCTTCCTGTTACTTGGGCGTGCTCTCTTTATTTCTTGTCTTTCCACTTCCCTTCTTTTTGCACGCTCTAATTTGTTAATGGTGCTTTTTATTTTCTATTCGGACAGCAAGAAGCCGACGTGTTGCTCGACCGCTACCCCTGCAACAACTGGATGTTCCCCAATATCCTGTTGGTTCTCTGAACACTGCAAATCCAAATCCAAAATCACCCCTCCCCTCCCCTACTTTCCACTCCGAGTTGGCGTCAAAACATTTAGTGGGAATTGTCAGTGCATCTGCACATGATGTAACAGAGAAGCCACAAAGACAAAGGGAAGTATGCAGATGAAAGAGGGAATAAAGGAAGCAATGACAAAGCGAAAAATGAGAGAGAGAGAGAGAGAGAGAGAGAGAGAGAGAGAGAGAGAGAGAGAGAGAGAGAGAGAGAGAGGGGCCTGTGAGGAGAAGTGGAAACTGAGCTTTCCTGTCTCAAAAGATCTCAGCTGTGTGCGTCGCTCATCCGTCAGGTGGGTGGAGGACATCGGGCACACCGTGACTCTCGTGTCACCGTTTTTTAAAATCCGGTGTTTTTCATTGGTCAGGCAGGTCACCGAGACTCGGTTTCGCATTCCACCGTGAAAACCGAAACCATGCTCTTTAAAAAAAGGTTATTGAACACGGCTGCTCACAATGGAAAGCGACACGCATCACTTCCTCGTTAGGAAGCGTCATCCACTTCCCATGTCAAGTGCATTCAAGTGCGCTCAGTTTTTTTCGAGAACGAAACGTCCCTGTGTTTTCATTGGTCATGGGTGAAAATACCCCCAGTGGCATCTTCATGGCAAATTTGCTATCAAATGTCCAGAGTTTCACTGTACTTTGAAAAATAGTCTCAAGAGTGCTCAGAGCAGTCACTAGATATCGTTACAAAGTCACGAAAAGTTGACCCTGAACAATTTGATGAAGGACTCATCGGAAAAAGCCCAAATGACCTCTTCAAACAAATATGGCAGACTTGTGTGTTTTGTCAGGCATACTTCTTTGAGACAATGAAAATCTTTGCAAGAGACCATCCTTCCAGATATCACCTCCCGGGGTCACAGCAGGGGGATGGGGGGGGGGGGGGATTATATTACAGCCTGGCTCGGTGGGGGCCACACGACCAAATCTCGCACCTGAGGATGCCTGCGGTTGCTTTGTACATCAGATCAGAAACATGATCCTGTTGCGTGCAGATCTCATCGAGCTCAAGATCAGTAGTTGGGATCAGGGTCAAGAAGTGATCCACGGGAGCTTATAGCTTCGCAGGAGCACCAAGGTCCACAAGCCCCCCACGAGCGACCTTGTGCTACTTTAATCGCCCGTCTCTCTCTCTCTCTCTCACGCCTTTGCCAGACCTTGCAGGATTTCAGATGGAATCATGCATTTGAAAAAAAACCATGAGTGGCTGATGCACGCTTGTATTTTTAAAAAGTCAATTTCTCATCTCATCAACATTTGTTTTACCAATGCAACATACAAACGGCAACAGGTGAGCATGCCTCTTCTGTCTCGCTTCTTGGTGGCCGAAGTCTAACTTTAAGACGTTGCTAAAAGCCAACTCAAGTCAGTCTTTCAGTGCTTACATCAGATTTAGATGAAACGTGATTTTCTCGGTCATCCTCTGGTGTTTGGCAGTAGAAAAGTACGAGGCAGATAGATGGCTTGTCATTCGTACTTCATCACAACATCGCACAGGGTGCAAGACGCACACTGACCAAATCATGAAATTTCTGTCGGCAGATGGACGAAGTTCAAGTCACAAATGCCAGTGCTTGTATCTTCACACCAAAAACAAGGAGATATGGGGGACTCAAATTTCCCGACCACTGTTATGCAATTATGAAGAGTGGTCGTTTTAAAGGTTCATCTTGCCAATTTCCCCTGCCTTAATTAACATTTAATTCTCTGTGAACTTGCAGATACCGTTTTGGAAGACCCACGCAGGAATATGCGGCCGAGTTTTGGTGTCCTTCTGTAAATTGGGCTTATTTGAAACCGTTTGGATCAGTTGCGCTTTGATCAAATGCTGAGAGTTGGGGGCAAGACACCAGACGAGAGGCAACCGCGATCCCCACTGGTCAATCGGGAACCATCGCAGGGGTGTCAAATTTCCCTTGGAGGGCGGTTATGACTGAAACCATTTAAAGAAGTCAAGAATAACTGTTGATTCAGCTCTTATTTAAGTGACTATCATGAGGGGTTTGTTAACAAGAAAATGCTTAGAATATCTCTCTTATTTATTACATATGAGAATTTAACATTTTGGTCGACATTTTAAGAAAGCATCATGGAAGTTGACATATTTGACTTGCTTCCGAGGGCCACATAAAATGACGTGGCAGGCCAAATTTGGCCCCCGGACCTTGAGTTTGACACCAATCTACGGGCTAGTTTGTTTCAATATACCGTATTGGGCCGAATATAAGACGGTGTTTTTTGCATTGAAATAAGACTGAAAAAGCAGGGGTCGTCTTATATTCGAGGCCTAGACATTATACCCATTCACGACGCTAGATGGCGCCAGATATCATTGAAGCAAATTCTGAACTTGACTCCCCAGGCCAAAGTGAACCCCTGTCACGAAGAATAAAAATAAAAATAGCGGTAGCACGAAGAAGAAAAAAAAATAGCGGTAAGAAAGAAAAGAAGAAAATAATAGAAGAGATAACAGAATATGGATAAACGTAGTGACAATCTGGAGAAAAGTGGATCGAGGATCGGCCAGGTTAACCGGCAGCTGTGGAGAAGTTATGTAATATAACTTTTCAAAAATCAGAAGTCATTCATTTACGAATGTGATTGCACTTTAGATTTGAATGAGGCAAAATAACATGCTTTTTTTCTCAAATATATTGTTAGAATCATTTGTTTCAGATGTACTGTAATTATTTTCTGTATAAAAATGAATTGGTGCTCAAAAAGTCTTTTTTCAAACATGAGTCTTGAAAAAGAGGGGGTCGTCTTATAATCAGGACCGTCTTATATTCGGGCCTATACGGTACGTGTCTCATTTCATTTTGCTTGAAGGTGTTGGAACATTTGTTGGCCGGCTAAACAATAAAAAACAAATGAACAATTGCTGGGGGACTGCTATGCAACTGATGTAACTCCTGGAAAAGTTGCGGTGAGTGGCCCAAATACGAAGCGGTGGATATTGTTTGAATGAGCTGGAATGTTGCTGTCTCAACAGTGCAATTCCTGGAGGGACTGCTTTTTACCAAGCCCTAAAGACACTCAGAGCCTCGGTTAATGCAGGGTGACGCAGGATCAAGTGGGCACACGCAAAGGTTTGCCTTCCACCCCTTCCAGGCACTGATGGCATCCTGTCTTTGCTCCCTCCGCCCCCTCGGGCCTGCCCACTGGCCATCGCCCCTGTCCTCTCTCTGGCTGCTCCACGCTGTGTTTACTCTGCCCCACAGCGCCAGGGCCCCGCCGAGGGGACAATGCCGCCTTTCAGAGAAACTCTCGACCCCACGGTCGAGCACGGAAGTCCGCTTGCGAGGGAGGGCGGTGGATAGGAGGTGAGGGCGGGGGAAGGCGACGGCCGACACCCCTTCCCCAAACTTCACAGCCATCCGCCAACTAGACATGCGCACACACACACTTACCGCCCCCATTTGTCATAAACCTCCCCTGGTCAGCAGCAAATGAGATACAAATACTTTGAGTCACTTCCCAACCAGTGCAACGTCTTCAGAATGTCCGGCAGTGGTTGGCTGAGTCACCATGGGGCGAACATGAAAAACAATCCGGTGCCCCTGAAGACGCTTCCTTCAAGTCAAAAATATTGACGTTCAAACGCAACTCATGAAACTTGGTGTGCTGAGTGTGCGTTTGGCTTTCTTATTGAATTTTTGGGTGATACTTGATCCCAAGCAAAGCACATCTTCCACAAGAGGCGGGGAGAAAAAGTCATACGAAGTACGTGGACTGTACAGGTTTTGTTAGTTTGACCGCAGTCTGCAACTGGGAGAGGAATTTTTTTGAAGACATGTCTACGACTGCATTTCCCCAAAACTCTGAAGTCCGGTCACCGCTGTATGGTGCCACTGTATCTAGATGCCACAATCATCTCATGAGAAGTGCTGATTCATTCGACCAATGGCTCGATCAACTAATTGCATCGGTCCTAACGCAGTTCAGGTCAGGTTTCCATTCAGTTTTTAGATGAAGGACCTGACGTGTTTGAGAAAGCGTGGATTACAATGCTTCCAAGGAGGGAAGCAGCGTTTCTGTTTGTCCACCCACAGGGGATGAGCGCGGGATTTGTTTCGAAAAAGGTTAAGCCGATCGCTGGTCTGCACCTCGGAGTAAGGGGCTTAATCATTTAGTGGATGACAGGCGATTTTCTGCTTCCCTGGCCGCAGTGAGAAGCCACCGGGCTCGCCGTGCGGAAGCAGTTACGGCGCGGGCAAGGTTGAGCACACCCTTGTCACGTCGACAATTAGGACAGCAACAGCGATTGCGCCATCAGAAATTTAGCATTTGGAACTTTGTAAAGGCGCACTGGTTGCTCTCACTCTTGTGTTGGATTTGCAGGGGGTACCAAACGAAATGGCCCTTTAGCGAATACCCGCGTTTTGTTTAATGAGTCAGCATCTCAAACCCACCCTGGACTGTTTGTGGGTGTCTTGAGAGTGATGGCCAGCGAACCTGGCGACCCCCGTGCACCGTACCTCCCAAACACATGGCCTTTCTCATGTGGCCCCAGCCAGTGGCTCTCAAAGCCCCCCATTCACAAGTGCTGGTGCCGCATGCGTGTGTGTGAAAGAGGATTGCGGGGGTTGTTAAAATTAATGTTTAATCAATGACCGTGTGTGCACTTCACCACCCACTTGATGCACATTAGGGATAAGCCACTGAATTCTGTAGGAAAATGCTTAAAGATGATTCGTATGTATTTTGAAACTGAGGTTGAATCCTACTCAATGTAAGACCATATTTGGGGCTGCAAATACAATTTTCTCTTTCAAATTCCGATTACATGTCAGGAAACACATTCCCAGATTAGCTAGCGGTAACTAGCCTCCTCATCCCAGAAATGTTAAATTCTTTTTTTGCCGTCATCTGTTCTTGGACGATTCAAAAACTACGATGCTAACTACGATTGAATACCAAAGAAGAAAAAAAAATCAGGTGCAATGAACACTAAATGAAACGAAAAATATTAAAACTCATCCAACAATGTACATTTGAACTGTATACATGTTAAAACACTATCTTGGATGTAATGTCTGGTTATTGTTTATTCCATATGTTGGTGCAATTATAGTCCCCAAAACGTCTTTTAAGATTAAAAAAATTAAAATGGCTTTTATTGGACAATAACAATATGACCCTATCTTGCATTTTGATCACTTTTACCCTCTCTTCCAGCATCAGAGCTCTTCTTGTCTTTGGTGCTTGACATTGAAAGGTCCGTTTTGTAGCCATTTTAGCAATGCAACATTCTTGCTGCGTCTGAAACTAACAATAACAAATACTTCCTGGACTACTGCGCATGTGTAAACCAGTGTGGTGGTTGCTGTTGCCGTTTCCGAACGAAGCAGTAGAGGTTGCTGTTGGATTAGATTTAGTTGTAGTGAATCTCGCCGCGAGGCAAGAGCAGAGAAAAAGATTTTGTATCACGCAATGGGGTTTTTCGTTGTATGAGGGGCAAGAAAGTGGGAATGGTGTTAATGCATGGAGATTTTTTCACACTAGGGGGTATTTTTTTGCCCATGTAGGTTTCGTTGTAGAGGAGTTTCACTGTATTTAAATACGGCTATTTGCTGTTCTATAGAAAGCATGTACAGGGAAAGTCAAACATTTATGAAGATTTTAAGTGCGCTGGAAAAACAAAAAAATGCAGACAAAATTTGGACGTGGAGTACATGAATTTCATCGGATTTTATTACCTTCTCTATAACCTGGCAAGCATCTCCAAATTTGGTGAGAATTTTCATTTTATACCCAAAACCAAGAAAGGTTTTGGGAATTTGGATCTTAAGTACAGGAATGATTTAATGTCAGAAAATGTGGCAGGTATCCCATCCATCCATTTTCCGAACCGCTTATCCTCACTAATAGATGCCATTTAGGATCGCCATTGTTCCAAGTGTTCAAATAACTTCCTGTGAGCAGCAATGTGCGTTCATGATGTTGCTGGTTGGGGAACTCAAGAGTGATATCTCGATGAAGTGGCCTGGCCCCAACCCTCAGGCTGGGTCTTGAGGTCAGTGTGTTTAGGGGAAGGAGGAGGTGGAGTTGATGCAGCTGGACTTAAAAGCCTGCAGGGCGGGCGGGGTCCTGACCGGTGGGGCCTAAAAGGTCTGTGGAGTCTGATGGTGCACCCTGCGAGGTTGGTGGGGATGATGTGACAGGGTCCACGGGGCAGGGCCGGGGGGTGCCTGGCCAAGGGGTGGGGTGGTCGAGCTTGGCGGTGAGGCTGACCATCTGGATTGGATTGTAGACATTCCTCAGGAAGAGTCTGTGAGTAAAGGTCAAGATGGGGGGGGGCACTGTTTTTTTTTCTAGGATCACTGTGTTTATTTTTCTTTAACTTACTCAGTGTTTCGTTTTACAATTGTGGTCAGTTTACCATTGTTGGGGAGAAATACAGTGGAATTCCAGATACATTTAACCTGGCAAATATCAAAATCGGTCACAGTCTGACACTGGAATGCTCAATTTTACGGGAAAAACATCCGACTCCTTTACCGGACCCTCCCTCTTGACCCCTGTGTGTCCGCAATGTTTGTGCAGGTGTGGTCATGCTTTCCCTGGACGAGCCACTGGACCTGAAACTCCCTCGGCGGACCAACGGACGGGACCGAGGGTCGCGTTCACCCACTCTCTCGCTGATGATCCCTAAAAGGGCTCGCCATTTGCGCATGACGGACGATGGTACCGCGGTCATCGATCCCGCCTCCCCGGCGTCCCCGCACACAGGTGGGTGACGTCGCAAGCAGCGGGACAACCCTCACACTGTAGAACTCATCTCACTTGTGGATTTTTCTGCGGGTGTCTTAGGTATGCAGGTCGTCTCCCACGACCGAACAGATACCCCCACGCCTCCTGCAGTGGATCTGAGCATGTCTCCTTCCTCCCTTCGCCACACGCCCACCTCACCCGAAATGACCAATGGGAGCTACGCTCCTGCAGTGGTGAGGACCTGTGATCCTACCTCTGTCGTCGCTAAAAATAATCAAGGCGATGTAACTGCATCAAATCAAGTTCACGATTGTCGAGCTAACACAACTTCAGCGGTTTGCTGCGATACAGACATTTCAAGACGGAAAAAGCCGAACTCTAAGACAAAGTAGAAGAGCCCCCTGCGGTGCCCCCTTGCGGTTGTGGATGGTGGACGTACTACAGGCAATAATTTTAGACGCATGTCGGGACGGAGACCCAAATCTTAATGAACTCTTTCATACATCCTGTAACCTGAAAAGCTGTCCACTGTAGTAACCGCTGTCCCTGAAAAGGTTAAAGTCGGAATGCACGGCAGTAGCCAATCAGGAACCTGCTTTAAAGCAGTAGTAAATTCAGGATGAAAAACACCTGTCAGCCATAAATATAAAACAATGCGTGTGCCAATGACTGGGCTTTCCTTCTTGCGCCACTGAGCAAACTACAGTCATACCTCGGTTTTCATGCGTAATCCGTTCCAGAAGGCTGTTCGAAAACCCAAATTTTTCGAAAACCGAAAGCACGCTCTTTTTAAAATAAAAATGTTTACTGAACACGTCTGCTCACAATGGAAAGCAACACGAGGAAGCGTCACTTCCTCGTGTAAGGAAGGCGAGAGGAGTCAAATGGTGCATTCAAGTGCCCTCAGTTTGTTCGAGAACCGAAATTTGTTCGTCATCCGAGGCATAAAAACCGAATTGGTTGAGAATCGAGACGTTCGAAAACCGAGGTTTGACTATAATTCGTTCTGGTAAATAGAAGTACCAGATGGTGTGCTTGCTTGGATCGCTTGGCAGAATTGTCACTTCCATGTTATGTCGGTGATCCACATTCTTAGCATGTCACACTGTTAACATAGCTAGAAAAATCCCGCCTCCAAACCATGTGGCTGAAAACGCAAGCCTGATTCCAGTTGTACAGAACGGAACCCCATGGTGGAAGCTCAACCGTATCAGTCGCTTACAAGGGCTCGGAAATGTATGCTGTTCAACGCCTCCGGTGTCCCGAATAAGATCCTCTGTCTGTGCAAGTTTCATTCATTGGTATGAAGCATGCGCGCGTGTTTATACAGATGTATAATCGGATTAAGGACAAGGTACAGCCACATGTCGGCTAATTCATTTGCCTGGCAATTGAATTGAGAAAAGTTAGCTGGAAGCATTCATCCGCCCCCGTGTCCTAGCAAGATAGCGCCGGTCGCTGCAAAATAGTCTGCACTTAAGTTGACCCCACATGGAGGCAAGTAGGACGCTGTTTCTCCATCTTACATAACAAGAGCCGCTCAGTTGCGCATGGCAAGGCAAAGATGAGCGGCGTAATTTGGTTTTCCCGAAATTTGTCACAAAGGCCTGGCTAACATAGCTGCGCGTTAATAAGACAATCAGCTCTCAGATCCATTTAGGACAGGGGTGTCCAAAGTCGGTCCTGGAGGGCCGCTGTCCTGCCTGTTTTCCAGCTCTCCCAGCTGTAACACACCTGATTCAAATGATCAGCTCATCAACCAGCTCTGGAGCAGCATTAGAACAATCCTGATGATGTGAATCAGGTGTGTTGCTCCTGGGAGAGCTGGAAAAGAAGCAGGACAGCGGCCCTCCAGGACCAGACATTGTACACCCCTGATTTAGGACGATTGTTTTCCCGCTATTACATCAGGTACATCGACTCTTATTTTTATTCCCTGTGAGTTGCACCAGACTGTAACGTTTGAGTGTGCAAGTCCCAGCTGAGGTTCTGAGAATTTCATAGCTCTCATGCTGAGCTCGGAGAGAGTACACAGTTTTGTAGCCCACAGCGGGTGACTGCATCAAGAAGGGAAGTCGATTTTCTGAGTCCAGACGACCAGACAATCTCAACTGTGATCACTTTTGTCGTTTTACCGTCTCTGGAACAAAATTTAGCCAGTGCGCCTGCTTGGTCCTGATCTTCTTAATTGCGTTTTCCTCCCGAGACTTCGCAGCTGTCGCAAGCCTTTCAGTTTTTTGTGCCGATCGGAGCTGGGGCGGGACTTCACCTGCCGTCATCCATGTTCGTTGGCCAGACAAGCGATAAAAGGGCCTCCCCCGACCTCTCGTCAGATGAACAGCTGTCTTGCCGCTGGAAGAAGGTACGACTCAGATAGCGTGGCTTTGATGTAGCCTCATTAGCGAAACTAAAACCTCTCCTTTTCGACAGTGCCGCCTGCTCTTTGACTCTCTTCAAGACCTAGTGGACCACGTCAACGACTTCCACGTCAAGCCGGAGAAGGAGACAGGGTACTGCTGCCATTGGGAGGGCTGTGCTCGCAAAGGGAGGGGGTTCAACGCCAGGTGAGTGCCTCACAGGCCGCCGACATGAGGCTGAGGTCACAAAGGACCTAGAATCATGTTTGCCCCAACCCCCCCCCCCCCTGCAGGTACAAGATGCTTATCCACATCCGCACGCACACCAACGAGAAGCCTCACCGCTGTCCCACTTGCAACAAGAGCTTCTCGCGCCTCGAGAACCTCAAGATACACAACCGCTCACACACGGGTCAGTGGCGGGAGCAGAGGGAGTCCAATCAAACCAGTCAGACCACATCCAAACCCTCTTCTATTTTCTCTCGCAGGTGAAAAGCCCTACATCTGCCCGTATGAGGGCTGCAACAAGCGCTACTCCAACTCAAGCGACCGCTTCAAACATACGCGCACACACTATGTGGACAAGCCCTACTACTGCAAAATGGTGGGCTGCCTGAAGCGCTACACAGACCCCAGTTCTCTCCGCAAGCACATCAAGGCCCACGGCCATTTTGTGGCGCAGGAGCAGGGCTCGCCGGGCGGAGTGGGGTCCTTGCTGAAGAGAAGTCAAAGTGGGGGCTTCGCTAGCGGAGGGGTTAATGAGTCAGAGATGTCCTACGTGAGTGGGGCTCACATTATCATTCCAGGGTCAGGGGCCGCTTTCCTGGGCACCCACGCTCTTCAGGGCCTGGGCGGAGCTCTTCCCATGTCCCCCCTCAGTCCTCGGCCCCTGGACCTCAGCACGTTGGGTTGCCCGAACTCCCCCCCAGGCAGCTTGGGAGGGGCTCCTGCCCTATCGTTCAGTGGCTCCCCGCTCGCCCTGGCCAAGTCACCGCTGCTCTCTACGGCGTTCGCCTCCTCAACCCTTGGTATGTCCATGGTGCCCATGCCGGGGGCGGGCGCCGAGCGCAGGGCCCCGAGCCTGCAGGCCAAGAGGGGTCGAGGGGAGGAGTCTGAGAAGGAGGTGACTGGGGGGGTGCTTAACCTTTCCACAGGAGGGTCTTATGATTCTTTGTCCTGGGTGGTCATCCCCCCGGGCGCTGTGGTGCTCAAGCCAGCTGTGGTCAACTGATACATGCGTACACATTCCAGAAGAGCTCACGGGGTCGGGGCGGGAGGGTGGTGGGGTGGATCGGGTCGCACAATAGCTTCAAAGAGTGCGGCATATGTACAACAATATGGAGACCATATTTGATGAAAGTTGCAGAACGCAGGCCTCTTCGGTTGTCAAGGGGCTCAAGAAGATTTTCTAGAACAGCCCGAAAAGGGCTCCTTGCTTTTTCTAATTTTGTACATTTCTTCATTCCTTGTTTGCCGGTTCTGTGGACGGAGCCCATGAACGTGAAAGTCTTATACGACTCCTTCTATTCTTTCCAGTATTTATAAAAGATGATCGACCGTGTGCCTCTAGCCAAGCAGTGAGATAGACAAAGCCCGCAAAGAAACACAAGGACGCACTCAGCGCTGGGCAAATGTGCACGTTTTTTTTTTTTTTTTACTTTGAAACATATAACGTTACAGGCTTCTGTGATTCGTACGATTCCGACGAACTTGCCAGACCAAAGCAAGTGAACGTAAAGCGTCTTAAACGGTTCAGTTACACACAGCACTTAAAAAAAATGGTTAGTGTCACAAAATCTCAAAACTGCTGCTAACTTCTTCGTGTGACTGGGAGCGAGTCTCTTTTGACAATCTTTCCCCATTTCGGGGAGGCCAACTAACATGGACACGCCTGGTCCAGGGAAATTTCTTGCCAGGCATTGTAGATTGCTTTTACAGCGATCGGAGAACAGACAAATGGTGCTAGAGCACCTGGCAAAGACCAATACAGTCAAACCTCGGTTTTCGAACATCTCGGTTCTTGACCAATTTGGTTTTCGACCAAAAATTGAGTTTTTTATGCCTCGGATGACGAACAAATTTCGGTTCTCGAACAAACTGAGCACACTTAAATGCACCATTTGACTCCTCTCGCCTTCCTTACACGAGGAAGTGATGCTTCCTCGTGTTGCTTTCCATTGTGAGCAGACGTGTTCAGTAAACATTTTTATTTTAAAAAGAGTGTGGTTTCGGTTTTTGAACAATTTCGTTTTTCGGACAGCCTTCTGGAACAGATCATGGACGAAAACCGAGGTTCGACTGTAATCACTTCCTCTCAAGAAAACGTAAGGCACTGCTGTTTGGCTCCCCCCAGTGGCAGGATGGAGGGGCACAACATGCCACGGGACAGAATTGGCACAGTTTCTTGCTCCTGGATTGTCCAGCTGCTTTCCCGTAATGGAATCAACACGGCCAGTTTGTGTATGAAAGGCCCACTGTGCCGATAAACACTGCTGTCTTGTGTTTTCTTTAAAGAGTGACCCGACTGAAAACCAGCTGGTAAAAAACACGCACGGCCCGTTCACTGTTTCACCTCTTGGTGGAAGTTTTGTCCTGCGTTCAACCAACTGTGCCAAAAATAGTAAAGCGGCCAGAGTGAGATGTTCATATTTGGCTGGAGGGGGTCCAAACAGTCAGTGCCAAGTCCAGCTGGACTGAAAGTGAAGCCACACGAGACCAAACTGCCTCATTTGAACAACAAGAAGAAAAAAATGTCTTCTCGAAACGAGTGATCATAATTTGATCAAGCAGTCGCCATGCACTTAGCATAGATGCCATTTCTTCCGTTACATTTTATCAAATGTTAGTTGATTTTTGTTTTTTCTTGGGTGGGTGGGGCCAACAAGTGTGCAAAATGGCAGAGGAGAGCCAGAGAGAACATACAGAACATTCCCTGAAGATACTTCTATTTCCTCCTCCCTCCATCTGTTCCATTGGAAGCCTTTCCTTGGCTGGCATCCACCTCGAGAAATCCGTTGTCGCCATCTTGCATATATATTTCATCTTTCCCATTGGTGTGAATTTTCTCCTCTGTGGGAAAGCTTCTCTGACTTGAGATTCTCTGCTGCCTCGATGCTGAGTCTAGAGGAGGACGACAAAGGCGGTGTGGGATTTTCCCGTTGAATTCCAGATTTGATTCAAGCACGGCCACACGGACCGAAACCAATCAAGCAAGGACAGGCCAGTCTGAACGGTGGAATCGGTTTTTGGGGTTCGTGGATGCTGTTTCCCAATTAGCCAACGGGAACAAAACCTCAAATTGACCTCTTCCATTCCTATCAGGAATAATTGTAATGATCTAAATTCCTGGGTTGCGCTGTTCAAACGTGAACATTTAACTCCCCGACTTGCCCTGATTAGAGGAAATAGTCATGAAAAATCATATGTGGCCGCTCCTTAGGCTGAAGAGAACCTCTCGGCATGAGCGATGTCATCAGACGCAGGTGCTCAGTAGGCTAGACGTTTGCGTTCCCATGGCAACAGTGAACCCCCCTCGCAAATGCGGCGGTGGCTTTTCTCGTCCTCCTCTACTTGACAGCCTCTCCTCGGCAGGTTAATCTGAGGACAGCCGCAGCTCGGCGGCAGAAGATGGGGATGACAAATAAGCTCCATGCGTCAGTTCAACCCTTTTGCGCTCCCGTTTGTAACAAAGTTGCACTTTTTTTGATCCCCCGTCGTGGGAGGCTCGTACGTCCTCTGTGTGGAGCTTCGTTCATGGCGTTCGATTTGTAAAATAGCCGCAAAAATTTTTATACATTCTGCAAATGGTACCATGCTCCAGATTTGGAACTACTCCCGCAACATGTTGTGGACACTGCGAGTGGTGATGGATTTTCACAAGCTCAGTGTCATTTTAAAAAGGGGGTGCCGTTGACTGGAGGGCTACAGTGTTGCACAAAGGGTTAATAGGCAAGACTAAGGCCAGTCGAGGCCTGTTCCAAGTTTTTTTTTTGTTTGCACATTTGAATTGAGATATCCTGACAGTATTTTCATTTTTCCAAGTGCCTTTTTTTTAAAAAACTATAGGTAAAATATAGAAGTTCAACATTATATGCTGTTAAAAAAAAAGCGGATTTTTATAAAATATAGATATATTTTTTTCCTGGTTTCATGTTCTGTGGTCGAACATGCAATAATTTTAGTTAAGTCTCCAGTTGCTACAACATAGCAGCATTCTCCTGTTTTAGAGGAATTTCATTACGATATTGGTATAAATGTCAAAAGGAGTGTTGAATAAAACTGCATTTGATACAAAAGTTGTGTTTTCATGTGTGTTTGTTCGACAAGTAAACCCACAGAGGAATATTAGGTCCACACCAACAACAAAAAATACCGAACACTGCGAGAACAATGTGGTTTTTTTTGGTCAGGCAGGCAATCAGTGGAGTTAGGCCAACTAAGTGCTCCCTCTTACGCGTTCCATTCAAGGGGCGAGCGACAGCTTTTTTGAACCAATTGAAGGGCTGGCTCCAAAGAAAAGTACAGTGATCTAGCCGAGATGTAACGAAAGCATGGATTACTGATTCAAAGTGCTGCTGCTTACGCAAAGTCCAAATGCTGGACTCAAAAAGCACCACACCGATTTTTGATGATATACCGTAATTTCTGGACTATAGACCGCACCTGATTATAAGCTGCACCACTACATTTCTAAAGGAAAAAAACATTTTGTACACACATAAGCCGCACCTGTCTATAGGCCGCAGGTGCCCATATTGTTACATGAGATATTTACAAAGAAAGACGGTACACAGGCGGCCGTTAAAAAAGTCGTTATACAAGCCGCTTCATTAAATAAGCCGCAGAGTTTAAAGCGTGTGACAAAAGTCGCGGCTTATAGTCCGGAAATTACGGTAATTATAATCACTGTCCAATTTCACACCAATTGGTAAACCGCTATCATTATGGACCTCAAATGACAAAAGTGAAGAGGTAGAGAAGGGGTGACTTTTATTGGGGTATAATTTACAGTGGAAGCAGAGGGAGAGGGGTGGCGTGGTTTCGGTTTCATTCTTCACGTTTCCGTGTTTTGCTGCGATTCCTGCTTTTTTTGCTGCCGTTGCTGTTCTTGCACTTCAATATTTAGTTCCTCATCTAGACGCTCTTTAGCTCGCACCACCTGCACACAGAGACAAAATCACAATGGATGCTGACACTGAGGATGGCCTCAAATAGAGCACCATGGCTAGGGGGATACGGATTGGGTTGAGTGGAAAAGTTCTTGTTGCCATCGGACCATGGTTTGAATAATTGCGTCAGTCAAGTTTTACAAGCTGCCACTTTCACATTTGAGAGCTTGCTTAAGTACGGCGTCACCCACAGTAAATTGCCTCACAGCAGAAGCCCGAGCAAAAGTACTTACTTTTGACTGTAAGTAAAATGAACCGCCCACAGACTTGTCGTTGACTTTGAAGAGATGTTCGTAGTTCTGGAATAGAAGGCAAACAAATCATCAGTGTGAGAGTTGATTACAAACAAAGCGCTGTTTAGGTTTTGTTATAATAAAACTTCCAAAAAGTGGTCAAAGTCTGTTTACAATTGGTTGGATAGTTGGTAAAAAGCTGTACAATGGAGCTCAGTGTTATTCTTTTTTTTTTTTCTTACCATCTCGATTTCTGCTGGCTCGAGCTTGGAGATGTTAAGAATCTGCTGAGCCTCTTGTAAGCTCATCCCAGAAATGCTGGTGGCGGCGGCAGAATGTTGACCAGCGCTGCTTCGTGCCCGTGCTGCCGCCTGACTCGCTGCAAAGAAGGGAGGAAGAAACGACAATTTATTTAATTAATTATTTTTTAAACGAAATGACATTTGCACTATATGGGGCAGCACAGTGCAAGCGTGGTTACTACGTTTGCCTCACATGAAATTCTGTGTTCGGGGACCCTGGTGTTCCTCACTTGCCTGGCAACTTTGAATAATATTTTGGTGTGGTGCAGATGAGAAATAGAATACAACATTTCCTTGAAATATTGCCAGTGGGAAGCAGGTAGCTAGATAAGGCCCAATGATAGCGCCATGGGAAACACTTAGGAGTAAATTGCATTAAAAGCCTGTACAAATTTGTACAGTAAAATGAGATAAAAACAGCACCATTTTGGATACAGCTCTCATCACGTGTGGAAGCAGTGTTAGAGAAATGCAGATTTTCTCTCATTTACATTAGAAACATGAAGCATACCTGCATATTCTTGCTGTAATGCCCGAGCGAAAGCACGGCCCACCACCTGAAGGCCCATCACGATGGCTTGCGCTAAATACTTAGCCTGTAGAACACACACACACACACACACACAAACAATTGAACACGGATGCCACCAATAGCTGTCGCTTCCACTACTGACTGATATTTGTGCACACTAGTTAACCAATCATGTAACTGGGGAAGCAAAACTGGACACTAGTTAGGCAGTTTCATCTCAATCTAGATGGCAAATAAAGGCTATTCAAAGTATTAGTTAAGCACTATGGGATGCTATTACATGTCAGATGCTTATGACACCTGACATTACGTGACACACACACGACTAGTTGCGATAGAAACAGTCAAATTGTCTTTCTAAGTCGAAGGCGGGAATGCGACGGTCTTCTTCCGCGGCTGCAACAAAGGCGAAGCTACGAAAACGTCTACATTCACAAGGAGCGTTTACTTGAATGACATACGTAATTAAATAATGCCTTTTTCTTACCATGTCGCCGTCCTAAAACGTCTTTCGGAGGACGGAGGTCGCTTCCCACATGCAGGAAGAGCATCAGAGGTTATGCGGATGTGACAAAGTTCACTAAAGGGATGCTCGCGTTTTAGCATGTCGACACCAAACGGCGGGGCGGTGGAACTGCATCTTGGTTTTCATGCCTTTCCCCCGATAACGTACTGTTCTTTAAAATCGGAGTGTGACAAATTACTTGGCACGCGCCTTAAAGACTAACTTGTGCACAAAAAAATAGTATTTATTAAAGTTATATTTATTTTGATGAGGATTTTTCCCTGTGTTAACTGTAAAATGTAACTTTTGATTTTTATATTTTATACATGTATTACTGTACAACTACAGTACCGGTATGTGAAGCCCTTCTTAAAATCCTCTCTGTGAAAAGTGCAATGTAAATAATATACAATATACAATAAATAATATTTTCAAGTTTTGCGAATGTATTTTTTAAATACTATTTTTGATGTTTCTGCGATTTAAAAGGTTACATGATAATGGTAACCCTTAAAAGGGAAACCTAAAAACACCTTGTACACAGGCTACATCATACGAAAATTAACACATTTTAAAAAGACAGATTTCCTACGAAATTTACTGTACTACACAAACAAGACCAGTTTTTACACGATTAGATTTTAATATTTTTATCAGAGGAAATTTGTCTTTTATATATGATGTAATGCGTACAAAAGGTTGACAATAAAGCAAATTCGCATCATTGGTGATACAACCATCAGCCAGAATGAAGAGTGAATTTTTGAAAAAATAACAAACATGACCCTTTTTAACCATAAAACCCCTCCCACCATATGAAAAACCAACCTCAGCCGAAAATCACAATGTATCACATCTGAGTAGTAGCACAAGAAACTACATATTACAGTACAGTATATCATTGCAACAACGCTGAAAACACTTGCCGGCCACATGCATCCAAGCCGAGCTTGTAAACAAATTCTGATCCAGTTGATTGGAAACGTACATATTCCCCAGTTATGGCTTGATTAGACATTTGGACTAATACTGGAATGTAATTTAAGAGACAGTTTGAAAGACTAAAACCTATTCAATCTTCAGAAAATAAATATTTGGAGCAAGTGTTAATTAAAGACCTCTTACAAAGGAACCTAAAACCCAAACTACCATATATGAACATCCCCCCCGTGTAGAAAATATTCAAATCGAGTAGAAATACAATAGCAATAGCAATGGAAATTAGTACAAATAATCATGTAAAAAAATCCAGTTCATGGCCAAATATGAAGACTGGTGACCCTGTGTTATCCTTACAATTGTGTGAAGATGAAGACACAATAAACGTTTTTCCCCCAGATAACTACAAATAGAAGACAATAATTATCTTTTTTGTTTCTTTTTAAATGCTCACCAAAGAGGTACCATTGTGCAAACTACACCCACAATAGTAAACACATTCTTACGTTAATGCCGCTTTTCAAAGAACTCCATGTTATTAAATGCAATACACATTTGGACTTCATGTTGTGTGTGTGTGTGTGCGTCTGTACTTATGTGTGTGTGTGTGTGTTTTTAGACCATTTACTATTGGAGTAAAAGCAGACCAAAAGCCAGATGAATTCCTGAATGTTTCCATGACACATTGAAGATTTCCGGCTCACGATTGCTAATATCATACACTGACAAATGTGGCATTTCAAAGGATAGACGAAAAAAAAAAAAAAGTTTCCCATTACTGTATACATGTTTGTTGGAGTGACGCCGGAAAGCAGAGAGTGCATTCCAGTGGAAGCGTGTGGGTGTCATCTCTCCTGGCGCGAGCGCTTTTAATCATCCTGTGAGACCCAAGACAGAGGACGAAGGTGATTAGGGAGTAAACACATGATAACATTGAAGGCCATACCATTCTGTGAAAACCGGACTTTTTAATTAACTTTGATGTACAAAATTGCGTCTGTGCAGTGCTTGCCCACCCATTACGTGTGAAATGAGCATATGAACTGCTGCATCCAGCCTATGTGTCCTTTAAGATTCCTCAAATTGATCAATAAAATGTCAACAAAAACAACCAAAAGGCGTAAATATTCATTCATTCATTTTCCGATCTGTTTTATCCTCACAAGGAGCCTATCCCAGCCGTCTTCGAGCAGTAGGCGGGGGACACCCTGAACCGGTTGCCAGCCAATCGCAGGGCACAGAGAGACGAACAACCATCCACGCTCACACTCACACCTAGGGACGATTTTGAGTGTCCAATCAGCCTGCCATGCATGTTTCTGGAATGTGGGAGGAAACCGGAGTACCCGGAGAAAACCCACGCAGGCCTGGGGAGAACATGCAAACTCCACACAGGGAGGCTGAAGCTGGGATTGAGACCCAAGGAGTAAATATTTTGCACAATATGATTTGCGCTGGTCCAGTGGTTAGCACGTCAACCTCACAGTGCAGAGGTGCAAAGGTGTGTGGAGTTGCGTGTTCTCCCCGGCCTGAGTGGGTTTTCTCCGGGTACTCCGGTTTCCTCCCACATTCCAAAAACATGCATGGCAGCTTAATGAAACACTTAAAATGGTCCCCAGGTGTGAGTGTGAGCATGGATGGTTCTTCGTCTCTGTGTGTCCTGCGATTGGCTGGCAACCGGTTCAGGGTGTCCCCTGCCTACTGCCCGAAGATGGCTGGGATAGGCTCCAGCACCCCCTTGTGAGGATAAAGCAGATCGGAAAATGGATCGATGGATGGATGATTTGGGCTGCCATTAAACCTACAGTATGCTCAATATTTCCCAAATTCCCCATTCACCTACCATGAATATCGACTGGAAAATATCAGAATACTTACAGGAAACGTTCTACCTTTTTGTAACCTTGCACATCAAGTTCTGTCTAGTGCAGTTCCTAACTTTGGCACACTTCATTTTTTGGAAACTGTTGCGAATGGTTTAAGGTCCGAAAAGTATGACGTGCTAAATTTGAAAGCGGCTAAAACTTCACACAACACAGAAATCGTCATCGTTCTGACAGACGATTCGTTTTTTTTCCGCACTTACCCACTCGTCGTCATCGACCCCCTCGAAGGATTCCTGGGGCAATGGATCGTCCATGTTTCCCAGCTTGGCAACCATGGCCTCCAGGAGCTGCCGCGCGATTGGTGTCCAATTACATAGCAGACATTAGTTACATCCGTACGCTGATGGTTTATTCCGATGCAAACGAGTCCTACTATATTTATAAACTCACCTCCTCTTTCTTCTGCTCGTCAGTCTTCTCCTCCAGGTAGAAAGTCGAGGGCATGTACTTCCTCACCGGGGCCTCTTTAGGGGCTTCGCTGACTGACAACACATCAGCAAAACTTCATGTTGACAGCCAGAGAGAGGAATTCATAAATGTATACCTGGCGTCATGTCAGCGGGCCTCATGCTGATCTTCCTGTGCTGGCCGTCGGCGTTGTTGAGCCAGGACGAGGCGCTCAGCGCTGGCTCCCAGCACGCCGGCGTGTCTGGGTACAAGTCGTCCTGGAAAAACTCTTTCTGCATCGGAGGACACAGAGGTGCAAAATACAAAAGGGTTGAGGCATTACAGCAATGCTCTCCTTGGTGCCAGAAGGGGCAGGAGATGGCTCCCAAGCAGCACATGAAGCGCTTTAACTCACTTCAATATAGTTCCTGGGCACCAAGAGGCTACAAGATACCATCAAAGCACTTGCATGAAGCGGCTCAACCCACTTCAACATAGTAACTTGGCACCAAGAGTGCGCCAAAACATAACACAAAGCTCATCAACTCACTTTAACAAAGTTCCTTGGCACCAAAATGGCACCCAAGAACCACATGAAGCTTCTCAACTGACTTCAACTTAGTTTCTTGGCTTCTGGATGTAACAAATTGGTACCGACGCACTGGATGATGCTTCTTAACGCAATAGAACACGGATAAATGGAATGAACTTGAGTCCACTCGGTGTCCTCGTTGACTCACCTTGACCCTTGGCATCTTGAAGACCACCGGCTCCACGGTGGTCTTGGTGAGCATCAGTGCTGCCGCTATCTCCACCTCGCGCACGTTACACTCGCTCTTCGGGAGGAAGGCCAAGCCCTGCAGCCCGGCGCAGCAGATGAGTTGCAGACACCCTGGACCCCAGCAGCATTTGAAGATTCAAGCACTTTAATTTACCTTGTGTGGCTCAAGACTCTTAAAACTGCTGCACTCCTCAAAATAGGGCTCCTCAGGGATGATCTCATAAATGTGCACCCGGGTGTCCCCCTTGAAGACAAAAACAACCCTTGACTATTTAGGTCACAATCTTATATTCCCTACCGCCAAAGTCCTCCTTACCTTTCCAGTGAGGAAAACCACCCGGTGTCTTGGTCGTAGAAAGGGATCAGTGTGGAGGGGGAGACATCCACACAGACGCTGGCCACCACTCCGGAGGAAAGAGAAGCGGCGGAGTACAAGTAGAGGGCTCGCTCGCTGCCGCTGCTCAGGAACATACGCGTGATTGTGTTCGATCAAAAGATTGACTTTTGAATTGCGTCAATGCAAACAGTTGGGTCTCTGAAGGGCCTGCGCTCCTCTCCACTATGGAATGAAACCCATCCATCCATCCATCCATCCTCTGAACTGCTTATCCTCGCGAGGATACCCAGTACCGTATTTTCCGCACTATATGGCCACCTCCGTGCCTTCTCTTCTTACATTCGACTCGAGAGGCGTTCATGACCGCCTCGGAAAAACGTAAATTAACGATTCCTTCAATGAAACTACGAAAATGGAAAATAATGTATCAAAACAGAAAATCAAGTGAGGAAATCACAAAATAAATTCTATAGCCCCACTACAGAATTTATTTTGTGATTTCTTTGTTTGCGAATACAGTACACAACAAAGGACTAAATAACAAACACTTCTGAGACAGTCCAGTCTCCTCCAATTTACTGACATCTGATCGTTCTCTTACAGCTATGCTTAAGGAAATGTCAAAATAAATTCTGTCGAATGTAGAATTTACTTTGTGATTTTCTGTTTTGATGCATTACTGTATTTTAAATGTTAGTAGTTTCACTGAAGTAATCTTTAATTTACGTTTTTTGGAGGTTTTTTGAACGCCTCTCGAGTCTGACTGAAGAAGAGAAGGCACTGAGACGGACAAAGACGTACCTGTAGCTCCATCTAGTGGATGCATTGTAGATTGCGCCTTATAGTCCAGTGCGTGCAATACCGGTACAGTAATCCCTCGTTTATTGTGGTTAATGGGGACCAAAACCACCCGCGATAAACGAAAATCCGCGAATTAACATATACAGGTTAAATAAAAATTAAAAATAATAAAATAAAAAAAAACGTCTGCAAAAAGTCCGCAATCGGTCCGTGAGAAGCTGCAAAACAACAGTCACATAGAGCATCATATACAGTACTGTACTCCATGTACAGTCAAACCTCGGTTTTCGTACTTAATCCGTTCCAGAAGACTGTTCGGAAACCGAATTGTTCGTAAACCGAAACCATGTTTCCCATTGAAATCAATGTCAAATGTTTTAATCCGTTCCAAGTCAAGAAAACAACTTTTTTAAACCACTTTTTTTTTTACAATTTCACACCATAAACTGTACAAATGTAATGGGAGATTACCAATTTTAACATTAACATAGTAACATAAAAATTGAAGGAACATCTCTCTGTCTCTATCTGTCGTGGGGCTTGCGCCTCTCCCAGCTGTCAGCAGGCAGTAGGCGGGGCATTTCGGCATCCCGAACTCCTTCGCCAACACAGACACACGCACACCTGACTCATATTTCGCGATTAAATCTTTCTTAAATTCTATAGTTTTGCGCACTATTTTCCTCTTTTCTTCACCAGGTTCACCACTTCCACTTGCTTTCTTTGGTGCCATGATTAGGGGCTGATACACGATGCAAAAATAACAGTCCAATATTACGTAGTTCTCACCAAACACATCTGCTTTTAAAAAAAGAAAACTCTTAATCGAACAATACAAACTCGTCTGCTCACAAGCTGTTTCTGTACGATGATTGCATAATAATGAGACACCGGACACCAGAGTGTTCATTATGTGCGGCTGCATTGAAAAATTTAAAAAAAAGCACGTCCCCCGCCCCGTGCTGCCAGGGCAAACCATTATGAAAAGAGGGGGATTTCACTCGCCTAACAGAAGCGTCTCACCAAACACGTCTGCTTTTTTTTATTGAACAATACAAACTCGTCTGCTCACAATGGACGCTAGACTAGGAAGCGTTTCACCAAACACGTCCGCTTTTTAAAAAAAATCTATTGAACAATACAAAAACGTCTGCTCACAATGGTCGCTTCCTGTGTTGCGACGAAACTCAAGGGAGCGCGGCGACAAGAGGGAGCGCCGCTACACGAGGCAGCGTCACTTCACTCCTCTCGGCTTCGCTTCCACACGAGGAAGCGAAGCCAAGAGGAGTAAAGTGACGCATTCAAGTGCGCTCAGTTAGTTCGAGAACCGAAATTTGTTCGGCATCCGAGGCATAAAAAACTTGACATTTTAGTTCGAAAACAGAGGTTTGACTGTAAAGGAAAAAAATAAATAATTAAAAAAAATATTTTTTTATTATTATTATTCATTAAAAAAAAAAAAAATTATGATTATGTTTGAAAAAATCCGCGATGCACTGAAGCCACGATAAACTAACCGCGAAATAGCGAGGGATCACTGTATATGAAAAAAATTACTAAATAGGCCATTCATTGAAGGTCCGTCTCATAATCCAGTGCGCCTTTTAGTGCTGAAAATACGGTAAATCTTTTATTTGGATTTTCAAAATTTTTTTGTACATGTAACGCAGCAGCACCGGCACCATGTATCTAGCATGTACACAATCATGAATCAATGTGACATAAAAAATTACTGTAGTTTTTTTATAGTAAACACAAACAAACCACCTTCACACGAGGCTCATCAATTTAGCTAGCATACTTGCCGAAGTAAACTGACGTGACGTCGCGCCACCTGAAGTACTTAATGAGATCAGGTCACTTTTTGAGGAAAGACACGTAAAGAAGTGTTGATGTTCAAAATACCTGTTAAATCCAGACACCAGCAGGTACTTGCCCTCACGTACCCACACTACGCGAGCGCCTCTGTGGCCGTCAGGGCCTGGGCCCTCCTAAAACGCAAACGTCTTTTAATGTAGCTAAGGAAACACATCAGTGACTGCAGAGATCCCTCAGATTTTCGCTCATGGCTACATGTGCACATTTAAGCTTTACTGACGGGTTAACTTATATTTCTGCTTGTCTGGCAGAATGTGAACAGAGTGCTACGTTAAACATTGCCTGCGCAGTTCATAAAAACCTTGATGATGAACAATTTGTCAATTCACATTAGATGAATTCACATCGGGTTAAAAACAAAAATAAAAACGAGTGAATTTTTACGTGTTTACGTGCGCTAACCTGCACAGGCGCATCCGACTTGCGCGGGTTGTAGACACGAATTTTGCCATCTTTGCACACTGTTGCCAGCTGCTTGCCATCTGGGCTCCAAGCCATGCAGAACACCTGAATGATAACCACGGGGGGGGGGGGGGGGGGGTCAAGTAAACCAGAAACCAGAATTTAGCATCATTTCCTTCCAAGCGCTCCTTGAAAGAGAAGTCTAACACCACAACCGAACAAAGCAGGTCGACATATTGTAAAATCTGGCTGATGAGTTTTGCGTTATTTATAGGTGGCCCCCCAAATACACAGATTGACAAGGAAGGGTCCATTGCAACATCTGTTGTTTGTATTGTGACACTTTGTGGCTGTGAGTCGATCCTTTGATCAGCATTCTATGTGACTTCTTAACTCATTCACTCCCAAAGACGTTTTTAAACGTCTTTTCAGACTTGGTCTAGAATTGGCTGGTACTGAATGAGTTAAGAAACACTTTTCATTGTGAAAGCGACATGCTGGCCCACCTGATCCCGGTGTCCGGTGAGGAGCTGCACCTGCTCGCCATCTTCCAGGTTCCACAGTCGCACAGTGAGGTCATAAGATGAGGACACCAGCAGGTCGCTGGCCAAAGGGTGGAACTTGATGGAGTAGATTTTCTCAGTGTGGCCTACGAGGAATCACATTAGTGCTGCTGCTGCTCATTTTCCGGACGTTCATGTACCCATACTGTTTGATGCCCTTGGGTTCTCTATTGTCACCTTGCAGGATGAGTTCAGGATCAGTCAGAGTCTCTTTGAGGCCGCCCTTTGGTACTTGCCACACTCGGATTTTAGCATCCTCGCCAGCTAGACACAAATTATACTGACGTTACGACATTACGCTCTAAAACTGGGTGCCCGCGTTTGAATGTACGCGTTTGGTAAGTCAAGTGTGTCGGCTGTCCAGTCACTCACCCACAGCGAGTCGATGCGTGTCAAAGGGGTCCCAACAAAGGTCCGCCACATTGACAGAATTTTGGATGGTGGGCAGAGCGACGTCCGGCAGCTTGCCTGGCTGCGAGCGCTGGGAGAAGAGCCACGTCTCATTCCTTCAGTTCATATCTTTGACTGTTTTTATTGTTTGTTTTTCTCCAGCAGCATACCGTAAAGATGGCAATCTGGCCGCCGGCTATGGCGAGGGGCACGGCGGCGTACTGGCTATTGGCGCAGAAGCCGTTGCACTCGCCCGGCGTGGTCAGGTTGAGGTCGCGTACGTTGGTGATGTGCGTGTCGCGGTGCAGCACGACCCCCTGGATGTGCCGGAACTTGGAGGTTGGTCCTGGATCAGGTATCATCAGAAACGGCAACCAAAAACGGCAGAATATAATCATGGATAATTAGAATAATATTACCATATTGGCCCGAATATAAGACGGTGTTTTTTGCATTGAAATAAGACTGAAAAAGTGGGGGTCAACTTATATTTGGGGTCTAGACATTATACCCATTGATGACGCTAGATGGCGCCAGATATCATTGAAGCGAATGCTGAACTTGAATCCCCAGGCCAAAGTGAACCCCAGTCACAAAGAATAAAAATAAAAATAGCGGTAGCACGAAGAAGAAAAATAAAAAATAGCGGTAAGAAAGAAAAGAGAAGAAAATAATAGAAGAGATAAGAGAAAATGGAGAAACGTAGTGACAATCTGGAGAAAATTGGGTCGAAGATCGGCCAGGTTAACCGGCAGCTGAGGAGAAGTTATACTGCAATAAATAATCACAGAATATAAACAAAGCTACTGCATTTTAAATTGACTCGTGCAATCATGAGCTATATATGAGGTCATGTGCAATAGAATCCTGTGTGCGACATAAGCTTCAGTCCACACTACCACTACTGCTGCTGTTGTTGTGTGTTGTGTATTTATCAAACTGTTATTTTATCCTATTTTATTATTTTTTTATCTATTTATTTTTAAAAAAATTTTATGAAATGCACTAAGGAGTGGCACCCAAATTTCGTTGTAATCTTATACAATGACAATAAAGGCGATTCTGATTCTGATTCTGATTCTGATGATGTAATTTACATTTCAAAAACCAGAAGCCATTCATTTACGAATGTGATTGCACTTTAGTTTACATATTTAAATGTTCAGATATCAAGATTTGAATGAGGAAAAATAACATGCTTTTTCTCTCAAATATATTGCTAGAATCATTTGTTTCAGATGTACTGTAATTATTTTCTGTATAAAAAATAATTTGGTGTTCAAAAAATCATTTTTCAAACTTGAGTCTTGTGAGGGGGGGGTCGTCTTATAATCAGGGCCGTCTTATACTCGGGCCAATACGGTAATTGAACACAAGAAACACATGTGTTGTACTTAAGAGTTAAATACTGTATGACTGAACTGTACGCAACAAATTTACTGTACTGGATTTTCCAAAGTTGAAACCCCTTCAACATGATGCACAATTTGAACATTTAATTCTGTCAACATGTTTCCCATACCACTAGAGGGCGCTGCTACTACACTTGTCCAATGAGCGCAATAGTTCACTGTCATTGCTTGTCTCTTACAGCGATGTTACATGCGCAGGGGTTTGTGTGTGTGTACGTGTGTGTTCAGACCAAGGAAGGTCTGGAAAGCCTTGGCTGCCTGGCCTGGACTTGGTGAGGGGAGAAAGCCTGAGGAGAGCCCCGAAGTGGAAGAGGGCGAGCGGGATGCGGCGGCGCTGCTGGTGGGGGTGCTCAGAGGACTGCTGGAGGTGGAACAACCACGTGCCGCGTCCTGTGGCAAAGAGGAAATAGCTTAGCACATTTTCTGTCGGCTACAAAACAAGCATGTGCTCTGCACTTGCTACTAGAGAACTTCAGTAGGGTCTTAATCCATCTCTCGATACCACCGCGATCATGTCGATACTTTGCAAAAACGATATACCACAGCATGCGATCGTGCCATGTATGTCATCTGGAGCACTTCAAAATCGAGATTTATTTCATTCACAAGATAGAAACTAATTCAATAAAACATATCAGAGGCTCACTAGAAATGTTGATTATTAACTATTTCATTCCACAAGTGTGGAATGAAAGAGTTAAAATTAGGCCCCGCCTACCAAGGACGTACTTGTACGTCTAAGTCTTTTTTTTGCGTCATAGAGAGGAGGAGGGTCTGATGCAATCTGTGAACGAGAATAAGCCGTTTGCATTGTAAATCATGTAAAAAAGCGACCAGTAGGTGGCAGTGGTGCCTCACGTGCTTGAAATGCATGCTTTTACAAAAAGCTCTTTTTCTCCGTTTTTTTGCCCAGGAATCGCCATTTTCATGAAACCTAGCCATTTTGTAATGCTGATTGCTGAAGAATGGAAAAAGATAGAAACAAAACTTTTTTTTTCTGCTGAAAGAAGAGCGTCCAAACTTTATTTCGGTAGGCTCCATGTTTATATAGCATTAGAACCAAATATTCTGTGGGCCTTGCAAGATCAGTCAACATCCAGTAAAACGCTGGGATTGAGAGGGTTGCTCCAGTGAAAATGGCTGGGATTGAATGAGTTAAATGTATTCATGTGCGTAAATCACCACAGACATGTTTCCATAGTCAAAGTTAGCATGGAACAAGTTTTGCTCTGATGAACCAATCAGAATATAGAAAAATGCTAATGTCATTGAGAGCCAGCGTTCTGGCCCTGTGAGGCCAAATTGGAAATTTGATTGGTGAAAGACGCAGCCCCCCCGACCCCCCAACTCTAACATAGTTTCAGTAACACCAGCAGGTGTGATTGAGTGTGAAGGCCTTGGGAAGATTACATTGACATAGCAACACAGCGACTGAACTTTGATTTAATACTGTAATAATAATTTTACATCCTGGAAGCAGTACAGCCAAAACAAATGTTACGAAATGAAGAGAAAAGACTTCTGATGGTAAAAATGTATACAATTTCATGATTTGTAAATGTAGGTCAGTGTTTCAGATAGTGCTGCCAAATGAATATATTCCCACCTTGCTCTCGCCGCTGCTAAAATCCTTCCTTGCCGGTGTCGGTTTGTCTGATGGAGCCTTGGCAGCTTTGGGCTGCTTGTCCGGATGCAGGCTGACTTTCTGTACCTGAGTATAAACCACACCAGTCATTGGAGCTTTCTAGTTTATCCATCCATTGATCTCGCCGAGCTGTATGTCCATTACCTGCTTGTTCCCTCCCTGCCACCACTCCACCGCAGGCATGGCCGGACTAACGCCTGCCGTGTCGGGGTAGAGGTCAGCTTGGAAGTCATGGCCGGAATTCTGATCAAACACACACACACAACCCGTAAACGTCATTTTATCTTGCGCGTGTCATACGCTGTCCGCGTGTATAAAGAGTAAAAAACCTTGCGAGGCACTTGATAGCTGATGGGCACGATGTAGTTGTCGGTCAGCTGGAGCACTCGCATTACTTCGCAAGACATGACGTCCAACGCCAGCTTGGGTACCATGGCGACGCCGCGGCTTGACATCTCAGTCAGACAGTGGCTCACTACAGTTGGATCAACGCAAGTCATCAGCTAAACACAGTTTTAACGAGCGCACATTTAGGAGGAGATTTGGGATCATGACAATACTGTATATGAGAATAGATGTATTCATTTATATCCTGCGTATCACAACACATCACATTAGAGCAGGGGTGCCCAAACCTTTTGGACCGAAGATCGACTTTTCGATCAACCAACCTCCCGCGATCGACCCGTTATCGCCCACGATGCACTTTTGCAGCCTGTTAACTATCGTAGCTCACACGTGCCATTTTAAAGTGCTTTCCTCGGCCCTCTAGATTCCTATTCTTTGCCCGTGCCCTCGGTGAATTGTACACGAAGCAAACTCTGAATGAGAATAATGATAACGATAAACGAAATAGCGCAACAGCTCCGATCACAAGCTGCAATTGCAGACTGCCGAGCGCTAACAACTTCCGGTGACGCAGGTCACGCGCCACCGTAGGTTAAAGATTTACCTGCTTTATTGTATTTTATTTTTTAAATACTTTTTGTGAAAATGAGACTGATAGGATGAATAGGGTACACTGTACATTAACACAAAAAATATATTACTAACATGCTCTAAGAAGCACAAATGGTTGTTTGTTTTCTCCTCTACACGCCTCGCGATCGACTTGGGACCCGTCCACGATCTACCGGTCGATCGCGATCGACGTAATGGGCACCCCTGCACTAGAGCATACACAGAAATATTTGAATGAAATATCATTATTTGTAAAATAAGATATTTTCAATTATTACAAATTGTCCAATAAAAAGTACAGCGTATTTCATGACACCGGCAACAGCATAATATTGATACCAAAAAAAATGATACCTTATTTACATTGGACACAATTATATGATATACTGTTGAGTATATAATATTAAAAGCATTCAACAGCTAAAACTTTATATTGATTTAAAAAAATAATTATATATTTTTTTAAAGTACGTTAAAAAAAAAGTTCTAGGAAGCACTGGATTAAAACTTGCCTTGAGAGAGGAAGGGCTCCGAGGTGGACACTTCGAAGCAATCCGCCACTGTGTCGCCCTGCCCAGAAATAACATCTCAAAATACATTTGAACTACCTGCACATGAGAAAAAAAAAGTGCTTTTCTCTGCTACCCAATTATCAGAAACATTACCATGCCAGCCAGCACCAACAGACCAGTATCGGCATCAAGAAGAGGAATCAGCGTCCTAGAAAAGAAGGACAATACACAAAAGTCAACATTAATATTCTTGTAAAGGGCGACTTTGTATTGCATCTTATTACAACATGCGTGCAATTGCAAACCTCATCTTGAAATCTGACAAACTAGGAATCATTGCGGACATACACCACAAGATGGCACAATACACCTAAAAAAAAAATCTTGCCAAGACCAGTTCAGTTTTTATACTCCCCCACCAAAAGTGAACAATTTCACCCAGACTGCCCCAAGTGAGTCTTAACACTTAATTGGATGTGTATTTTCCTGGAAGAAGACTTCTTACAGCACCTGGAAACTGTTTTAAATTCTGAAAAATGGTTGTCACAGAAGTCGATTTGACTCAATTTTATTTAAAGAGCACATTAAGAACAACCAGTACTGGAAACAAAGTGCTGGCCATGAATCAAGTTCAATCATTGGTAGCGTTCGGCAAGCGCCACTCATTAGCAGTCTGGACTGCCGAAGGATGAACATCTGCTCTGAGTCTCAAGAAGCCCCCAATAACACCACAAAAGTGGTGGCTGGATTTGTCGCTAGCCACTTCAAAAAAAAAAAAGTTACTTGAGGGTAGAGAAAAGCTGCTAAGTTGCAACACCGCAACAAAGCGTAATGGAATGCAACAAGTGGTTATTAAGAGTGCTGGATTCTATATCCTTGTTGTATTTTGACCAAAGAATGTTACAGACCTTCGGATTGTGGTGGCCAATGCAACAAAACAGGAAACAAGGACTTAGTGGCATTCTTTCAACTAGAAAATCTCCTTCATGCTCTTATACTACTCACCCGCTTTCACACAGTTCCCCTTTTGTGCCAAAATGCATCATCAACAATATTGATGTACAGTGAAACTCCTCTACAACGAAATCATGTTTGCAAGAAATTTTTCACAACAGGGGGTTTTTCACTGTAGCAAATTTGATCTCAGATGTAAACCCACACACACACCTACACCCACCCACCCACCACACACACACACACACACACAAACATATGTGTACACGCACACACAAACGTATGTGTACTCTTTATTTTTATTCCAATAGTGCAGAAGTATGAGCATACACTTATTTGACACTTCGTATAGTCAGTGTAGGAAGAAAGAAAGGGAAAGAAATTGCGAAATTTACGATCAGCATTCACTTTCACTTCCATCAATTTCTTGGATAATGTCTTTTGTTTTGCTTCCTCCGTCTTTCATTTTGATCACTTTTACCCTCTCTTCCAGCGTCAGAGCTCTTCTTGTCTTAGCTGCTTGACATCCAAAGGTCCGTTTTGGAGCCATTTTAGCAATGCAATGTTCTTGCTGCGTCTGAAACTAACAATAACAAATACTTCCTGGACTACTGCGCATATGTCAAAATAAAAACATCGTTCACTATGTAAATCAGTGTGGCTGTTGCTGTTGCCGTTTCCGAACGAAGCAGTAGAGGTCGCTGTTGGATTAGACTTCGTTGTAGTGAATCTCGTCGCGAGGCAAGAGCAGAGAAAAATATTTCGTATAACGCAACATGGTTTTTTTTCGTTGTATGGGGGGCAGGAAAGTGGGAATGGTGTTAAGGCATTTCGATTTTTTCACACTAGGGGGTATTACGCCCATGTAGGTTTCGTTGTAGAGGAGTTTCACTGTGCAGTCAAACCTCGGTTTTCGAACGTCTCGGTTGTCAACCAATTTGTTTTTTGACCAAAAATGTTGAGTTTTTTATGCCTCGGATGACGAACAAATTTCGGTTCTCGAACAAACTGAGCGCACTTGAATGCACCATTTGACTCCTCTCGCCTTCCTTACATGAGGAAGTGACGATTCCTCGTGTTGCTTTACATTGTGAGCAGACGTGTTCAATAAACATTTTTATTTTAATATGAGCGCGGTTTTGGTTTTCGAACAATTCGGTTTTCGAACAGCCTTCTGGAACGGATTATGGACCAAAACAGAGGTTTGACTGTACTGTAAAAAATAAGAATACCCCCCCACCCCACACACAAATGGAAGTGAATGACGGATGGTGGGGTGAGTTTTGTTGTCTGCGAATTGCGCAAAGGCAGCGGCCATGTTTAGTTAGGGCAAAAGTGTGTTCTCATGTCCGAGTCTGTCCCGCAGGGCGTGGGTAAACACCTCCATTCCCACAGCGCTCCCTCTTCCGCCTGCTCCACCTTACCCCCGCCGCTCTCAGCGTGCCTCCAAACCAATTATTCCCCACTAAATGCCCTTCCCTTTTCTTTTGGCTCTTATCTGCCTTTTTTCTCACAGTAAATGCACAACGGGCTAAACAGGGACATATTGAGGGCAGCGCTTTATCACTGATAGCGGCTTCTGTTTACGAGCGTTTTTACATGCTCGGTCCCATTTTCCCACACGCGTCTACGCAGACAACCACAGAAATGTTCACATTTACACTTGCCGGTAGGCAAGTTGTAACGCTGCGTAACGATGCGTGTGCGCGGGCATTAACGACTACGTTATGTGAGCCGGCACAATTGAGCTGATTCCGGAATCACATGGACCCAGTGTGAAGATGAATGAAGGAACTGTTGTGCGTGTAGTACACAACACACACTAATCCTAGCAAAACTGTGTGGTCGCGGTTTAAACACACACACACACACGCACACGCACGCACGCACACACACACACACACACACACACACACACACACACACACACACACACACACACAGGTCTGATCGCAAGCTAAAATGCAGACTGCTGACCACTAAGCAACCGCCGGTGATGCAGGTCACACACCACCGTAGGTTAAAGGTAACCTGCTTTTAAATTTTGTTTTATTTTTCAAAATACTGTATTGACCCGAATATAAGACGGTGTTTTTGCATTGAAATAAGACTGAAAAATTGGGGTCGTCTTATATTCGGGGTCTAGACATTATACCCATTCACGAAGCTAGATGGCGCCAGATATCATTGAAGCAAATGCTGAACTTGACTCCCCAGGCCAAAGTGAACCCCTGCCACGAAGAATAAAAATAAAAATAGCGGCAGCACGAAGAAGAAAAATAAAAAATAGCGGTAAGAAAGAAAAGAGAAGAACATAATAGAAGAGATAACAGAAAATGGAGGAACGTAGTGACCAACTGGAGAAAAGTGGGTCGAAGATCGGCCAGGTTAAGCGGCAGCTGAGGAGAAGTTATGATGTAATTTACATTTCAAAAACCAGAAGCCATTCATTTACGAATGTGATTGCACTTTAGTTTACATATTTAAATGTTCAGATATTAAGATTTGAATGAGGCAAATCTTTATATCTCCCAAATATATTGTTATAATCATTTGTTTCAGATGTCCTGTATATTTTCTGTATAAAAATATATTTGGTGTTCAAAAAGTCTTTTTTTCAAACTTGAGCCTTGAAAAAGAGGGGGTCGTCTTATAATCAGGGCCGTCTTATATTTCGGCCAATACGGTACTTAGATGTGCAAAATTCGACTTGGGACCAGACCGCTGACTACCAGTCAATTGCGACAGACTGGTTAGTTTTTAATCTGAATCCTGACCCAACCCAGCATTGGCTCAGTCCCTTTGACCCAGAGCTGGGTTAGCAATTTCACCCACTTTAGGTTATTTTTGTGCCGTATTATTATTTTTAAAATCAAACCACAAAAACAAGGTGCAATTGTCAAGGAAGAAGCAGACTGCCACAAAGAGAGGAAAACGGGCAACAATAAAGGAAAGAGTGTGGTTATTTTCAGAGGCTGTTGGCAACCATCGATGGCCACATTCAACAGACTGCGCCCGTGCATTCAAGTGCGGGACCAAATGTTCCATGGGCACTATTAAAGACCATCTTATGTGATGCGAGGAGGGAAATAAAAGCCTCTCCTTAAATAGACGCCCCAGCCACTATTTCCAGAAACACTCTAATTAAATGTGCGCATCCTACCAACAAAGCCAGCTGACATCTCTTCATAAGTGGAATCTATTAAGCCGCTGCGCTAACTAAAATCATCTGGAGCCACATTAAGACGCAGTCACCCGCCACATAAGAACGCAGTGTGGTCACACACAGTTCATGCGCGTGCATAAAAGCTACATCTGGGACCAATAAAAGCATCAGACGCCCCCCCCCAAAAGGCCCAACTTACATCATCGATAAAAAGGTGAAACGAATGGTAAGAAGTTGGACAGAGTTATAGGTTGAGTTGACCGAGATCAGTATCAAAGGCAGGTAGGGGGGAGGTTTACAGACTTGAGTGGGTGGGGGAGCAAGACCGGCCTTTGCTGTCCCGAGTGTGGGTGGACAACAACAAAGACTTCAACACTCAAAGCTTTGATCCAGCTGGTTTACACAAGACCTCGGTGGAAGATTTATAGTTACCGAAAGCTGTCGCCGATGACAAACGGTTTTATGAAATTGCTTCATGCAGCAGCACAACCTTCTAGTACGTTGCAACGGGCCGCTGGGGCCCTTTGATAGACTGAACACAAAATAGAGTTTGAAAGTAGCTTTCGTTGGAAAACCAGGTGCGTGCGTGAGTTTCACCCTTTCGTGCACCGATAATGAAAGGATTAAATTTTTTTAAATTGGGTTTTATTGAGAGCGATCAGAGTACAAGTGGGATGAATGAACATTTCTGCCCCTGAAATGGCAAAAAAAATGAAAATGCAGTTTCCACTAAACATTTCATTTGTATTATTTGTGTCTTTCGGCGGCTCGAAATGATGATCTTCAAAATGAATGAGTCCTGCGTCAACACTTTCAGCCTCGGGGTGGACCTACTTGACCCGCGTGGCACACCTCTTTGCTTCTCTTCATCTGTCTCCTGCTCATGTCATCCCAATCAGTGGGAATATGTGAATTTTGCAGTGTACAGTATCTCGGAGGGCCACAGGGGATTTTGGGTGCAAGTTCAACACCCCCCCAACCCCCACTCCCGCATGCTCCCTTTCCCCTTAACTCCAACGGCAGCTGACCTGCAGCTCGTGTGGCTGCGACCTGCTTGCCTTATCACAATCTTAAAATGATGCTTGGATCATATGGAAAAGTGTCCGTCATTCTCTCATACGCATCCAATCGGAATCGTCAACTTTGGATATGGTCAATGGCAATTCCCGCAACAGCAATTGACTAGATATCTTGAATAGGAATCTATGGGAATGAATGGGAAGGAACTTTCTGGAAACTGAGCGGAAGCCTCATTTTGTGTCGTCCAATGAGAACCGTTCCATGGGAATTCACAAGAATTTGAGGAAATGAGCTTGACATTTTCAAAATGGTTGCGATTTTCAATCAATGAAAACGTTCTGCCCATTTGCATCATTAGTGACCTTCCTTGCTTTACTGGCTAATGCGGGGGTCGGCAACACGCGGCTCCAGAGCCGCATGCGGCTCTTTAGCGACATCTAGTGGCTCCCTAAAATGTTTGAAAATGGAAAAATATTTTGATCGTCGGCTATTAAAGCTCAAAGACAGTCTCCGAAAAAACGAAATTCATGATCACTTCACTGACACTAAGAAAAGCGAAAATAAGAAATCACAAAATAAATTCTATGGGGGTGTTTGTGAACACACAACAAAGGAATGAATAACATCAACAATTCTGAGACAGTCCAGTCTCCTACATACATACAGCATGTGTTTCCTTCATTGTAATTTTTTGCGGCTCCAGACATATTTGTATTTTTTTGTCCGATATGGCTCTTTCAACATTTTGGGTTGCCGACCCCTGGGCTAATGGAAACTTTTAATAGGATTTGATGGGAATGCGCAAGATTGTGTTCTTGTCACAGAAAATTTCAGACACCAGAATAAAATGTTCTGTCACCTTGGTAACCCTTCAGATAGCCTTCGGCCAGCCTTGTTTTTTTTTTGGTCAGATGTCTCAAAGGAGCGTTCCAATTACATGTCATTACTATTAACCAGAGACGGAACATCCATTTGCAAGGCCAAGCTCGGGTCAAAATAATTAACTTGATGAACCTATTTCGATTCCCCTCTGATCCACGTGAGCCACACAATAAGTGCTGATAATGAATCATAATTGGCGTGACAGAAGATTCTTGCCACCATCAAGAAATAAGCCATCAGATTTTCCGCATGGCTCTTTTTATGCTCAAGTTTTGCCGCCGTTTCAAGCCTTTACATGTTGCGCTTGCTCAACATTTAGTTTAGGTGAAGGCTGTCCTCCAAGAAACTGACACCTTTTACAGCTTTCTGGAGATGGCTTCAATGTGTGTATGTGTGTGGCTGAGAGAGCAGAGCTGCGGCTTTTGGACCGATTTCATCGAGCTTTATCTCCATAAGCACATCATAAGCATTGATAATTGCAGCCATAAGCCTCGCCTGACGAAACGTTTTGTACTGATTCGGGGAAGAAGCTAATTTTCTTCTTCTCGCTTGGTGTTTAGACTGTGGAAAATATGCTTCTCGTGGCCCTCGGGGAAGAAAAAAAAACCTAAAAAAGAAAGACGGTTAAAAGGATAAGGCGACTTCCAGCCAACGAAATGTGAAGTTGAGAAATCCAACAAGGGTTCAGGTCACCGGCCGCTCAGAGCGCTTTTATGAGGTTGGCCTCGTTGGAGGTTGCGGTTATTTTGAGTTCTCTAGTTGTGATATCATTTAACGAGCCTGATGCAATGTTATTACACTTGTCTGAGGGTATCGGCCACAGCTAATGGTTTTAAAAGCACCTTCTCTGCAGATCCGTGGGTGCTCGCAGTGTCTCAGACAAAGGGAGAAGTGGTGTGGAATAATCCATTTGGGATTAAACGGAATTCATGAGGGGAACCGAGCAAGAAGATCCTCACCAGGAGCCCAGAATGGGGGATAAGCACTCTGTAAGAAGTATACAGGTCAGAAATGCTGATGGTGGCCCGTATTTGAGAGAAGTGACTTGAAACTTCCTGCAAAGGAACCACCGGTCATAAAATCTGCCGGGCTGCGCATTGGGGGTTTTCACCGCCACATAAGTGTTAAAACAAGTTACCACTGTAAAACGTACAAACAACAAAACCTGAGCTTTGAAAGCATGACAACTTTCCGTGCTACCTGCAGCTTCCTGCGTACCCATCTGCCGACCTGCCTGCATAACTAGCTACCAACCTAATGATGTATCACCTACCAATGTATTTACCGATCCAAATACCTACCTAGCTTACTAGCTAGCTACCTATCTACTACCTACTGAGCTAAATTAAGTCAATATCCTACAAGTATTCTATATCGGGTGTGTGAGCGTGGTAAGGAAGTGTTTTAGCTTTGTACCTAGCTGCTAAAAACCTAGCATAACATATTGTAGCAACCAAGCAATCTACTTATGAACATCAAGGCATACTTACGGAATGCTTCATAACTACGTAAACTCCCGACCAAGGTACTTATCTTCCCACTTACCAAGCCTAACTATAATTTGTGTTCATTTCACCGTTGTAGCAAAAATGTGTGATTTACACGAAAGGATCTTGAGCATCTTTAGCTTTGAGACGAAAAGGGTGCGTAGAAGGGTGTTATATTCGTAAAGGCTTTACATTCCTAAGATTAGGAGATCCTGGATGCTCAGCAGGTGTTTCCGTGAGCATAACATACCTTCTCCTTTCTGCTTGTGTGCGTGTGTGTGTGTGTGTGTGTGTGTGTGTGTGCGTGTGTTTTAGTGGAGCTTGCCTTGTTTAATAAGAGCACCAGGCTTGGCTGGCTATTACCTTCAGAAGCCATTTCATTAGAAGGGAATTAGGCTTGACGGAGGGGAAGGAAAGCGAGGCTTGTCGGACAGGAGGGGCCAGCTGTGGGCTGACGTGCCGCTTAGACGGGCTGCCAAAAACTGGAGTATTTATTATTTTGTTTTCATGTCCTCATATTAACACTTAACTTATTTTTATTCGTGTGTGACAATGTCGAAATTCTGTGATGTGCGGAGGGAAGGACCATAACATTATGCTTTTGTCTTTCATCACTATCTTTCATGTATGAATATATATATACAGTCAAACCTCGGTTTTCGAACGTCTCTGTTCTCGACCAAATCGGTTTTGGACCAAAAATTTCGAGTTTTTTATGCCTCGGATGACGACCAAAAATCAGTTCTCAACCAAACTGAGCACACTTGAATACGCCACTTGACTCCTCTCGCCTTCCTTACACGAGGAAGTGACGCTTCCTCAGGTAGCGTTCCATTGTAAGCAGACGTGGTCAATAAAGATTTTTTTTTTAAAAGAGCGTGGTTTCGGTTTTCGAACAAATCGGTTCTCGACCAATTTGGTTTTCGACCAAAAATTTAAATTTTTTTATGCCTCGGATGACGAACAAATTTCGGTTCTCGAACAAACTGAGCGCACTTGAATGCGCCACTTGACTCCTCTCACCTTCCTTACACGAGGAGGTGACGCTTCCTCGGGTAGACGAGGAAGTGACGCTTTCTCGTGTTGCTTTCCATTGTGAGCAGACGTGTTCAGTAAACATTTTTATTTTAAAAAGAGCGTGGTTTCGGTTTTCGAACAATTTCGGTTTTCGAACAGCCTTCTGGAACAGATTATGGACGAAAACCGAGGTATGATTATATATATATATATATATACATATATATGTGTGTGTGTGTGTGTGTGTGTGTGTGTGTGTGTGTGTGTTTGTCAAAGTATCCTAGAATTCTTGACCCTCAGGTGTATTTTGACAAAAGAGTGCCTCAAGACATCATGTCCGATCTGCACAAAAGCCTCCGTAAACTGGTCCAGACTAGCACGGTTGTAAAGCAGCAGGACCTTTGACACCAGCTTTTCTCTGTCGACTGGCAAGCTGAACAGCAGACCACACATGCACTGCACTGGCAGATGCTTATGGCTGGCAGTGGAGCCCTGGAAAAGACGCGTTCCATGTTAACCCCAAGGGTTCAGCATCAAGGAACCTGGCCTGACGACCATTTAACAACCTGTCGGCTGGGGGTAGGAGGGTCCTGGGAACTAGTCGGCAGCCACGCCGGAGAAGAGTCATCGTCGCATCTCATGCGCTAATTAGAGGCAGAAGGTCGTCACGCAGCGGGGGTTGTGAGGAGAGCTTCTATTATGTACTGATTTATAATATTCTAGGCTGAACCCTGCCAACTGTAGCGCAAAATTTCTGCCTCCCATATTATATATATATATTTAGATATATTTTACACAACAAAAACTCGACTGACCCTGAGTGAATAGAGAGCTCAAGCCATACATCAGCCATGGCGTGTGTGTACAGTAAAGCGGTTGCTCCGCATTTTACAGTCCCGACTTAAAGACGTGATCGCACAATCCGCATCCAATGATTTTTCACGGTCGACCAGTGAGGGGGAGATGATGTCATCCGGCACGGACTGGAGTGTGTTTTAGTTGTGTGGAAGAGTGCTGTCGCCGAGCACACACGCAAGTCACCAACGGCGGGCAGGATGAAGCGACGTGGCCGATCTTGATGCGCTAAACAGACGCTCTCGGATAACACGAGTCACCACACGTGTGTTTCCTTCAAATTATCGCAAAGGCCCATCCTCTTACCACACACACAAACACACGCCCACAGACGCAATTATATAGTCGAGTATTCTCATGACAATTTATAGTCAAGTTGTACTTACATGCGGCATACAATGCGCAATATAATGTCCCTAAGTGCAATTATGGCGCTGAATGCGGCCCGTTTGATGGGGTTAGAAATAATCCGTTCCATGGCCATTCATTTGCCAACTAATCTTGTGTCCTACAAACACATTTTGATGACATGCAAGGGCATATTTGTTCTAACTCTTAGAGCAGGCAGTGGTTTAAAATAGCACGAGGTGCGTGCGTGAAACCGAACGGCCATCCGCGATGGTGTTACCACGTACAGTAAAAGCAGCTTATTTATGAGAATTTAACTTCACTGTGCTCTATTCATTGTTCCCATGAAAATGTGCTTCTATATACCGTATTGGCCTGAATATAAGATGGTGTTTTTTGCATTGAAACACGACTGAAAAAGTGGGGGTCGTCTTATATGCGGGGTCTAGACATTATACCCATTCACGACGCTGGATGGCGCCAGATATCATTGAAGTGAATGCAGAACTTGACTCCCCAGGCCAAAGTGAACCCCTGCCACGAAGAATAAAAATAAAAAATAGCGGTAAGAAGGAAAAGAGAAGAAAATAATAGAAGAGATAACAGAAAATGGAGAAACGTCGTGACAATCTGGAGAAAAGTGGGTCGAAGATCGGCCAGGTCAACCGGCAGCTGAGGAGAAGTTATGATGTAATTTACATTTCAAAAATCAGAAGCCATTCATTTACGAATGTGATTGCACTTTAGATTTGAATGAGGCAAAATAACATGCCTTTTCTCTCAAATATATTGTTAGAATCATTTGTTTCAGATGTACTGTAATTGTTTTCTGTGTAAAAATTAATTTGGTGTTCAAAAAGTCTTTTTTCAAATTTGAGTCTTGAAAAAGAGGGGGTCGTCTTATAATCAGGGCCGTCTTATATTCGGGCCAATACGGTACTACGCAGTTAGAAAAGTTACACTTTAGTGATGTTGGCGACTATTGCTGTCAACGTGGTGGGCTTCTGAGACAGCTTTGGGGGGCGGGGTGTTGTGTTCAAAACCCCTAAAAAGCATACATTGTCACCAAGGTATGCATGTTTTTAGTCTTGCTGCTGCGCCGAAAAAAGGTGATTTGTTTGTTGGAAGAATAATAATTCACAGTCAGTCCAAGAGTCCTTTCACACTTCCTGCTGCTTTGGCCCCCAAAAAGATTATGTGGCGTTTACAGAGGCGCCTTGTGCCAAGTCACATTGACACACAGACTGACTGTTTTGACTCGCACATATCAGGGTGGCCGCGCAGACGCGTGTTTTATCTCTCAGTCTGTCTGCGAAGCTGAGGGGCTCCACACAAAGCAACAAGTCACCGACTCAACTCCACATGCAACTTTTTTGTCCGTACTTGCCACACTGCCTTATCTCTGTCTCCTAGCACTAAACTTCCACTCGTGTTGGATAAGGATCTTTCAAAAGCCGCGTGACACGCAAAAAATGATGCTCTCAAAGCTGCGGCGGCGATGAAACACGAGGTCCAGTTATTAAAATCAAGTGTTATGAGTCACAATCAGCTCCAAAAGATCTCAACATGCCAGAGAATTTTATTCCCTTTCTCTGCCCTACTTGGCCGTACCTTTTCTTTTTTTTTTTTTTATCATCCAGCGTGGTCTCACTAAATCAGTCGTTTTTAATAACCCAAACAGGGATATCTAACGGTGAGAAGCAGTAAAAATCATCTCAAGACCCGGCAGATTTACTGGAAGAGGGAAAGAAAAAAAACAGGTCCAAAAAGTCAAATCAGAGAGACGTATAAATGAGATTACTATCGTGTTGTAAATCATGACATGCCTGCCTGTGTGTGTGTGTGTGTGTGTGTGTGTGTGTGTGTATGTGTGTGTGTGTATGCGTGCATGCATGTGTGCGTGCGTGTGGCTTCATGCTTTGAACTCTTTGCCGCGACGTGCAAGAGTTGGAGGACAGAAAGAGAAAGTGGTTGTTAGTGGCAACGTGGCTTGAAGTTGAAAAGGCCTTGATGAGAGGAAAGAGGGATGACGGAAAGGACTCCGGCTCAGTGCGCAATTTAAGTTCTTATTTTTCCACCGTCTGTCTGGTATATCTTGATCAACGGCAAAGAAACTTCCAGTCGTACATGTTGTTTGTTTATATAGAAACATTTCGTTGCACCCAACAGGAAATGGGTGCGAATCAAGCACACTTTTAAAATGGAATCACACCCGCCCCTCAAAAAAAGAAAAGCTCTGTAACTTCAAAAATGGGTATGAAAGAGTTAACAGCTGAGAGTATTTGAACTCTGTTGCTAACCAAAACAGCAGCAACTAAAGGTTCCCTTAGATCAGGGGTGTCAAACCCATTTGACATTGTGGGCCACATACAACCTCGGTAGACGTCAAGTGGGCCGGACCATTAAAATTATATCATAATTTGCTCTAAATAACCAAAATATCATGTATTTCCTTTGTTGGCAAAAGCTTGTTGCTTCTCAGGACATACAAGTTCAGCCGCCTTCATGCATCGTTTAACAAAGTCACCGTCGGAATATGGCTTTGATGCTAATGCTATTTCGCTAGCAATTAGGTAGCTGGCTTTTACTGCTGTGTTGGGTCTGTCTCAGTGACCGACTGACTGTTGTCTTCTACTCTGATCAAAACAGTGTTCCCTCTAGCGGATGATCCATGAATTGCAGCTTATTATAAATATTCATTCCTTGTCTTTTATGTATTTTTGCACTTTTAAATTATCCTGCGGGCCTGATCGAACCTCCTTGGGGGCCGGTTCCGCCACGCGGGCCGTATGTTTGACACCACTGCCTTAGATCAATGAGATCCCTCTGATCCTGTGGAAGCTCTGGATGGCTTGTGCTTTAAGACAAGACTTCAGGGAAATCCTACTAGAGCATCTGAACTTTATTTGCTGTGATTGGTTCATTCTGAACACAGCCACATCTGCAATTACAAGAGGGTGTGCACATTTGCGCAAATACATGATCCAAACTGTTTGCTTTTACCTCCGCTCCCTAAAATAGTTCTCGCTGTTAGAATAAATTGTCTGTCCTCAGTGTTCCACTGTGTGGCCCCTCCCTCTGTTGTTTTTGGTTACATTCCATCCACCCGTTTTCTGATCCGCTTTATCCTCACAAGTGTCGCGGGGAGTGCTGGATCCTATCTCAGGTGTCTTTGGGCAGTAGGCGGGGGACACCCTGAACCGGTTGCCAGCCAATCGCAGGGCACACAGAGACGAACAACCATCCGCTCTCACACTCACACCTAGGGACAATTTTATGGGTGTTCAATCAGCCTGCCATGCATGTTTTTGGAATGTGGGAGGAAACCGGAGTACCCGGAGAAAACCCACGCAGGCACAGGAAGAAAATGAGAACTCCACACAGGGAGGCTGGAATCGAACACCGTACCTCTGCACTGTGAGGTCGACGCGCTAACCACTGGTCACCAGGCCGCCCAGTTTTTGGTTTACTATCCATCCATTTTCTGAACCGCTTCATCCTCACAAGGTTCGCGGGGCGTGCTGGAGCCTATCCCAGGTGTCTTTGGGCAGTAGGCGGGGGACACCCTGAACCGGTTGCCAGCCAATCGCAGGGCACACAGAGACGAACAACCATCCGCTCTCACACTCACACCTAAGGACAATTTTATGGGTGTTCAATCAGCCTGCCATGCATGTTTTTGGAATGTGGGAGGAAACCGGAGGACCCGGAGAAAACCCACGCAGGCCCGGGGAGAACATGCAAACTCCACACAGGGAGGCCGGAATCGAACACGGTACCTCTGCACTGTGAGGTCGACACGCTAACCACTGGAGCACCAGGCCGCCCAGTTTTTGGTTTACCTTTCTGTTAATTCACGTGTGGGCTGGGCATCTTCCCAATTATCGCACCTGTCTCACCAACACACCTGCCAGTCGTCACCTCATCAGCCACAATCTCCTCTGCAGCATAATGGCCAATGTGTAGAGCCACCCATTGCCAGTTCATTAGCTATCTTCCCTGCCGTACTCATTGTTGCCTAGTTGTTGCACTCAGCCTTTCTGTACACCTTGGTTTGGTTTCTCTGACTGCCTTTGGTTCCTGCCTCCTTCACCTGTCCCTCTTCCTGACAATAAACCAGGACTGAGTTAATTGTGTGTGCCTGTAGGTCAGTCAATTGAGTTGTACAAGTCAGAAGGTCACATTAATTGTGCAACAGGTTTTCAAATGTTTGATGTTGGTTTCATTGTTCTATATCCTTAAAACCCGGCATTGGAACCGGATTGTGCGGGCTTTTTATATCCAATGTTGATGCCGCCCATTCCCTTTAGTCTTGTTTAATATGATTACAAATGAGTACAAATCAATCTGGCTCGCAAAGAAAGTCATCAGGCACTTTATCACATGTGAGTGTGCCGTCAGTAAAGCGGGAGATACGCCACAAGTCCACAATAGCCTTAATCACTCTTAGAATGTGTGGTGGACACACAGTAAACCTCTGTTTGCTTTCAGAGTGACCTGCTGCGTGGTTGATACCGAAGGCAACACACACGCAGGCCGGCGCTCGTCGCAGCCACCGGGCTCTGATAGCGCTGACTTGCCAAGATGGATCACGTGCGGTCGAGGTCAAAAAGGAGTTGATAGCGGCATGACTGAGTATCTTGTTCCATTGTTAGCGTGTTTTTGCACCTTTTGGAAGAAGCTTGGAATGGGAAGCGGTGGATAGACTCGGTGCAGTACAGTGGAAAGAAAAAGTCTATACACAGGCACACACCCACAAAAATGAGACCAAGACCATCTCATCAAAACTTTGTCCACCTGATCAATGAAGATCAAATGAGCTGATCGTTTGAATCAGGTGCGTTGGAGGAGGGAGGCATGACGAACAGGCTCACTCGGGGCTTTCCAGGACCGGATTTGGGTATGCCTGCTTAGCCTCTGGGGCGGCCCGGTAGTCCAGTGGTTAGCACATCGGCTTCACAGTGCTGAGGTACCGGGTTCAAATCCAGCTCCGGCCTCCCTGTGTGGAGTTTGCATGTTCTCCCCGGGCCTGCGTGGGTTTTCTCCGGGTGCTCCGGTTTCCTCCCACATTCCAAAAACATGCATGGCAGGCTGATTGTGCACTCTAAATTGTCCCGAGGTATGAGTGTGAGCGTGGATGGTTGTTCGTCTCTGTGTGCCCTGCGATTGGCTGGCAACCAATTCAGGGTGTCCCCCGTCTACTGCCCGAAGACAGCTGGGATAGGCTCCGGCACCCCCCGCGACCCTAGTGAGGATCAAGCGGTTCGGAAAATGGATGGATGGATGCTTAGCCTCTTGAGTGACATCAGCAACACGTGCTAGAATCAAGACGCAAGCTTTGGCCTCCTGCTGCCCCTTGCGAGTGTTTACATTTTATATTTGACTTTTTGTCCCATTCAAGAAACAGTTAAAAACACATTGGTGGCAGTAGCTCTCCTTCCCCACATTTAAGGGCATTACTACAGTACCTTGATTTCTCCATTTTTTTCCCCCCACTTCACTCAAGCGGCAGCATATGTAAAATTCACTCGCAACCAAAATGTCGCAACAAACACAAAGAAAGAAAGAAAGAAAAAAAAATCAAGCTAACATTTGCTCACATGTTATGTCATTTCTTGCCAGTAGCAATGATTCTGCTTGACCAATGAGTGACCTGTCAGGCTTTACCTCACCCGTATGGTATTCTCTCCGGCACGCTTGCAGCTTAGCTCCACAAAGATTTTTAGGATCATTTCACATCAATGGAAAACAGAAAACAAAGCCTGAATAAACGAGAAATCAAGCCAGACTCAAAGTTATGAGCTGAGTATTGGTGATGATACAAGGCAAGCGCCCGGACCCACAAACACCCCTCGGATCTCCGGCCTCCTCCTGCGGTTCAGGCCTCTCTGCACCCTCTTGTCTGCTATCACTCTTATCAGAGTGCAGTGATAAGCCCAAGTCCATCCTTTTAGCTGAAGAGAGCTCAGATAACCACTCGAATCCAAACACGCCGCGTGCACCAGGGTCAGTCCGATGAGATCTGGCGGGCTTATGTGCTTACTAATGAAAGCAGATTCAACAAGTTCATGATAACTGGCTAAACCCAGGATTGGCAGGACCCGAAATCAACGCTAATGGCTTGACCGGGGGTTGGCAACACGCGGCTCCAGAACAGGCGGCTCTTTAGCGACATCCAGTGGCTCCCTGGAGCTTTATCAAAAATGTTTGAAAATGGAAAAAGATTTTGATAGTAGGCTAATATAGCTCAAATAGATATAGATCAGGGGTGCTCATTACGTCGATCCTGATCTACCGGTAGATCTAAGACAGGTCCCAAGTAGATCCGAGGAGTATCGAGGAGAAAAAGACAAACAACCATTTGTGTGCCTTTGTACATGTTAGTCATATATATTTTTTGTGTTTGTGTATGCTGCACCTTAATCATCCTATCAGTCTCATTTTCACAAAAAAATATTTTAAAAATAAAATAAAGCAGGTAAATCTTGAATTTACGGTGGCGCGTGATACGTCACCGGAAGTGGTTAGCACTCAGCAGTCTGCAATTGCAGCTTGTGATCAGAGCTGTTGCGCTATATCTTTTATCGTCATTATTCTCATTCAGAATTTGCTTCGTGTACAATTCACCGAGGGCACGGGCAAAGAATAGGAATCTAGGAGGGCCCAGGGAAGCACTTTAAAACGGTACGTGTGAGCTACGATAGTTAACAGGCTGCAAAAGTGCATCGCAAGCCTCAATTTCAGGCTGTTTCTCATCATGGCGTGCGTGCGTGCGTGTGTGTGCGCGTGCGTGGGCCGGTAAGGGTAGATCCCGGGAGGTTAGTTGATCGAAAAGTAGATCTTCGGTCCAAAAAGTTTGGGCACCCCTGATATAGATATATGTTGCAGCTCCAAAAAAGGAGAGCTGTGGTGCTGGTTTTTTAAAACGTACACTTTATTAATGCTTTTAACAGTGTCGACAAACACAGACACGTCTGCGTCCGACTCCATGCCTTCTCTCTTCTCGCTCGACTCGAGAGGCGTTCAAAGACAGCCTCAGAAAAACGGAAATTAATGATCACTTCACTGACACTAAGAAAAGTGAAAATAATGCACCAAAAAAAAAAATCAAGCGAGGAAATTACAAAATAAATTCTATGGGGGCGTTTGTGAACACAAAACAAAGGAATGAATAACAAACTATTCTGAGACAGTCCAGTCTCCTAGATACATACACGTTTCCTTCATTGTAAGTTTTATAGAAGGCTTTTATTTTTTTGCGGCTCCAGACATATTTGTTTTTTGGTTTTTTTTTGTCCTATATGGCTCTTTCAACATTTTGGGTTGCCGACCCCTGGGCTAGACCGACTCCGAGGAATTCCATGACAGTTGAGAGTAAAAGTAAAGACGACTGTTGAGCAGCTAATTTTGACATCGCTTTCATTCGCAACTCAAATGTTCTGTTTCAGTCCGTCACGAACCAAAACAGCGGCACCTACAGATGATAGAAAAGAGTCTCTTGGGTGGAATAGAGTGTGGAGTCTTCTGATTTGATTTGGAGAAAATAGAACGCAATGATGACTCGGTAATTTCCACTACTAACCCAAGCTAAAATCAAGCCCTCCTCCTTGACAAACAAAGCTTATCTCTCGGTCGATATGTAGCACACCGATATGCTTCGTTGACCAATCCCTGTACTGCTTTCTGAATTAGACTTTGGCGGTATCTTAGGGTCTTTCAGAAAGTGCAAAATAACACAAGTAGGTCTACTCGTTCATAGTGAGCCGTATATATGCTGTAAAATTGCACCATGCATACTTTACGGTAACTTCTGAATGATCCACTTCTTCTCTTTCCACCTTTCAGAGAAAATGTTGGACGACTTTATAATTGAAGGCTCAAGCCCGGGAGCATTGGTGGGAAGAGACGTCTATTGACATTATCGGCTGGCTCTCATGCGAAGCGGACAACTTCTGCTTTGAGAGCATATTTATGATCTCTGCGTTTTCCATCGCTTCCCCCCTCATCAACCCATTTGCGAGTGTGCTTGTCGTTCCCACAGAAGGCTTTTACCTCGCTACCGGGCTGCTGAGGTGGCAGGATCCGGCCTCTGTCTCACAAAAGCCCACCCATGCCGCCCGTCCGAGCGCATTTAGGCGTGACGGGAAGACGCCTTAGAACACACATGGGCACAAACACCAACGCGCATGCAGATAAGCCAACAAAATGGCACGCTCTTAGCCAGAAAGGAATGAAGAGCAGGGTTTTAACTGGGCCTCCATCAGGAACTAACGTTTATTCCCAGGCTTCCCTAAAGCACATACAAACACGCATACTAAGCGCGCCTAGGACCAGGATTGACCTGTGAGAGGCAGCAGGGTGTCACAGGGCATTTGGACACTTGGAAGATCCAAAGAAGATGAAAAACGACTACTCGTAGTTGTAATACAGTGAAACTCCTCTACAATGAAACCTACATGGGCGAAAATACCCCCTAGTGTGAAAAAATCTTCATGCATTAACACCATTCCCACTTTCCTGCCCCCATACAATGAAAAAAAAACCCTGTTGCGCTATACGAAATATTTTTCTCTGCTCTTGCCTCGCGACGAGATTCACTACAACGGAGTCTAATCCAACAGCGACCTCTACTGCTTCGTTCGGAAAAGGCAACAGCAACCACCACACTGGTTTACACATGCGCAGTAGTCCAGTAGGTATTTGTTATTGTTAGTTTCAGAGAGAACGTTGCATTGCTAAAATGGCTACAAAACGAACCTTTGGATGTCAAGCAGCTAAGACAAGAAGAGCATTGACGCCGGAAGAGAGGGTAAAACTGATCAAAATGAAAGACGGAGGAAGCAAAATAAAAGACATTATCCAAGAAATAGATGTCAGTGAAAGTGAATGCTGATCGTAAATTTCACAATTTCTTTCCCTTTTTTTCTTTCTACGATATGAAGTGTCAAATAAGTGTATGCTCATACTTATGCACTATTGGAATAAAAACAAAGAGTACACATACATTTGTTTGTGCGTGTAAACATACGTTTGTGTGTGTGTGTTTACATCTGAGATCAAATTTGCTACAGTGAAAAACCCCCTGTTGTGAAAAATTTCTTGCAGCAAACATGATTTCGTTGTAGAGGAGTTTCACTGTATTCAGATTTAAGGGTCGCATGCTCCAAGCAGATCAGGAGAAGCTTATCCATGCTTTTATCTCCAGTAGACTTGATTATTGTCATGTTCTTCTGACTGGAGTCTCTCAGAGACTATTCAGAACACTGCAACCCAGGTTCTTACCAGGACAAAAAGATCAGAACATATGACTGCAGTCGGAAAGATCCTACACTGGCTCCAAGTCAGCTGTAGAGCAGATTTGAAAAATTATGCCACTGGTCGATGAATCACTGAATGACTAAGGTCCCGAAAATGTGAAATCCAGTCGAGCTCTGAGATCAACAGACTCGCGTCAATTAGTGTAGCCAAGAGTTCAAAGCAAATGTGGTACTGGAAAACTGAATTTGTCTTGAAATGTTGCTTTTCAAGGTTGTTTAGCAATTATGCGAAGCACATTGAGTTACCTTTCGTATGAAATGCGCTATATAAATAAAGCTGCCTTGTCCTGCCTAGCAAAAGTAGTAGCAGGCAAGCTGTTAGCTTATTCTTCCTCATTAGCTCCACCCCACATTATCTTAGCCCTCTGCTCACCATGCATACCACCACCCACACTCAGTTCCAGCAGTTTTTTAGCCTCCGTGTTCCCAAAGTTTGAACTACTTTTGGTCGACCTTCCTTTCAATTTTTTTGTTAATATGTCTCGCTTATGTTTGATGTTACCTGCCAGGGGACTACGAATGTCAATTAGCTGTATGCTAACTTTTGCACATTCACCCAGATATGTGCAAATAAACAATAAAAATTGAAATTAAAAACAAATAAATAACTGGAACACTTATACACTCCTTCATTCGGCCCAATTATCAGTATGGGCACTCCACCCCAAATTATTTTAACCTCTCTGTTTACAATTTCTCTGTACAGTATTAACTCCATTGACGCCAAAGCTCCATCAGCTTTTAAACACTTAAGTGGCTAACTGGGTCGACAGCATGCCAACGCTTTACTGGCTCCCCCCGTGGCGGGTTGTGGAGCCAACAAACTCCCGGCATGGAGCTGGGAGCTAAGCGCGATGACGGCACACACGGCCGAGCTGTAACACACCATAAAAATGCGCCGCACGCTTCGCTGCAAGCGCCTTTGGCCGTCCAAACCGCTCAGCTATTGGAAATTCGTCCAGTAGTTGTTGGCAAATAGCCTTGCACTCTCGTTGAGCTCTGCATTAAATGCTTGAAAGAGCGAAAAACAACTGGGAATAAGAACTTGTGGCTGTGTCAAAAGGAGTGGAAAGACTGTATTTCCTCTAATAAGATGCTGGGTGTATCACTGACTTCAGATCAAATATCCACCTCCCTCAAAGAGATGCGTCACTTTTCCCATCTGGAAAAAGATATTGACGGTTGAAAAAAAAAAACAACTCGTTCACAAAAACTCATTCACATTGAAAAAGAGTTGACTGCCAACTGAACTCGCTACCAAAACATCAGCAGATAAACTAATGCCAACAATTATTCAAAAATAGGTTTCCTTGATGCTATTGATGCTCATTGCCAGTTTAAATTTAAACCAGGAAAAAGTTGTGTATTTAACCAAACCCCTTAAACGTAATGAAAGGCATAATGGAGATAATTTTGATGTTGTGGTAGGGTTATGCGAACACTATTACAGCAGCAACCTGTAGACAGAAAATATACTACGCACATGCATCTATTCTTTATCCACGACGAAGAACAACTGAGTGACAGCTGTGAAACTCTTCTCTGGGAATTATGTATTCTGCTGCCCCCTGGTGGCAAAGGCGAGCACACCAAGTCAATGATATAACTTGCTGTTGGTTAAGTGAACTGTGTCGCTGCTTTATTAAATATGTTTTACTGACATCTGATCGTTCTGTTGGCGTTTCCTTGAGCATAGCTCCATCTAGTGGATTCATTGTAGATTGCGTCTTATCATGCGGTCCGCCCAATGTGTGAAAGAAAATTACAAATTAGGGCATTCATTTAAGGTGCGCCTCATAATCCAGTACGCCTTTTAGTGTGGAAAATACGGTACTGTGTTTTTATAAAGTACAATTCAACACGTTACAAAATGTGTTGTCTGATGAATTTAAATCTGTTGATTTTGCGAGGAGAATTTAACCTTTTTTTTTTTTTTAAACCACGCTAAAAGTTTATAAACCTTCAACAAAGACGTTCCGCCGTTATGTCTTCAGCGTCGCACAACTGCGCTGCATCCCACTGAGGGACGTTTTCTTCCATTTGGATTCAAGCATGGTGACATGAGTCTGGATTTCTACAAAAACAAAACAAGTCGTCACCAGTTCCAAGCAGCGCGCGCACAAAACGCACACGCACAAGCCGCAAAAGCGAGATAAATAAGTCGGCGTAAGCTCTGCGCGGGTGCTGCGGTTGGACTGCGGCGGTTTTATCGCAGCCGAGGGTGATAACTGGTGTTTGTGAGGCTCAAACATTTGTGATTTTCGAAACGCATAGAAGTCGCTTACGGCTGCGAAGGGTGACGTGGGGTACATGAGTAGCCTCAAGAGACTCTGGCGTGAATCCCTTTTCTCCACTTTAGACATTAATGTGAAGCAGCTGTAAATGTTGGTCATAGAGCAGCAATAAATTTGCATTTAGGAACTGCTTCAACTTTTATTTAGGCAGATTTTCGTTCAACTGTAAGTACAGTACATTTTAATGCAATCATTGTTTAAGTGCAGAGTTTCATTTTTCAACGTTGACAGGGGACAGTGGGAAAATTGCACTTGCCATCTAGTGGTGAACTGTTAGAATGCGAGGACCTAAATTTTGAAGCGCGTGTATTTTGAGGCTGTTTTGAACAATCCTTACGCATGTTATAGTCGTGATGTTGAGGAATTACGTTGGCTAAGTTTGTCTCCTTTGGGTATCTGTAGCAGAAAGATGGCGGCGAAACATGGCAGCCTCCTGTAAAGTGAGGTGCGACCCATAGAATTAGAGATTACTTCACTTACAATTACATACCCAGATTTTTTATTTTTATTTTTTTAATACAGTCAAACCTCGGTTTTTGTCCATAATCCGTTCCAGAAGGCTGTTCGAAAACCGAAATTGTTCGAAAACCGAAACCACGCTCTTTTTAAAATAAAAATGTTTACTGAACACGTCTTCTCACAATGGAAAGCAACACGAGGAAGCGTCACTTCCTCGTGCAAGGAAGGCGAGAGGAGTCAAATGGTGCATTCAAGTGCGCTCAGTTTGTTCGAGAACCGAAAATTGTTCGTCATCCGAGGCATAAAAAACTCAAAATTTTTGGTCGAGAACAGAGACGTTCGAAAACCGAGGTTTGACTGTACATTGATGTAATGGAACTGGTTTTTTTTTGTATGTCATTGAAAGTAATAGTGTTTTTTTTAGAATGAATTAACTTTTAAAAAATCGCATTGTCCCCTTAAAGGAAGACTTTGAAATGTTAAACGGTGTTAGCAAGAAAACGCAGATTTCACCTAAATGTGGTTTCAAGAAAATTACAGCGCCACCAAGACTAAGTTGGTGTTAGTACTATAAATAAGTCGACACACTGCTACGTTGGTAGCATGAGTCTCGCTGTAAACACACAATGTTATCAGATTGAAGTGATTATTTCTTGTACAATCAATTACCTCGCCTTCTGTCTCTGAGTGGTTGTTTTCCCTGGGGCGCTGTTTTTCTTCAGAAAGCCAAATTGGAGGTACAAGATTGGTCAGATTAGTTTTTTTTCTCAGTCACACTGTCATGATTGAGGTTCCACATAGTCCAGTTTTTCACAGTTACCGGGTTCGATCAGCTCCGGCCTCCCTGTGTGGAGTTTGCATGTTCTCCCCGGCTTGCGTGGGTTTTCTCCGGGTGCTCCGGTTTCCTCCCACATTCCAAAAACATATGGCAGGCTGATTATCTAAATTGTCCCACTGTGTGTGCATGGCGATGATTCAGGGTGTCCCCCGCCTATGCCCGAAGACAGATAGGAGCAAAGTAACAAGCGGTTTGGATGGATGGATGGATGTTCCACACTGGGGAAATTTGTCTGTTTGAAAAAGGACATTTTTATTTCTAAAACGGCAAACTGCCCCTTCAAGCACAGTCTTAATGTTCACTGTGCATAATGTCACAAAAATCTTACATGAATATTTTGGGGAATAAAACCTCTGTTTCACTGAGAGGCCCATTGCGTGACCCTCTATTTACCCTTTTTGGGACAGCGGTCACTACAGTGGACAGCTATCAGGTTACGGGGTGCATGAAAGGGTTAATGTTGGTCATGATGGTGGTACTCACAGAGCCAAGTATTGTTTTTTGGGAGGTGGTAACTTTGTATAAAACAACAACGCTAACGTATTACAGATGGACGTGCAAGTGTTTATCATCGAGATGATGACTTGCAGCCTGTGCGCAGTCTCTCAGCATCAAAACCATCCGCAGCAGTGCAACTAAAAGCGCTCCTTCCGGGGATACTGAGGGTGGGGCCTCGAGCGCCACGCGCCGTGGCCTCGGTCCGTCTGATGACCCCTTCTCAGCAAGACGGCCGGTGGCATCTCCACCCCTTGCTTCTCGTGACGACTTCCAGAGAAAACAGAAGCGCCGCAGCTGAGCGCGCAGGCCAAGAATGGGGCAACGTGCGGCTGAAAGCAACATCGGTGGCGATACTTTGACACCAAGCGATCGCCTTTCGGGATGTTGTCGAAAACGCAGCCGCCCGTATAGACGCTTAACTGCTGCTGAGACATATTCCAGCTGCGGGGACTTACGTCAAAATAGAAGTCTCGGTTTAAACCTTTGATCTGTGTGCCGCATGCTTGAAAAATAGTTTGGAAAATTTCTTTCAGGGTGGTTCGCTCTCAAAACAGTTGGGTAAAAAAAACAAAAATGAAAGAGCGGTGGTATTCTTTCAAGCCATGAAGTTCGGTCAACAAACAACAACTGTTTGTGGCTTATTCAACCCAACTATTTGCGTTATTCATTCAACACACAAGATATAGACTATATTCACGTTCAACATGTTGATCGGTGGATTTTACCTTGGCAAAATGTCGGCAAGAAAACCCTTTTTGCCCCCCCCACTGCAAAAAATATTGTTTTCCAAATAGGAAGTTTTGTGCCTTTGGCCATTGAATTTCTATACAGTGATCCCTCACTATTTCGTGGTTCGTTTATCGCGGCTTCGGTGCATTGCAAATTTTTTTTTTTGAAGTCCGCAAAAATCAGTGTCTAAGTGATGTTTACTATGCGTGCTAGTGTGTGCACACTCTGCTCAAGCGAAGGTGCATGTGGGGCATGTGTGTGTGCGTACACATGCGCATGCAGGTGAGTGTATGTGTGTTGCTGAGAGAAAGGGAGAGAGAGAGAGAGAGAGAGGAGGCTTATGAGAACAAAAGCAGGCCTCTTTCATCCTTAATTGTCTTAATTGACTAATCATAAACACGTCTGCTGCACAAGCGGGATAGCTGGCCTGTGTGTGTGTGTGTGTGTGTGTGTGTTAGTGCGCTCTGCTCAAGCTTGAATCAATGGGCAATTTTTATTTTTTTAATACAGTATGTTTATTGGTCGCTACTTCGCGGATTTTCGTTTATCGTGGGTGGTTTTGGTCCCCATTAACCGCGATAAACGAGGGATTACTCTATTCATTTTGAAAACATGTTCAAATGGCCATTTTGCTGTACTACGGAAAACAAACAAGTGCCACAAAAATGAAGCGCCTGGCGTGTTTGGGGGGGCTTGGTAGACTTTATTTATGGCATACCTTTATTGATGGTATTTAAGTTCTTTATACACTGCAGCGCTTTCGCTGACTTAGCATTTTAATTGACTCTCTGGGAAGCAGGCGTGCAAGAACTAACTACAAAGCACTTGTCCAACTTAATAATCACTTTTGACCATTTTCGATGGTGATTATTGAAATGAATTCTGGAGTTGACAAACAGGAGGTAAAAAAAACGCGCGTTAAGCAAGCAAATGGTTTAAAAAACACACACGCGCGCACGCGCCACACGCACACACACACACACACACACACACACACACACACACACACACACACACACACACACACACACACACACACACACAATGCGTCAGGAGAGAGCAGGGAGTCTTTGAAACAGGTCGTGCGAGTGCAAGTGAGCAGAAGTGCGTCCGGAATGTGCGCTGCAAGGTGACTCTGACTCCTCCCAGCCGCCAGCAAGAAGAACAAATGCGAAAGACTTTTTTTCTTGTTGGCGCACTCGCTGGCTACTCGAAGGCGGAGGCAGGCAAGCGCACGAGTCAAGCTCTCGTTCTGAGCACATTTCAGCCGCTTTGCTTTGAGACACAACGCGCCACTGGTGGACTTAACCGCTTGGATAGAAAAAAAAACTAAACTCAACAAACTAACAAAGCCGAAGTTCCGAGGTAAGACTTTTCACACTTTTTTTTTGTCCCGCATCATCCCGCGCGTAAAACTTTCGGACGCACTGAGGTTCACTTGTGGGGCAAAAAACCTTCGGGTGGCGTGTGGATTGCGTCAATGCAAATGAATAGCAAAGTTGCGCGTTGGTGGGAGCACGAAGCAGGTAGCAAGGAGTGGATGCCGGTGGGCTGCGGGCAGGGGGCGACTTTGCAGCACGCTTGCATGTCCGCGCAAGCGCTCATCACAACCGCGGGGACGTTTTGCTCAGGAAACCAAACACACACAAAAAAACTTTTGGCTTCACCCTTGCATCAAAATCATGTGTTGCTTTTAAGGTCCGCTAACATGTGGGATTCTTGATGTGGTTCCTAAAGAGGCAGACATCGTATGGAAATGATTAGTCTCACGCATGACTCCAGTACCAAACACCCGCTGTGAGGATTATTATTAAAATGCCCGTCACCATTCACCGGGAGCAATCTGATGAGGTTGCTACTGCCGCTGCCTCTGCTGTTCATCAGGCATTAATGGACTCCCAAGCTGCATGGACGATAAGCTTTTTATTCGGCAGCGGCAGCAACTCCACAAGAATGCAAGGAGAAAAGAGCAGAATGTGAGCAGCAGTGTGTTGGGCACCGATGTGAAATGGAATGACAAATACTTTTCGTACTATTTATAAGTGTGCAAGATGCAGCAAGGATAGTCGGCAGCAAGTATCAATATGAGGAAGCGTGCGAGGCAATTCGCATATGGTAACCTAAACTGTGAGGCACCTCCTCCTGTGATCTGTTCCAGTTGTTGAACTCGTTAATTGAGCGTTACGAATTGGATGTGGAAGTGATTGATTAATTCCTTCACTTGATCATACAAACAATAGATCATTGGAAAAGACAAAAGAAAGGAAATGGCACAGTTTACGAGCGCAAAAGGAGGAATTCCAAAACTTTTAACCCTTGTTCGCTCTGCGATTTTGATTGAGATGACATTCATACAATAATAGGTGCCATGTGCAAGACGCTGTTCAAGAAATTCAATTTTGAATTGATTGTTGTTTAAAACAGAAACAGAGGCTTTGAATTGGCTTCAATAACAGTTAACGAGCTTGCAGTGTAAAAAAAAACAACTCGATTACTCATGATAATTATAACAGTTTATGAAAAAAAAAAGTCAAATCAGTTTTCTGGCTATTTTCTGTCATGTAAAATTATGAACATTAAAATACTTTTTTTTTTAAAAAGGAAAACAAAATCAATTGAGGAAATGTGGTGAAATGAATGCAATAAAAGCTACAATTAAAGTACACTGTTTTGATAATATTAAAAAAAAATCCTAGTAATTAAAATTGATTGATTAAAAAAAAAATACATTCAATTCTCAAGTTAAATTTGGGGGGGGGGTCAATTTCCTATCCTTTGTGATAAAGAGTCAAAGAATGTACATTACTAAAAACTTATTACTAGAAATAAATTGTGGACCAAACACAAATGTTTGGCGAAGAAAGCAACATTTTTGGCTTCCCCTTTAATTCATAGTGCTCTGAAAAAGCCATTAAAGGAGGAAAAAGAAACGTGTTAAAAGCTTAATTGGTGCAAGAAGAGTCTTCTGACCACAATCCCTCAAGCCTTCAGACAGATTAGCATCTTTTTACGCAGCCCCCCCCCTTCGAACAAACAGACAGGGAAAATCATATAATCCTTCCCAGGGGGCAAAAGAGTAAAGTGGTCCAATAGTGGTGCACTGCTTGTCTGACAGACAAGTAGAAAATGGCTTGAAATATGCAAGGTCGCCCGCCACTGGGCTGCCGAGTAGTTGTCATTGTGACTGGAGAACTTTCCGTGCTGCGAGCGTCGCAGAGAGACGCGTGGACGCAGTTTGACGCGGCAAACAAATGCCAAGTGTGCCAAACGAGATGCGCACGGGTGCTAAAGGCGCTCAGCATCTTAGCGCCACGACACATGGCCGCACCTTGAGGGTCCCGTGTGGGCATTAGGTGGCTTAACGGTTTGCCACTTGTTAAAATTGGTCTGCGGATGAGAAGCTGGACTACATGTAATTTGCCAAAAGATGCAGCTACAATCAATCAGCCATGCAGAATGTGACTGCTGACATTTGGACATTTAGACTTTTATCTTCTATTTAGCTTTGCACAATGATTCTGTGTCCAGTTATGGGACAGAAGTTGCATCATGGTCCCGTGAACTTTGTCTTGTCCGCCAATTAGCAGCGTCCCGCGCGATGCTTCCGATGGTTAAAAGTCAGGTGTGAAAGTATGGAGGTCCAGAGTAGAAATGCGGGGCGGCCAGCAGGAGAGGTGGCGGCGCACTCACACAGGGGGCCCAGTCGATGGGCCAGAAACAAAGTGAGGAATGACTCGCGTGGATGTGTTTGCTTCTCTAGAGGAAATTTGTCACAAATTTTGTCGGGGGAGTTTTCCTAATAGAATTCTTGACTGAAAACTCATGATAGCAGTGTGGGTTTTAAACGTTTGGTTACATCTCGATGGGCATTTGAAAAAAGTGGAATCCCAGTGAACTCATTCAGTACCTGCCAATTCTGGACCGAGTCTGAAAAGACGTTTAAAAACGTCTTTGGGAGTGAATGAGTTAAATGCCGTAAACAGCCGACAAGACAAGGCCACACTTGTAAAGAGTTGGCTGTAGCTAGCAAGCAAAACTGACAAAAGCTGCGTCATTTTGGCTGAAGACTTGACGGTAGCACTATTTAGCCTAAAAATGCTAACAGTTGAAAACAGATCTCAACGTTGAAGTTAAACGTTCCTCCGTTTACTAACATGACCATGGCGTAAGGAGTTACACCGCGCAAACACTAGTCTGAAAATGCCAGTTGTTTACAAGATTGTAGCATTTTCTAGCCTGAAATGCTAACATCGAATTCACTCAAAGTGCAAGTTAAATTTCAGTTTGTAAATCTGCTGGACATGACCACAAGTGGGAAGTGTTCAGTCTTGGCATGTGCGGCAAAAGCCAAACCGGTAAAAGCAGTCAGATTTTAGCTGATTGTTTGGGGCCCGAAAATGCTAACATTTGAAAACCAATTCCATTGTGGACGTTATCAAATGGACAAAAGTGGTGCCATTTTCACCAACTTTTTATACAACAGCGTGATTTTGGAGCCTGAAAATGCTCACTTTTCAAAACCGGTCTCAAAATGGATTCCACAAACTCAATCTGACGTCTACGACAACACTTCTTGGACAAATGACATCGTCGCAACCATAAAGTGCATCGCTACTCCCGCAGCAGCAACGCGACTCACTGACATTAGCTGAAAGGACAAAAACCTCTTCCAAAAGTGTTTTTCCATCGTGAGGTTGACTTCCGTTGCAGATTGGGTCGGGATGGGGACGAGCCATCTTCCGTCACGGTGTGAGATTTTAGTAACGTGACTGCAGGTTAGCGTCAACCGACACACCTCCTCAGGTTCGGGGCATTTGCTTTGGACGAAAAGGACAGCGTCACAATTCAGCGCTGAGCAGGCGGTCCACGCAAAAGGCGAGGACCAGCCCCCGTGGTCCTCTGAAGCTAAATCCAGCTTGCATATGCAAGCAGACAAAGAACCACTTCCAGTCCTTGTGTAAATATACGTACGCATGCAACAGTGGCTGCCCATTCTTGTCGTCGTGGAATTGATACAATCGGCTTGTTGACCGTTTGAGGCCAATGAGGATTTAAGCTTGCAAGAGTTGGGACGAATCGACAATAAGTCGACCAACCAACGCCCCCCCCCCCGCCCCCCCATGAAAATTCCAACATAAACAAGAGCAGGCGACTGCGCGGGAGACGCACGAGGATGAGAACGACGGGACGAGAGGGAGGATGCTCGCCCCAGGAAAGTCACCGCAAATTGTAGCGTTTTCAGCGGGGGCCCCTCATGTAAAAAAAGAAGAAGAAGAAGAAAAAAAAAGAGCTCTTAATCTAAGGCTGTAATTAGCTTAGGGCAAAGCAGACCTTACTCGACAAAAACGCACACAGCCGCAGTAGTGCACACGCACGCAGCGATTTATTTTGTCATTCAGGGGCCAGGGAAAGCACAATCGGATACTAAACTTGCCAAGATTTTGAATATTAATGTTTATCAGTCAGAATTTGAGAAAGGTGTCCTGAGCTACATACTGTAAAATCCCTAAATTACCTCAATATCTATCAATCTAATTAGATCTATAACCGATCGCAAATATGGTCGCCAACAATTTTAAATGGTCTCAAATGATCTGCTTAATCCTCACAAGGGTCACGGGGGTGCTGGAGCCTATCCCAGCTGTCTTTGGGCAGTGGGCAGAGGGACACCCTGAACTGGTTGCCAGCCAATCGCGGGGCACACATAGACGAATAACCATCCACATTCACACCTAGGGACAATTTCTGTGTTCAATCAGCCTGCCATGCATGTTTTTGGAATGGTGGAGGAACCCGGAGTACCCGGAGAAAACCCACGCAGGCACGGGGAGAACATGCAAACTCTAAGCGGTTACTCCAGTAAACAGTTTCAAGGGTGCGTGAAGGGGTTAAAAATTTGGACATTTTAAAATTTGTGAATAAAGCCTAAAACACTAAATACAGTCAAACCTCGGTTTTCGTCCATAATCCGTTCCAGAAGGCTGTTCGAAAACCGAAACCACGCTCTTTTTAAAATAAAAATGTTTACTGAACACGTCTGCTCACAATGGAAAGCAAAACGAGGAAGCGTCACTTCCTCGTCGAGCCGAGGAAGTGTCACTTCCTCGTGTAAGGAAGGCGAGAGGAGTCAAATGGTGCATTCAAGTGCGCTCAGTTTGTTCGAGAACCGAAAGTTGTTCGTTATCCGAGGCATAAAAAACTTGACATTTTTGGTCGAAAACCAAATTGGTCGAGAACTGAGACGTTCGAAAACCGAGGTTTGACTGTACTTGAAATCCAAGACCACTCTATTTATCAGTTTTTATGAGATATTCAGCGGCCTCCTGGAAATCTTGGCGCCCCAGCCAATTGTCTGTCTTTGCCTACACTGAAAAAAAAAGGCATTTTGAATTTGTTCCATTGTATTTCTTGCACCAACTGAGATCATCTGGATCCATGTACATTTTTTTCTAAGTCGACTTAAAAAAAAAAATGGATCCAAACCCAAAAGATTCTATTGTGTGCAGCTGCCTGACAAAATAAAATGGAGTCAATTCAACACCCTATTCTTTTCACTGAAATACCAAGTCGGTCTCCGTCCACACACAATCGACAAATCTATTTGACTACTCAACCGAAACTAGAAAAAACACATCAGCCTTTGAGAGCCAGGTCAAATATTTAACCGCTCGCTATCAATAACGGATTAGAAAGCAAGCAAAGGCCGGCGCTATTGGCAACATGAGCGCGATGGGCGAGAGAAGACTTCACGGGAGGAAACAAACACTCAATAAGTTACTTGATAGGCAGCGGCTGGACTGGAAAATAAATAAATAAATCACATTTTGGGGTGTGACATTTTTACCTGTCTGAAGTGTAGAAAAAGGAAGGTCGCCACTTCGATGGAAAAAAAAAATCCGCTTGAGAGTCATAAATTGAAAACAATGCAATGAAAATATGGCCACTTTTTTAAGCTAACTCCAGGTCCCCCGGTATCTTTGTCTCATGCTCTTATTTTAACACCGACGGCTCCCTCTTTGGGGTTGTTTTCACAAAAAGCTCAAGAAAAAGCCAACAAGGGAGTGAGTACCACTGTGTTTCTTGAAAAAGAGCAACGGGGAGCCTCATTGTATTTAATTGCTAGCTCAGATGTTTTGGGAAGTTAGCATGACGCAAACGTGGAGCTTCTGCACTTGCCTCGACAGAGTTGAAAATTTGCATATCATTTGCCTTTCAAGAGCAGTTCGACACTTTGGCAACCTACACATGCGCACACACTCCGCGGCAGAGGGTGACGAAGACGTGTGCGCTGACTCAGGGCTGATGTATGCAAAGGTGAAGCAAGGTCTCAATCGCAAGCAGGTTGAGCGAGTGGCCGGCTCATCCGAAACGCCAAGTCTGTTTTTCTCATTCGATACCGGAGGTCTTCCAACCGGCGGAGACGCTTGTTGGATGTGGGAGGGGGGGGGGGGGGGAAATAAATTGCAATCGTAATATTGACGAGAAACAAATCGCAATTTCGAAAGGGCGGCGGACAGATTTACGGGAGAGCCTTTGTGCCAGCTTTTTTTGGATGGTGACGCAATACCTGGAGCAGCAGGTGTGAAGAGCGATAACAAACTTCAACGAAGCGTCTTGCGCCGATGATGGACTTATGACAAGGCAACAAGTTGGCAGAGCCCACAGTAGTCGGCCTGCATTCTTCCGCTCTGTCACTCGCTTCAGCTGCCAGCGCTCAGCCTCTCTGACACACACGCACACACACACACGCACACGCACAGCTGGAAGCACTGGAGAGAAGAGGGAGGGAAAAAAAGATGTCCTCTTTCACCTCCAGGCAATGAACGATTCATGGCAAAAGGCCAGCCTTAAAAAAAAAAAAAAAGCATGGTTGCCACATGGGCTTGATTGTCTCTTTTGGTGTTCGTAGGTGACCACGTCCCGAAATCGAGCAAAGTGGAAGCGACGCCGGAGGAGTACGCGACTTTACCGGGTGAGTGAGCAAACAATGAAACGCTTTGTTGCTCCACCTGGGAACTTTATCCATCTGGCCCAAATGTATCTTCGAGATGAGGAGTGTACCTAATGTTGCGGCCAGTGACAGTTGTTTTTCTACCTAGCATTCAACCACGAAAACAGACAAAAAACGTAACACTACGTTTTTACGTTTATCTCAGTACATTTGGAAATTCATGCATAGTAATGATTTTCTAGCGCTAAAAATCAAAATATCTCTTTGTCCGTTTTAGCCATTTCCAACCAACTTTATAAAGTTGCATCTGTTGCAATATGGAGCGTGTATGTTGACCATTTATAGCTGCTAGATTTTGGGTCTGTGTGGGGATTTAAAGACGCAGGAACACACACGCGCGCGTACGTGTGTACATGCCCAGCCTGGGGCGCCTGGACGCACATGGCTAACTCTCACTAATTGCTTTGGGACTTCCTCCAGCCTCTTCGTGCTCAGTGAGGAGGGCGAGGGGGCGGGGCAAAGAGAGGCAGGAGAGCGTGGCGGGGCGAGGGAGGGGGTGCTTTTACTTTCGCTGTTGACTTGTGGTGAAGAGCCACACGCGCAAACACACACACACACACACACACACACACACACACACACACACACACACACACACACACACACACAGGCATTCCTCAAGTTGAGGAATCTGTAGATGGTGTGTCAACTTGCTTCCTGGACAATATTTGCCATGGAGAGCATACAATGTGTCAGTGTCGGCAGGCCAGCAAAAGTCCAACATTTGTCTGTTCTAAAAAAGGTGCGTGTTTTTTGTCCATCCTCGGGCAACACATGCACTGACGACAAGTGGATCCAAATAGGTGGTAGATTACGAGTGGATGTAGTTGAGATGCTGAGTTTGCACCCTGAAATGCAGTACATTCACCATTGCCAACTCTTATTACATTCATGAGTGATCTTTTTGTCATGTTTTTTTTTTTAACAAAGTACAAAATAGTTCCCGGTACTGACTGCAATGCAATGCATATGTACACAGACACAATAAGATTTTCGGTACTTTTTTTTTTTAAAGAAAAACAAAACAAAAAAACAAGAAACACAAAAACATCCCTCAAGATGTCACGTAATATGAATCATTCAAGTTATATCTCCTGCCTTCAAGTTAAAGCTCATAAACTGTTGCTCATCAACATGGACACAACGCCACCGCAAAATCACGACAATCGCAAATGAAATAAAACAAATTAATTACAATCGGTAGTCCACGTCGGCTTCACAATGAAATAAACCACGTTCCCCATGGCCCACTCTAAATTGTCCCTAGGTATGAAAATTAATTACCCTACTCAAATGAATGAGGATAAGCGGTTCGGATGCCGGTGCCAGACGTCAAAATCAAAGTCTGTGTTCACGCCAATTCCCCCGGCCAGACAAAAAGCCTTTCATACTTCACCAGAGCAAATGAGTGATACATCATTATCTTTTTCAAAGCTGTTAGAGCCATCAGTGCTGCAGTATTAAAAAAAAAAAAAAAAAGAGCCGAATAGGCTCTCTGATAAGCGGAAATTCATCTGCACACATGCTTACTTTCATGTCTAGCGCTTCCTTCCGGAGAGAAGCCATCCCATTTTGAACAAAACAGGCTTACTCAAATGTACCGAACCTAAACTAGTTGCACCCGTGATAGTCCTAACATCAGCCAGACTTTCAATCTTGAGGCGACAAAATGCTGCACGGCTCCCACAGAGTGACGGAAGAGCCAAGAGTTTCACAACACTTCTCGGAGAGTTCAAGCATCCAAGACAAGATCTTTTTTTCCCCCTCAAGCCATTTTCAACAATTTTCAATTGTTTAATAATGTGACAAAATAACATGGGGACGGATGGTACAAAAGTATTGATGAGTGAAAAAATATTCGATTGGCCAGATTTGGAGATACAGTCAAACCTCGGTTTTCGTCCATAATCCGTTCCAGAAGGCTGTTCAAAAACCGAAATTGTTCAAAAACCGAAACCATGCTCTTTTTAAAATAAAAATGTTTACTGAACACGTCTGCTCACAATGGGAAGCAACACGAGGAAGCGTCACTTCCTCGTTCGTGTAATGAAGGCGAGAGGAGTCAAGTGGCGCATTGAAGTGCGCTCAGTTTGTTCGAGAACCGAAATTTGTTCGTCATCCGAGGCATAAAAAACTCGAAATTATTGGTCGAAAACCGAATTGGACGAGAACCGAGATGTTCGAAAACCGAGGTTTGACTGTACAACTTTTCAGCCCGCCATTGATAGTATTTACACACAAAAAGCAATTATTGACATTCATGGCAATATTTAATGCAAGTCGTTTTATAGCTTTTAACTGGGCCAGCCAATACAAACGACAACAGTTCCGTAAACTCTTATTTCCTTGCTGCGATATGTGGGAAAGCAAATGTTCACAATTGCATAATTCACAAGATTTGAATGTTCAACATAAAAAAGGTCGTAAAATGTGAGTGGATGTAGTTGAGATGGGCTTTGGCATCACACCATCCAAAGTAAACAATGGAAGAGTTAGCTCTTGGTGTTCATACTTCTGCTTCAGGGCAAATGAGGAGGAACAAACAAAGGTGCACCCAAACACAGGTAAATACTGCAGAGCACTTTTTGACAGGTCACCACAGGAAGGCTGAACACACACACATAAACACAAACGTAAGAGACGCGCATTCTTAATTACGAGTCGGAACGGATGTGTGGATTATGAGCCAACAGTCTGGCTCTTTCTTCAAAATGCCATTCTCGCTACAATAACAAACTGTCATTCATTGGTGTCCCGCAGGGGTCCGTCTTAGTCCCCCCCCAAAAAATAATGGTATGAACCTCTTAGAAAGCCACGTATCAATATGGACATTGCTTGCAGAGGATCTTTTGGCTGGTCATGTCAAATCAATGTGATTTTATCAATGTATTCAAGGAACAAATTGATAAAATCAAGGAATAAATTTATTCAAGGAACAAATGCATGAATGGCATCATAAGAGGTCTTGACCTTCAACTTCCTCATGATATCCAAACTGTAAAAAGTTATCTCAAAACATGTGATGCATTTGGAGCGAAGCACGACTAACTGAGTATCATTGTATAAAGGAAACGCTTTCATTTCATGCTCGCATCACGCTAAAGACATTGCCAAATTCTTCCAGCACATCATCATCCCATTATCCTCTTTAGAATATTTCAGCAGTTTTGCTGAATTTGCCACGACACATTGAGAACTTTTTTGGGACTTTTTTGATCGTCGTCAAAGATTTCCACTTCCCCGACCTGCTTCGGGCTAATGGCGATGTTGAGCGTTTCGACGGCTTGTCGATGACGGATGTGTTTTACAAGCTTGATAGCAACGCTGGCACAGGAGTGCGCTGGCTTTTGTTGACTTTACACCGGCTTGTCACATCACTGACAAATAGCTTCATCCATCAATTTACTCCTACTTACACATCAAGATGAAAAGACGCGGTAGTCTTCCCTTTGGGAAAGTCCCGCCGTTTTTCTGCCGCCGAGTGCCTGTGCGCTGGCACGGTATCAAACTGTTTCGCAATCAATCCCCTCGTGACCTTCCGCTTATCTCATTTCATGTTCATCTCGTGTCGGCAGGGTGGAAGGACTTGAAAAATGACAAACGGTTGTTCTTGGAAAAGCAAATGGGCAGAAAAAGGCCCTGAAAAACAGGTAGAGCTGCACATTGGCACGCTTGAAATTGTGTGATCCAGGAAAAAGGGGGGAAAAAAAAATACCTCACACCACTTATCTCTCTCTTCAATCATTTATAGTCTTCGCCACTTTGCACAATAGAAATAATTAGAATAGGCAATAAATAATCTACTCCCCAAGATCCACGCCGCGCTCTGTCAGACATTTGTCATGCAATAAATTTTTTGCATTTATCCCTTGCCGCCTATTCACTATCATGGGCAGAAGCTTGCACTACTTAAATTAACTACAGAAGAATGATCCACAGAGTTGGTAAAAAAAAAAAAAAAAGTAAAGTCCACCACATGCTATCAAATAAAAGTGATTGCTCCTTGAATAATTAAAAAAAATAAAAGGCATGGTCACAATGTACGAAGAAACTATCATTTCATTAATACAATCGCTCCTCTCTCCAGTGATTCATGATAACAGGTACCTTGTATAATAGGATTAAACAGGAGAACTAGAAATAATCCCCAATTAAAGTCAAAGACGGGTGCGTACAGTCGGACCTCTTCAACGTACCCCATTTACGTTTTCACCCCTAGAACGTTCACATTTCCCGATTTCGACAAGTCCCGATTTCACGTAATTCATTTTCCATTTGCCGATTTTGCTTACAACGAACAACTTTATAATGTAAGAGTCAAGAGTGAAAAGGCCTTCGTTACAAACGAACCGTGGGAAGCTAACCGCCGCCGCGACCTAGTTTATGAACAAAATGTTCAACGCGGCAATCCCCTCCGCTGCTCAGCTACTAATCGAGTCGGTTCATTGTTGTACTTTCTGCCGTAACTCACGGAGGCACGCGGTCTGAAAACATGTCTGGTAAACGGAAGCAAATCTCGCTGTCTGTCAATTTCGAAAGGGAGTCTCCCCGAGGTAGCTCAGCCGAGACTTGGCAAAGTCAATGATTTTGACAATCCGTAATGGCAAGAAAATCATTGCAGAGTTCGAAGCAAACACATTGAAAGATGATCGTACGCGGCTTCGGGGCGTGGCACATCCTCAACTGGAGAAGGCACATTTAATTTGCTGGCTAAATGTTTTCAGAGTAGGAACGCTCGTGTTGTTTGGTTCATGTCTTAGGAAATCATTTTTTTTCTTCATACTGTATACTTGTATTTGTAATTGACATGTTTATACTGTACTATATTACATGTTTATGTTTTTACATCTATAAATATTCATATTATACATCGTAGTCGGTGGCCATTTTATTGGAAATGGTGACAACCAACTACCATTATCGCATAGATTCCTTCGAGGTACACAATGAGGTTCTGCGATATGAGGCCACTCCTCTCACTCGATATGAAGATAAATAGGCAGAACAACAAAAATAATCCACATATAAAAAAAATAAAAATAAAAACTTGAAATGTACACTTCATCAAGAAGTCATTCATAAAATTGCTGTAAAGCGATTATTCCTCATCAGTTAGCTAATAATCGTGGGCGCATTGTACAACAGAAATAAGGCTACAAATGATCCTCAGAGCTCAAAAAAAGAAAAAAAAAAGAAAAGAAAAAAAGCCTACAGCCAAATGTGAGTAGGTAGAATGTCTCAGTTTACAGTGGCATAGTGCTGCTTTCATTCTGCACTGGAGTGTAGTGTTTATTCGGAGGCAAGTGCTCAGACATAACAGATTGTTGAGACTTAATGAACACGCCTGTCAAGCCATGTCTAACAGTAACCACAGTGTCCCGCACTTGAGACCAAGTGAAAGGTGAACTGTCGGCCACGGCGCTCGGGGCAGTATAAGACAGCCATACAGATGTATACGGATAGTTTCAGCAGTTTTGTTTTTTTTAATTTACATTTTTTTCTTCCCCCAGAGGATCAAACAAAAATATGCTCGTGAGGATTGTTATAATGTCTGTTATATGGGCCCAAAGCGTTCTAACACTGTTATGGCGCCGTGCACTGCGTGTTAGCATTAAGCTAGCAGAAGGCAAATTTGTTTAGCTGGTTGTTTAGTTTGACAGTAAACTTCAACTAAGAAAGACATTTGACAGCTTGAAGTCTCTTTTTTTTTTTGAAGAATGGTTGTAATTCCGTTTCCTCTAGTTTTCGCTCTGTGTCGAGTTTCGATTTGTGAATGTAGCATATTGAAGTTTCACAGTGGCCAGTGGATGCCTCAATTATTGTCTATATGGCCCAAGGAAGAAAACATTTGGGCGCACCCGCCGTAGGCGCCAAGGAAGACAAACAGAGAGCTAGGAGTCATATTTGCACGATGTGTGTTCCAAGAGGAACGCGCCTGAGGACATGTACGCTTGTGACACTGTTTATCTGGCGCGGGGCCGTGAGCCTGTCAGCCTGCCGGTCCTGCTGTCAGTCAGTGTGCCTGCGTGTGACGCCTGACACGCCCTGGCTGTGTTGAGCTGAGCTCATGTTTTAGCAGACAATAAGGGACGCGTGGTGTCGATGGCCAGCATGACATGCGACTGTGGTCCTCCACTTACACTTAACAACACAGGGATTATTGATCCTGTTCTTCAAAAGGCCTTGTGCGCGCACGTGTTTACTGTTCAGAGATATTTATGAGCAGAAATTTTCATCTGGTGGCGGTGTATGTTTATCTATAGGAGGCTACACACACAGTTACTTTTTGAACATCTTCGATTTATTTAAATTTGAGAAACTCCCCATAAAAAAAAGTGTGTGGTATACTTGTGATGACCAACGGTAGTAGAAGAAACAGAAGAGGCTAGGCTAACGGCTAACTCGCAAACTCTTCTTGTCATTGAGGCTAGGCTAACTGCTAACTCGCAAACTCTTCCTGTCATTTTCATTGTGACGACCTACTCCAAAGACAGTTATTCAAATTTTAGTGGTGCCGCTTTGTGAAGTAAACTAGGTTCAAAGTTGGAAGTAGTTGGGGGGGTAAAAAAATCAGGTACTTGTCCGTGGTTTAGCCGATATAAGTGTAGATCTCACACATACATACAAAGACCGTTAAGACACCCCAAACCACAGGACAGTAGCTCAGGACAATCTATCAGAGACACCCAATAATCGGGCTGTTGCTGATTTTGATCGTAGACAGGAAAAAAAAAAGAGAGAAAAAAAAATCTTAAATTGGTAGCTTACACGGCCCGAGCAGAAAGGGCACCATGTAGCCACTGCTTCTCGGTGGGTTCTCTGGGGTCATTTTGTTTACAGACAGCGAAACGCCCCAAGAGGATGCTGTGACAAGAAAAAAAAAATGATGAAAGCCAAGGTTGTCTGTGGTGGACTTGGGACTTTCATGTCTGTGTAAGATGAGAACCTCACTTTGGAGATCTCTGACAAGATCTACCTAAAAATAAAAAAAGAGGACTATGACCTCAGTTGTGGTCCGTCTCAGGGTGGGGTGCGATGATGAAAGACGGCCCGCTAAGACACAAACAAGAAGACGATGAAAACTGGAGTAACTTTTGTGCCATGCCTTTAAAAGGAGACCATATCAGGTCTAGGAGTTATTTCCTTCAGACTTGTTCCAAAAGGTTTTGGATTTCCCCAACGCTTGTTGCAGACAACGACAACAAGAGCGGGCTTCAGGTGTGACGAGTGTGTGTGTGTAACCTTAACTGTGAGAGTCTGTGTGCATGTGTGTGTGATGTCAAACAAGACTTGTTATCTCTGTTGTCTGAGGTCACAGAACACAAAGTAATTGTGGAAGCTCCAATCTGAGCCTGATCTTTCACCTCAAGGCGTGCCGCCCCCCCTTCCCCTCTAAACCTCAAATCCCCAAAACCCCCACACGTCTTTCCGCATCAATGAGCTTTTCCAGCATGATGATAGCTGATGAAATGAAAATGGTCGACACATGCGTTACTCCCCAAGACTAGCCTATGGGCTTTTGTGTAAATCTTGTAAACACCAGTGATTATTCTAACCCTTTAAAATTGGATTAGTTTATCATGCAGAGTGCGGAAAACGTCTGTAGCTAGACACAAAAAAAAAAAGACATCCATTGACTTGATCTAGCACTTATTTTATGTCCCACTGGGTCGCCGCAAAGCAATCCACGTTGCTAGCCACCAGCTAGCTTGTAAGCTAACAGGCTCGGGACTACGAATAAGAACGAAATAACTCGCAATTGCGCCAGATAAACACAGACGGGAACAACAATTTTGGGGTACTCATGCCTGGACACCCAAGGGTGTCACTGGGTGCTGTTTTGGTCATTAAAAAAAATTAGAAAACGGAAATGGCGAAAAACATTTTGAACGCCACAACAGTTTTTTTTCCTCGAAAAATTCACTTTAAAGGGTCTTGAAGTGTCCCAAATTGAAACGGTGTTGTAAACGATTGCATGAGTGAGGGTGAAAATAAATGCGGGATCAAAAATGGTATTTTCAATGACTTTCAATTGGAAAACCGTGTTGCATGTTAGACAAATTTTAGGTGCAAGCAACATTTTGAATGACATAAATATTGAGATTTAGAGAACTTGATTCACTCTCACAGGGCAATTTATCTTTGTAACTGCACAATTTTTGGCACAGCCCTTGTGTTGGACTGCATCCATTAAGCAGCCCCAAAACGAAATCTTAATACAAATGACTGCTTCAGTTTCTCTGAGGCTAAATGAAAGCAAATTGTGTATGCAAATGATTAGTCCACTGTTCCAAGTGAAATGGCCGGCGAACGCCTGTGTCGCTCATGCAAATCTCGACGCTCCACTTTACAGCCTCTAATAATGAAAACAAAAATGTCTCAACACAGGAAAAAAAACCAGTTGTCTTAACCACAAATTATGCAGTCAAAAGAAGGAACGCTAATAAGTCAGTAAACAGTGACATTTCGACGATTACAATGTGCGTTTGTTGATGAATGTTGGTAATAAATTGCCAATCAAAGCATCGGAACAACCGCTGTGGTTTCTGGGTGAGTACTCAAAAACACGCAAAAGCTGTCATCGCACTTCACTCCAAACTGTAGCATTTATCCTATAGCAACATCCATGACTAAAGCTCTTGGCAGGAAATAATCAACTGTTAGACCCATTTTTTTTTTCTTCATGTAAACAGGTACAACCGGTGACGGATCGTATTCTCAGAAATGCAACGGCTCCCGCTACAAGCACATACTTGGCGGTCCTTCATTAACATAGCAGACATATTCACGCTCAACCTCGTGTGGCATGTGTGTGCTGGAGGTACACCTGGAGGAGTGTTTTGCGAGATACTGCTTCCCCTAATCTTTATTTATCCCCGTTCATCCTCCCCAAATCTCGCTCGTCCGTCCCAAAACCTCTCCCGACCCCTTTGTCATGTTGACACGTAACCCCGCCGGATTACGGATAACAAGGTCCAGCTGTGGTAGCGGACGATGCTGACAGTGGAGAAGGGGATGGGGTAAAATGGGGGAAATCGTGGAAAAGGAGCCTCGGGGGGAGAGAGGTGGGGGTGGATTGGATCAGTTTTACTAATTCTCTGCATTTTGCTGGATGACAAGCGCGTATGTCACATTTAGAATTTCTTTTCAGGAGCAATAAAAACAGTCTGAGGTCAAAGTTACAATCACTTGTCGTCAACGTCCGCTAAAATTGAACCCAGTGTATACTGTCAATTCAAAGTGAAATCAACATACAGTTTATGACAGAAAACTGTTCCTGTTGCGGCGATGTAACCCAAATCTGGACCCAAGTCTGACCTCTTGGAAGTCCATCACTAACCCACTGGGGGAAGATGTCATTCCAGGGATTACAGTGGTACCTCTACTTACGAACGTCTCTTCATACGAAATTTTTAAGTTACGAAATGTCTCAACAGGAAAATATTGCCTCTTTTTACGAAAGACATTTCAAGATACGAAAGGTAAAAATACAATACGGGCTGCTACTCGCAGCTCAGAGTTTCCTGAATGCATCATACTTATAGCTGCTCTGCCATTGGCTATTAACTAGAATCTTCCTGGCAATCCATTGGCTAAGAGGGACTTCTACCAAATGTGTCTATGTGTGTAATTAGATTTGTGTTGATGCGGCATCCTCGTCATTCGCCCAGGAGGTGTTCCGATAGTTTTATGTACATGTGAATCACTCAGGAAAAGGGTTCACCAGTCGGGCGATCGCTCACTATGCTGCAGTTTGCCTTGGACATTTTCGAAGGATTGTTATAAGCCGACAAAAGCAAATGTCGTTGGATCAGATTTTTACAAAACGGCAGGCAGAAACCACTGAGAGAGAACATGAACTGAAGACGACAAAGAACAATGAGGATATAGTTAAAAGTTAAATGACCATCATTTTAATTCTTTATTCTTTGTTTTGTACGTTATGGACAACTGTCATTTATTGTGCATTAATCTAATTGTAACATGTTTTGTTACATATTTTAATAAATCTTTATGTTTTAGGAAACATTTATGTCTACATTTTGGGGGGGCATGGAACGAATTAGGGCATTTACATGGAAAACGCGTCTCTACTTACAAAATTTTCTTGTTAAGAAATTTCTTCCAGAACCAATTAATTTCGTAAGTAGAGGTGCCACTGTATTTGGATTTTAGATCAACATAAATCATGAAAAGCAAGTAAGTAACCAAATGGGCCATATTCGTCTTCTGGAACCTCTAAACGTCTGTCAGTACAATTGTAAAACATTTCATGGCTAAAAAAAATCTGCGTATTTATACTTTAATCAATCTTTTGTTTGGGCACTGTGTTCTTTCAAGCAAAGTAAGAGAGGTCTTCACCTCTTGGGGGTGTTTTGAAGGACAATTTTATTGGTTGCACATGGCAGAGAAAAGCCAGACACTCATTTTCTCCACAAGTCAAATTTGTACCCCCAATCTCATTTGGACAGTCACTTTAGTCCTTTCCATTCATTTTCCAAACAGTGTCTGGTTTCTGGGACGTGTCAGCTTTATGACGGACAGCTTGCAATCATTCAGCCAAGTACCTTTCTTTGCCCGCGTTAACAAGATAACAAACCTGAGGCTTTCCACGTGGGGATGACTGACCTCGAGGAACCATAACAGCGTACATTATGACTGAACGCACATGCCGAAAGCCATTACTCCTTTGTGAGTTCAAATCCCCAAAGTAGAAGGCGCCTCTTTAATGTGAGAGGGCCTTATGCGGTGTGCACTCTTATTCCCCGGACTGCGACTTGGCCCGGTGCCCTCTCGCAGTCTCTTGTCCGGCCAGCAAAAATTACTCAAGTGCAGAGTGGGACCGTAACTGCGAATCTCTCTCTATCACAAACACACACACACACACACTTACTAAGGCCTTGTGTCCCAGCTCTCAAGATAAAGGCTCTTGACGCTCGGGCCGCAGGGACTTGATCGAAGCCCACTCCAACCCCCAAGAGGTGGCCCTCCCTCACAAGCTCCTCCTTCAGTCCAACTTGCTTTGACCTCCACTTTTTTCCACTCCTCATTGTTGCTTGCTTTTTTTCTTGACCTCAACCAATGTGGCTTCATTGTTTGTTTGTTTTTTAAATTTCATAGTGAAACGATTCAACTACCGATTTCGCAAACGGTGAATTTATTTACTCAACCGCAGATGGGCGGGGCGCGTGATTTGTTTTGGAATACAGTCAAACCTCGGTTTTCGAACGTCTCGGTTCTCGTCCAATTCGGTTTTCGCAAAAATTTCGCATTTTTTATGCCTCGGATGACGAACAAATTTCAGTTCTTGAACAAACTGAGCGCACTTGAATGCACCATTTGACTCCTCCTTCTCCTTCCTTACACGAGGAAGTGATGCTTCCTCGTGTTGCTTTCCATTGTGAGCAGACGTGTTCAGTAAACATTTTTATTTTAAAAAGAGCGTGCTTTCGGTTTTCGAACAATTTCGGTTTTCGAACAGCCTTCTGGAACGGATTATGGACGAAAACCGAGGTTTGACTGTACTAGTAAACGATCCAACTGCTGTTTTGCAATTTATTTCAAGGTAAACTGGAGAATAAAACCCTAATCCTGCCATATGTGGCAAAACGCAGCGACGCAAACAAAACAGATATGCTGTGTCGAACACAATCACAACAAATCACTGTTGCAGACGCCGTCACCACCTAATGTAAACGGCATTAAGAAACTTGTTTACTACATTCGTTAATAGACTCCTGATGTGCCTCTCGAAGGGCTGCTGTTTTGGGGAACAACATAAACTGAGAATACCAGATAGGACCTTTTTTTTTCATGTAAAGATGTGCTCGCCACTATTTCAAAGTCAGCCCATTCTACTTTAACACGACCCATGCATCCAGACTGGAGGGGGGGGAGACAGATGTATGAACAATCGTGAAAGGCATCTGCTTTTTTTTCCCCTAAAGATGTCATTCATACGTGAGCAGCATTGTTCTCTTGTAAATCTGCCATCTTGAAAAGTTCTTGTTGACACAGACTATTGCGCTTCTTCAAGCTCAGCTGCCAGCAGTCTGAGGAATGTCTCAACAAGCGTGCAAGGGGGGGGAAGAAAAAAAAAATTACGAGTCAGAAGAGGGAAGGATGACGAGCTTTCTAGAGGGCCCCGATTTACCCATAACTCCCCCCCGCCCCCCCAACCTCTCCCCATTTCACTCTCTCTAGGCAGTCCACTTACTTCTTCAAGACACTTGAGTTAAAACCACAGTTACGAGTCACTCAGTGGAGGAGGTCCACACCGTTGTCTCTTATCTTTTTACACACTGACTCATAAAAACCCGGACAAATCACTCGAGTCCGAACAGAAAAGAAAAAAAAAAAAAGAGGAATGCGAAATGTCAAGCTAGCGTTTATCTGGGATCTGAAGCTAATCGCTGAACCGCATCCCATCCAGTTTCTCTGGAATGAGGCGCACTGGAATAATGTGTGGTAAACGCTTTTGTGCATTTCGTTGCTGCGCGCCAGATATGTTCCACAAAAACCCAACAAGGTTACAAATGCCTTACTTTTGTGAAAAAAAAATAAAATACCTCAATCGGAAGAATCCTGGTAAAGCAACATACACACGCTTTCTATACTGTGGATATTTTACCATAGCAAATGGATGCATAAGGATGCAAAATATTTTGGCAAAATGTTGGAAATGAAGAAAGTCGAAACTGAAAAATAATTGTGTAAAAAAGCTCGACACATCTTACAGTGTTGGTTGCCAGTTTCGCTTTTGCACTGCTTTGTAATTGTGGTCTTAGCTGCACGTGTGAGAGTCCCATGCCATTTTGGGCACGTACGCACATGCGAGAAGTTTCAACACGCCAAAACACAACCGCAAACACTCTCCTGTTTATCTTCGTCTTGTTCTGCCCAACATCGCGGCCAATTGTCTTTTACTAGCTCGCTAGGATGATTTTTGGGTGCAAATAGCCACGTGGTGGGATTGGATTTTCAAACCAGAGCCTCGCAGGTGAATCGACCAAAACTCCTCAGTAACTTTATACATCCAAGAACACAAACATATCCCTCGGGTGTTGTGTTGAAATGAAAAAGCTGCTGTTTTTGAAGGATTCTCCATAAATGACAGTTGTCAATTTTTCCAACATTTGACATAGACAAGCCAAGTCCCGAGCATCAGTTGGGGTCAAGTGGTCTGGCATCAGACCACGTAGAACAACATTTTGATGACGCCTGAAGGAATTATCCAGACAAAAAGACTGACGTGTTGGGGTTCAAGCGCACGTCGGGATTACTTGGACTCGGCACTTCAGAGAAGGAAAAATAAGAGATGCGGGGATCTTTCCAAAAGGGGGCTACAGTTTCAAGGAGTGCAGCGGGGAAAGAAAGTATGCGGCACAAGAATGCAAATAAATGCCACGGCTGAGATAATACAGGTTCTTTTTCTCCCATCTTTTTGCCGCACACCCCGCCAAATGTTAACCCCTCCTTTGAGTTTCGGCACTTGATATACTTTTAGAAATAAAGTAGTGAAATAATTTTCATCCGGCGTGTTTACTCAGAGTTATGACGGCAATGTCAAGGAGTGAGAAAAATGGACATGGCTTATTGGACATATATGGTCTGACAACAAGGTGCAAGGACGGAACATCCCATGCGTGTTTGTGTGTGGTCTTCAAAAAGTTCCACATACTTGGCTCTTCATTAAGGTATGAGTACTGCAGAGGCACAAACAACTCAACCAGTAAAGTCCCTCAAGTATGCGCGCCGTTCAGTATGAGGAAATGAGAGATTTCGCGAACCTTTGACGTGGGAAAGACGCTGTAGCATTTGAGACAATGAGACAATTGTACCTGGCAGAGGTTGAAAGACACACACGCACACACACGCTCGCGCGGAAGGAGCGTGCAAGTACAAAAAAAAAAAGGTAAAGTAGATAAGATAAAAAGCTGTCAGAGGATGTCGACAGATAGAAATGAAGCCTATCATCCCACCCCCTCCTCCCACTCACTCCCAAGTTTGTTGAGGCAATAATAAACACTCACACAAACTGTTCTTTTTCTCCTCATTCCTCTTTACCTCACCCCCATTCCCCACCTTATTTATTTATTTATTTTTAGCTCCTTCCAGTATATCACAGACATCGTAATTGAGAATTTGTTTTGCATATCTTGGTAACATAATACCCGGTGGATCTTAACTTTGTTTGTATTGCAACATGTGAAATCTGTCGTTCATCGGCGTGACATGAGGTGGAGTGTTTCTCCTCCATTGTACATAGCGGTCTGTGTGTGTGCAGAACACGAGGGAATTGAGAACAAAACGGACCTGACCAAGGGAACCATGCTCTCTACGACATCTTTGTAGTGACAATGTGGTACCACAATGAGTGGCGCGACATCAACATTTTCTTCAGTAATTTACCACCCCTGGTGACGTGAAGGCTGAAGCGCGATGCTTTGAAAAACCTTGTGACAAAAATCATTTGATAATAGGCTATGCATAATTTAATCTCGCCGTACAATGTCTTAGACAACTATACATTGAATCAGTGTTGGAATCTGTCCCATGCATTTGCAAGTAATCTCATTTTTATATTGCTAGTTGGGGAAAAAGAGAGTAGCCGGAAAACTGTACTGCTGTTTTCTTTCATCCATTTGGTTTCCACTGGCGGGTCATTAATGGCTATTCCTGTTTTTTGGGGGTTTTTTTCAGGCTGAGCCGTGGCGAGGAGTCTGCAAGATGAAGGTCTTTCTCACTCCGCTGATGCCACTCGTGCTCGTCCTCGTAACTGCAGATGGCATCATGTCCAGTGAATGCCCAAAGGACTGCTCCTGTTCCACGCCGGAATCCATCTTATGTTTCCAGAGACGTTCCGCCACCTTTCCTCAGGGAATGCCGCCCTTGACAAGGAGCCTCTACCTTTTTGCCAATGGAATCGAGGGCTTGTCCTCCGAGGACTTTGATGGTCTTGACAACTTGGAAATGCTCGACCTCAGCCAAAACAAACTGACCAAAATTTCTGATGGGGTCTTCCTGCCGCTGACCTCTTTGAAAAATTTGGACTTGTCATCCAACCAAATCACCCACATTTCCGAGCAATGCTTCCAAGATATGGTACTGCTTGAGCGTCTTTATTTGTATAGCAACCATATCAAGACCATCCACCCTGCTGCGTTTAATGGCTTGGATAATCTGCTGGAGCTCAAATTGCAGGGCAACAGGTTGACATCTTTGCCCGTTCTCGCAATGCCCAGATTGCTGTTGCTGGATCTCCGTTTTAACGTCCTACCGACATTGGGGCCCTCAGACCTCCAAACCCCAAATCTGGAGTCTCTCAAATTAGGTGGTGTCGGACTAACTGACCTGAATTCGGCACTCATCGGTGGTCTGAAGAACCTCCATGAGCTGGATGTCTCAAGAAACCAACTGGAGGTTCTGCCGCCAATCCTGAAAGAAATTCGAGGTCTGATGTACCTCAATCTGGCTGGCAACCCCATGGGTCATCTTCATTTTCAGGACCTGAAGAACCTCGAGGAACTGAAGGAGCTGGACATTAGCAGCCTAAGTCTGCAAGGGCTCCCGGAGGAGTTTGCACAGTTATTCCCGCACCTTAGAAAGCTGATTGTGGCGGAAAACCCCTTCAATTGTCTGTGTACCTTAGCCTGGCTCCCAAGCTGGCTGCGAGCTCAAAGCATTACCTTGGAGAGAACAGAGGAGACGCGCTGCCATTTTCCTCCAATCAACGCTGGCAAGGTAGTGGAGAGACTGGAATACCGGGATTTTGGCTGCCCTACCACAACGACACAAACTACGACCACAGTGAAAACTACTACCACTGTTCCTGTCACAACATCAGAGAGTGCTACGACAGATATTTCGCTGCCCTGGGTTAATGACGATGATGCAAATGAAGACACCGATGACCCCTTTCCACCAGTTCCTGAATCCCCAAGCGACAGCAGTATCGATCCCGATGAGGAACAGCGCTTCTGCCCCTCTCACACTTGTCTCAATGGTGGCACTTGTCGTCTGGACCAGTACGGTCAAGTCGAGTGTACGTGTCCACGTGGTACCTCTGGATTTTATTGCGAAGTCCAAAACGATGATCCTTCCTCACCCTCTGAACCTGTTTCGGTGACAACGGTCACCCCGAATGCACCAGATATCAGTTCGCGTCAGGCGACTTCCACGTCAATCCTGCTGGATCTTCATCGCTACATTGAAATGCGACCGTACATCCGCGGAATCCGTCTAACCTACCGCAATCTCTCCGGACCGGACCGCAGGCCAATGCAACTCAGCCTGCCCGCTTCGTATCCGGAATACAGACTCAGAGGCCTGAACCCCAACTCCACTTACACCATTTGTGCCAGTCCGCTGGGCGCCCCAAATGGCATCGGCAGCGTATGCACTCAGGCACATACGGCCGATGAAAAAAATGACAGCATCACGGGAGCACAACTAGTGAACAAGAAGATGACCACCATGTTGGTGCCTGCAATCGCCATCCTGCTCCTGCTGGTGCTCATAGCAACCGCCGTGGGAGTGGTTTGCTTTGTCCGCAAGAAGAGGGGCAAAGGCCACCTGGACCTAGACTGTGAGCCTTCTCAGCTCGAGATGGATGGCGTCAAGGCCGGCTTGGACAACGGGGCACTGCCTCAAAAACAGGCGGAACTTATGATCCCTGAACCTGCTGTTCAAAATGGCAACCTGGAATACGAAGTGCTGCTACTGCAGGACCACTGTATATCAAGTAAAAACATATCAAACATGCCTTCATACTTTTGACATTTGGCTCAGACTAAATAAGGACTTGGCCTCCCAGCTCTGTCCCCCACTGACTAATACAAGCTATCGTAGTCGGTCGCTGTATGAGAGACAACAGAATTACAGTCAATGATCAGCGCAGGAACGGGTTCATTTTCTGACCGTTGTTTGGACTCATGTGATATTAAGATCACATTCCAAGACTGGAAACTGCTCCTGTAGCGGCGGCGGGTCCGAGGCCCAGTGATGCTTGGGAGAGATGCTGGATTTTCTTTGGTTGAAATGTGTGTGCATTCAGGAGTCTGCACTCACTTGCTGTAATGCCACATTTGTTTCCCTCGCACTCTTATCGGCTGTAGGCTGCTGCCCCTCGGTATGAACCCAAAGGGATTCATGCGAGTCGTTAAGGAGGTAATGAAGTTGTGCAGATAAGATTAAGAATGGTTTTATTGCTTCACTGTCAACAAACACGCGTTTCAACGTTGTCTCTCGAGCTCTTCAAAAGCCCTCAAGATAACTCCAACCATTTTTGCGCTGAGGACTGCGACACGGGCAGATTAATGTAGCAAAACTCTACACGGGCCATGTTGGAAGCCTACATGCTGAATACCCTACTCGATTGGTACTAAAACAAATGCTGATTTTGTATATAAGTTTTATATGTCTTTTTGTATTTTTTCTTTTTGTACTGAGCAACTTTTTGACTTGTAACAGCCTTTTCGTACCTTACAGTACATCGTCACCTCTTGTTACTAATGGCGACTAAATGACAGATTTAAATCTTTGAAGATTAGAAATCGTTTTGTACCAGCACAGTCCAATCAAAGAGCTTTTGGCCCCCACGGTGTCAGACAGTCTAAGTAGATGCGAGTCTGCAAATACTCAAGACTAACTAAATCCCCTTTTGCAACATTTGGAAGCCTGGGCTGACGCAAAAAAAAAAGGGGTAAGTAATCGGGATTACAAGCAGGTACAAGAAAACAGTTGACTGAAGCCTTTGTGTTTTAGCTGCATCTTAATGCTTGCCTCAGTTACATTAAACACATATTTGAATTACGCAAAAAAACAAAACAAAACACAGTGACTATCTATTATTTATTCTCCCTTTAAGGGAAAGGCAGTGTTTGCCCTTCAGTTACTGTTCATGGATGAGCAAAGTTATGTGTTAGAATGCCTGCTCTTTGATTTTATACCTAATGTGAATTAATAATCAGACTGTCATTCAGAGGACTAACGAGACTTCCAAAATGGGGATTTGAACATGCCGAGCGCAAGCAAGTACTCACTGCGAGTGTCGTTATGAGTTCTGGATGTATATGTGCAGGAGGATAGATCTGTCAACATCAGTGCTCATGAAAAGTGTCATGTTGGGACTTGCGCTAGTAACAAGCCACCCTTCCTTCCAAAGTGCCCCCATGTCTCGAGTTCATTACATCCCAGACTCTTCTATCAACACATCTGTGAATGTCTGTTACCAGCAGTATTTTCAGGGTCAGGTCCCCACACAAAGAACATCTTTATCGCTCCAACCAAAACAAACAAAAGAAGAACTAGCAATGTTAACTGGAAGATATTTCTGTAAAACAGAATTTGTTGAAAATAAATATTTTCAATGCGATTGTCAATTATTTTCCCTGTTTATTTTGGGAGATGCCTTGTTAATAGTGTTTGTTTATTATTTGTATTATTATTGAGTGAACTAATTTGTACAAGTGGAACAAAAATGATATTAAATCGACTTACAAAACAAGATGGTTTTGCTGTTGTGTAGCTGAACGTACACTACCGTCATTAAGAACATCATGTTTTTAGCCCTTATTGGACTTCAAATGCTAAAACACAAGAGCGATGTGCGGTTGCTGACTGTTGAAAATGAATCCAGACAAAGACGACAGTCCAAGCCATAGGTGTGAAAGTCACGGCTCAGGGGCCAGATCTGGCCCGTCACATCATTTTATGTGGCCCGCGAAAGCAAATCAAGCATGTCAAGTTCCATGATGCTTGCTAAAGTCTGAACCAAAATTTCAAATTGTCATATGTAATCCACAATAACAGTCATTATTCTTGACTTTGGATTTTAAAACTAGTTATTCATCAATTTGTTGTGTGCTCTGTATATAATATATGGAGGGAATTAAAGATTTATTTGGTTTCCCAAAATTCATAACGGCCCTCCAAGGGAACTTTACAACTACAACGTGGCCCGCGACAAAAATGAGTTTGACACCCCTGGTCTAAGCAGTCTGTGGACTCGGAATGCTAATGCTAAAAATTAAATTACAGCACTGTCAAATTTCAATCGCTGCTGTTTAAAAACAAATTTGAGACGAAAACATTTCAGCAGTCTGTGCACTCTGGAATGCTAATGCTAACAACATCCATCCATCCATCCATTTTCCGAACCGCTTGATCCTCACTAGGGTCATGGGGGGTGCTGGAGCCTATCCCAGCTGTCTTCGGGCAGTAGGCGGGGGACACCCTGAATCAGTTGCCAGCCAATTGCAGGGCACACAGAGGCGAACAACCATCCACGCCCACACTCACACCTAGGGACAATTTAGAGTGTCCAATCAGCCTGCCATGCATGTTTTTTGGAATGTGGGAGGAAACCGGAGCACCCGGAGAAAACCCACGCAGGCCCGGGGAGAACATGCAAACTCCACACAGGGAGGCCGGAGCTGGAATCGAACCCGGTACCTCTGCACTGTGAAGCCGACGTGCTAACCACTGGACTACCGGGCCGCTATGCTAACAACAACGCCTGTCAATGAAAACCAAGAATGGATTCTTGGATCCAGCGGGGCACCCACTTTTCGAATCCAACTGGAATGGGACCATTTATGAGCAACTGCAGTGTGTGAACAAGCTCTTAAAGCTCCTGATTGGGCGGAAGCAGATTCAACCTTTGCAAATGACTTTTCCGAATGAGTTGTTTCACGTCGCATTATACACAGGCTGCCCACCCAGATGTTTTATGACTGAGATGCTGGGAGGGAATCAAAACAGCATGCACGCACAACTACATACAAACAAACAAAGTGGCCCAAGAACACTAACTACCTCCAACCATAAAACGGGCCCCACTGAGTCCATTTGCTCATTGAACACAAACTTCCGAGAAATAAAAAAAACAAGGTACACCCCCGTGGCTTGGGCGGCCATAACTTTCCATCCTTCCGTGAGTATTTAGGAAGAATTTGGCGGGGGAAAACTGTAAGGAGACGGCCACAGATGGGTCCTAATCGTGAGCACATGCGAACACGGTGGAGCGGCTTCAGGTAAAGAAAACGCAGGTGATGATGTCATGCAACGGCAATGCCTGCAGCTGAAACAATGCATGCATTGCACTGCGCAGGCATCTGCTAATGTTCATGTGAAAAGGAAAGAGGTGTGTGCACACGCATATGCTCCTTGATGCGATTCTTTCCTTAAAAGCAGACTTGCTTTTTGTTCCCCTGGAGCGCAGGGGAACTTGGTCCCTTGGATGTCAGCCAACTTTGATACTCAAATAGACCACTCGGTGTTCCTTATTGTTGCACCGGGGGGACACTGTGCTCAATTATCAATTTAAGAAATCCTAGCCCCCCGCCGCACAAAAGATTTGGGAAGAAATCGATTGCCTCTCTATTTTTCACTCGTCCTGGACTGATATCAATATTCAAGCAGCAGCCGAGGACAATGAGAAAGTCCCACGCTGGGGCACGCCCACCTTTGGTTGCCATATTTTCTTTATTTAAAGGTCAAGTTTAAAGTCATTTTCTAAAATTCCAAACGAAATATTTTTAGTAATTAAACAAAATACATTAAATAAAGCATGGGGGAAAAAACAATTCTATTTCGGAAATTCAACAAAGTGTTCGTGTTCCCAAAGTGACATCATGACGGGCGACAAACCCGGGAGTGTGACGTCACTTCAAGACAACTCAACCCTCAACTCAACTCAACTGTATTTATAGAGCACTTTCTAACAGCCATCGCCACATACAAAGTGCTGTACATGGAGCAACTAACATATACAACAGTAAAGCAATAAATCAGTAACAAAGATGGTAGATAGCGCCAAACAGTAAAACTAAGGTAAAATCTGAGTCATGCTGAGTCAAATGCCAAAGAATACAAGTGAGTTTTGAGGCAGGTTTAAAGATGGGCAGCAAGGGGGCTTGCCGAATGTTCAGTAGGAGGTCATTCCAGAGAGAGGGACCAGCAACGGAAAATGCTCGATCCCCTCTGAGCTTCCATTTAGTTCTCTGTACTTCTAATAATGTCTGGTCCAGGGCGGATGAGTTCAGAGAGGTAAGGTGGCGCGACGTCATTTAAAGATTTGAAAACAAATCATCGGATCTTGAAAAGAACTCTAAAATGTATTGGGAGCCAGTGAAGGGATGCCAGAGTAGGAGTTACGTGCTCCCTCTTTCGAGTACCAGTCAAAAGGCGAGCAGCAGCATTCTGGACCAGCTGGAGACGCTAAATGGAGGATTGGCTGACTCCAAAGTAAAGTGCATTGCAGTAATCGAGCCGGAATGTTACGAAGGCATGAATTACTGTCTCAAGGTGCTCATGAGAAAGGAGAGGTTTTACTTTAGCCAGCTGTCTAAGTTGAAAGAAGCTGGACAACAATAGCGGGGCTCACTTTGGAAAGTGTACAAAGCCAGTCAGAAATCGATTCGTATTTGAAGAGTTGGAGGAAGTGGAGGTTGACGGCAAGATGTAGTTTGGACCGGAAATGTACGAGCCAGATGCTCAGGATGCGGAAAATGTTGTGACCGAACGGCTGGACAAGGAGTGAAGACGACGAGACCCATCAGGATTGGAAGAATGGTAAGCTATATAGGCTGCGGTTATTAGCCGAGGGTTATTGTTTGCAATTCGATGCTGTGCCTTGCTGTAAATTGCGCACAATGGATTACCGATTTGGTCCATGTATTCCTGCTAGCACCGAGCGCACGTTATAGTGGGTTGGTGTCCTACATTGTCATTGCTAAGGTAGTTCTGTTGCGTTGCGTTGCTAGTTGCAAACCATCCATGCACTCATATAATTTGAATGTTTTCGTAGAAGATAACATCCATGTACACGTAAGATACTTTGAATCAAATGTTTTCATAAACAACAGCCAAATCTGGTTGAGAAAACAGAGGTCTTCTGAGTGCTTGTCACAAAGAATGCTCGTCGACACCGGCGTGAAAAAACTGCATCGTTCCAATTTTCTGGTCCATTTGCCCTATTGTTTTCTTTTGGCGACTCAAACAACTGACTGAATGTGAACAGTGCATCGCCACACAGCGCCAAAGCATTTCGCCGAATAAGTCTGTAACACTGGCAAAGAGCAGTTAACGGGACAGTCAACAATGCAGTACAATGGCTGACTGGACACTGTATATTGTAAATGACATCACTCACCGGAGATCGACGAACAAAAGCAATTGCATTGCTGTGGGTCTCGCTATGAATCTAGGTGGGTTAAAAAAAAAAAAAATAAAAGATGCTTGAAATTGTTTTAGTCCTAAAGGATGACTCAAAAGATGGTTGGGCAAGTTTACTTCACACTTGACCTGTAACGTGTGCAACGTGTTTGGATCTGCAGTTGGTGAACTGTTAGATTTGGTTTCATTTTCTTGTAAGCGAAAGAAAGTGGAAAAAAATGTTTGAGGGACAGGCTACTTCCTGGTTTGCAGAAAATGATGTAAGATGAACAGTAATGTGCATTCTTGTATTGTTTTTGTTCCTGATTGTAAAGTGTGCTTGGGTGTCTTGAAAGGCGCATTCTGTGACAAAATGGGGGAAAATAAACTGTTTAAAACGGTTTTGGTTACCAGTGATTTGGGTGTTTTTCCAGTGGCTGTGTCATTCAAATGACGAGATTTTGTTACGGGCCTTTACAACCATCTTTGAACTTTTGGGTTGTAATTCCAAAAGGTATGACAAGACTGCTCAACACCTCAAGAACACCTTGCCTTGCAACTGGGGCTTGTACAGAGTTCCAAATGGAACTCTGTATTCGAACAAAATCTTCAGTCTTCTGCTAAAAAAAAAAAAAAAGTCAGGAAAGGCCAACTAGAACAGCTGAGCTTCATTTGGAGTTATTTTCATATCACAAAAATATGGCATTTTGATATCTGGTATATTTTTGGAGTTATTTGTATTTTTCCCCACAAGGGACTCCTAACCGTGCATTCTACTGCTGACCTGACAGTCACCTCAAGACCAACCTTCACCTGGTGCCTTCAGGGTCCGCAGATTGCAGAACGGAATCAAGCGCAGAGGGCAAAAGAACTCAATCAATTTGCACATGGCAAACCAGGAAGTGCCCGAGGAGAACGGAACATTCGTCATAGTATGTGGCCGCATGCTAATAAACACAAAAAGGACTCCGGAAAGTGTAAGAGAAGAAGCGCTGAGTCGGGAGGATTAAAAAAAAAAAAAAAAAAAACACAGCACTGCTTTGTTTGTAGAAGCTGCTTCTCTGGCTCTGTTTGTTGGCTCTTGCCTAGTTTCCACCGCTTGCTCGCTCGCCTGCCACACATTCCACCTTTGCTTACCATTAATCTTTCCCAGGGACTAATAACACACGAGATACAGTTGCTCTCATGTGCGTATAAACATGGCCCGCCCACCAGCATGCGGCAGCAGAGGGGCCAGACGCTCGGAGAGCCTTTTCTCCAGCGTGTACGTGCGCCGTCACATGCGACACATTTCACATGCTGCTTGGGTCGTAATTTCATGCCGTGTCACTGCTGATTGACGACATTCGGTTTCTCGTCATAATTCATGCAGTCATGACCCGAGAGTCGTCGGCTTTGCACATTCTTGGTTATCGAGACCGTCAGCCTCGACCCGTTCCGGACTCAATAACCAAGACCGCTCTGCTGCACTTGGGTATTTCAAAACCAGTTTTTCCTTGTCATCAATGCGCCAAGCATTGCTACCAGCATATATCCCTTGAAAGAGATGCAACTTGTAACCTTTATCAAGTGAAACCTCCAACGGTATTTCATGAATGTATTCGTTTGAGTTGAATGCGATGGGTTCTAATTTCCTTTGCTAACAGCAAATCGACTTTGGCTGGATATGTCAGCTGCCAATCATGTAGCACAAGCTGCTGAAAGTTGTTTTCTCAGCTCAAACCGTCAGGACAGAATCCGCCATGCAGCGTGAAAAAGAGGAACTGGGGCCCCGTGGCAGACAGAGAAGACATTGTGTGATCAAAACCAACATAAACAGGAGGCTGCAGCCTGCAAACTGCAACGTGCCAAGTGGGAGAATCCCGGTCATTACGACAAGACTTTGCTTGCATTCAGGTTAGAATGCTCTCGTGTACACTTGCTTGCGCCCGATCATGCTCCGGTGCTCGGGGCTAAGGTTTCGTCATTGTTATAATTATTTGGAGGTAAAACAAGATAATAGTTAGGATTAAGGTAGAATATGAAGGATTTATCGAATTTAAAAAGACAACAAATACAGTCGTTTTCATTGTGTGATAGTACAGTTTGCGATGTCCAGGGTAGTGGGTCCAGTCGTGATCAAATTTGAACCTTGAGTCGGTCTTCGTCATTGCACGTAACTCAGCTTTACCAACTGCCTTGTTGATAAAGTTTGTACCCTGAAGAGATCCGTATATCATTCCTCTCAAGTAGTCACAGCCCAAACCTGACCCTGGATGCTCCAATTTGCCGATTTCCTTCGAAAGCTGCCTATTATCAAGCTTCCTGTCCATGCCCCATAAGCCGTGGACATTAAACCTCTGACATGGCGCAGAGAAACTGGAAGCCTTTGGCTCATTACTAAATTGAAGCTGAGAAACATTACTTGTCTTCTCAGGAGAAACCTGGTTGGAGGATAAGGATTTATGGTTCCGCAGACTATCCCCTCTGTTTTGATTTCTTCCACAAACCTGGTGGAAAAAGGGACCAAGTAAGAACCGGCTATTCAGTGGAATGCAATCAAACTTGATGGCAGGATGATTGAGGGTTGTGACATTCTTCACAAGCACAGTGATGAAGAATGACGATTAACCAGTAAGGGCATTTTATTTATGAGGGAATGGAGCAAGGTTATTTCCTGAAGTGGAATAAAGAGGGAGGTGATGAAAACAAGGATCCATAATAAGAGGTTTCTAAGGTACACATTTATTCTAAGTCAATGCTAAGCAGGCTACAACTTGACATTTGCTTATAGTTGACCAAGAAAATGATTTGTATATACTGCAGGACAAGAAAATAAACAAAGCTTCAGGGCCAAAAAGGGTGCCTGGGTCACCACATTGGGGATACGCCCGATGTAGGTAAAAGGTTTTGAAGAGGACAGAACAGGAGCGCATGCTTCGAAAAGCCATCCTTCCGCAATGTGTCAAATCCAGAGCAGTCTTCCGGAAGATAAGTCAGATAAAAATAATCCCTCATTAGCCTTACAGACGCTTCACTTGGGCTGAGTTGTGGGTTTGTCGGCTCAAAGCAAGCTTTCTAACCTCATGTGGCCTTCATAGAAAAAAAAAAAAAAGGAAAACAGCTGTGATGAAGAGAAGAAACAGACTGAACTGAAGTGTTTTAGTGCCAGAAATAAGAAGAAATGCCATAGGCAAAGTTTGAAACCTCCAATGATGGTGGCCAAACAATTTCAGATGTCAACTCAGGCATCATACTCATCAAAATGAGCTTGGATGAATGAACTGCAGATGAGTGGAGGCCTTTACATATGCTTTGACATTTTTGGAATGTCATAGATTTTTGTCAACCCCCCCAATAAAAACATTCAACTGTGTTATCATATGCCAAATAAAACAAAAGGAATCAGAAGAATATGTGGAAGTTGCAAGCACAGAGGCTAGCAGGGTGGAACAAGTGAGTCTCGTGGATCTGCAATAAATAAACATGGAGGCCCACAAAAAAAACATGGCCACCACATCTCACAATCGACCGGGGGCGCCATTCGCTGGTAAAGGCATCATTTACAACAGTGTCTCCACATTTTAAGTGAGTCGTGGTTCTGCTGTTCTGGTTCTCTCTCAGCTGTCAAAATTGTTCATGTCTGTGTGTTGCAAAATCCCGGGAAATTTCAAAGTTGGAAACTTTCCATGGGGATTAACGTGAATTTATAGGGAACAAAGCAGGAATTTACAAAATTGCAGTTTGGCTCTCACAGGGAACCAGATGTATTCATTTATTTATTTACTACTTAGTTTTGATAGGGAGGCATTTACCGTACACCGTGAGAGGAACGGGCACACACCAAGCCACAAATAAACAAGCTGAGGTGATGCAGCAAAACCAGTGCAAATACATTCGACACACCTGGAATTAAGCCAGACATAAAGAGAAGACACCACTTGCGCTGAACCAAGAAATGCACGTGTGTGGAATATTATTCAATGCATTGCATCTTGAGGTCGGTGTGAAGCATGACGAGTCGACTCATATGGACTGGAAGCATGCAATTTCATCGCCACTTGCCATCGTACATGTCTATTTAAAACAGGGGTCCCCAACCTTTTTTGCCCCACGGACCGGTTTATGTCAGACAATATTTTCAGGGACCGGCATTTAAGGTGTGGCGGAAATAATACAACCAAATAATATGGTATGAGCTGCATGAAAACTGTGGTGTTTTCGAAATATAATAATAAACACAAGGAGCGTCTAATCTGGCCGCAACACTCTGATCGCTATGGTAATGTTTAATGCCTTCAAAATACAATATCAAATTCAAAGTGCATGAAAATGACGACTCACCACAGTCCCGAGCTTGATTTTCTGCAACCAGACGGTCCCATCTCGGGGTAATAGGAGACAATGACACCTCAAATTGTGTGGTTTATGTTGAGTCTACTTCGTTTTAGTCGCCGTTGCTGCAGAAAACCCCCGCGTCACACAGGTAGGATGTCGGAAATAGCAACAGTGCTATTGTGGCGATCTCAGAGTATTCAGCCATAACTTTAATCCAGTTGTCTCGAACGTACTTTTAAGGCCGCCGTCATTTGCGATCTCCAGCAGTTTTTTTTATTCATTTTGCGAGCTCCGGCGTTTTGTTTTTAGCGTAATCGGTCACGTGACGGAGAAGTATGGCTTGACGTGTGTCAAGCGTGACACAGACGGATGTAACGGAGAATCCGGTAATTTTTCAAAATAAAACATCTTTCGTATTCCGAAATAAATAAAACGGAATTAGGGCAAGTTCTTTCTATGTGGCCCGGTACCAAATGCCCTGTGGACTGGTACTGGTGTGCGGACCGGCGGTCGGAGACCCCTGATTTAAAATCATCATCAATAAATAAATTAATTCATTAAAAAAACATATGGCTCCATGGACTAGAAAGAAACCATGTGCAAGACCGTTGTCATCCACATCACTGCGACCAATTACCGTTTTCTCTAAACATGTCCATCCAGCCTGAACGCAAATGATCACTGGCAGAACCGAACGGCAGGCTTAAACAACCCCCTGCTAAAAAGTGACCCTTGAACCCTGGCCTTTGAACCCTAAGCCTGCAGGAATGGGCCCGTCGACTTCCGGCCAACAAACACCTGTTTGGGCCGACTGCAGAAAACACGAGGTCAGAGGGTAAAGGTGGTGGGGGGGGGGGGGGGGGGGGGGGGTTCCACATGCGATGATTAGAATAGAAACACACAGACACACACGCACCGCTAATCCTGTCGTAGGAAGGGTGTGGAGAGTCGCAAGTGTCTGGTAGCTGATTAGTCGTGAGTGAGTGAACGCGTAGCAGAATGGCCTTTTTTTTTTTTTTTAAACAGACTGATCTGCGGTCATGAGACCACTTTGTTTATGCATCCTGATTAGTGAAGGCTAAGTAGCGATGCAGGCGCAAAGAAGTCCTTTAACATGATTGTGGTGACTTTGATTTTACAAAACCAAATGTCAAGCAACGTTGGATGAAGAATGTTGACGCACGCATGCCAGAATCAGTCAACAAAAGAAGCCCAACGATGAAACGATGGCTGATTTCAACATAAGATGTCGATGCCAATCTGATGACTTTGCAGAGCTTTGTAGGAACACGCGATTTTACCTTGCACACGTCATTGCAAACTCATTAAAAAAAAATCAAAGGATATTTTACTTTCCTTCATGTCAGAATCTGTTTAGGACAGTTACGAATGGCGCACAATAAACTAATTCGCGCGCAGCAGCATTATAACATGTGGTCAGGCGGCACGAGAAGGCACGCTGAGTTTTGGCCATATTGACTAGTTTTTGATTGTTTTGTATTCGTGGCCTAAGAAGTGTTTTAATATAACTTAACTGCTGCAATAGCATTGATTAGTGATAGACAACAGTGCATCGAAGAATATACCATTTCGCGCAAGGACACAGCTACTGCCAGAGTTTTGTTGTCCATTTAATTTTCAGCCTAGAATTCGTTTTCATACAAATATTTACTGAAACTTAATTATTGGGTTAGCTTAGGTTCGTGAACCGCGTATGGGGTTGCGACAAAAGAACCATTTCTGGTTCCACTGCTGAAGGAATGAAACCAATTCATAAACCTGGAACCCTCTGAATTCAGTTTGACGACTTTTTGTTGCGAAAGCGATAAACAGTCAAATCTCGGTTTTCGAATGTCTCTGTTCTCGACCAAATCGGGTTTCGACCAAATATTTTGAGTTTTTATGCGTCGGATGACGACCGAATTTCAGTTCTCGAACAAACTAAGCGCACTTGAATGTGTCACTTGACTTCTCTCGTCTTCCTTACATGAGGAAGTGACACTTCTTCGGGTAGACGAGGAAGTGACGCTTCCTCGCGTAGCGTGCCATTGTGAACAGACGTGTTCAGTAAACATTTTATTTTAAAAAGAGTGTGGTTTCGGTTTTCGAACAAATCGGTTTTCGAACAGCCTTCTGGAACGGATTATGGTCGAAAACCGAGGTATGACTGTTGTGTCAAGCACAACCACAATTCAAAGGCCAGAAGCGGCAACATAATCTAATCCATTGTCCAGCTCGAGCGCCTTTCTGCCTCAGGCACACGCCCAAGGAAGCCGAAATGACTTCTGTCTGGCGAGCAGCGATGAGTGCCAAAAGTCACTTGCAGAGCCACAGCAGTCGCAACTTGACCAGCGTCCAAGTGCTTTGTTTGAGCGTATTTGTCTGCCAGACCGGCTGATGCTTTCCCTTCGCCTCGGCACAGTGTGAAAACCGCCACCACGTTGAACAAACATAAACAGGGGCAGGCCGACGCCGCGTGCCTCCGCGAGTGCCTGCCAGCCCGGGCTGCGGCCTGGAAACGGGTGCAACGGGCAGCTGAAAGCACATGCGGCCATCCTAAGTGGCTGGGTTCGGCTCGGTGGAAAGTTCGCATCAGTGCGCGCAGAACCCGTTGCTGCTCGGAGAACGTAGTAATTCAGCAGACCCCCGTACTAATGTAGCCATTACTTCCCAAGCGACCGCAAGCTAAATGTATCCTCCGTGCGTAGCAGAACATAGCATAACTGTGGGGAGCGAGAGAGGTGAAGATGACAGAAAAACACACGCTATATGCGGATACCCAAGATGGAGCAGAATGATGGATGGACGACATAAAATTGGAGTCACCAAAGAAGGAAACGACTTAATAGAGACCAGAGAATAAATCAGACAAAAAAGAAGGAGGCGGTATAAATGGACGAAGCATTTCGGAAAAGGGGTAAAGCAGACACAAGAGTTGACGGGGGTGGAGTGAGGGTCTCTCGAGCTCTACCGCTGCATATTTTCCATCTTAAGAGATATAATTTACAGAAACCACGTGAAGGTCAGAAGCGGGGAACACGCTGCCAACTCCATCTCAGCAGCAGGACGCATTCTCTCTTTCTTGATTTCCTGTCGCTCGGTCTCTCTTTCTTTCTGGCCGTCAACAGCCTGTAACCTTTCGTCTCGCTATCTCATCAGTCAATCGAAAAGGGATTTTGCCGGTTTTCACATCAGGAGGCACTTGTGTCTGTACGACCAGGGCCACGTGTCTTTTAACAGCCATGGTTTTTTTTGCAGTGTGGGGCGGGAAGGCGGCTGCAGACTCAACACTTCATATTTATGGTTGAAAAGTCAAGAAAAAAAAAGAATGGAGGACAAGAGAAAATGAGTATTGCCGCAAAGGGGTATCGGGTCAGAGCAATATAGCATTTCGAAGAAACAAGAAGTAGGGGTACAGTAGGAGTCGCTTTGCATCTCCTGAGCTAAGATCTACACTGAAGTTTCCCAAAGGGGGAATTATCAGACTCCCAGGTTTGAATCTTTTGCAGGGTTAAGGACTCCCAAGAAGGCTACAAAAGCAGTACCTTGGACAAGCCATTGTGTCCCTAAAAAAGATGCAGTTCGTTTCGAAACCAAGTATCTTGCGAGTCATTCACTACAGTTGATCGAACAAAAGGGTGTCTTCAACCAATGGCGGAAATTGAATCATAAACGAGTCACGTTTTGATAGCGGAGTTGGAATGGTCTGTCTTTCTCTAAATTCATCTAAATTAATATTCAAGATTACATGAACTTTGAATGAACTTTCTCTCCCTTGAAACATCCTACAAACACTGACACTGAACATCCGATTGGCATTTGCATCGACTTTGCAGATACTGTACGCAGGACTCTCAATCCGCAGGGCGTTCTTGGATTTAGGAATTTGTTGATATAAACAATGTAAAATATTTAGAATGTTTTAGGGGAGTGAACACACTTGCATTTGGCATCACAAATCTGTGTCTGTGCTTTAAACATTTTCCTACTTTCTCCCTGAGCTGAACCTGAGACTTCTGAGCCTAGCCTATGTATTTTTTATATATGTATGAACAGCACACGAAGTACAGTCAAACCTCGGTTTTTGTCCATAATCCGTTCCAAAAGGCTGTTCGAAAACCGAAATTGTTCTAAAACCGAAACCACGCTCTTTTTAAAATAAAAATGTTTACTGAACACGTCTGCTCACAATGGAAAGCAACACGAGGAAGCGTCACTTCCTCGTGTAAGTAAGGCGAGAGGAGTCAAATGGTGCATTCAAGTGCGCTCAGTTTGTTCGAGAACCGAAATTTGTTCATCATCCGAGGCATCAAAATTTTGGTCGAAAACCAAATTGGTCGAGAATCGAGACGTTCGAAAACCGAGGTTTGACTATATATAGTGTTTACGCTCGCAAATTCTTCTTTTTCATCGGTGATAACTGTGATTAAGTAGTTTCGGCTGTATGACTGTCATTTCTTGTAAAGGCCTGATAATCTATCGGTCTCTCAGGAAGTAGAGTCGCTATGTCATTTCTTCGTAAAGTGGGTGAGGTCAGATGTTGTCCATTGTTGAAGCGCTCACAGTTCAGGTTGTGGAATCTGCCTGTTAGCTACCATAGACAGTAAGAAAGCAACGATGGTCAGGAAGTGTTCAGAACCATCTCCCAAGTGCCACTTGTCCAGCAAGCTCGTGTTGTTCCAGTCCAGTGCTACTGAAAAGCCAGATCACCTCAGGACACAAGCTGGGAAAGTATGGGTGAAAGGCCCAGCAGTTCTCCAGCTTTGTCCTCTTTAGTATCTGAAGGAACAAGTGGACGTTTCAATATTTTCCTGCTGTGGGGGGCCTCCTGCCTTGTCCGTACTGGTCTTGCGTTCAAATGTTTATTGAAGGATCTTTGTGCAAAATGTGGTCTTTTCACCCTCTCTTTGAGAGCTGACCTTTACAAACGGCATTCAGTAGAATCCAGCAGCAAAGCAAGAACAGCAGGAAGCGCGACATCAAGGTACAAAAGAGGACCAATGCTCATTTTCATGGGTTTCCATGAAAAAAAAACTAAAAACCAGCAAAACTCCTACTCGATCCAGATAAGCATCGCCAATGTCATGCCTGAATGCATCTCAAAAGACACACTTGCCCGATTACCTTTGTCCCCACAACTGTCAAACGATGATAAATATTGTTTGGATAGTGGTCCATAACGCAAGTTTGACTTGACGTGCAAGTCGAAAAGACATTAAATGCATGGGACTGACCATTATCAATTGCCTGTAGCAATGGAGGCCCTCCACCTCATGCTTGGGCTGCAATCTAATACACACCTGCACCTTGAATGCCCCCAATGCACTCGCTGCGCACCAGATGATGGAACAAAGCCCCTATATAATGACGTTAAAGGCATTGCAAAGCTCGTTGTCTCCACATGTCTCAAGGCAGCGGGAGGCGAGTGCAAAAGGCTTAATGGATGAACAGGTCAACAAAGTACAAACCTTACGGGAGGAAGTTTTCCCTATTGACGACTGCACCAGTGCTATGACGTACTTCCGATCTTGCCACTGAGACTTTAATGGCAGTTCAAGCTTTCAGGTTTTTCAGTCCGACAATGTTGCCCCTGTTGTGAATGGAGCAGGAAGTTAACCGGAACCGACGGTAATTTGGCAATCGCAAGAGAAATCAAATCGCAAGCTGGCTACATCACGGACTTGGCGCAAGTAGTCCGTATCTGATGGACGTGGCTTTCCTTGTAACCAAGTTAAAGAAATTAAGGACAACCCAAACAACAGAGGGCTTACAAGTCCACAAATCAGAGTCCTTTTCTAGAGCGAGTTGGTCACTGGGGGCCCCCCCAACCTTGCACAAAACGTCCACACAATTGCCGGCTAACTAATTGACCTCGCTGAAATAACATAAGGAGGCTTCATACTGAGTTTCTGCTTGAGCAGAAAAATTTACAGAGCCCTCTCAGTTGGACTCCTAACCCCAAGGGTCCTCAACCTTTTCTTCTCTGAGTCCAATCCCAACCTGCTTTTGCACAATGGGCAACTTATTTCCTGGCCACCACGACATGCCCAACTCTCCCCTCTATCTGCATTTCCATGTCCATTTTTAAAATCTGCTGAGGGTAGGGCCAAGTGCACTTGCTTTGGACACGTCCATGTACACAGAGCCCCAAGAAGGAGTGCAAGGAGGCCCGTGCAGGTGCAGCAGGGCCGCTTTTGTTGCCATAACATTTCCTGACAGGTGAGAGAAATCTGACAGGCAGCAATTTGTCTTAACTACAAACACACAGTACTTACCATTTACCATGAAAAGAATTGCCTGTCTAATTTCACTTTAAAGGGTCTTTACAGATGCCAATTTGTTCCCAAATATATTATAGACGTGCGAAGCCTGAGACCCGTGTTGTAATCACTGTAGGAATATAACGTGAAACTGTTTTTCACCATTTCAGTTTGAGCTTAAGGTTTTGTTCAGCAACAGTTAAAATGGGCTCAATGAACCACTATTTGAGGAAAGATGGTAGGCTCATTGCAATTGGGAGTCACATGACAGCAAATTGGCACTGGAGGCTGAACAGTAGAGGCGCCATTCATTCGCCTGACAGACAGAACTCGCCGAAGCGGGACATTGCCATGTCCAAAATGCCAACTTATACAGACGCCGCGGCTTCACACATTCCAGGTGTGACACTTGGTGTGAAGACAAAGGGGCCGTGGGGAGTGAGCATGGACAATAGCAGGGGAAAGTCATCTGCAATTAATAGTGTGTAAGCGGCCAGAGAACTCCGTCCAATGAGAAAACGCACGAGCAAAATGACACACAAATAAAGTTAACTTGTGGCTACATCAGCCGCATTGCCATTAAATGAAGCGTGGCATATTTCCCCCCTGCTTGGCTGCCATTGACTTGTTTCCATAACGTGGGAGGAAAAATGGCAGCCACATGGGAAGTGACATCAACTGGCCAGGAGCAAATGCTACCAACTACTCAGACCAATCCACTCCCGGTGAATCCTTTTCAACGAGCAGGGTGGAGGGATTCGGATGACTTTTTTTTTCCTCCAAGAGGAGATGATAGTAAATGTTCCAAACTCAATCGAAAAAGTGGCCATTGAGATGGCGTCATATTTGTGTAGTACAGATTCAAGAGATTAAATCATGGAATTTGCGTGAAATATTTTAAGACTCGGTTCAGCATATCTGGAAAATGGCATATTATAGTACTTCAGGACCAAAATATTGGCTTTGGCTCAAACCACCACTCAATACAGGTTGCCTCAGTTTCAATTTCAAAGGTGTACTGGGTAAATATTAAAGCCACATTGAAGGCCTCAGTCGGGAAAAAGCATGTTAAAAATGGACAACCATGAAGATTGACGTTCTCTGGTCACATTTTAGCCGAGAGGGACGAAGGGCAAAGTGCAGACAGGAAGACTAGAGCCCAGATTCAAACTCAGAACTATGAGGAAGAAGTGCTAACCACTTGTGCATAGTGCTGCCTAAAGAAAGAAAGACCGTGCAATAGAACACTATTTAATAACTCATCTATTGAACATCAAACAGTGGTTGACATCAGTGGTCCCCAACCCACGGGCCGCGGACCGGTAACGGTCCGTGGGTCATTCGGCACCAGGCCGCACAGAGTGAATAAATAACTTAGATTGCTTCTGTTTTATTCATTTCGGAATCTGAAAGATGTTTTATTTTGAAAATTCACCGGATTCTCTGTTACATCCGTCTACAGTAGGGCAATCTTGACACAGGTAGGTCAAGGCGCGCTTCTCGCCCACGTGATAGGTTACCGCTAAAATAAAACCCAGGAGCTAGCAAAATGAGTAAAAAACAAACGTCTTTTGGAAGGGGAAAAGGCCCAGCCAGGAGACAGAAGAGGAGTCATTGACTTTCAAGAAAAAGAAGACGAAATTTAATAGACCGTATCAGGAGTCCTACTTAAAATACGGATTTATTTATTACGTATTATTACGGATTCCCGCATACCAAGCCTACTCTGCATAAGATGCGGCGATGTTGAGTCATATTTCTCATGCACTTTGTATTTGTGTTGTATCTTATTTTGAAGGCACGTTTAAACATTACCATAGCGACCAGAGAGTGTTTCGGCCAGATAGGACCTTCCTTATGTCATGATTCTTGTTTATAATTAAGTTTAGAAAATACCACAGTTTTCATGCAGGTTAGATCGTGTTATTTGGTTGTAAGGGCGGTCCCTGAAAATAATCTGACATTAAACCGGTCCGTGGGGCGAAAAAGGTTGGGGACCACTGGTTTACGTCATCCATATGGTATTGGCTTCATCGGCTTGGACGTCAGCTGACCAGCTACTAGAAACCTACTTTAGCCAATGGAATAGGCGTCATTAGTTAGAACGGGGGTTGGGGCGAGTTGCATGCAGCTCCGGAGCCGCATGCAGCTCTTTAGCTCCCTGGAGCTTTTTAAAATGTTTGAAAATGGAAAAAGATGGGGGAAAAATATATTTTTTGTTTGAATATGGTTTCTGGAGGAGGACAAACATTCTTAACATTTTCCGATGCTGCAAAAATATGTCGAACACATATTACATTTTTAAGCTAAAGCAGACTTTGTCGTGTTGATAGTAGGCTCATATAGCTAACATCGATACATACAGCATGTGCTGCTTTCTTTCTGAGGCTTTCAATTGCTCTTTCATTTTTTTGGTCCAATATGGCTCTGTCAACATTTTGGGTTGCCGACCTGAGTTAGAAGAGAAAAAAAAAAAAGGGGGAGAAAAATATTTTCACGCTAGAAATTCAAGATGGCTAGAAAGTTAAGATGGCTAATAATGATCGAGATGAATATTCCCTCTCACGAAAGTCCATGCAACCGTTTTTGAAAGTTCACCAGAATCCCACTTGATCGTTCCCTTTGGGCCGTTCCTCTACTTTATCGAGCTCGGAGGTGTGCAGTGACAATCTGGTCAGAGGCAGCGACGGAGGCCGCGGGGGTTGTGCGGTGGGCGGAAACCATCTAACTAATGGGAAACACACTTCTCTCCACCGCGGAAAGTCTTTTTTTTTTTTTCCCTCCCCCTTCCACAGCAAAGAGCGTCATCAGGATTTGGTCGAAGGTATGATTTAAAGAGCCCTAAAGCTGCTCCATTTTGTGAAGGCGGGGCAACGGTGTAATTTACAAAAACACGTCCAGGTGTAAAACCTGAGGATATATTAGAATTAAGTAGCACAGATAAGATCGGAGACACTGGAGTGACAAGACAAATTGGCGCAAATGGGACCTGGAATATTTAGAATCCCTCCAAGTGCCTGTCGTCTGGCAACTCTCTCTGGACCTGTCAACGTGGCTCCAACGCAGTCCTCGCACTGACACTCAACCCCTCGCATTGCATCCATATGTTTTGCGATGAATGCCCTTGCGCTGTTTCCACTTAAGGCCCGCATCTGCTGCCAACCTTCCTCACGTCTTCATCAGAAAGATCGGCTACTGGAGCTTTGCCCTCAAGGGAAAGGTGAAATGTGCCAAAATGGAATTGGGATGGCCCAAAATACAGCAAAGACTACTGTGCATGGAATAGATCCCAGACACTTGAGCTAGCTAGCGCATTGGATTTGATAAATGGCAAAACTAAATTTTTTTTTTTCCCATGTTGACCAAAGCATTATCTGCAGCTGCTGCTGTTTTATTTATTTTGGTACAGGATGGAAAAAACCTGGGCCGGACGGTCTCCAAAACTCCCCAAACGCATTACGGCTTTGTGCGACTACCGTAACCACGTCCTCAACTGCCACGTCCTTTGATGTGTCATCATCCGCCACTTGCGTCTGCTTTCGCTTAAAATGCGAACCGCAAAAGACATTCAAGCGAAGGTGAATGGAAGAAAAGATGGAGGATGTAGGGAAGGAAGAACGAACGAAGAGAGGGAATTTTTTTTCCACCCCATTTTTCTTTCTGTGGCAACTTCACACAAAAACGAGCCTGTGGGATGAAACCAAAATCCTCTGTGAATTTTTTTAAATATCCTGTGCTAAAGACTCTGCATACTTCCATGTGTGTGTGTGCATGTTTTTTTTTCCTTCTCTTTTTTGACTCCATTCGGTTTTGTACTCAAATTAAATTGCAAATAGAATTCCACATACTGGGAACTTAGCAACACTTGAACTCAAGTAGTACAGAAAGTCAACATATTGGTGGAACAAAATGAGCGGTAAGGAAAAAGGACTCTTGGCATCTGTATTTGTGCTTTGTTGGGGTCACTGTGTGACTTTTGATCTTCTCCAACACAGGTGTCAAACTCAAGGCCCGGGGGCCAGATCTGGCCCGCCGTGTCATTTTATGTGGCCCGCGAAAGCAAATCAATCATGTCAACTTCTACAATGATTGCTGAAATCTGTACCAACATTTCAACTTCTCATATATAATAAATAGGTGAGATATGGTCAGCATCTTCTTGTTACCAAATCCCATATTACACTAATTGAAACAATTGTTGAGTGAACCATTATTCTTGACTTCATTATATGTTTTCATAGTCATAACGGCCCTCCAAGGGAAACGGTCACTACGATGTGGCCCGCGACAAAAATGAGTTTGACACCCCTGTTCTAAAACATCAATGGAGCTCACATTAGTTTCTACAAAATGCCCTTCAAGGTTCCCCGCTAAACCCAAAATGATATAATAAAGCAAAAAATACAACGTATGTGCCGACGCTAGTCAAGACAGCGTCCTCTGATTAATTTTGCATTTGCGTAATAGAAATGAAACCTAAATAATCAACGTAAGCGGGGTGCCGTGTTTGGCAAAATCTTTACCAACTGCAAACTGGAAATGACGTCAAGGCACGAGTGGAAATTTACCCGCCACCAGAGGGCTCCACTGAATTGGGTTGGTCTTTCCGCAATTCTTGTTTTTTTTTTTAAACGCATTATTAGCCAATTTAAAGCACCGAACCTGGTTTGACAACAGATCTTTCACTGCTCTTGAAATGTGTCGTAAGTGTTCATTCTGCAAGGCTTGGTAATTTTGTTGCTTCAAGACTTAAAGTCTGGATCTTGTTTTGGATCTAAAATGGAGCCCCCTTAAGATGGTACGTTTTAAACTTGTGTTTTTTTAGAGGGCGGGGAATACTTCATACATTCAAGTGAAAAGCAGTTGATAAAGCTATGCTAATGGTAAAAAATGTACGCTAACTGAGTTTTGCCCTTTTGGGACAGCCTCCTGCTTTTTTGTGGGGGGCTGGTCAAGCCTCCCTCTGTTGCCAGCGAATCCCAAATTTCAACCCTAAATTGACTACCAGATTGCGGAGCTTCATGTTTGATCTGTCAGAACACCGCGTTCAGGTTCTTTGACGTTTTGAAGTTTCCGCAGATGAAGTGCCAAGTGGGATGGGGGACATGCACCTGAGACTTGTAATTTTGACACTTTCAGCAGCATTTAATACGCACTGCTGTCCGACGAACGAAAACAAAAGAGAGCGAGGTCAAACTATGGCGCAAACGTTCTGAACTTGGACTTTTGTATGCTTTGGTTAGCCACGCTGCAGCTGCACCTAATCCCCCACAGGAAAGCCTTCATCTGGGACTGATTTTTCAGAGCGCTGATCGAAGAAAGGGGTGAGTGTTCCCTGCCTCTTCTCGATCTGTCTGATTAAAGGGGGAGCCTGGCTAAATTCCACCTGATGACTGGAACCTGCACTCAGGCACGAACCCGCTAGAAAAACACACAGAAATAGACTACATGGAGAGAGTGCACATTTGGGCCAGGTGTGCTACGCAAAAAAAACAAAACAAAAAAAAAAAAACACTCTTTGCCTTAGTTAACTTCGAAATGTGGATTCAGTTCCCGCTCAATGATGGTGTAAATGTGAGTGTGAAAAGTTGCCCGGTGAATGACTGGCGACCGACCCATGCAGGTTATAGTCTGCTTTTCACCCAAAATTCACTTGGATCACACACCAGCAACCCGCAGGATAAGCGGCAATAAAGAAAAACAACAACAAAAAATGGCTTGACCTGATCTCTTTGTATGCTGGTTAACAATGCGATGCATAATTGTGAGAAGACCAAGTTTTCAGAAGTGGTGCCCGACCCCGGGCTGCGGATGTTGACCCAGTTTTAGAGCCAACATTTTTTTTTCCTTTAAAATCAATCACTAGATTCGACTCTTTCCAGTACTGCAACTACAGCGTAACGCAGAAGATCAAATCAATAACCCGAGTGAGATTTGCACTATTTGTTTGTATTGACGATATTTTGAGCAGTAAATCGTAGCCGCCGCAACTAATCGCACATGGTGACATGCCCTTTTGTACCCATGAAAAGCTTCAGGTTCCAAGACAGCTGTTACCGATAAACTGGTAAAAAAACACAATAACGTTTTAAGGGCAAGTCAAGTCAAAATACTTGTTGTGCAAAGCAAAAGTTAGTTGCTATGATTATTTCCGGACTTCCGGGAGAAGAAAACACGAAGAAGATAACGGCGCCGATGAAGAAGCAGCAACAGTTGTCATGGCATCTAACTTTTGCTCTGTTCTGGTCGATCCAAAAGCGCAATTTGCGTTCCAAAATGTGAACATATCCCTGCCGCAGTTGTTATTTTGACTCTGAGCCCCTCCAAAATAACAACATTACCCCTTCATTATTCTCCATTCCAAATGATTCCACCCACAGCCCAGTTCTACTGGCTGGAGCGCATGGCCTCTTCAACTTTGTGGCAATCCCAATGAAAACAGTCCTACTGAAAACTGTGGACGGGCAAGGCTAACGTGATAGAATCCAGGCTGCTGCTCCAATTACAGCCCATGTTTACCGCAGCCCTTTTAATTAGGAACAGGCAAGCAAAAAAACAAAAAAAGAACACATCTCTCTTTATGTGTACTTTGGACCTAAAAATGACAAGGAGGAAATACTCCGCTGTGCATGCTTGACTTCAAGCCTCCTCGGCTGCGCACGCACGCATGCACGAACTGGCATAGTTTAATTTAATGGAGCGCGGCGACAATTGGGAACAAAGTCTCCTTTTGATGGCTGCATTTGTCGACACATGCGCTGAGGCAAGGCTCAACACAAACCAAATTACTCAGGAGAAAAGCCACCATGCCATGATAACGCACAAATGTCCAACCGACCGCAAGGAACCCGAGGGCAAGCCGGTTACGGCAGGGGGAACGCCTTGAATGAAGGCGGTGTATAAAAAAGGCTGTTGTAAGGACCGTCCAGTCGAGACAGACCTTAATATTTGTTTACTCAACATTAACTCATTCACTCCCAAAGACGTTTTTAAACGTCTTTTCAGACTTGGTCTAGAATTGGCTGGTACTGAATAAGCTAAGAGGAATCATTGTGATTGTGCTAGACTCTATAAAAGGGAAAGCGTTTCTTTGTCCAAAGCACATTTTTGGAAAAACATAAAACAATTATTCCCCATCCATTTTCTATCATCCTTGTCCTCAGAGAGGCAGGTGAGTTGAAGTTCATCCCAGCTGACTTTGGGTGTGAGGCCATTTCAATCATTGCACAGAAGCGCCTACGTAATGTTTTATATTTGTGTTATGTATGTATAATTGTTCACTTCCATGTTGTCAGGCCTGTGGAGGTATTTCCATGCAGGCGGGGTTTTCTTCAGGTGTATGTAACAGTCATATTGGATACGTGTCACTCAAAACCAACTGCAACTATTGACACAGTCACGACATCAGAATTGGGCATTGTGTAAATCCAGACTTAAAAGCTGGCTCTGATGGCTCGATGAAACAAAATACTTTTCTAAACCGCTCTGCATCGCTCAAATCCCCTGCAAACTGGATTCCCGGCTGCATTCCTGCTTTCCGTCGGGCAGCCACGTTTGGAAAAATAAACGCGGCGACTGCAGTGGCAAAAGCAGTTGAGGTGTCAAAGTGCCGACTGCGGTCGCTTCACCCCGTCATAGCAGTTATGAATAGAAGGATGCATTCAGAGGGCATCGCCGTGTGAACGTGGAGGTACACCGCGACAACTACAGGAGGTCCACATTGCTGTTTTACAGCATAGCGAAACCTCATACTGTGACAACAGCTTCCACGCATCCCACACACAGGGTTCGGCGAAGACATGCAAGCGCGAGGCGTCATGACAGTGACTTACAACGAGGGACCCCCGCAGGTTGCACACTTGTACGACACTTACCCGCTGGAAGTGCCAAAGGTCTGAGACCTCACAGAAGAAGTCAAGTTCCGGCTGTCCCAAAGCCTCACCTCACGGTTACGCACCTAAAAACAGAACAGAACTTATTTACGGGGGACGCAATGTGCACGTATCAAGTTTGAAGGAGCTGATTCGTTGGAAATACAAATAGAACAAACAATCAGCGTGCAGCATAGAACCAACATGGAACACTCTTAATCCAGTGGTGGGAAAACCTTTGTGCTCAAGAGTCACGTTCGATTTTTAAAATGGACAGCCATTTATTTTTCGTTAAAATGCGCCTTGGAAATAGCTGATTTTAGATGTGTATTACATACATTCTGATTCATTCACCCTGCCTGGCTACCTGATATACAGTGAAACTCCTCTACAATGAAATCATGTTTGCAATAAGACATTTTTCACAACAGGGGGTTTTTCACTGTAGCAAATTTGATCTCAGATGTAAACACACACAAAAACGTATATGTACTCTTTATTTTTATTCTAATAGTACATAAGTATGATCATAAACTTATTTGACACTTCATACAGTCAGTGTAGAAAGAAAAAAAGGGAAAGAAATTGTGAAATTTACGATCAACATTCACTGTCACTTACATCAATTTCTTGGATGTCTTTTATTTTGCTTCCTCCGTCTTTAATTTTGATCACTTTTTCCCTCTCTTCCAGCGTCAGAGCACTTCTTGTCTTAGCTGCTTGACATCCAAAGGTCCATTTTGTAGCCATTTTAGCAATGCAACGTTCTTGCTGCGTCCGAAACTAACAATAACAAATACTTCCTGGACTACTGCGCATGTGTAAACCAGTGTTGTGGTTGCTCTTGCTGTTTCCGAACGAAGCAGTAGAGGTCGCTGTTGGATTAGACTCTCGTCGCGAGGCAAGAGCAAAGAAAAATATTTCGTATAACCAAACATGTTTTTTTTCCGTTGTATTGGGCAGGAAAGTGGAAATGGTGTTAATGCATTAAGATGTTTTCACACTAGGTGGTATTTTCGCCCATGTAGGTTTCGTTGTAGAGGAGTTTCACTGTATGTGGATTTTGGCCTGTTTTACTGCCACCTCTCCTCTCTCCTTCCCCACACCAATCTTGGAATGTGGGCTCCTGACATCAGCCAAATGAGGCTGTTCCTGTGGAGGATTCAGCATCGACCAACTGGGACAGGTCCTGAGGGGAACCACTTCCCAGAGGCGTCTACCTGTGGCTCAATTTTCCATAATTTGTCTCTTTTCAAGCAATTTGTATCGGAACATTTAGGGAAGCAAACTGAGCAAAATGAGTTCCTACTTACCCTGTCAAAGCCAGTCGTCAGCAGAAAGTCATCCTTGGCCCACAGAATGCGAGAGTCTTTGTTGTTCTGAAGGCAGGCGGCACTCTGTGAGACAGACAATGCAAACAACCTCTTGATCTTGACATTTGGGAAATGTTGACAGTGACGTATTCAGGATTGTTGCTGAGCGATAGGTGAGGCGAGCAACAGCGGATACCGCGGAGGTGCCTCTTACAGATGTCTGTCTTTGGACAGACCACAACTTGTCCCATAAAAGGAGACATTGTTTTTTTTCGTTGCGGCCTGGTGTGCACCCTTAAGATTACCAACCTGTGACATTACGTCTGTCTATCCTAATTGTACGCAGTCTCCGGTATACTGTCAAAACAGCTCAATTTGATTGGCTGTTTTCAAACACAGATGACACATTTTGAGGTGTAAAAACAACGGTGGCTGTTGAAATAAGGGAATGTAATGGCAGTGTCACATTGAGGAAAGGTTTGCACGTATGTGGCTCAACTACCGAAAGTCATGTTTATTTGAAGACTCTCAATAGTCCATCGCTGTGCATGTGGGTGTGATCTGTTGTTTGTCGGTATCAACCTTGCAATTGGCTGGCGACCTGTCCAGATCGTACGCCCGCTCTAGCCAGCTGGTGATAGGATGCATACAAGCGAAAAATATCAAAGGGAAGGTTGGGCGGGTGCTTCAAGGCTACTAATTTGACAAAATAGCTCTTTGTAATTGAACGTAGGCAAGAACTTTTTATTTGAAGCGAAACTGTCGCAATTACAATTCTTGAAAAGCCTCCATGCTTCAGCTGACTTTAAACAACAACAAAAAAGTCACCGACCAATATTTTTCATAATGGCTACAACTCAATGGATTTGCCAGAGCACGTGAGCCTGGCGCAAATTACAGGTGTCATTATATATTAAATGGAGGGTTGCAAGCGTGGCTGGACATCAGGAGCTTATTAGCGCTCTCACAAGTACGCCGCCTGGTTTTCACAGCGCTTTTAAATGGCAGCACAAGCGGGAAAAAAAAGGCAAAAATAAAAGGGACTGAAGTGTGAGCTGCCAAGTTGCCCTCCTGAAAAATGAGCCACCTTTTTTCAAATAACTTGGCACTGCGCCTTACACCCGGCAAGGTTCAAGTCGGTGTGAGGCTTGTAAAACTAACCCTCCATCCATTTTCTATAATGCTCCTCATTAGGGTCTGGAGCAAATGCCAGATGACTTGAGGGAAAGAAGCAGGCTACACCCTGGACTGCTCACCAGACAATCGAGGGGGAACAAAGAGACAACCAAACTCAATTTTGTGTCTTCGGAGCATGTAATGAAGCGGAATAAAAGCCACGTAAGAGTGGGGAGAACGGCACACAGAAAGGTCAGAGCGGAGATTCAAAGTCGGAATCCCAGAACATGCAAACCACAAGGCTATAAAACAAACAAATACAGAGGAGGAAAAAAAACTAGTCTCTTAATTCCTGTTCCAGATGATGTTCCGGGAAACAAGATCAAGAAATGCAGTCTGAAATTGTCAGCTTCCCGAGGGGTCTGACGATTTTATACCGCGTCAATCAGATGTTTCCTTGTTCCTCGCCTGCAGCCTCACAGCGTGTTTCTTCGTTAAATGCTCACGGGTGCAACAGAAGTACTTGGGCACAAGACAATGGTTTCTCTTGTGGTCCGCCGACTGTGTTTATCGGTCGCGCTGTTGGTTTCAAACTAGATTTATTGCACTTAACACAAGCTACCACACTTGTCGACGGCAAATCTCAGCCCTGCAGGGAAAGTCAAGGCATAAAGCAGCAACAAGACGTCATGTCTTCTGGCTTTGGGTGTGCTCTGAAAATATTAGCTAATAGGCATTCGGCAAACATTTTGCTGATATGTTTTTCGTGCACGCTCCTCCAAGTTAACAGAGCGCTGACAGAGTTAATGATGAGTCCAGGCTTGAATAAACACTCCAGATTATTTTTCAGCCCGCAGGCAGCCGCGTGGCTCGTGCGAGAAAGTGAAGTCACGTTCGCCTGGATGAGAGCATGTGTGCTGAGGAAGATGACAAATAGTCCACATGTGTACGAGATCTCGATCCAGGGTATACAAAGTCCCAAGAAGAATTAGAAAGACTGAAACGCAGGCACATAAACACAAACGGAGGAGGATTCATTGTCACTGAGTTGATCACCAGGCCGACTGGTCTATTTCCTTCCAGGGGCAAGACGGCGCAATGCTGGCGGTCACACCAAACTAGGAATAAATTGAGCTCAGACTGTTTTAGCCTGCTTCAAGGTCTGTCCAACATTGGATTGCAGCCATCTCGTTACCTCTGCGTCCCGCGTCCTAGACGCACAATTTTCCCGCGGGACACAGTTCCAAATAATGTGCGTTTTTGGGACGCAAGGAACTTTCTCAGTCAAAAAAAAACTACGGTAAATATTTTCGAGATCGGCCTTCACATCGCGAAAAGCAGACGATTGCCAAGTTGTGTAACGTTTAAACAAGTGTTGCAAAAGTTTATTGCGGAGATATCACAGAGGAAGCAGCTAAAGTTGGCTAGTTTTTTGGGATAATAATCTTGTATGCCTGAATTATTTACATTTTTGCAGCTTTTATTTATAAGAAATAAACCTATTATCAATGTATATTGCTGTTGTTTGTGTTATTATCATATGCGATTGAATAAGTAGACCATTTCAGAATTCGAAATTTGGGACTCTCTAAATGCATAATGGGACTCATACTTTTCTGATCAGCGAGTCCCTGGAACTCGCAGGGCTCTAACTGTAAAGTTATCACTGGGATTGTTTTAAAAAATCAACACATCGTAATCATTTATGATTACTTCTGAAACGCTGAACAATGCTTTCAAGGCAACTGGACAACACTCATTCCAAGGAGAAAAAAACCCAAACTATTTCCCTGATAGTGGATCAAAATGTTGAAAATACACAAAGTTCTAGTGAAGCAGACAAGTGCAGTTGTGCCATAATAGCGTCCCTCCGATCTTGGATGGGAGCTGACTTAACGGTTATACTTGAGGCCAGCAACTCTGAAGGGCCCCTGCTGATTTAAGTGCCGGGTCAGAGCGATGTGATGCTTCAGTCATAGGAAGCTAGCGATCGAGGGCAGCCAGAGGACGCGGCATCTGGACCTGCGAGTTCATAAAGGTTGCCAAACAACATCCATCCTCTGCAGTCATAAATATGAAGCGAAAATTAAAGCACATAATTGAAAAAAAGAAAACAGAGGAAATGAAGTCAGGGAATATCAGCGCAGGTGTCTGCAAGGAGACCGTGGAAAGCAATTACAGACAGGAAAATCCGGGGGAAACGATAAGGTGATGATGAGACAAAAGGAAGTTGAAGTTAGTCAGCTGTCTGCCCAATCTGATCTTGATAGCTCGGTTCCGTGGCCTCCGCCAGAGTATATAAATGATCCCTCCATCCGTCTGTGTCATCCGCCCCCATCAGTATTTCACTTTTTGGCCATCCAAAAGGCAGACCGTGTCACTTGCGGGGAATGTTGGTTCACCCACCAGGATGAATATCAGGTGTCTGCATCCACATCTGGGAACAATCAAAGCCGTTTTGCTGTCTCTTTCCACAGAGTTGTGTGCTAGCTCGCGGGGGGTGTTTGGCAGAAAAGGAAGGATTCCTGGGTGAAGGAAGATCAAGAGCTTTTCCTTCATTCATTGCTTTGCTTTCACTGCTGAAGTGGAGAAGACCGTGACACGTGAAGCTCATCTTTGGCTATTGATGTGAAATCAGGCTGTCTTACACTTCTCTCTTTATTTTCCTTCCTTGGCAGAGGTAATGTTTTGTTTCGTGCAATAGTAGGATGAGTTAAATTATACTTAAAGTCCTTGTAAAGAAAAAAAATAAGTATGTTTTCTAAATTTGACACCAAAGACAATAGTGTTGTAAACAACCCTGCCATATTTGGAATGCCAAATACAGTGGTACCTCTACTTGCGAACGTCTCTTCATACAAGATTTTCAAATTACCAAACACCTCAATAGGAAAATATTGCCTCTTGTTACGAAATAAATTTCAAGATACGAAAGGTAAAAATACAGTACATGCTACTACTCACAGCAGAGTTTCCTGAATGCAACATACTCATAGCTGCTCTGCCATTGGCTATTACCTAGCATCTTCCTGGCATCCCATTGGCTAAGAGGGACCTCTACCGTACGTGTCTGTGTGTGTAGATACATAAATAGATAAATATGTGTCGATGCAGCGTCCTCGTTATTCGCCCCTCGGGCCACGAGATCTTCGGACAGTTTTACGTAAATGTGAACCGCCCAGAAAAAGTGTTCACCAGTCGGGCGATTGCTCACTATGCTGATGTTTGCCTTGGACATTTTCGAAGGATTGTTAAAAGCCGACAAAAGCAAAGGTCCTAGAATCAGTTCTTTACAAAATGCCAAGCAAAAACCACTTCTGAGTGAGAACATGAACTAAAGAGGGCAAAAAACAACGAAGACGCAGTAAAAAGTTAAATGACCTTCATTTTTATTCTTTACTCAATTCTTTGTTTTTTACATTATCCACAACTCTCATTTATTGTGCAATAATCTGATTGTAACATATATTTGTTACATATTTTGATGTATTTTTATGCTTTAGAAAACATTTATGTCTGATTTTGGGGGTACTTGGAACGGATTAGGGCATTTACATGGAAAACGCGTCTCTGCTTCCAAGTTAAGAAATTTCTTCCAGAACCAATTAATTTCGTAAGTAGAGTTACCGCCGTATATAAAATGAATCTTCAGAATGGTGAAAACTCAAATCAGACACTCTGGCGCGCCGCTGAATGTGATGAAACCACGCCCTGCTCAAGTGTCAACTGTCAATCAAATACCATTACTTCGACCCGGAAAAATGATTGTTACTCTATCTGGAGTCTTTCTTATACCTCCTCATAATACATATTTGAGCTGCAAAAATATCTCTACATTAAGCAATACATCCCACTCGGTCATCATAGAGTTTTGCTAAAGCTTGACAATGAGGCAATCTAAAGGTATGCCAGCACAAATGTCAGATTGTTATACGTTTAGCTTTTAGGCGTTTAGACTTTCATTTTTACTTTGCAGGTTTAAACCATTTATTCCACACCCATGAAGGTAGTCAGGATAGCAAGAAGATTTTTTTTGTATGTTTTGTTCCTCCTGTTGTGTGTCGACGGAGTCGATGGTAACAGGAGTCGGTTTACAGGTTTTCCAGCCAGAGTCTCTTCAACCTGCTTCTCATTTCCTCTTGACTATCCATCATTCCGCTCCTCTCATAATTTGCCCTTCTCTAATAACTAACTGTTGCCTTGAAGCTTTCATCAAGCCTCAAAATCAGTCTCATCAGTCTTTTCATCCACGGCCAATTAGTCTTTGCAGTAGTTTAGCTTTCTTCTTCTCCTGTCTTGTCTTCATGGGCCATCAGAATTTGCTTTTGGCCTCACAGTTCACAATCATGAATGTCATAAGACACGTGCCTGGCGAACAGACGGCAGAGGGCGGCGGGAGTTCAAGATGGAAATCAAACCAGCCGTTTTATGCTTTCATTTCCTTTACCGCCCACAGCCCCCAAAAGTCCCAGAAGCAGTTTTGCAAGTGTGCTCGCAGTATCTGCTTAACTTGTTATTGTCCTTCCCGAAAATGAGCATGGACGCATGAGGTCAGAAGCTGGGCAGGGAAAGTAATCGACGGCAATGACAACACAACAACCTCAGCTGCAGCTGTAACAGCATGAAATGGAGAAGGTGCTCTCATGTGCTCACTTTGCACTGAGGTTACCGCTTGTGCGCTTCATTCGAGTCGGCTTCTGTTTTCACAGCTACAACCTTAAAAGCGCGAATAAATACCGACCTCGTTAATTCATCTGGGGACTAAGCACCGGTTAAATATAGACTCCAACCACAATCAGATGCCTGCAGGAGACATTTTCTGCACATATTCTGCTTTTCAGCACTTTTAATGAGAAGAAAATGAACGAGAAAGTTGGCAGTAGGGTTAGGCCGAATACGTGATTTTATTGATGATCAGGTCTTAAAGCAACTGGGGTAATCCGGAGTGCACTAAAGTGCACACAGGTTCAAGGCTCGACTCCAGGCACACTCAGTGTGTGGAGTTTGTTCTGACCCATGTTCTTGCAGTGCTTGCATGAATACTCTTGGATGTGAACGTGAGCATGAATGGTTTGCATGTGCCATGTAACCATCCATTTATCCATTCATCCATTTTCTGATCCGCTTTATCCTCACAAGGGTTGCGGGTGGTGCTGGAGCCTATCCCAGCTGGCTTTGGGCAGTAGACGGGGGACACCCTGAACCGGTTGCCAGCCAATCGCAGGGCACACACAGGCGAACAACCATCCGCGATCACACACCTAGGGACAACCATCCGTGCTCACACACCTAGGGACAATTTAGATTGTCCTATCAGCCTGCCATGCATGTTTTTGGAATGTGGGAGGACACCGAAGTACTCGGAGAAAATCCACGCAAAGAACATACAAACTCCACTCAGGAAGGCCGGGGCCGGGATTGAATCCACGACCTCTGCCCTGTGAGTTGAATAAACACTCCAGATTATTTTCTCAATCGCTCAATCGGTTTGTGGTCTGAACGTCAGATAAACCGTCACACTTGGGCACAACAAAAATAGCATTTAATCTGCTCAGTTCAACATGGGCATGGAGAGTCGGGAGTTTGGACTCACTACTCCTTTGGCTCGCAAATCAGCACACGAGGCAAAGTACGCCCCCTTCGGTATCCATGCATGACTTGAACAGAGTTTGCTCATTTCTGGGACTGACTTGTGAATTGAATAAAAACTTGACAATCTGCTCAACTACAGCTCAAGTGCAACGCAGGCTGCCACGATTGAAGCATGGCACAAAATAGATGGTGCGGCCACAATAAAACATCCAGCTCATGGAGTCCTCAGGGACCGTGGTCACCCCGTACCAGGCTCCCGGAGGGACAACACATTCGACCCGACTGCACCACACTGTGGGGTGGGGACTGAACTGACTGCAGTGTGCCTCCTGGCAGAGGACACACTCAGAGATGGTCTGAATCAGAACACTATACAAACTTCCTAATAATCCTGTTCCGTAACACAGGAGTTTGCTCCAAAAGAAGCACTTGGAAGCCCAATGAGATCTGTATTGCATTTTTGATGATGTCAGGGGAGGTTTGATGGTTCCTGCGGTAAAAGCATCCTTCACAGATGCACTTAGTGGGCCAGTCCTTTAAATCCCAACACCGGATCCGCGGAGTAATGACAGAGGAAGGAGTGGTGCAGCTGACAACTGCAAGAACCTACGGCACCTGGAGCTGATGAAAATCTGCGTGCCAGACCAGCTCTGTACCAAACAAAGACAAGATTATTTGGGTAGCTTCCTGACATAAGGAGGGTGGAGCACACTTGATCGTGCCCACACTGTTGGAAAGACCACAAAAAGCCCCTCAGTTTCTGTCCAACTAAGCCCTCTCATGCTTGCTTCACAGCGGATAATGAAGTTGGCCAACCGAACTCCCTGCCTCTCCGTGGCCACATCACAGGTTCTTCACATCTTCAAAGCTCCTCCGCAACCCCGTGTGACTGATGATGACTGAGATGTGTCGGTGAAGGCTGGTGTCATTTGCATGTCATCTTGAGCCTGAAATACGGCGCTCCAAGCACGCCGTCTCAACCTCAAGAACATTGTGCGTTGCGAGCGCGTAGATGACTTGCACATTTTTCAGAAATTACAAAGAGCTGAGGGCAGTCGACAAGGCTGCTTGATTAATGATCCCGTCGAACTAATGCTAACAAGCATTTCATTTTCCTGAAACTGGGCGGGTTGCTTGACAGAGAACTCGCAACAAACTTCAGTGTTTGTGCAATGACCACACTTGCAAGATTCTCTCAAGTGTAAACTAATTAAGATTTGCACAAGACTACAACTTGGAGAAAGGCCTGTTTTGGGGGAGGAAGAAAAGGAAAAAAAAAAGTGCAAGCCCGATTTGAGGGCCCCCTATGTTTGTATCTTGGCTAGTATTTCTTGTTCAAGTACGCCCACCATTGACTGCTAAAAATCATTCACCGTCAATGCGGGTATGAACACCTGGGTACTACTTTCACAAAGACTGCAGCTGCACTCCATCATCGTATCCCCCCCCCCCCCCCGCTACAGAGTCAGCACAGCAAAATATGTTTTGATAAGGTTGGCTAACCTACACTTTGTGAATCTTTCTGAGTGTTCACCGCCGGTGTCGAATTGACTCGACCACAGTGACACGACACAACAATCCAGCCACTCACTCAAGGACGGAGATGAAGCTCTTTGATAAATATTCAATTTATTCCAGGAGACTATATATAAACAGTGTATGTGTGTGTGTATATATATATATATAAAGTTTATATATTTAATAGAGTTTTTAATATATATTATTTAATAATATATATTATTTAATAATATAAATGATTAAATATATATTATTTAATAGAGTTTATATATAAAGACTATATATTCATTATAGAGACTATAATAAAGTTTGAGAAAGCGGCCTACGTTATCAAAGTGTTGCTTATCACTTCTTTTTTTTTTATTGCATGTCTGAATATCTCTGCTCTGCGTTTCAGTGGTGCCGCTTAGCCAAAGGCCGCTTAGCTTCGATGGTTCCAGTTCGCAAATTTCCCCATCTGACATTTCAAGTAAACATTTCCCGTCCCTCTCACACTCTGCATGATGTTCTTAACATCTTGAGTTCAACAGCATCCAAGTTTTTTAAGAGACTGGTGCCTTGAACCACTTGCCTCATCACACACTCATTCATCATTGACTGATGATTAAAAGCGGACTGACAGCTCATTCCATTGAACTGGTTCTGAAAGCAACCGACCTCAGAGGAGAGGGGGCCACTCTTCCTGTTTCTGAAATCATCCCCGCCGTTGCAAAATTTGGATGAGAACCCCAGAGATGATTTGCACATATGCAGTAAACATGAGGTGCAACATGCGGCATGCTGGACGACTGGTTAGCACGTCAGGTTAGCACGTCCGCCTCACAGTGGGCCTGACGTGAAAAATCATGTTTGTGTTTTGATTCATTCGTTCCCCTTCCTATGCGCTTAGGAAATAAACAGTGTCAATTGGATCATCATTTTGTGGGATGAGCTCATGTGCCGAGCAGATCGTATATATTTTCCTCATGACAGTAAATGACTGAGCGATAATTGCACACACAGTTTGCAAACAATGACTATTCGTCAACGTTGACCGCATCACTAAAGTGTGTGCTTGACAGTTGAAAAGGGGACGGGATTCAGATGTCGGTGAGCCCAGCCTGCAGCTGGAGGAAAATGAAAACTGTCATCTATTTCTGCAACCAGCCGTCACCCGCATGCGTGGGGGGGCCCTGAAGTAGTTAGGAACGAAGAGCAGCCGATCAATATTTTTATGAGGCTTCCACTCAGAACACACACACGCACACACACATCTCTGCCAGCTGGCATGCACCGTCGTTAGCACACAAACAAAACCCTTTCGTCACTTTATGACTCCGAACTTTTCACTGCCAATTCCAGGAGACAAAGTGATGAACCCGAGACCTGGTTTATCAGTCCAAGATGTTAACTGACCAGCGATTGGACGCATTCTGTCTCTTAATCACAGTATTGCGTCAAAACGGAATTATTCTTCAGAACTGAAAATATTTTTGACCAGCGGAGGAGGTAAGAAATAGAGTCCAAATTAGAGATAAAACCATTCCGCTAAGACTTCTCACTGATTGTGAATGATTATATTCGACCACTGGAATCCAACCGTGCACTGCCGCTGACAAATAGAATTGTCAAGTAGGCTACGGAACATTTTTCAGCGAGTAGGCGTGGAAGAGGCCCTCGCCCGGGCGAACTGTGAAATTCAAGTTCGTAACCCAAGTGGAACGACTAACAGAAGCCCGTCGAGGTCGGCGCTGCATCACTTTACATTTTGGATCACCACAGTTTCTGAGTTAAAATATAAAGGTCACGGGGGTGAATCTTGGCTTCTAATGTTGATTATGAGGGTGGGGGGAAAAATGTCGACAATCAGACATCTTTTGGCATAGACGTATAGAATAAACACAGAATGGGTTGCAGTAGTTCATAGTTAGAAAGTGTGTGTCGCAAATACGAGACGGTTCATGGAGTGAATGGCAACCACCATACCAAAAAAAACAAAAGCCACTGTACTGTATCTGTCAATCTATTTTCATTTTGCCATCAAAAGCCCTTGCTCAGTCTTGCTGTTGTTGCTTTATCGCTTTGAAGAGCCACAAAAACCAGAAAAAATACTGACTTCAAAGTCACTGTTCGGAACACTAATGATCATGAATGGATGGTTAGAGGGGTGACAAATTCATTTTTGTTGCGGGCCGCATCGTCGGAGGGCCATTATGACTGTGAAATCGTGTAAAGGTTTAATCACCTCTCCTCGTATTTTATATATAAATGGATAACAAGTTTTGAAATCAAAAGTAAAAGATCGTAGTTTGTTCAATTGTTTAGGTTACTATAAAGTCATAAGGAAATGCTTGCAATATCTCCACAGTATTATTTATTACAAATGACAATTTTAAACTTTGGTACAGCTTTCAGTAAGCGTCAGGGAAGTTGACCTGCTTGATTTGCTTTCGCGGGCCACATAAAATGATGTGGGCCAGATCTGGCCCCCGGGCCTTGAGTTTGACACCTGTGTCGTAGAATAAACGGAGACTCTCTGAAAAATACGTAAGAAAAATAACTAATGCACTCATTGTTTCCTAATTGGTCCCATAATGATTGAAGAACATTTAAAAGTACAAAAACACGCAGCTACGCCATTGGATACTTTGATGAAGAATCTGGAATTTAGTAGCCTGTGATTCTTGGACGAGCTGCTCTTTATTGCCATAAAAGCGGACATTTTCACGGTGTTGACTCCACATCCCTGCACTGTTAGCATTCGGCCTGACTCCAAAGTGTAAACACTCACATTTCACAGGGGAGGTATTTGCTGGAAAATGCTCAATGGAATATGTTGCTCTCGCTACAGCAAAATACTGAAGATTTTTATGACTGGTAACGTTTTGGTTTTTTTTTTAACTTCAGCAAGACTGATGGCAGGTTTTATGTCGATTGGAAATACTGCAAGGACATGTATCCTTGCATTTGGTTTTGAAAAATGGCCGGCCGATGTACATAAAACACAACTGAAGTCGACATGAGGATATGTGAGAGGCGCACACAAGTGCTAAAAAGCTCGATGCAATTACTGAAATTCGACACTGACAGAAGCTATTTAGAAAAGCATGGTGTGCGGCTTGACTTAAATGGGACGTATGGAAAAGGAACTTCTTTATTACTTGGAAACAGTCTGCCTTCCCGCCCATCAAGTGTCATGTGAAAAAGCAAAAGCTGATCTTGTTGTTATGAATATTTCTGAAAATGTGTTCTGTACTTATGCCCCACTGATACAACGGAGGAACTGTTTGCAGTTATACCGTCCCACAGTTAAATTAGGTTGTTGCTGTAAGTGATTTTTTAAAAAGCATCAATGTTGAGGCAGTTTGTAATTTTCCAGATGCGCAGTGCACCATAACACCTTCCAGGAAGCTAATGGTGGGTAAGGAAGGATAATACAGCAGCCACCTTGAGGAATCTTTTTCTTGGCCTACCTACACAAGCCAAACCGCTTTGCTTTTCTCCTTGGCCCGGCAGCATTTTCATTCGCTCGTGTCATCCAAACCCATTCCAGTCTGTGGTCCTCTCTAATTTCACCTAGAGCACCAGAAGCTTGTGCTGCTGAGCACAAGAAATCAAGGACCCCAAAAGTCCAGCGAACAGCGCCGGGTTTTTTTTTCCCCTCTGCTTCTTCCAGCAACCGCAGATCACCGGCTCTGTGGCCAACACTGGACCAAAACTATTAGTGGTATTTTCAGGACTGCAATTTTAGGAACACGTGCAAGCAATACGCTCAAGCACACACTTGCAGAAAGAACCAAACACTTAGCAAAATGTCCAAAAGATGCAATTCAACAACTTTGAGATAGACCCCGTAAAGCGCATATCCTTAAAGCCTAACACTAGTTTAATTCACTCTGCAATTATGCTATAAAATCACAAGACTGCAACTCAAATCATCTTTCCCCATTGAAATGAATGAAACTGCCATCAATCCGGTCCAGCCTCCCCGGAAGGCAAAGTTGTGCGGCCGACAGTCCAGCGTGCAATTCAGCTTCAAGTATCCCGGAAGGCAAAGTCTGTGCGGCTGTTTTGAATGGTTGGGTCAAATAGGATGTTTGGATCGGAGTATCAAGTTAATATGGTTTTGTTTGATTGTGACAGTTAGCACAACTCAGACTTGAGGCCAGCCTCAATGTTTGGCATTCAGCGTGCACCATTAAGGGTTTTAACAGCTTGGCAAGAAAGAACAATATGTACATTTTTGAAGAATCTCAATCTAATTATTGCCACAGGTGTTGGTCACTCGTAAGATCTCGCTAGCAAATAAGTATTGCAAATGTTGCCTTGAATTCTCATCATGGCTGTGAGAGCCTGGTGGTGGCACCAGACCAGGACAGACCAGATCATCTACAGTCTATCTTAAACGCTATCTGTTTCTCAGTTGTGGGACAAAGCCTAAAAGTGTTCCAGTGCCTCTCTGACCGTGCTGTAACACACTTCCCTGATTACAGATCAAGGATATACCACTCCTCATGTCCGAGACCTTAATTACCCAGCACTGTCTTATTTCCCGTAAATACGGCAAGCGCGTGGCCATAATTACAGCCTATATTTTCCCCACCTGGCTAAGGCCGACTCCAGTTCAGAGCTGGCCACGCGAAAGGAACCGTGCCCATTTAATGACATTACCAGCAAGGGGAAGTGGGACACCACTTGCCACAGACCAAGCGTCAGCAACCTAGACACCCTCCTTGTCAAATAGGACCTTCCGAACCCCTGCAGCAATGAATGCAATTATGCCCCAAACTGACTTGGACTGCATGAATATATACTGTAAATTTATTTGTCAAGACGCAGCCCATCAAGTCAAGTCAAGTATCAAGTACAACTTTATTGTCAAATGTGCTGTATGTGCAGCACAGGGAAGAAATGTCATCTGTGCTGTATCATACAGCACAGAAGACAACATCCAACGAGAGGAGCCGCTGCGGGTGCCCGCGCGGCCATCAAAAGAAAAGTTAACATAAAATGATGAAATAATACTACACAACACATTAGACAGACACTTGTGCAATCTTAACCACTTTCCTGCATGTACTTTTGTTGTCTGAAGCAGTTATAGATGAAAGAGGAGCGATTCAAAGTTTCCTTTTCACCAGATGGCATGCTGAAAGATACCATCCATCTTTTCTGCCCTACAAGCTAGAGGCTTCGATCCCAAATGTTCTCCCCGGCTTGCGTGGGTTTTCTCCGGGTGCTCCGGTTTCCTCCCACATTCCAAAAACACAAGAATTGTCCCTAGGTAATAATGAATAATTCAACTAATAATACATTTTATTTATATTTCAAGCATCCATTAACGAAAAAGAGATTGGCTCTCTTCTCCTGTCCCAAGTAAATCCGCTTCAATTCCAAGCCGCGACTCCCATAAGACACATCGTGTGAAACATGACTGACTGGTGGCGTAGTAAAATCAGGGGATGTCAAGCTGGGGGGGGGGGGGGGGGGGGGTACTTTCTAGGAGCCCCTGTGCTGTTTTTTTTTTATTCTAACTCAATGGAATGTGGGCTCAAAAGGGAATGAAACACAATTCTCCTTGTATCTACTCATGAAATAGCACTTCGGTAATGTGGAGAATCAACATTTCATGCTCGTCCACACTTCCAAATTCAAAATGAGTTGACCTGTTCGAATTCCCTACGCCAACAACTCATGGTCTGTATCTTTTGCAGCCCGTTTGCGCCAACGTGGCGCTAATGGGGAAGTGGTGGAGCCGCACACCTGATCTGTTTCTGGCATTTCTGCTTTCAGACAGATCACAAAATGAAGCCGCCACCTGACTAAGCAGAAGCAGCAGACCTAAGACGGAATATATCAAGCCTCGAATCAATTTGACTTGGGCGGAAGCCATGTGGCTGGAACAGAAGCAGACGGGGTTTTGCTGACTCAGCGGGCCACTCCGCGCACTCCCTATTTGGTCGTCCAAGATTCACGAGAAAGTGGGAGGTAAGAATGGGAGGTAATCTTTTTTTTTTTTTTTTTTTTTAAGCTGACAGTCTTTCTGCAGCCATATCCAGCGAGTGAGTACAGTTAAATTTCAGCTCGCCACAGTATGGTTTGGAACAGTAAAGCCCAACCAGGCTTGTTGCTTTTTCCACCATGGCGTCAAGATGCGAGCCCGCCACACACACACGCACATGCACACACACAGTGCACTTTCACGATTGAGTGTCTTAATGACATGTTTGTGACGGTTTGTTGGGTTTTTTTCATCAAAAGATGGCAAGGAGAAAGAATTCAATCACATTTTTTTTTTCCTTTCTTAGAGGCTGGCCTGCCTTCTGCAATTAAGCCAGCACGCATACTGCTGGGCCAATGCCAAGTCCAGTTTTTTGTTACCGTGACAGTTTCATTTCGCACTTGACGTGTGGGCAGGCAATCCAGTGACTTAACTACTCAGACAGACAATATGAAAGAATATGTTTCCTTTAATACAAGGATGAAACAAACTTGATGTCAAAAAAGTTTTTTTTTTTTTTAAAAGATGCTTTTTGTATTCTTTCGATTGCTTGACATGAGGCTGAGGCGTCACTGATGCCGGGTGAGAGATTTTATCTTCTCGCATTCATTCCCAAGTCAAAGAACCAAGACTCACCTGAACTGGTTTCAGCTGGGCTCTGGGGTCAAAAACTCGCAGCAGCTTGTCCTACAGGAAGAATAGTCATCATTAACCAATTTGGATTATACATATGATCAAGAAAATACTTTCAGTGGTCACATTTTGGGCACGGTTTGGTTCAACCCTGAATCATGATTCTGAAGATATTTTGGGACAGTTGTATGCATTTGGCTGTGGGAATAACTTGGGGAAAGCCCCTTTTGTGCACCTTGCATATATAAAGCAAAAACCAGGTATGGCACTCCAAAAATTTGAAGAAGTCGTTTACTTCCAAGGAATCATTTGTTTACTGACGTTGCAATTGAGTAATGGCGTTACATGTAAGAAGTGAATTTTGGCTCGAAACTTTTGCAACATGGCTCCACAGCAATTGACAGTGTGTTTCGTTTACGCAAAAAGACAACGTCGGGGTGGCGTAAAGCTTTCATTTCATCAAAGGGGGAAATACTCCCAACATGTACAGATAGAGTTGTGCGAAAACAATACCCGTATCGTATTGTGACCTACGTATTATCATATCATTTAATGATATAGATACATAACAACAAGTTTAAGTTTTCCAGATAAGTTCAGTATGGGAGAACTTCAGACGAACTATCGCAACTGCACATCATGTGTAAAGTCGGTCCTGCATATTTGAGGTTAACTATGCATAAATTTACTAATTTGCATTTTTTTCTCCCCTCAAACGGATTCTCAGCTATTCACTGAAAAATGCACCCCTTCACGTTTTTTGTGCTCTTTCTGAAATGTCCCAAGATGCCAAACGAGTCTGCCAAAACCCTGTCGAAATTGGAATTGATGTCAAGGAAGTGTGTATAAGTGCTACGTCTCGACTTAAGAGACATTCTGGGAAGGGAGCCAGTCAAACTTACTGAGAGTCTATGCTACATGTGAACATACAGTACATACTTATGCACTCACGGTACATTTTTTTTTTTTCAAAGTCAAATCGTGTGTCAGCCACTTTTTGAAGGGTAATGTAATTTTAGTTTGAAATTTTATGAAACTGTTTTGAATTCCGATCACAATTTGGAGTATTTTCAGTGTAAACTATGGGTGAGGGTGGTCATCAATTACTTCTTTGCTATTCGTGTCTAAATGAACACCGCAGGATCCCAAGATCATCCCATTTTCTTCTGTCCGTCGCACCAACTGCCTGGTCACCACCAGGGCGGCGCCACATCCCCACCCCAGTTCCAGCAGCGGGAAGGGGCGAGCGGCGTTGTGGCTGCTGCCCCGGCTGCGGTGCACAACCAGCCTCGCTTCGGCCCCTAGGCCGACGGACCCAGCCCTTAGACCCAGTCCTTGTCCCGAAGTTACGGATCTGTCTTGCCGACTTCCCTTAGCCGCCTTATTCTAACATGCCAGAGGCTGTTCACCTTCGAGACCTGCTGTGGATATGGGTACGGCCCTGCGCGAGATTTACACCCCGGATTTTCAAGGGGGCTAACTGGACACCGGCGGAACCGTGACGCTTTACAGGGCGCGGGCCGCACTCTCGGGGTGAACCCATTCCAAGCCGCCCTGTCCTTCACCGAGAAAAGAGAACTCTCCCCGGGTGATAGAGTATAGACAACCTCAAAGTTATCATGTTTAAAAGTTTCATTTTGTTGAATGCTTGATTGACCTCGAACGGGTGTGTTTAGAGCACACAGGCCAACTTGAGCTGAATGAAACTGAGGCCTTGTTAACTGATAGTACAAACAGGAAGGTTCAACTTCGGGTGGGCAGCACGATAAGATGTCCTTGAGTTTGTTACAGTGTCTCAATTCATGCGAAATATACCCATTGAATTAACAAGGGAGTCATCTCGTTACCTCTGCGTCCAGCGTCCTAGACGCATAATTTTCCCGCGGGACGCACAGTTCCAAATAATGTGCGTTTTTGGGACGCAAGGAAATTTCTCAGTCAAAAAAAAAAAACCCAAAAAAAACGGTACAGTAATCCCTCGTTTATAGCGGGGGTTACGTTCCAAAAAGCGCCAGTGATAAGTGAAATCTGTGAAGTAGTGAACATTATTTTTGTTACAGTTATTATACAATACTTAACTATATGTACAATGAAATCAAAGACCAAAACCTGTTTTCAGGCTCAATTACAAAAAACAAACGTTTTCAACAACTATAATAGTTTTTGGAAATACTGTACTGTCATGGCGCCGCCGACGCATTCTGATTTAAAGGGTGAAAAGCATTTAAAAAACGGCACTAAAAAAATCTGGGAAACAGCGAAGCCGCGGAAAGTGAACCGCGTTCGAGCGAGGGATCACTGTACATCTTTTTTTTCCATCAACGCAGTGTCGCAGTTCGACAATCGCCACCATTGTTGTTTTGATCTCGCGTTAAGTAATCTCTCTTGATGAGATTTCCGTTCTCGCGAGACGAGATTGGCGAGATTGGCCTTGAACCTCGCGGAAAGCAAGACGATTGCCAAGTTATGTACGTTTATTGCGGAGAAATCACAGAGGAAGCAGCTAAAGTTGGATAGTTTTTTTGCGATAATAAGTTGACTTTGAGAAATCCTTGCATCATTGGAAGCAGCGTAAAGAGAGGAGAATTTATGAACTCAAAGACTGAACCATGGGATGAAATAAGAACCTATTTCTCAGCAAATCTTGTATGCCTGAATTATTTTAATTTTTTCAGCTCTTGTTTATAAGAAATAAACCTATTATCAATGTATATTGTTGTTGTTTGTGTTTTTATCATATGCAATTGAATAATTAGACCATTTTAGAATTCGAAATTTGGGACTCTCTAAATGCATAATGGGAATACTTTTCTGATAAGCGAGTCCCTGGGACTCGCAGGGCTCAAACTGTAAAATTATCAATGACAAGAGAGAGATGTTTTGGTATCTGAGGGGCGTATCGGTGGACTGGGCTGAGAGGCGTGACATGTAAATGAAGAAGGGAGTGTTTTTCTGATATAACACTTGTAATTTGCATACACTATCAATAAAAAGTCGGCAGAGGCTGCAGAGGTCGGGCGTCAGTTGAGAAGCGCGCACGGAGTGGCTTCGTAGAAAACTGCGCCTCCTGCCAGCAGAAAAGACAATCTCTTCCTGAGTCATGTTTGTTCAACTGTCCGAGCGAACATCTCTGACACCGAGGCACCCGCCGGCTTCTCCGGGATCACTTGCGTCGCCGCACTGGGTGCGGGCGCGCTGCCCTCCCCCCGCCTATCCGCCCCGGTTATTGAAGACTATTCACCTTTGCTTGGTTTTAGCCTTCTTCCACCCAGCTATTCCTCCGATTACAGACAAAGTTTCTTCATCTCTCAGTGTGATCACACACCGATTTATGATGAGCAACGCGGCAAACTCTTGGCAAAGCCCTTTCCGGTCAGACCCGGCTCGCCTCAAACACATTCCGCATCAATCAGGGAGGGGTCCCGACTGATTGGGAGGAAATGGACCCTAATGAGATCTGGCTGTGAGCAGGCCACGCATGGCATCAAATGCTGTCACTCAACCTTTGGGCGTGACTGTGATCCAAGCAGAGCTCCAACAAAATCAAGCGAACAAGAGCTGACAATAAATTTGCCCTAGTATGGCACAGTTTCAATCACTGAAAAAGCACTCTTCGATTTTTGACAACTGATGCTTATTTTTTATTGTACTTCATAAAATGAGATTTGCAATGAGTGATTAATGGCTAATCCATAGAGAGAACGTCAACTTTGTGCGTGCGTGCGTGTGCATCAGGACCACCCAATGATCTGATACCCCTCGGCGGTGACCTCATCTGAAACAACGCACACTCATTTTATTATTACCATACTTCCTCAACAGGGGGGAGTTTATTTACTCAACATGTTGGTATCCGACATCATAAAGGTAATTGTAGCCTCCTAATTTTCTTCCCTCTCCCGATGATGTTCGGCGTTAATGTATTAAAGTAGCTGAAGCGCCTTCCTGGAGGGTGAAAGCGGAGGTCACTAATTGAGGGAAAAGCGTCAAGAGGTTTGACAAGAGTAACTTTTTCTGTGAAAGAAAAAAAAAAGGGTTCTATTTCATTACATTTGCATTGAAGTGCATGAGGCGGAATGTGATTGAAGAGTGGTGTCAATGACAGCTGAAACTATTTGAGGGACTAGTGTGCACAAGTTGATAAAAGTCACTTTTCCTTGAGGGGTGTGGGGGTAAAAGAGGTGACCATGTGATGTGCATCTTAGGTAGTGGACAACATTCCCAGAGATTACCGTATTGGCCCGAATATAAGACGGTGTTTTTTGCATTGAAAGAAGACTGAAAAAGTGGGGGTCATCTTATATTCGGGGTCTCGACATTATACCCATTCAAGACGCTAGATGGCGCCAGATATCATTGAAGCGAATACTGAACTTGACTCCCCAGGCCAAAATGAACCCCAGTCACGAAGAATAAAAATAAAAATAGCGGTAGCATGAAGAAGAAAAATAAAAAATAGCAGTAAGAAAGAAAAGAAAAGAAAATAATAGAAGAGATAAGAGAAAATGGAGAAACGCGACAATCTGGAGAAAAGTGGGTCGAAGATCGGCCAGGTTAACTGGCAGCTGAGGAGAAGTTTTGATGTCATTTACATTTCAAAAACCAGAAGCCATTCATTTACGAATGTGATTGCACTTTAGATTTGAATGAGGCAAAATAACAAGCTTTTTTCTCAAATACATTGCTATAATCATTTGTTTCAGATGTACTGTATATTTTCTGTATAAAAATTAATTTGGTGTTCAAAAAGTCTTTTTTCAAACTTGAGTCTTGAAAAAGAGGGGGTCGTCTTATAATCAGGGCCATCTTATATTCGGGCCAATACGGTAATTAGGGGAACGGTTTCTACCTAATCAGAGGCCATCATTTTCGGTACAACCATAAACAAGATGCCAAAGTGTGTTTTTGCCATGTGGCATTTATGAATTTGAGTGGATGAGCACCCAGAGATTAATTGGAGCACTGTTTCGATTAGAGTGGAGGCCACAATGTGAAGAAATACAGTTAAACATATTCTAAGAAGTCATTTTTCATGAAAAAGACAGAAGTCCACGTTACAGGCAGCATTCATGCATCTAAGTGCATTTAATCGGGGTACAATGCCGACTAAAACCAAGTCCTCCATTTGTGGAAATACGTTACGCAAGTTGCCTAAAGTCCCTTTTCCCGAGGGGGTGAAATAGGACACCTCCATTTTGATGTGCAAGCGTTTACGTAATCAAGCGACACACCTGGCAATTAATTGCGGCGCGGTGTCGGCTTTCTGTTTGAGAAAGTATATTATGAACGCTAGCGATTGGGCCGCCTTCCTCAGACGACTGCAACCAACTACTATCTGGCTGCGCAAACACTCTGATGAGGGTCCGCTCACTTACAGATGTGTCCACTAAGCAAACACACACTCGAAGGCCCTATGGCACACAATGTGTATGTGTGTGTGCAGAAGTGGCAGCTGTTTAAGCAAAGTGACAGGGCCTCATTTTCTTAATGAGCTTTCCCTGCGCGGCCGTACACAACTTTGGCTAGTGTGCACACACACACACACACACACACACACACACACAGACATACGATGGAGAATCTTGAGGATTCAAGAGGCGCTCTCTTTGCACCGCAAACACACTTTGTTGCCAGACGCCACAATCTCCAGTCTCCCACGGTTACACGCCAGGAGGTGATTGGCAGCTCGAGGGATCCGGGTTTCCTCTGGTGCCTCGCTCTACAATGTGCCTTTTAAACGTAAAAGCGGGGGTAGAAGCAGGCGGAGATTTCCAGTCATACCTCAAACCGAACCTGCGGCGTTGGCCTGCTCCACTCCCTCATTTGAATAAATCATGAATGGGCTCTTTCTTGTCCAGAAAGTATCAAAAATAATTCAATTGGAGATCCAAACAAGGCCTGTTGTGATCCCGTCAGTACTCTGGCATGCACCCCCCCCCCCTCAAATGTTTACCCAACGGGAGCACCCGAGGGCTTGTGCGCAGGCCCTATTTGCTTTAATAAGCCGAATTGGAGAGATTGAAAAGGGCCGTTTGGGTTAAATGACACCGGGAAATCTCGGTGGTCCCCCCAATCGCCGAGCTCTGATCTCGGCTTGTGTTACCCCACAGAGTTCTTGAAGGTGGCTCCTCCTCCACGGAGGCTGACAAGCGAGGCAGGTAGCATTGAAGGGAATGATTACCCCGTCAGGCTCAACTTCATGATTGGGACGTGACCCGTGATGCTGACAGACTCATTTGTTACTCGTCACAGCAAAGACAAACAAAGGGGATGGGCCTGACAATCAGACCCGTTAAGCGGACACATGTGCCGCATTTTCGGACGGACGTTTATTGGGATTTAAGGGCAATTAAGACCATCACACGTCGCTCAGTTCCACATGGAGACTCATTTTCACGTCAATCAATATCCGCCAGCATTTGTGTGAGGTTCCAGAACTCAGGTCACATATACACAGAAAGACCCCTCCTGATTTCTATGGAAAACAGTATGGGAAGGGAAAATGGCGGCCTTTATTTGCAAGTCAATAATGCATTCAGAGATTAATTGGGGAAGGGTGTCGGATAAAGTAGAGGTGACTCTTTGAACAAATGTGGCAAAAGAGTTGCCAGAAGTCACCTTCCTTGAGGGCAAAAAAATGCACGTCTTAATTTGCATGCGGGATTTATGTATTAAAGTGGACAATGTAGACGGGGATTAATTGGGGTGTGGCGTTGACAAACGTAGGGGTCACTACATGTAGAAAAAGAACTTGCAAAAAGTCACTTTCCCTCAGGGGAAAATAAGGGGTGTCCATTTGACGTGCACCATTTATGTATTCAAGTGCCCACTAACAACCGGAGATTAATTGGGGTATGGCGTCTATTATGGTGGAGGCCACCATTTGAGAAAATAGGGCAAACAAGGTGTCCAAAGTCATTTTTCCTTCAGGGGTGGGGTGTACAGGCTTCCATTTGCATGTGGTATTTATGCAATTAAGTAGACAACAGAGAAAGACATAAATTTGGGGCGTGGCATAGAGGCCACGATTGAAGAGAATGCAGCAAACACGTTTTCAAAAGTCACCTTTCCGGATGGTAAAAAAAAAAAGTATTTGCATGCAGCATTTATATTACAAAGTGATTGCTGCATCTAGATCAGGGGTGTCAAACATACGGCCCGCGGGTCGGAACCGGCCCGCAAGGAGGTTTGATCAGGCCCGCAGGATAATTTAAAAGTGAAAAAATGTATAAAAGACACGGAATTAATATTTTTAATAAGATGCAATTCGTGGAATGTCCACTAGGGGGATACACTGTTTTGATCAGCGGAAAAGACAACATTGTTTTGATCAGAGAAAAAGACAACAGCAGCCTCAGTCTGTCACTGAGACAGACCCAACACAGCAGACGCTATCAAGGACATGTTAATACTTTATTCTTTACACATATTATAGCACCCTCCTTAGTTTGTAAGGTGCAGGCAGGGATTACATTTAGATTTTATATGCTCGTGTAAATGGTTTAAAAATTCCTCTTTATAAATCTCGTTTAATCTTAAAAGTGCATTACTATATTTTTCAAAACCAATTGTACAGTCAGTGGGATCAGTTGCAATGCATATATGTGAATGATAAAAGTAAATTGCACATTTGTCTAAGGAAATCTTAGGTGCTTCATGGAATATTTTGTAAAAGATATGTTCATTAAATTTCAAAATTTTCCTAGTGTTCTTGTGCTTCTTTGGACCAAAACAAAGGAAAGACATATTATTTTGGTTATTTATAGCAGAGTATGGTATAATTTTTAATGGTCCGGCCCACTTGACATCTTCCAAGGCCGTATGTGGCACACAATGTGAAATGAGTTTGACACGCCTGATCTAGATGTTAATTGGGGAATGGCGTCTATTAAAGTGAAGGTCACTATTTGAGGAAACGTGCCAAACAAGCTGACAAAACTCAATTGGGTGAAAGGGTGGGAAAAAAAGGAGTTTCTATATAACAGGCAGCATTTGGGCATTAAAATGGACGATGCAGACAGCGGTTTATTAGAACAAGGCGTCTATTGGAACGGGCACCACCCTTTGAGAAAATCCTGCAAACAAGTTACCAAAGGTCTTTTTTTTTTCCTGCGGAGAAAAAGGTAGCCTCCGTTTCATCCGGCACTTATGTTATCAACTGAAAGATGCAGAAAGTGTTTAATTGGGGCATGGCGTCTTTTGAATCTTACCGTCGATTGCTTGCTGTGCTTGATTTTGACATTACATTACCGTGACCGCAACTTTACTAGCAACCATTCATGACTTGTTAATAACGTTGCTAACCCACACGTTTCACTCAAGCACACAATAAAAGCCACACCAAAATCTTAACAACCGAGTGGAAATCCCAATGAGTGGTGTGTGATTAATCGCTGATGACGCCTTGGAGAACGGCCCAAGTGGACACATAAAACACAAACACAGCTTTCACTCCTGCGGTTTTGCTGAGCAAGGCAAGTCACGTGAGGGCAAAGCAAATCGTTCTAAACACTTTTTTACCCACTTTGAAAATATTCCAGCAGCGACCCTTGGATTGCTAATCTGCTGCTCTGTGATTGTGTTGTGTACACTTGACATGAAAGACATCTGGACGGAGCTTCAATAGATGTGGCTCACTGGCTCCATCCAGTGGTCAAAAAATAAAAAGGCAAAAAAACGGCAGAGGGGAAAATTCAAAGGCGGCAATCCTCATTTGCATCACTTTTACCGACATCTTTTACATATTTATTATTATTCACATCAAGTGTAGCACAGAAGTTGATTGCAACATTTTGGGGTACGAATAATCCAACAAAAAATCACCTCTGAAGCTTTTATTAACTGCAACCCTCTTATGTTGCGGGTCAAACGGACCCATTGCAAAGCGTTGTTTTTAAATTTGTGACTCTCAAAAATGTAGTCAACTTCAACGCCGTTGAGAAAGATTTTTTTCTAATTTGGCGATTTGTTTTTTTTCTTTTTGACACTATTAGATGATTAAAAATGCGTATGGGTCAAATTGATCCAGGGGCACTTCCTGCTGATTCCCACTGACTTTTTTGCGAGAGTTGTTTTGTTTCCTAGTGGTGGCAAGTACGTGTGACGTCCTGGTAAAAAGGTCAAGAAGTCTTATGGCCGCTTGTGCTCACCTTGCAGGTGGAAGCCAGCAGCGAACCATCCTGTTTCCAGCTCAGACTCTGCAGCTGGTCAGCATGCTCCTCCAGAACTGGACACATGACACGGCATCATCATCATTATCCTCAATCACGGATCTTAACACAACGCTTGTGTTAAGATCGGGACAACAAAATGAAGGAACACACGAAAAATTGTGCAATGTTGCATGAGCACAAAACACATCATGAATGGAAGAATGTCGTCTTCAAGTTTGGACGTTCAGAGGTGAGCACAGCGTACACCGGCTTGTGAGGCCTTTGCAACATGTGGACAGATGGCGCTGCATTTTTAACAGCGAGACTGCACCTTAAAGGGGACATACTATGAAAAAGTCGCTTTTTAAGGACTCCGATAGAATAAAGTTGTATCCAATCCAATCCAATTGAGTTTCGGTGGAGTGCTTGCCCCCCCCACCCAGTGTGAAATTAAACCATTAAGTAAATCTTCTGCCTATTTCTAAAAATGTGCCCATTAGTGAGCTATTCAAAATTGTGATATCCCATTTTGGCTAATTGACACAATAACCTTCCCTTTGGCAAGTAGGCTGGGGGACGATCCAGAGCCACTTTGAAGTGACAACACTATCTGAAACGCTATAATTCCAAAGCCGCCACGTCCTTGACAGCTGCAACACCCCTGCTTAGCAGCTCAATTTTAAAAAGTAAGCAGAGCTGCACTGAGTTTTTATATGTTCACGCAAAGGTTATGTGGAGTGCTGCCTCCATGAATGAAAATGATTTTGGTGTGTCTTTTTCGCCCACAATCACTTCTGCAAGTAGCAGCCGCTTGCCTCGTCATCACTCAAAAGTTCAACTCAACTGGTTCCACAAGCTGTGCTTGCCATTTAGTGCAGCAGCAAATGCACCAGGCTGATTGGTCCAATTTCAACAAGACAATCATATAGTGTGTCCAGTGTCTACAATTCTTCAGGCTTGGGGTATTTTGAGGAATGTATGTCATAACTATGTTATTAAGACACCTAGGAATGGTTTTGAATTGAAAATGGTTGCATAATATGTCTCCTTAAAGGTGTGTGTGTATATATATATATATATATATATATATATAGAGGGAAACATATTTACTAATTTGCAGCAAGGGGCAAGATCAGCAGCCATCAGTCAAGGGATGAGGGAGCATGCTGTCTGTCACTCCTTTTACACTGGCCGGAACACAGTTTTACAGTGATCCCTCGCTATTTCGCAGTTCGTTTATCGCAGCTTCGGTGCATCGCGGATTTTTTCAAACATATTCATAAAATTATTATTTAAGTCCGCAAAAATCAGTGTCTAAGTGTTGTTTACGATGCGTGCTAGTGTGTGCGTGCGTGCGTATGTGTGTTGCTGAGAGAAAGAGAGAGGGAGAGAGAAGGAGAGAGAGGAGGCTTATAAGAACAAAAGCAGGTCTCTCATATCAATGCCGGTGTGTGTGTGTGTGTGTGTGTAACACACACACACAAACAGGCCAGTGATCCCGCATGCGCAGCAGACGTGTCTATGATTCGTCAATTAAGACAATTAAGGATGAGAGAGCACTAACACTGTTAGTGCGCTCTGCTCAAGCGTGAAGGTCCACGTGGGGCATTTTTTATTTAATACAGTATGTTTATTGGTCACTACTTCGCGGATTTTCATTTATCGCAGGTGGTTTTGGTCCCCATTAACCGTGATAAACGAGTGATTACTGTATTTGTATCTGTATGTAGATTTTTTGACTGAATTACATCTCACTCACATGACACCACATCACTATCCGAAATTCTAAACAAGTCTTTTGTCACGGCTCTGGTGTAAAAGAGGCTTTGCAGTGGCGATACAGAATATATCCTAAAGGCCAGTGTAGGTGAAGAGTTTCAGGGGAGGCGGGGAGGGTTGCATAACCAAACGATTTACCTCCGCTGCTCGCAAACGTAGAGCCACAGTGGCTGTGAAAGGCAGGCCGGTATCAGATCAAATTAGACACTGGTGGTGGTGGTGGGGGGGGGACAAAAACTACGTAACAAAATAGGACCATAACAACTCGCCTCCTACAGTCACACACAAACTGACAGCAGCGCAACACAGAGAGTGCAAGACAAACATGTCAGAGTCATACACTACATGGACATAAGTATCAGGACACACTCAAATTCGGTCCGGATCGGAATGCACTAGAAGACCTCCACCAAATGTCAAATGTGTCAGTGCATAACCCTTTTGAGTGTCTCAGTACTTTTGTCCCAAATATATACTTCCTGGAAAGCCACACAACGCAGCGCACAAGCCGCGACTACCTGCGAGCGGCGCATCCTGACGGCCCGTGTCCCAAATGAGGGGCACTTGGCGGCGCCGACGGCCAGCAGCCCGGAAGAGGTCGGGTGGAAGAGCACCAGCTCCAGCAGTCCCCTCCCAGGTCTGAGAGTGAACTCGGGCGCCAGGGGCTGCCCCAGCTCTGGGTCGCACAAATGCCACAGCTTCACCTGCGCACAGACACTGATCAGGTCACGTCGTACAGATTTCACAACTATAATGCCCAGGATTTTTTATTGAATTGAATTGAATTGAAAACAACTTTATTGTCAAATGTGCTGTACGTATGTGTCACATTATTGTTTTTGTTTTGGGAAGTAAAGTCACTCCACGGTCATTACAGTTTAGGAAAACGAAAAAAAACATTTTCATTCACAATATCAAATAAATATGCTTTAAAAAAAAGAAATAACTGAAACTACTAGAATTATATTGAAAATGTTGGTTTTCGTTTTTATCAATTAACATCATGCAGGAACTTTCGGGCTTCATTTTAAATGTGTTCGAACAGTGGTTTGTAAATTGTAGTTTACTTTATTCCACAATATTTAGTGACTTTTCTGTATTTTTAGCGTGCAAAAAATATTTCATATAGTAAAAAAACTTAAAGAGTAAAACTAATAAAAACAAAAAAAAACTAAGCATTAGCTGACAAAACCGCTCTTAAAACGTATTTAAAATATCAGAATTTTTTAAAATTATATAGATATTATATATACACAAACACACATTTACATATTTCTTGCAGATTTTCACCACAAAATGGTGGCATAGCACTTTCTTGGATTAGACTCAATGAAAGCTGCTCTCCTCAGTTTAACAAAGTTCCTTGGAACCAGATCGTGCAGCATATTTTTATACTAGACATGGCTTTGGCCTGATCATAAAATGAGCAAAAAGGCATATTTTTGTCAGCGAATAACAGAGAATAGGTTGCCCTAAAAATTGGTGAAAGCTGAAATTGCAATCACTTAACTGCAAAATGCTGTTTTCACCATACTTTAAGACAACACAATATGGACTACAAGGTGTACCTATGCATTAAATTTGCAAATAATTCCCTGCTGTTTTAAATGTAAAAAAATTGGAGTAGTTTTTGGTTTTTAATAAGTTGCTCGCAGGAGCACTATCATTAATGTAAGTCCATATTTCTACAACTTAACTGATCAGTATTAATTAGAACTTTGATCACATTATGTCGATGTGACTTCAAATCCATGATGGCAGTCTAATTTGATAATGGCAAAATCATAAATTCTATCTTTTGACAAAAAAAAGGCCATTTTTAAACCAACAAATGAAACACATATGTTTCAATGCTCAAATCAGCCAGGACGATGTTGCCCAGGCAGCTGCAGCTTACTTTGGCTTAAGTTAATGATGTGAAATGAGGCAATATAGCGCAGGACATGGACACGGAAATGGCTTGCGTTTCAGGTTTGGATTTCTGCATGATCGCGAGGAATGAGAGTTGATTCAAATAAAACCAAATGAAGCCGGCCAATGCACTACGAGGTACAAACCGAGCTGCAGAGTCTAAAAAGCAGCAGCTTTTCCAGGAAAGCCGAAACACCTGCAGCCGAACATGACACGCAGGAGAGGAGGCGGTTTAAACAACAGGAAGTGAGGCAGATCGTATTGTCACCGGGGAGCTGCTAAGATGCTCAGATGGAAGACAACGTCAAGCCTGGAAAAGAGGTGCTCACTGTTTCATCCGCGGAGCACGTTGCCAGAAGACTCTCATCAAATGGAGAAAAGTCCAAGTCGGTCACCAGATCTGATGAAGGAAGGTGACAAATGATGAAAATTTACTTTCTAATCTGTACAGATGGTTGGCTCTCTGGAGTGTCTGTGAACAACCAAGTTAATCTTTTGACTTTCCACACATTACGTTTTTTTTCCATGCTCTGAATTTTGCTTCCACCTTTAGAAACCGCTCACCCAGTCGCAACACCCGAGCTCTGCCATTGGCCCTGCACTTTAATGTCTTACATAAAAACATTTTTGCTTTTTAAAATTTTTTTTTTTAGGCTGACTGGAATGCAGAATCTCAGATTTAGTCTGGTGAATGCTTCAGGTCTCCATTGAATTATTCGAGGCTTTGATAAAAAGTACCAGAATGACAGGAGATCTGGGTGACGCTCCATTGTCCATCCGCAGCAGGTTTTACAGACGTCAGGCCGACCATTCCGCCTCCTGCAAACACATCATACACGCACCTTGTCTCTCTATAGCACATCGCAAGAACGCCATCATAAATAAACATGGAAGACATCAAAAAAATCTGCTTCTTTTTCCTGGTCACATGCGTGACTCAAAATAAAAAATGTGAAAGCAAAATCATCACGGAACCCCCAAACCCTCTCTGTGACACATTCATTCACAATGGATCCCCTGCTCTGTATACAATACAATTCAATATATCTTGGTGCCAAGGAACTATGTTGAAGTCAGTTGAGGAGCTTCATTTGGACAAAAAGCGTGAAAGTGTCCAAAAGGAATTCTTACCAGCATGCTCCGCATTGAAGGCCACCAGCTTGGCACTCGCCTTGATCTGATTTCCCTGGCAGGTGAAGGATCCACCACGGATGTTGTTTATCCATCCCTGGAATTCCAAGAGGCCACAAGGCACATGTGACAGATATTCAATCAAAACAGACGTGTGACCAGAGGAAAAACACATACCGGTATTTTATTGGGGGGTTTTTGTACAGCAATGTTTATTCAAATTGAGACTTTTAAAAATGTGATTCAGTCAGTGAAGCCCGTTGAAGGCGCGGCCTGGCACCACACTCAAGGTTGTCAATATTGTGTCATTTCCAGCGCAAGACCACAACTAACGGGCTTTGGGCTGTACAAGCAAAGTCATGGTGCAATGAAATGAAAAAGAAACAGGAAGGACTGAGTTGACAATGAAGTTCCTGAGGATGAGCAGAGTGCTGCGGAAGTGGAAGTGCATGCTATGTTGCGCAGCAGTGAGCTCTTAAAAATTTTAGTTTCCGTCATATTAATTTATATCATATATAGCATTCTATGCATCCATTTCATTTGAAAGAATTTGATTTCTTGCATTCTTGCATGGATACATCCACATTCCCCCATTATTTCGGTCTATTTTATGGTTGGTTCCTTTTAAACAATTGAACTTCAGTTGCCTTGAATTGTTATGCGTTCCTGGCGTCTCGCGTACCATTTAAAGCGGCAGCTGAGCGCCATCTGCTGTGATTTAGATGGCGTGCACAGATTGGAGGAACACATTGTACCTCTTCCAACATTCCTGGGATTTTACAGCCACTATTGCATAATGCACCTAGAAAAGCTGCAGGCGTTGCAATTTGACATGAATCAGTTTTTAAACCGCACGTAAATAGAGTACTGTCATGACAGATATGCTGCGGTGGGATCGTAATGGAGACTGCTTTGCATTCATTAAAAAACAAACTACAACCGGTCGATGTGAACGATAGTCTTCCAAATGCAGGAAGTTCATGACAAGCAACCAGGCATGCATGCAGGCGGGCAGGCAGGCAAGCAAGCAGGCGTTTCCCCCCTCACTCCCACCCACAACAGTTTAATAGTATCCCGCGGCGATGCTAACGCTACAAAACAAGCAGACACCACAAGCTAGTCGACTACTCACATCCTTCTTGGCGATTTTCGGAATGGTGTTTTTGAATTTGGAGGTCTTGAAGCGGTTCATGGTGCCTTCCTCTCGCCGCTTGGCGTGTCAGTATTTTCTGGGTGTCTCTGCCGGCGGTAGTGTAAACGTCAAAGTGTTCCTGATTGAGCAGGTTGTGCCGCCCGGCGCTGGTAGTCGCTCGTTTCACGATGCGCGAACGTCGCGCTTGGGAGGAGTTGCAGTTGGAACGTAACGCTTGGTCGCGTGCAAGCGAGGTGTTGCTTTTGTTGCTTTCAGTGACTGCTCGGAATGCTGAGATTCATCCGTTTTACTCTCCGACTTAATATGTTGCTATCATGTTTCTACTTAAAACGCTGTGTCGTTTGACAGCATCGAAGTTATTTGTATGTATAATGAACAACAGTGAATATAAATTTTCAGAAGACTTTCAATATACAGTATAGAGACACGTGGGTGTTTGTAAAAGGACGTCTACAATTAATAAACGGACTTAAACATGCAGCAGAAGTTGACGGAAATTCACTTGAACAAAATCTTTGCTCACAGTCGAGGCGACTCTTCCATAGATTATACAGTACAGTGAAAAAAGACATAAGCTAGCATGTAAAAGAAGGTGACTGTTTGCAATAAAGCAATATGAATGTGTAAAATCTTTGTAGTTTACTGCTTCAGACGTTCGCGAAATGTGTTGAATTTTGTCACCAATGGCGTGCTGTAGTTATCTCTCAAACATGACGGATGAACTACGCAGGCGTAGACGGTTTGTTTACAATTTTTACTTCCGTATGCATTCGGAAAAGAAGACCAACCAGTAGAAATGCCGCAGGTTTATTTTCTCATTTTTACTTGCATGTGCAAATCGGGAAACCACAGCGATTCCCGCCTACTACGCTCTTCATGCAATCGAGCTCAATAACCATTCACCTGAGGTGGCTCAAGTACTATCTGTGCTTAAATAGAAATGCAGGTAATTGCTTGAACAAAGACTGGAAATTGTATAACTACTTACTGATTTAATTCCTGTAAAAGTACAGACTCTGAAAAATACTTGAGTACAAAATATTTACTTCCAGTTACATAGACCGGCCTTCGTATAGTGAACCTTGATGCCCACAGTAAATGCATTGGAACATTTATTTAACCCCCAAAATATTACTTTGGGGTCAAACGGCCGCTCAGCCTTTTCCACGAACCCATCAAGTACAGATACATGAAAACCCTACTCAAGTACAGTAATCAAGTATTTGTACTTTAATTGCCATCACTGGCATTTACAAGAAATCCAAGTGATTCACGTCGCATTCATATTTCACCATCACCGTGATCATAGTGCAAAAGTAGAGCGTACCCAGAATGAAATAGAACCAGAAAAAGGCTTTGTCGATCCTGTCGGCGAGCGCCTCATTGCGGTCGCACTCCTCTTCCTTTGCTTTGACGGCGTCCAGGAAATCGGTCAGCTTTCGGTGCATCTGAGTTTGCTCGGAGTTGTCCAGCTGGATGACGCTGATGTCTGCTTGGACTTCTGCCCAAACACAAAATAACGGGTTGCAATTACAAAGTAACCGGCGATCAAATATTTTTCAGAGAACTGTGACATTATCATAATACAGTGATTTTCCGCTGATCATTATTTTGATTGGGGGGGGGGGGGGGGGGGGGTGTAATCTCAATAAAGTAATTCATGATTACTATATGATAATATTTTCCTATGGTATAAGTCTGAACAAGTAATCATCTTCAATTTGACATTGCAACGTAGTACAGTACTGTAGTTATGTTTGTGTTTGTTCATAAATACCTGATAAGATAAATAATTGCATATGAATTCGCAATATTGGGACGGTGGGGCGGGGGCTGCAATTATTTATTTATTTTAAATCATTCCGCCCTACTTCTGACTTAAAGTTCCCGTTGTACCAAAAATACATGTAATAAAGCTCAACGTGCCTTTTAAAAAGTCACGTGTGCGATGGACAATGTCAATCAATATTTGAAGCTGCCACATGCCCCACAAGCCCTCATGTGCAGACTCACTCACCCTCATCAGCTCCACTTTGCTGATATGCAGGTTTTGCTCGTCTGGAAAAGCAGCAGAAGAAGAGGCGTCCATCTTTGGCCACCCGCGTGAGCACCATGGACACCAGCATGCTCACCACCAGCATGACCAGGCACACGCAGAAGTGGTACTCTGCAAGCGCAAAGCCGCACGCTCGGTCATCTGAGCTCACGTCGCCTTAGCGTCGGTGCCGACTGACTTATGATGGGGCCGCACTCGCTGTCGCCGGGCAGTTGGTCGTTGAGGATAAGCAGGAACATGGTGAAGCTGAGCACCAGGGTGACCTTGAAGGAGTTGCGCTCGCCACATCGCAGCGGCAGGGCGAAGCTCACCATGTCGGCCAGGATGAGCAGAATGCTGGGAAGCAGCAGCGTGATGAAGGGGTTTTGTTCCCGGATCTTCAAAATCACCTAAGCGAAATGTTCCATTCAGTAAAACAATGATTATTTGAGGACAGTTCTGTTGTAGCCTATATCAGGGGTGTCAAACTCATTTTTGTAGTGGGCCACATTGTAGGTACGGTTTACCTGACCGGGCTACTTATGAATTTTGTGAAACCGTATCAATCTAGGTTTCCCTAATAAAGCTGCTGCCCCCGCGACCCGACCCCGGGTAAGCGGTAGTAAATGGATGTATCAATGTTTGATCACCCCCATTACACATTACATATACAGTGCACAACAAATTGGTGGATAACTATTTTTGAAATCAGTCAAGTCAAGAATAATGATTAGTTCAGCCATTGTTCACATTGGTGTAATAAATACGTAATTACATCATGCTTGCAATATCTATGTAATGATATATTACGTATGACTATTTTAAATTTTGGTTCAGACTTTAGTAAGCATCATGGAAAAGTTGACATGCTTGATTTGCTCTCGTGGGCCACACAAAATGATATGTCGGGCCAGATCTGGCCCCCGGGCCTTGAGTTTGACAACAGTGGCCTATATCGAAGCACTGTGTCTAATGTTACACTGGCTTACAATCAAATTAACTGTTTATTGTTTGCTTTTTAAGAAAAATAACTGTCTTTTTTCACACTCAGACCTACTATGTATGAACCTAATGTATTTGACATATACTGTACCTTGAATGAATTAACATTTTGATTAATCTGTTCCACCCCCAAAACCTACCAATTTTTGTTCCATGCTATTTAACAAAGAAAAATAGCACTGCATTGTAAAATAGAGATTTAAACACAACAAAAGCGAACGTATAGAAAAAAAGAATTGTTTTTGAAGAAGTGTAAGTAAGTGGCCTGGTGACTGTCATCAGGAGCTGCAGTCGCTCACACAGTCGACATGGTAGCTGCTCATCCATTCTCCTTGCCAGTGTTTTCATTTTGTATCTGGTTATTTGTCTGATTCTCCATTCAGTTCATGGCAGGAAGTTTATCGCTGAGCGTTTTTCATTTCACTCAAGCGACAACGTATCTAAAGTTCACCCGTAACCTTAACTTGCCTAAGCAAAAAGCAAAGAAAAATCAACTAACGGCACACATTTGAACACCTTCACCCCACTAGTAAATTAATAAAGTCATGCCTGAAAGCATTTTGTCAATATATAATCTTCATATACACATTTGTTGCCCCATTTTCCCCTCCCTCAATTTCCTGTTTGATCCAAGGATTCAAAAGCAGAATTTCCATCTTAATATTTAATTATTTACTAGGATAAACCAAAACCAATTTGTTATCAAACATAACGTTAGACCCTACCGAGATGTAGAATGTGTCATCAGTTGGCGAAAAGAGGTAAGCGCCCAACGTTTCCCAGTCGCCATGGCTCCCATCAAACACCTCCATCCTACCGATTTCCATGGTGGTACCACATCCTGGGGACAGACAAGGCAAATTCAGATAACTATCAATGTGACTGCAACAACTATCACCCCCCCCCCCCCACCCCCAAGTTAAATTTCACCGCTGCTGAGCACAATGCTAACTTTTTTGGGCAACATTCCTAGAATCTAATCAATTTATGAGACTTTAAGAATGTTGACCTCTACCTTCACCTCATGTCGCATCTCAAATGAGATGGAATTAAATCGGTTCAGTGAGGTGCGGGGCTTACCTTCAGTGGACCAGGTTTTGAGAACCACGGGACATTCGTCCTCAGCAAAAGGGTAGTTGAAGAGGTTAAATTCGCAGTTGATCTCGGCCGCCATCACCACCCTGTGTCGCAAGGTGCCATTGCTGAACACAATCAGGTCACGGAAGCTGTTCTGCGTGCTTGCTGATATGCTGAAGTTGAGAGCGGGGGGGAAAAAAAGAGGAAAATGAAAAAGATAAAGGCCAAAGTCATGGCTGTACATCAGCGCTTCTTACCCATTGGTCACAAATATATCCGGGGTCCAGACTTTGTGTACGGGCAGAATGACCTCATCGTACGGGTAAACGGATTGGTCCCAGTACAAGTCATCGTCGGTCCATTCCTGCGGTTGCAATCCAAGTTAACGGCGAGGGTGATACACTTGCCCTGCTTGTGATTGATTTGAACAAACATCTCATTGCTTACAATTGTGGCCTGTAAACGACACCCTAAACGAAGATTCTTTGTGTCCTGAAATACAACGGCATATACTCAAATGTACGGAAAACACAAATAGCGCGTGTGTGGAATTTTGGTACTTACAACTTTAATGGTTTCATACTCAATGGAGGATACATAGATGTACTCGGAGCAGTTGTCGCGCTGCGGCTGAGTTATTAACTTTTTGTCGACGAGCTTGTTCGCCAGACATCTGCGGGTCGTGCAGCTGTCCATAGTATTTCCGTCTCCTGAAGAACCAAAGTGGTGCAACTTTTACAGAAATATAGCTCAGAATCAACATTCAGAAATCTCTTGTGACACCTAACAGATGCAAAAAAACGCCATAGAAAGAAATGAGGGGATATATGTTGCCAAGCACCTGCTAATGTGGACTTCAGTTGATTTTTTTTTTTTTCCGGGACATTGTCAATAGTGACGGGTGGAATCCTCACAAATCCTTTCCAAAATCACCACTTTTCAGGAAACCCCCCAAAAAGTCATTACCAAAAAGAGAATATGTTCAAACTTTAGATTAATTTTATATATTTATACATTCATTCATTCATTCATTTTCCGAACCGCTTCATCCTCACTAGGGTCGCGGGGGGTGCTGGAGCCTATCCCAGCAGTCTTCGGGCAGTAGGCGGGGGACACCCTGAATTGGTTGCCAGCCAATCGCAGGGCACACAGAGACGAACAACCATCCACGCACACACTCACACCTAGGGACAATTTAGAGTGCCCAACGAGCCTGCCATGCATGTTTTTGGAATGTGGGAGGAAACCGGAGCACCCGGAGAAAACCCACGCAAGCCCGGGGAGAACATGCAAACTCCACACAGGGAGGCCGGAGCTGGGATCGAACCCGGTACCTCTGCACTGTGAAACCGACGTGCTAACCACTGGGCTACCGGGCCGCTATATTTATACAGTATATTATTATATTTTATATAATAATTTGAGAAAATAACAAACGTAGGAGATGACCAATAGTACAGATTCGTGAAAAAATATAACATTGGTGAAATTTGGACATAAAAGGTTTCGGCCCATAGCAGTTTGGTTCTTGACTTGCTCAAAGTCTGAAGTGGATTTGGATAACTTCTGTGAATTGGCACAAAAAAAAACCCTCTAAAAATCCATCCATCCATCCATTTTCTGATGAGCTTTACCCTCACAAGGTTCTCGGGGCCTATCCCAGCCATCTTCGGGCAGTAAGCGGGGGACACCCTGAACCGGTTGCCAGCCAATCGTAGAGCACATACAGACGAACAACCATCCGCGCTCACACTCACACCTCGGGACAATTTTGAATGTTCCATGAACCTGCCATGCATGTTTTTGGAATGTGGGAGGAAACCGGAGTACCCGGAGAAAACCCACGCAGGCACTGGGAGAACATGCAAACTCCGCACAGGAAGGCTGTAGCCGGAATCGAACCCACGACCTCTGCACTGTGACGTCGACGCGCTAACCACTGTTTCACCGGGCCACCAAATCCATTTATTTATAATTTATATAGTCCACTCGGGAGTGCCTGTTTAGACGTTAGAACTCCAATTTCGATTGACATTCCCGTGGACCAAGCCGGAAAATTCTCCTGACTTTTTCAACCGTAATCTCCATCTTTCATCTTGCAGTAAAACATCACAGTGCCGCCCTGACTTGTTTTTAATTCAGTTTATTCCGAGACCATACGAACACAAACGTGGTATCTGGTCTCTCAGAAATCACACAATAATTTGCGTTGTAAACTAAAAAAAAAAACCTCTGTTTTAGTTCCCGCTTACCTACAAGTAGAGCCCATAGAAGCGCTGCCCTCCACACACACAAGTCGGGTTGCCTTTGTGACAGCATCGCAAAAGAAGCCAGATTTGACGACATTCAAAATACAACTGGCGAGTTGTCTTCTTCGCTTTCCGGACTCTTAAATAAGCCCCGGGGGTGACGCTGCAGCAATGTACCGGCACATGACAATTGCACCGAGCCACAATAGGCGCAAAAACTGCTGCGTGATTAAACTGTTCAAACAACAACACGGCTCAATTACTCTCATCATCAATGTGCCAGCTGTTATTTGTCTTTCTGCTCGACAATGCCATCCACACTTGAGTTTACCGAACGAACCTCCTGTCACGAAGGCCTGACAAAGACTTTGCGGTCACTGTCGTTTTTGTTTGGTTTTTTTGGTTGTTTTTTTTTTTCTTCATGGTTTTGGAAAGCGAGGCAATTCTCAGACTTGTTTTGAGAACTGAAAGCGCGACGCTTGCGTGTCATTTTACTCGTGTTGACTTTGACAAACTAGCTCGTTAAATCATCACGTTATACAAACAGCCTTTCCGTTTACGTTCATTCGCATGAATTATTTCCTGTCCGGATTCTCACATAAGATTTTTTTTTTTTTTTTTTTGATAGTCTCATATTACTCTTAAAAATAAATGCCCGACAGAGGATTTGCATCAACGAGCACATAAAGCAAAGACTCTCTGTAACTTCCAATAACGACCCAGGCCAAATTTAGCTCCTGCCCCACATACTGTACCGGTACATGGATCAAGTACCTGAGTAGAGGTGTGCAGTTCAATAATACTGTACTTTCATGACATCAATTACTATTTTCTCATGGGCCTGTTTATAATCACTCACTCATTTTCCGAACCGCTTGATCCTCACTAGGGTCGCGGGGGGTGCTGGAGCCTATCCCAGCAGTCTTCGGGCAGTAGGCGGGGGACACCCTGAACCGGTTGCCAGCCAATCACATGGCACACACAAACGAATAACCATCCGCGCCCACACTCACACTTAGGTACAATTTAGAGTGTTCAATCAGCCTGCCGTGCATGTTTTTGGAATGTGGGAGGAAACCGGAGTACCCGGAGAAAACCCACGCAGGCCCGTTATTTATAATTAGATAATAATATAATAATTATTATTATATATATATATATATAGCACATCCATTTCACAGTGCAGAGGTACCGGGTGCGATTCCAGCTCCGGCCTTCCTGTGTGGAGTTTGCATGTTTTCCCCGTGCTTGCGTGGGTTTTCTCCGGGTCCTGCGGTTTCCTCCCACATTCCAAAAACATGCATGGCAGGCTGATTGAACACTCCAAATTGTCCCTAGGTGTGAGTGTGAGCGCGAATGGTTGTTCGTTTCTGTGTGCCCTGCGATTGGCTGGCAACCGGTTCAGGGTGTCCCCCGCCTACTGCCCGAAGACAGCTGGAATAGGCTCCAGCACCCCCCGCGACCCTAGTGAGGATAAAGCGGTTCGGAAAATGGATGGATGGATGGATATATATATACTCCCACGCAGGCCCGGGGAGAACATGCAAACTCCACACAGGGAGGCCGGAGCTGGATTTGAACCCGGTACCTCAGCACTGTGAAGCCGACGTGCTAACCACTGGACTACCGGGCCGCCCTATATATATACTGTATATATATATTATTATTTTATTTTTTTCCCATATACCCGCATGCAATGATAACCTTCTGCTAGTTTTTGTTTTAAGTAGATTAGCTCGGACAAAAATCATAGCCCTGGTGATTTTGATTAAGACCAAATTTAAGAATCTCAGGGTAACTAATCTGGTAGTTCAAGTTCCCCTTTGTTTATATCATTACCAGGACTGTACCAGTTGCAAAGTCAAGTCCTCCCTGCTTATAAAAAATGTAGTCTGTCACGCGTTTGTTGTTTTAAATGCATAAATGACTGTCTCCCCCCTGCCCCCACCTCGTCCTGCCACCTGTTAACATCTTTTTTTTTGGCATCTGTGTGTTCAATAACGGAAGTGTCAAATATAAAAGGTTATCGCTCAGGAATGCCTCTTATCTCCTCCTTTGCACATCCCCGCACCGTAAAATGGAAATCATACGCTTTAACACCCAGGAGCGAACTTATTTTCCCAACCGCAACACGAACAGTTTGTTGTTGTCGACCTCATTCTGGGTGGCGTTATGGCCACAATAAAGACTCTCGAAAATCCAGCAGTCGCCTTATCACGGACCAAACGGAGGACAATTTAGATGAAAGAAAATCCCGTGCCAATAACAGCCTCTCTCCGCCTGATTGAGCAAAGGTTAACTTTTTATCTAATGAATCACGGAAATGCTTGGAGGGAAAAAAAAACCCTGCTAAATGGCCTATGAATAATCCGCCCCTCTGCGTCAGACCCTGCGACACTTTAAAGTACAATAAAACTCGGATTTCATCACCCACACGTAAACAGGGACAGGACAGCTGATTTGTGTGTGTGTGTTGTTTTTTTGTCCTGAGCAACTCCTAAAGTGTTCCACAGGTCATAAATTCTTCCAGATTCTCCAATAAGGCTTCCGAGAGACGTGGTGGCAGCAATATAAGAAGGTAGAAAAGGGGACTTTGCCTCAGGACCAAGCCAAACTCTCCGCACTCTCAAGCACCGAGGTCACACTTCTAATGATTTTTAGACACCGGGAAAGCACCATCGGACCACGCAAGTAAGTCAATTGACATTCATACCAGTCTCTGTATGAGGTTAAAAAGGATGCGTTTACAATGCCGGGCACGTTAAAACACACATGCATGATATCTTTCATACCGCAAAAATCATCCTGGTCATTCCATGACTATACACAAATGGTGGAGTGAGTCGTGGAGGAAGATAATGCTCACAGGCATATATTGTATGTTCTATGCAAAGAACGACGAAAACATGACTGCGACTTAGTGAGTAGTTGTGACCGTCTCCATGTATAGCTACTGTATAGGTCCCGGAAGGAGCATTGGAATGTAGCACAAAAATTTCGATTTTTAATCCATATAATCATTATTGGGGGATTGTAATTTGGCTTTTTAGACCCTTGTCATGATTAGTTTCTTTGGATCCTCGTTCAACATTCGTTCTAGTTAGTTATTAGCAGAAAAGTAAAATACTAATGTCAAGCAATAACTTTTATTGTCTTGATCTTTTCGTTTATTGTCTCCCATTTTCCACTTGTATGGTATGACATTTGCATGACTGTGCTACTCAAGATATATTGGGAACAGTTATATCACTAAAAAGTGTCAAATTAGAGTACATCATAAATGCGGTCTTATCAGTGATGTGACACAATTGGACCATGGAAAAAAAATGTGAATGACTACGCAGCTTTAGGAATGTTTCGATCAGTTCTCGGCACGTAGCACTCAAACGTCTCATGGCTTATCTGAGCAGCTGTCAAGATTACTGATTTTGATGGACTGCAGGAAAGTGATGGAAATATCCCGACTTCTGTGTCCTGGAACATTTTATATTAGTGACGAGACGTGGTGTACGTGGTTAAAGTTCAACCTTTGATGTAGCATTTCGAGATGGAAGCCGTTTCGGGATAATCATTGACATCAATTAAAAAAAACAAAAAAACATTAATAGCAGTACTGTAATTGTTGCCTGATGTGCCCTTGAGCAAGGCGCTGACCCCTAAGCCAATCCATGTGCTGCCCCATCACTGTCATTTAACCTTAAAGTAGTAAAGGGTAATACACAAAGAATCGTTCAATTGAATGTTGAAAATGTGCATAATGTTAAAGTTGTGTTACAGTAATGTTGATTGTGAAGGCCTTGGGCAGATTAGATTGACACGGCAACAGAAGCTGAAATCTGATTGGACCAAAAAAAAAGTCACATAAGAAGTACAGTGAAACTCCTCTACAACGAAATCTACATGGGTGAAAATACCCCCTAGTGTGAAAAAAATCGTCATGCATTCACATCATTCCCACTTTCCTGTTTCAAATTTGCTACAGTGAAAAACCCCCCGTTGTGAAACATTTCTTGCTGCAAACATGATTTCGTTGTAGAGGAGTTTCACTGTACATCTGTCGTTCGAGTAGACTGAAATGGGGGCACTCCACAATGTTGTGTAGATCTATGTTATACTGTATGTTCCACCTCACTTCTTGTTGTTTCTCCAAATGTTTCGATATTTTTTAATGTCATACATTTGAATTTCACCTGACATGAATTGTTTGCTGCCAATGCACTGCAATTGTTGAATATTTTTCTCTGAAGAAATAATGGAAAAGGGGTTCCAGGCATTGACATTTTCCATCATCAAAATAGGAACAGGTAGTGTTTTTTTGTTACATTTACAAAAAAAAAAAGAACTGTTAAAGTGCTGCATGTTTTGATGAGTCCCAGTAGTACTCGAGTATGACTTTGTTTTTATAGTTATATTGTCATCATTGGCAATGGAGATATCGTTGCGCGTGTATGCTGTATTCATTTTTTTTAATACTAAAAGAAATATGTTTTAATGTTCTTGGATGATATTTGGAGCTCATGCATCTTGAACATTCAGGTGAAAGAATATATTTGAGTTCTGACAGTCCGCTCTATTTTTAATTTACATTGAGTAGCCATCGATGCTTTGCAAGAATAGTGATGTAAGTTCTAGTCAATAATCAACTACCGTAATGAGAAAGGTTGTCATTGTTCTTAAGGTCAGTTCTTGAGTCTCGCCAAAGGCACAGTTGCTCTCTTGAACATGAAAGGTTCACTTTTGTGCGGTATCAGAAACACTAGCCTGAACATTGGCAACCTAAACTGAATTTGGTCAATGACATTTTATTCATCGATTCCCCACAGTCTATTGTCTTCTTTTCTCATAGCTAAATTGCTTCCAGTACATGTGAATGTTAAGATTCTTTTGACCAGTCAGACTTCAACCTCATTCTGTTGCCATTCTCAGTCATGTGAAGTACTGTCCCCCGTAAGAAATTTGATGTTTGCCATTTGATGTTTCTTGAACCATTCCTGTTTCAAATTCATCGTCACGGGACCAGACCACTCATCACTGATGACGTCATCGGACTTCTGTCTGCTTTGGTTGGTCAGAGTAAAACTTATTCCAACTAACTTTGACTAGAAAAACTATTTTGTGGGTCATTTTACTATAGAATATATATATATATATATTTACTATAGCACATATATGTATGTATGTATATATTATATATACTGTATATACAAACATACATACATACATACATACATACATACATACATACATACATACATACATACATACATACATATATATATATATTCTCTAAACTGCTCTAGATGATGTTCATGCCATGCATATCACGTTTTTGTAGTTTGGATGTTTTCTATATACAGTATAAATAAATAAAGAAACATTAATTGACACCCAGATATGCCACAAGGTGGTGACAATGTACACCTTTTTGTCTAAGTGACGCTTCTCAACACCCTACTTGGGACCAAAATGTCCCCAATGAGGACTGCTTTGGGCTGAGCATAAAAAAAGGCAGTGGGGGAGCTTTTCACCCAATAGGAGGAGGATAGCTTGAACAACTACAATAAAAATAAAATGACCAATAAGTGAATTTGCAAATGATAAATTGCGAACATGCAGGGTTCATTTTACAGAGACAGCGAACTCCCCAAAGAAGGCGCAGGTATGAACTACATGACCCGCCAATGCTTTCATGTAAAACTGGTCTCATCTTCCTCCACTCAAACTCTAACGTTCTATTCTACGTGGGGGTTTTCGTAGGGCACTGAACGGTGGTCACCATGAGCACCGAGAGGCCTGACGAGGTGATCGTCGACACTTCCTTCACCACCGTTCACACCGTGGGCAGCGGGCACGACGAGGGCCGGCAGCTTTGCTTCATGCATAAGGACGGCAGGTTCCACGTGGTGTTCCACAGGGTCCCCAGGGAGTGGAGTCCATACCTGCTGGACATATTCACCACTCTGGTGGAGATCCGCTGGAGGGCGATGCTCCTGGTCTTCTCGCTGTCCTACATCATCTCCTGGCTGTTCTTCGGTCTTTGCTACTGGCTGATGGCGTATGTGAACGGAGACAGAGATGTCGACAGTCCCTGCGTGTTAAACGTCTACGACTTCACTTCGGCGTTTCTCTTCTCGATGGAGACGCAGGCAACCATTGGTTATGGCTTCAGGGGCATGACGGAAAACTGCATGGTGGCTGTGGTGGTGGTGACGATTCAGGATGTCATTAGCTGCCTCTTGGACACCATTGTCATCGGTATCGTTATCGCTAAGATGGCGTCGGCGCGGAAAAGGGCTCAGACGGTGGGTTTCAGCAGATACGCAGTCGTCAACCAGCGGGATGGCACCCTGTGTCTGTCATGGCGGCTTGGAGACTTCAGAGGGAATCATATATTAGAGGGTGTTGCCAGGGCGCAGCTTATACGCCACTCCAAACAATCTGACAAACCCGTGGTGATTTCATACCAGGATCTGGACATCCAGGAGCGGGAGCTTGCCCTCGCTACGCCAGCCATACTCGTACACAAGCTTGACCCGGGGAGTCCACTCTACAGTATAGGCCCTGGCGAGCTTCTGGCGGAGGACTTTGAGCTTGTGGTGTCCTTCACCTACACGGGCGATTCCACCGGTATGCTCCACCAGACGCGCACCACCTATACGCCTGCGGATATCCGCTGGGCGCAACGGTTCCAGGAGGTGCTCAAAGTGGGAAAGAAGCATTACAAGGTGGACTATGCTCTATTTAATGAGATCACGTGGGTGGCCACCCCCATGCTGAGTGCTGAGCAATTTGACCGGGGAAAGACTCGACCTGGCCTTTTGGTGAAGAGAGGACGCTGGTGTAGGAAGGAGGTCACGCAGCAAACCCATTTGTAGATGGAGCTTCACATTTGTTAATATATTTCACATGCCTTTTTAGTTTATTCTATTATGTTGTGCACCGGATGTTCATAATAAAATGTCCAAATGCAAGTCTTATTTGTTTCTATTCCATTGATGAGACGATTGAACGCAAAACAACGGAAACCTCGGTTTCAGCTCAAACACTGCCATCTTGTGGCCACCGACAGCACCCACTTTTACACCGGTCATTATTTTTAAATGTAACGATAATAAAATCGTAATACTGAAAAGAAATCTAATGATAAATATTTTTTAAATGTACAAAAAAATCTTTGATTTATAATGGTCGAAAACACAATGAGTAGTTACAATACATATAGTTAAACATCTTAAACATATAAAGCTGATTGTCCAACAAGCACATGTTAAATAAAATATTGCTACTCCTACAACTTTAATGATTCTATTCAACTAAACGTAAATACTACTACTACTAACATGCACAGCTAAAAATTAACCAAGACATTCACATCAATCATTAAAAAAAAAGCTAAAATAATCCATCCATCCATCCATTTTCCGATCCGCTTTATCCTCACACGGGGCGCGGGGGGTGCTGGAGCCTATCCCAGCCGTCTTCGGGCAGTAGGCGGGGGACACCCTGAACTGGTTGCCAGCCAATCGCAGGGCCCACAGAAACAAACAACCATCCCACAGAGAAACAAACAACCATCCGCGCTCACACTCACACCTGGGGACAATTTGGAGTGTTCAATCAGCCTGTCTTTGGAATGTGGGAGGTTACTGGAGTACCCAGGGAAAACCCACGCGGCCCGGGGAGAACATGCAAACTCCACACAGGGAGGCTGGAGCTGAACTCGGTACCTCTGCACTGTGAGGTCGACACGCTAACCACTAGCCCATCGGCCATATATATATATCTTATATATACAGTATACATATATATATGTCTGAATGTATGTATAGAAAGCACTCACAATCCCCCCCACCCCCCACCCCACCTCCCCCCAATCATGCTTTGGTTCGCTGAGCATGGAACAGTCGCTTCGACTTCCTATTGGCCAGCAGTGCGAGAGAGGCGTGGCCAGACCGGGACGTTGTCTATGTGTGCGTGTGCGTTTTAATCAACTACACTCTTTGAGAGAACCACAAAAGAGCCTCTTGCTCTCGATGGTTATGGCACAATTTGGTGCACCGGACCGCAGCCTCGGTGAGGGTGGTAACTACAACAGTGGAGCAGCCAGAACGAAACGGAGCGAGTTGGCGCGTGTTGCATTTATGGGACATAAAAAAAATCAGAAAGCACCACTTCTTGGCGAGGGCCGACAGGTAAGCACGTTCTACTTGTAAGAATAATCTATCATGATGAGTGTTTATGTACCTGTAAAACATGTACCTGTACCTGTAATATAATAATAATAATAATAATAATGAAAATCCTCATCATATATTGCATCTACATGGTAATAGTCATTAAAAATAGTGAAACACTGCAAAAGGTTAAACAGCTATGATAATTATACTTTTTTTTTTTTAAGAGTGTTACATCTTCAACATATCATTATTGATTTGTGTAATCCCCCAAGCCCCAAAAATTGCCGCTTTTCTTGAAGCAGTTTCCATCGAGCAGCCTCAGCTGTTGACCGTTTTGTCACTGCAGCAAAAGTGATGGAATAGGTAAAGCACCTTTCAGACAGAAACTTTCACTAATTTGCATCCATCCAATTTCATGTAACTTTGTTCCAACAATGCACTGTTTGTCTTTGAATGCATGGCCGAATACAACTTTTCTTTACAAAAGTACACACTTGGGGCTCCACGGACATGGGTTCAATCAACTGTTGCAATTGCATTTAAAAAGACAATGTTAAACACAATGTTGTGAAACAACTCAAGGTGTGCGTGTGTGCGCTCTGTCTCGTCTTGACGTAGTTAGCTGAGGAAAACAAAGATGATGCTGAGGGATTTGGGAGCAGGCCGTGCATATTTTATCCCCAATGACTTTTCCTGACTTTCAGGGGACCGATTCAAGCATCAAGTTAATGAATCGACCTCCGTGCTTTCACAATTATCATTAAACCTCACCGATGGGCTTTCGTCACAGTGAGTTGCTGGCTGTGGCCTGGTGAAATTCTAATAGAACATCAAGGCCAGCAACACCGAGTCAATATGTTTTCTAATTTAACCGCCATTGCCGCTCTGTTACATATTACGCAAGGCTACTGTCGCTCGCAAAAGAGGAACTGATACACCCTCTCTAAATAGCTGCGAGGATCATTTAGGCATTTGTTATCATACCCCCGCTCCAGTAAAGACAGCAAAACTGACACTTGTTAGTTTCTTACATTTTTCTTGCATGTAAAATGCAATGAGGGCAATCAGATGTGGGTTTCAGTGTTGCTCGCTGGATAAGATCTCAGCTTTCCGTGAACAGATCTCAGCAGACGAGATCGAGCAAATTGATACTCACATGACGCAAGATGACCATCTTTACACGACAAAGCTGTTCTTAAAAAAAAAAAAGAAACTAAAATGTAAAGAAATGAATATTATTTAATTTAAGCTAAATCATCCGCCGTCACATTATGAAATTTGACTTGACAAGATTTCTTTCAGCGAGTAAACAAAGGCCCCATTAATCCTACCAGTTTTGGAATTTCTTATTTCAGAGTCTCTGAAAATTGCAAATGAAAACATTTAAATGTGATGCGCCGCAGATTTGTGAGATATCCTGCCAAATTTCTATGATTAAAAAAAAGGATCGTATCACAAATGAGGCTTCAAAATAACAATAATAAAATTAATAATAATAATGAGTGACCCCACACCCTGCCCAAAAAAATTTTGAGACTTCAACCAACAAAGTTCTTATGTGGACACGTCCCTTCATGTCTGAGCTGTGAAACAAGGTCCGCCTAACTCAGGGGTGTCCAAACGCGGTCCCCAAGGGCCACAGTTTGCCGTCTGTACCTCCTGCAATACACCTGATTCAAGTGATGAGGATCGTTCTCATGCTTCTTCAGAGCTTGCTGATGAACTGATCCTTTGAATCAGCAGGATGGCGGACCGCGAGTGCCGGAGCTGGACATCCCTGGAACTCCTCCAGTGGCTACAATACAAATTATATGTCCCCCCTGGGGCATTGTGCTGTGAGGCGTAATAGCTAGCAGCTAGCCTCTGGGGTTCCGCTCAGCTGGTGGCCGGACAACAGGCTAATCCGCAGCATCTGCCCCTGAGCTGTTTTGTCAAATGTGACATCCAGGGAAGATAAATTTCAGGGTGTTGACATAGCTAGCTGCCTAACTGCAGACATAGTAAAAATGGGACTAGAAATAATAACTTGCCATTGCGCCATTCAACTATTGATGTGAACCACTGATGAGTTCTTACATGGTGAGAGAAAACTCATGCGGGACGCCAAAGCTGGTCAAAATTTAAATTGCCTTTCTGAGTGGGGAAAGAAAAATGCTTGAAGCTAGCAAAATTCGCTGACGCAAAGAATGCTAGGTAAGAAGAAATCCCTTGGCTGACAAAGAACAAGTAGTACAGTCAAACCTCGGTTTTTTCGTCCATAATCCGTTCCAGAGGTTGTTCGAAAACCGAAATTGTTCGAAAACCGAAACCACGCTCTTTTTAAAATAAAAATGTTTACAGAACACGTCTGCTCACAATGGAAAGCAACCCTCGTGTAAGGAAGGCGAGAGGAGTCAAATGGTGCGCTCAGTTTGTTCGAGAACCGAAATTTGTTCGTCATCCGAGGCATAAAAAACTAGAAATTTTTGGTCGAAAACCGAATTGGTCGAGAACAGAGACGTTCGAAAACCGAGGTTTGACTGTATTCGTTTTAGCAGTGTGATTCTTGGCTCTTTTCTAAAATCTAGTCTGGAGAATTTAAGTACGAGAGCTGCTTCTTAACATCTTGTAGCATCGCATTATTTAGGTAGAAGGTAATCACACACCTGCATGCACTTGATCTTAACTTTGGTTCCTGCCAATGATTTTAAAACTGTGCTTCACCCATCCTGTCATTTCCACAGCCGACTCCACTGATGAGGCCCCAAGAAACCCTCACAGAGGAGTGACCCCAACCCTGGCAAAAGATCCCCGCCGAGGCCTCCCTTTACCGTCAGGATCTGGTCCGGCGGGAATTGTTTCTTCCTGACGTGGCCCCCGTGATCATTCGAAACTGTTTCTCCAACGCTTGCACCAGAAACTTAGACTGTTTTCCAAAGCAGAGGCGGCACAGCCCCCCCAGGCAGAAAGGATGGGGAGCGTGCGAAGCCACCGCTACAGCATTGTGTCCTCCGAAGAGGACGGCATGAAGCTGGCCAACATCGCCGTGCCCAACGGCTACGGCAACGGCGACGCCAACAAGGCCGAGCACCAGCGCCAGAGCCGCTTCGTGCGCAAAGACGGCCACTGCAACGTGCACTTTATCAACATGAGCGAGAAGGGCCAGCGCTACCTGGCGGATATCTTCACCACCTGTGTGGACATCCGCTGGCGTTGGATGCTGCTCATCTTCTGCCTTTCCTTCCTGCTCTCGTGGTTATTCTTTGGCCTGGTCTTCTGGCTGGTGGCGCTCTCCTACGGCGACCTGGAGGCAGAGACGCAGATGTGCGTCTCCAACGTGGACAGCTTCACGGCTGCCTTCCTGTTCTCCGTGGAGACCCAGACCACGATCGGCTACGGCTACCGCTACGTGACCGAGGACTGTCCCGTCGCCGTGTTCATGGTGGTCTTCCAAAGCATCGTGGGTTGCATCATTGATGCCTTCATCATCGGCGCAGTCATGGCCAAGATGGCCAAGCCCAAAAAACGGAATGAAACTTTGGTGTTCAGCCACTACGCCACAGTGGCGATGAGGGACGGCAAACTGTGCCTCATGTGGCGCGTGGGGAACCTGAGGAAAAGCCACCTCGTGGAGGCTCACGTCAGGGCGCAGCTCCTCAAGTCGCGGACGACGGTGGAAGGTGAGTTCATCCCTCTGGACCAGGTGGACATCGATGTTGGCTTCGACAGCGGCATCGACAGAATCTTCTTGGTGTCTCCCATCACCATCGTCCACGAAATCGATGAGGACAGCCCCTTCTACGAGATGAACAAGCAGAAGCTGGAGATGTCCGAGTTTGAGATCGTGGTGATCTTGGAGGGCATGGTGGAGGCCACGGCCATGACCACTCAGTGCCGCAGCTCCTACGTGGCCAGCGAGATCCTCTGGGGTCACCGCTTCGAGCCGGTGCTCTTCGAAGACAAGAACTTCTACAAAGTGGACTACTCGCGCTTCGACAACACCTACGAGGTGTCCGGCACGCCGCACTGTAGCGCAAGAGAGTTGGCAGAGAAGACATCCAACGCCTGCAGCCCCAGGAACTCTTTTTGTTATGAGAATGAGGTGGCTCTGGAAAAGATCGAGCTGGAGGAGGAATTGGAGGAGGCAGCGGCGGATCACGGCGCGACGAGGAACGCCGAGAATTGCCCGGCCGAAGACGGCAACGCGGGCTCAGACTTTGAACAGAATCTGGACTCTTTGCCTTTAGATTCAAGACCTTTGACTGCTGAATCGGAATTATAACACTGCACTTTAAGATATAATCAGGATGGAGAATGGTTGGAAAGTTTTCACCGTGTCTATGAAGCCCTTCACAACCCCAAAAAATCATGGGAATGCAAAGTTAAGTCTACACTGTAGTGCAATAGTTAAAACCTAGTGTAGCTCCCCACCCCTCCTTTCTTCATAGCATTGCTGAGGAGCCTTTTTTCCGATCAGGGACCATCGTCGTTTTTATAAAGTCCCCGGAGGACTACACAATATTTAAGAACATGTTCAACGAAAGGATCAAACAAATGTTTATTATTAGAAATCACGAGCATTTGTGAGTTGAATCTTTCCTCTGAGGTTGTATTTGAGAGACCAGATAAAATTGTCGTGTTTGGCCCAACGGGCTGTGAGTTCTTTGGGCCTGCTTTGCAGATCTATATGCAATTCAATCTGCACCTCTTGTGGCCTACGTTTTGACCAGGAGGTTGTCGCTAAAATGAATATGCAGGGTCTACTTAAAAGTACAAATATAACATTTGAACGGCATGATGAAGTCGGCTGTCAGTGAAGTATTCATTTCACAATATGTTTATTATTGTGGTTGTAGAGGTCAGTAACTGTAGTGTTTCTCTCATAGAGCTAAATAAGGAACCAGAAACCCCAAAAGTATGTCAAGTCCAGTGCAGCTCTGCACCAATGAAAACGACAAGGCCACTATTTGAAAGCAATCTTGTGAAACGATCACCTCATACTTGGATTCATTTTCTTCCATGATTATGCTCACTTACTAGTGAGCTATCGCCAATCCCAGTTGACTTTGATAGATTAATTTTTCTCTTAAATTGGAACAGTGGCGTGCGGTGAGGTTCATGGTTGGTGAGGCATTGACTCCTTTAGTGTCAGATTTACAAATACAGTCAAACCTCGGTTTTCGAACGTCTCGGTTCTCGTCCAATTCGGTTTTTGACCAAAAATGTCGAGTTTTTTATGCCTCGGATGACGAACAAATTTCGGTTCTCGAACAAACTGAGCGCACTTGAATGCACCATTTGACTCCTCTAGCCTTCCTTAAACGAGGAAGTGACGCTTCCTTTTTCGGTTTTCGAACAATTTCGGTTTTCCAACAGCCTTCTGGAACGGATTATGAATGAAAACCAAGGTTTGACTGTATATAAACCAAAAAGGGTAGCTTATTCAATTGGCTAAACATTATATTTGCGACATGCAGATATACGGCAAGCAGCACGAGCCAGTTGCATGTATCAACCCAGTTTGTGATGATTGCGCAATGCAATGCGCATTAAGAGGTGAGGCTCTGCCTCACCTGCCTCCCCTGACCGCACGTCCCTGAATTGGAATATTTAATGCAATCGATTGAACTGTATAGGGCACAATGAGGCCTATGTGCAGTCATCACATTTGGGAGGTCACTTCATTTTTGCCAGAGTGAAATTGTTAATGAGCCGGTTTCTTTAACAAAAAAACATATTTATATTCTTCGGCAGAAGATTCATGACAGAATTCCGCCTCTTCCGATGTGCAATAACAGCGACTTGAGAGGAAAACCTCGATACCGAGCTGGGGAATGTGGATGCTGTAGTGCTGCTAAGTAACATACTTTCCGCTTTTTCTCTTGGAGCCAGAAACGTATTATCCGTGATTTCTCGATACACAAATGCAGTCAATTTTTTTTTCTTGCCGACTGATGAGCATGAGTCCAGTGTGCATTTTCCCGACGCTTTGTTTGTTTTAGCAGACCGCTACCACTGTCTTCTTAGCTGAGGCCTAACATGTACATATGTAGCTCACGTCAATATCCTAACATTGATTGGCGGCTGCGATGGCCAATTGTTGGTGTCGTCTATATGGAGGTCAGTGTCGTGCACGTTCGATTGAACCCTTTCACGCGTCGCTGCAGTCATCAGTGGACCCCTTTGCTTTGTCTTAATGATGTCTGGATTGAAGCCACAAATAAAACTCACGGCACTTTTATTTATAGCTACTGATCCCTGGGAAATCCATGAAACCGGAGGATCACTTTTGCCAGCTTCTTCCCCCTATCAGGGTTGTCTCACCTGCCTGCACCAACCAGACTTAGAGAAAAATAAAATAAAACATATTTTGTCACTATTGTTGTACGGTTGTCGAAAGCAGTTTTGTCTCTTTGATTTGCAATAAAACACGTTGAAAACGACTGCGTTGTTTTCTCAGAAGAAGCGTTCCGCTCGATGCGGGATTGCGTAAGAGGCGATCAATGAGCTTGGCTCACAGATGAATGTGCATTATGACACATCGGGTCTGCAAATTTCGTTAATTTCCGTGCCTGCCCTGAGACGTAGGCAGGGGCCCTATCGATCCAGATTTGATTTAGTTCTACATATAGGAGCTTCGCTCCGCCGCTGGGCTTTTTCCACATTAGCCAATGAAAGTGCAACACAGCTCAGCTCAGAGTCTAAATACTCACCGCCGTCCCGTTTTGTGGACATAAACAGCATTTCACATGAATGCTGGATGAGTTATGCAATCACATTTGCCGTACACGTTTTGCATTGACAGGGGCAGCATGAAGCTGCTTTAGCATTTCATCGATCTACTCATGATAAACATGCCTACCAAATTTCAAAACTTGACGAAAACGATGCAGAAAATTGAAAATTCTTCACAATTCAGTGCTGCCGACAGTTTAAGTCCAAGTTCCGCAAACAGCGCAATAAACCAATCTGGAAGCATGTTTGTTTCAATGCAGTGACGTATTTACGAGTGAGTGGTTCGTCAAGAGAGCTCAGAGTCACCTGTTTTATCTCATTGACTGTCATTTTTACATACTTAAATTTAGCAAGTGTTAAAATCACTCGACTAATTTATTGCCCTGGAGGAAGTGCCTGTCGTGTTGTCTGGAAAAACTCTTCCGAGACCATGCGAGAAGCGTTATGTCAGAAAAATCCACTGGCTTGGATTTAACAGGCACCTCAGAGTGCAAGTTTGAATAGGATTCAGTGATGCACGCTTTGGGTCATAAGCACAAAGCTGCGTATCATTATTAGCATAGTTGCCTAATCATTTCAGCATTTTTGAAAAAAAAAATGGGAGGGGAGTGGGGGGGGGGGGACTTCAAGGAACAAGAATAGCCCATTTGTTTCAATTTGTGGGTTACCGCTACTGGGAATCTGCAGACTATCAAAGTAAGTGCAAAATGACTTGGATAATTCAAACAAATTTAGAGACAAAGCAGCAATATGAAACAAATTGAGCAGCTTCGAAATTTTTGTAATAGTACAGTAGCTTACACTGGGAGAAAAATATTAATAATAAATAATAATAATGTAATTTTTGTTGCCGTAGAAAGGTAAAAATCACATACAGTGTTTGCGGACATATATACCTGTGTGTGTATATTAACAGCGCATCTACACAGATATGTACACATATATATAATACAAATGAACATTGATGACGGATTTTCCCCTAAATATTTAAAAGATATGCATATGCAAATACACATATATACAGTATATATGTATATATATATACATATAGACACATATATACAGTACTGTATATATGTGTGAATTCATATGCAACTTCAGTTCAATCGATTGCATTATATTCATATGCAAATACACATATATTTATACTGTATATATGTGTATTTGCATATGCATATCTTTTAAACAATGTGTGTGTGTATCTTTTAAAAAATAACTGTGTGTGTGTGTATATATATATATACACACACACACACACACACAAACACACACACACACGTGCTGTATAGGGATATATATTTTTTACAATACAAATGTCAAAACTTCAAAGAAAAATAATGTAGAAAAAACAGACTTTCACTTCAGCATCTTCTGTCTAGCTTTTTTCCCCCTATTGTTATATTCATAATGATGTGATACTAAAAAGCAAAGTGTTATAACGTAAAGTGTTATAATTTTTTAAAGAATTAAATATGCGTCTTTGCATATATTAACTGTGCTATAAAGCACAGTTGTTCTTTATTGTTTGTGCTCGAAGAATCACTGATAAACTTTGCATAGATCAAAGCCTTCATCACAATGGTTTCCAGTCACCAGATTTTCGAGAATGCAGATTTGACAGTAAAATATGGCCTGTAGTAGCATTGACGTTCGCAAATGTAATCATCTCGACACAAAGATAAACGGCTTTGACAAGTGTGGAAGTGGAATAAGTGTTGAGACATTCGGGCCCAGTACAAGTCTGAAAGACGTACTTTGATAACCGCGTTTGTCGGGAATTGTCAACTGGAAGGCTATTTAAGGCAGAATGCCAGAAAAAGCTGCATGGAAAGGTGAAAAAAAAAAGACATTTTGGTCATTTGATCCATTCGTGTGCATAAATTTAATCTATATCGCTTGTAAAAATACAGTTGCCGCTGGTCATAGAAAAGCTGGCCACCACTTAAAAAAAAAGGAAAAAAAGAAAAAAGAAAGTAACCCTTAAGGCTTGGCTCTCCTGAAAGTGGGTGACATCACAGTGTAGCTGTGTCCATTTTTTTGTAATGCTCTCCACAGTACAGTAATTACATAATTGTGATGATGCGACAATTGTGTAAAGATTGACAGACAGTACAGTAATGTTTGCTGACACGCTATCCCGTTAGCGTGTTAGCTTTGTACCTTGCGGATGCTAAAGGCTGCAAGCAAAAATAATTTTTTTTATCAAACACTGGATTACAAAAAAGATGTGTCTAGCGAGCCATCTAACTTGTTAGCTGATGATGCCGAGGTGTCTTGCTCGTGAAATGATTCACTATCTAGCTAGCCGGCTAGCTTCAGATACAACCCAATTCCGATGAAGTTAGGATGGTGTGTTTAATATAAATAAAAGCAGAATACAGTGATGTGTATTGAATACACGACAAAGACAAGATATTTAAGCTCCTTTTGCAGCCAATCAAGGCTGTGGGATGCTCCAAAGCGGTGTTTGATGAGCATTCCTCAACTTTGAATGAAGTTAGTAGCAACACATTTTAAACCTATATATCTCGCTTTCTCGCTGATGATACTAAAGCGAGCTGAGCTTCTTGTTCGGGATGCCATTTTAAATCTGTTTATCTATTTTTTCAGCTTGCTAGCTTGTTGGCATCTGATTCGAAATGTAGCTGAGGTATTTTGCTTGCGGAAATATTCACAGACATGCTAGCTGACCTTAAAAAAACAAACAACCATTTTTGTCGTTACCTGATGGGCTTTCAGCTCAGTATGATATCTTGTTTGAAAATAAATAGTATTCTAATCAATTTTGTCAGCTCTTATCACTTGTTGATGTTGCAGCTATCGGAAGTTTGACAACAATGCAATGTTTGTTTGAAAGCCGATGGTCATTAATGAGAAAATAACATTAAATTAACACAGTTTTTACTTATTTCTCTTATTTCCTGTAGCTATTATTGACGCCATGTTTGAACAAAAGGTGACTTATTGTGTTCTTTTCCAAATGTTTGACTTCCTGCTTTACGAAATGTATCACGTTTGCTTGTTTGTCACTATTTACATCTAATTATAGTTTTTGAACTATGATAACCTTAACACGCACACACACACACACACACACACACACACACACACACACACACACACACACACGCACACACGCACACCTGCTGACATTCATTTTGGCTCCATTTTTGACAGCTGAGTGCCCTGCGACTCTCAGGGGAGGAAAAGCAGAATCAAGCAGGTACAATATGTTGGACACTCTTCTGGCTCTTTCCATGACTTCATTTGCCTGTTGAAAGACTTCCATGGGTGTGTATGTCTGTTCTCATTGAAATAAATAGATCACAGCATCTTGTATTTCTTATTGTGACCTGCATTCATAACACCAGCATTTCCAGATTGGCTAATGCCGCAACGCTTTCAACGACGCTCCCTCCCTTCATCCACCTGCTTCAACAATGTGTCAGTCCCTTGGGAGAGATGTGGTTACCACACTAAATTTAAAAAAAACAACAACAACAAAAACGATAACAATATCTGGGCAATCAGCAACTACACTTTTCATAACCTCTGCGGGTTTCAATTGTAACAGTGACAAGAGGAGAGATAAGATAAGATAAGACAACCTTTAATTGTCTCACAAGGGAGAAATTCGCAAGAAGTTTGACGAAAAGAGTAACCATAACAATCCGATCACTGAACTCTACCCCAGCTTTACGCAAACCCTGACCTAAGATCAACTCGAGCCCTAACCACAACCCCAACAGAACCCCAATTCCTAAACCCAACCGGAATTTTTACCCAAAGCCTAAATTGGGGGTGTGAAATATACGGCCCGCGGGCTGTAACCGAGGTTCGATCAGGCCTGCAGGACAATTTAAAAGTGAAAAAATACATAAAAGACAAGGAATTAATATTTTTAATAAGCTGCAATTCATGGATCATCCGCTAGGGGAAACACTGTTTTGCTCAGAGTAGAAGACAAAATTGTTTTGATCAGAGAAGAAGATAACAGCAGTCTCAGTCTGTCACTGACACAGCCAGCTACCTAATTGCTAGCGAAATAGCATTAGCATCAAAGCTGTATTCCGACGGTGACTTTGTTAAATGATGCATGATGAAGCCGGCTGAATTTGTATGTCCCGAGAAGCGACAAGCTTTTGCCAATATTAGCCTGACGAGGAATACAATACCAGAGAGGATTTCGGACCTATCAGCAGATTTAGACACCCAATTGAAACAGTCAAGTCAATTTGTCAAAAGTTTTGTAAAAGATATGTTCATTACATTTCAAGATTTTCCTAATGTTCTTGTGCTTCTTTCTACCAAAACAAAGGAAAGACCTGATATATTGATTATTTATACCAGAGTATGGTATAATTGGCCGTATGTGGCCCACAATTTGAAATGAGTTTGACACCCCTGGCCCAAATCAATACTACCCCAACCCAAAACCTAACCCAGCCCTGTCCTTTAACTCCACCACAACCTGAAATTTTACCCTAAGATGACTTATTTAAACCCAATCCCCTCTAGGTTTTGCACCATTCCATAGTAAAGGGGCTTTGCCTCGTCATGCCATGAGGGAATCGTTAATTTAGCAACAGCCAGGCGAAATTGGAGCATAACAAAGCCTCCTTCGCATTTTAGATTGAATGAGATTAGCGGATCCAATCAGCATTGACATTGAGTCTGGCACCCAGCAAAACTAGACACCACACAAGACCAAACTAATCATCCGCACCGCTCGACTATAACTGAGGCAAGTCAATCAAATCCCCTCCGAGCGAAGCAGATGGCTGTTATCATCTTGCTTTTCCGAGGTGAGGTGGGATTATTTATCAACCTTCGGACCTCGTGTGTGCATGACGGCTGAGGGATGCGAAGTCATCTGTGACAGTAATCCGCCTGAGACAAAACAAAAAGATCCAAATTCGTCTCTGGAGAGGTAATCTGCCGAAATTTATTTTAAAAATAGCCAGTAACAAACTCTTCTTTTCGCCATGAAATGACCCGTGAGCTACTTTAGTAAACCACAAATGCAAAATCTTGCTGGCAAAAAAAATAATAAAATTGCGCATTACATCACAGCTTCTTTCCAATGCTGCCAGAGATGACAGAGGCGGCTTATGTTTTACTTGAAGCGGAGCTATCGTGCCTTACGGATTGGAGAAGGTGACTTCTGAAGGCAAACGCATTAGCGGATGATTGGCAAGGTGTCAAAAAGAGGAGTGTTAGTGTACGTCCCAATTTTCCTGTCCTGGAATGAGCACGTAAAGTGAAGCCCCTTTGCCACCACGTACCACACTTGGATTCAGTTGACATTAGCGTTATGTTTTGGGTCTCACATGACCTTAGTGACCTTCTGGATCAGTAAACACATGCAGACTGCCCTCCACACTGGCATGGAGCCAAGGAATAGACTGGATCTCTAATGTGGTCGAATTACAACAGAGCAGAGCAGTGGGCCGCATGTGTCATGGAAGCCATTCCTCCTTTGGCGGAAGCGCTTAAAATGGGAAAACAGTGCTCATGTCCCGCAGCAGACCTCAGTCTCAATATTACACCTGCAGAGCTCAGGTCCAAAAAAAAAAAAAAAGTTCAATATGGCGACACTTTGCGCTGCATAAAAGGCATCTTGAAAGATTAGTGTAAAGGAAAACACAGGAAACACACCATCATGCCTCCTTTAAGAAACTGCCGCATACTACACTACAATAAAAATGGTGTCTTATGGTTACAGGTAACTTTATCACTTTCTCCGTTTTACTCACAATCATATCTGCAAGGAAACGTGTGAATGATAACTTATCACGACTGAACTGCTTTTTTTGTGAGCTCTATGCTCAGTGACTGCGAAGAGGGGACATAACCCTGAACAGAAGAGACTTCATGCCCAGGCTGAACGACATTCAAAGGATATATAAAGACGTCTCTGTGCTCTGCTTCTCTTTTAGCCATCAACAGGCATAGACTTGCAGCCTTGATGAAGCAGCATCTCTCTCCACACTCTCTCTCACCAGGGACCCACCCACGTTTCCCATTTAGACTAACAAGTAGCTAAACACATCGGCCCTCCTTCAGGGAAACCCATCGGGGTGAGGCGGGGTCCTCGTCTGTGTCTATCCACGCCACATGAAACCAAGAATCATGTGATGGCAACAAAGAAAACACTCAGTGGTGTCAACTGTGACAGGTGCGCATAAGCTGAGGAAATATGTACCGTGCATGGCTCATCAGCATCACCGATGCTGGACGACCAGGTTGGCTGGAATTCTATTTTCCCAATTGAATTTCAGATGAAGACAGGAATTTACATTTGTAGAAATACTGCTTTATGACAATTGGTCAACTTTCTAACAGAAGAAACATTCTGTATTCTCTCAGGATTTTGTTGTTGTTGTTGTTCATGGCTGAAGGAAGGATGAAAAAGAGCAAATACGATTGTCAACAGTTCTAGTGCGAGTATGGTAAGTATGGACTTAGAAGTAATGTGAAGCTAATGGGTTTATTGTATGAAATAAAACAGAGTGAACAAAAATTGAAATACATGTACTGAGCAGAAAGCCTCCCAAAAACAAATACAAATATAAAAATATAGCAAACTACGAGTAAGAAGTTGGTGTTAGAGGCTTGTGAAACCTTTCGTCTGAAGAAATTAAGCTTAAATATTTATTATTTTTTTCAGGGGGGGGGGGGGGGGTGAGACCTAGAACCCCAAGTATTTGAAACTGAACGTCTGATTTTGTGTTTCAGCTTGGATACTTGCAATTTTGCAGGATTCTCAGAATAAGAGGCTACATATACATGTATGCAGATATTAAATGCAAGAGGCTCTAAAAAGGATCCTAGGGGAACTCCATTTACAATGTGTATAGGTGACAAGCTAGTGAGCACATCAGAAACAAGAAAGTGGAACACCTTTTCACTGTACATATTCCCAGAATTAAGTTGTGGGTTTAAGTGGAAATGTAACTAGAAAGTAGATTTAAAAGCATGCTGAAATGAACACGATGAGTTGTCATGTCCCCGAAGCGGTTTACCAATCATTTGTCATTCAATGTTGACACAATCTATTTAAACTGTCCAGAAGCATCTTGCATTAACATGAGTGTGCCTGCACATGTGCAATATGCTGGCTCAACTCAAGCATTGCACACATTTTTTTGGTGAATCCGGTAATCTTCTGGTCGATGTGGGAAGCCCTACTGCTCATTTGTGCGACTGCCTAACACAACAAAGCCGGATCAATATGTGCTTGTCAGCAGTGCTGGAGGTCGTCAGTGGATACACGGAAGCGTGTTTATGTAATTAGGCGATGTAGGAGGTCACAATAAAATATTTAGGACAATATTATTTGTCACAGAACAACAATGACAACAACACTGGAATTTGTCCAGGCTGGGCGGCTACATGTGATGAGATAATCATCCACCTTGTCTTGAGATATGGTGAAGCAGCATGTAGCTCAGCATCATACTCTCTCTCTTTCTCTCCCTCTCATGATGCTGAGCTACATGCTGCTTCACCATATCCAGATATATCTATCTAGCTATATAGACTGTACACATCTAGATGGATATATCTATGTACATGTAGATAGATATAACTATAGATAGATCGATAGATAGAGGGCTTGATAGATAGATAGCTCGATAGATAGCTCGATAGATAGCTCGATAGATAGATAGATAGATTGCTAGCTAGCTAGCTATCAAGCTGGCTAGCTAGATGGATAGACAGACAGACAGACAGACAGACAGACAGACAGACAGACAGACAGATAGATAGATAGATAGATAGATAGATAGATAGATAGATAGATAGATAGATAGATAGAGGCACTGTGTGTGTGTGTGTGTGTGTGTGTGTGTGTGTGTGTGTGTGTGTGTGTGTGTGTGTGTGTGTGTGTGTGTGTAGTGGTGACCAGTCCAGGGAGTAACTGAGCACTTGATGTTGTGCCCCACAAACTAGCTTAGCGGGTGCTACTCATAAACTTAACACGGCACATGTCGAGAGTGGCGTAATCCAACGAAACCTCGATATTGTAAGCGACTGTTTGCCATTGACAATGATTGATGTTCTGGTTTAACGTAAGAGAAGGCCTTGCTGCAGCTGCAGCTGCTCTACCTATTGACACGTCCTCTCCAGCAATGAATGCGCACATATAACATTTCACCACAGTGGCTAGCTCGAATTCTAAAATAGTGCAAAAGCTCTGAATCATGCCGTAAACAACACGTAGCTTCACACAATTTTATGAATGTTGGCCCAGTAAATGCAGCAATGCTAGCAACTTCTTGTTCCCTTTCTATTGTACGGTGTACACGGTGGCTCAGCGGTCTGCATTTTCCCTTGGGAGCTACCATTTATATAAAGTAAGGGCAAGAGGGTCTTTAAATGCTAACTACTATGGATTCTGCAATGCACGCGAACACATGTGTAATGATTGAAGAAAAACCGACCATACGACTATGTCGAGGTCAGTAAAGAATATCACCCCAGATTTACAATACAGTTGTCAAGTGTTTCATGATACGTCTTTATCACGCAAAAGCAGTGCTTCTAAAGGCATCAGCTTTTTTTTTTTTTTTTTGTGGCAAGAGGTTTCTCAAAAATGACATGATGTAATTTTGCTTTGTGAGACTCTGTAAGACATGCATTCACGGACGATCTTTTGATCCCAAAGAGCAAAGCACATAACTCCCTCTAAGGCTTCCAACTGAAAAAGGGGGCTGTGAGGAGAACTGCGGCAGAAGGGCACTTAATTTTTTGTGATTTGACGCAATATAAACACAGGACTTGTGTATGACAGTTTTGTTTTTATTTTACTTTTATATTTGAGTTTGAATCCATTTCGGGGTACGTTTCTCAATGCCAATGTTTCATTTTCCTTTTTGTCTTGAATGTGAACTTTCAAATGATAAATTGCGAATAAATTAGGACGAATCTATTTTGCACTATTCGCATTTTTCAACAGCCATTGCTGTTGTATGCCAAAGCAAGAAGAATACTATTAATTTGGGGATAGTGAAATGGACAAATTCAGTTTTGTTTGTGAAACATACTGTAACTGTTCTTCCCTACATATGACTTTTGAGGTTGCAAGGGGAACCCAATGAGCTAGTTTTTGCAGTGGTGCAATAAAACATGGTCATGGCGCAACAAGGCAAGCTTAGTTATCGCTGTACTTTTTAAAACAAAAGGCGTATTATTACAGGAAGAATGTCCCCATTCCCCTGTTTTTTTTTCAATACAAAGAGTGTAGTGTACTCCTATTCTCCACAGAATGATCTTTTTCAGAATAATAAGCATTATATTGCCAGTGGTTAGCGCGTAGACCTCACAGTGCAGAGGTACAGGGTTCAATTCCAGCTCCATCCTACCTGTGTGGATTTTGCATGTTCTCCCGGGGCCTGCGTGGGGTTTCTCCGGGCGCTCCGGGTTCCTCCCACGTTCCAAAAACATGCAAAGTAAATACAATTTCAAGACATAAGTATACGTTTTTTTTTAATTTTACGACGTACTATCACAACAGTCACACGGTGACTAGTGAGCGAACTAAATTTCCCGCAGCACTGATTGGACAAGCAATGTAAAGTGATCATCTTCAGCCAGTGATGGTCAAGTGGGTGTGCCATAACTGACATGTTGAGTCGGCTGTGTCTTAACCGCCATGGCAGAGGCTCCGTCGAACCCCTGAGACAGATTCACCGAACCCCTGGGGTTCGATCGAACCATTGCACTAAATTGTCCTTAGGTTTGTGTGTATGTGTTGATGGTTGTCCATCTCTGTGTGCCCTGCGATTGGTTGGCAACCAGTTCAGGGTGTCCCCCGTCTACTGCCCTAAGACAGCTGGGACAGGCTCCAACACCCATCGCGACACTTTTGAGGATAAGCGAATCGGAAAATGGATGGATGGATGGACTTTCATCAGGGGAAAATACAACTTAATTCTCATTAGATTCTTAGTTTAGATTAGAAGTTTTATAAAGCTGTGAAAAAAAATCTCATAACATTACTCAACTGTAGGAAAAATTTAAAAAAGTAACAAAAAATTACATTGGAAAATGTTTCGACTTTTCTCAAATCTAGGCAATTTGGTTTTTTGGGGGGGTTGCACACCATTATGTTTAACTCCTATTAGGGTTACCAGGAGGTACGTGGAAATGTTTCTCATGAGAACCCAAAAGTTTGAGACCCCAACTGCTTCATGCTGTATTTTCGTCTATTCGTCCAGGCAAAGATCGCATTGCTTTCGGTCTGTTATATCCTAAGCTGCCCATCGTTCATGACATCATGAGACTAACAATCTTACGTAAGACCGCATCCAAGGCCTCCTTTGCCAAAGTAAGACGACTGTTGTCTTTGCTTTTGGCCCGAAGTGTGTGCCTGCCATTCAGTTTCCTCAACGTGGCGTGAAGTCATCACTGGAGTGCTCCGCTCTGAGTGGACTTTTTGTTGTTGCTGTTGTTCAAGAGCGGAGGCTCTCACAAGAAAAAAATTAAAAAAGAACAAGTCAAGCGACAGAATTCTTGCTTGCCATTGTGAGGAATCACGACTAGCCGAGAATTGCGTGTTGACTTGTGCGCTTACATAATGGCCGCAATCGCAGGAATAAATAAGTGTGTACATTGCAAGAGAGTTGCAGCATTTAATCGTTAATGTTAGGTACCAATGAATTTTATCACGCTTTCCAATACAAAAGTGGAGGGAAAGCACATGTAGAGAGCACCGTTGCTTCAATTAGTGGCCAGGTTGACAAGTTACTGTTGATGACCGAGGAGATAACATATTAGGGACTCTCTGGTGTAAAAACTGGAAAAATAAATGATCTGCCGTCATAGATGGTAATTAGTGCATGTACTGTAGCATTCGTGTGTTGGATGTTTGCCCTTAAGGGGTGTGGCTATTGCTGGCATCATGAACTTTTGTGATGAATGACATAGGAGACACTTTATAGCATGGGTGTCCAACCCAGGTCCTCGAGGGCCCCTCTGCAGTATGTTTTAGATGTCTCCCTCCTTCGACCAACCAGATACAAACGATCAGCTCATGAGCAGGCTCTGAGAAACCCGATAACGATCTTGGCCATTTGAATCAGGTGGCTTGGAGGATGGAGACATCCAAAACTCGATGACCCGAGTTGGACACACATTCGTAATAAAAACACTAAATACAACCACTTGTTCGGCTTATTTGATTCTGAGGTCGATTCCGAATTGGTTATTGTTCCATCCAAACAAGAAGATTTAGACATTTTGGGGTGCTTTAAATCATCCCAAATGTTTCCAGTCATTTTCAAGTCCACAGGCTTACATCATTTTAATCAAGATAATGCGAGTTGGGTTGCATTCTGGTTGCTCAGTGATGTCATGGAAGATCCAAAGTCACTTGAGTGACTTTACAAAGGACACACATTGTCACTCATTTGTAATCCCGTCTTGCCACAATCATTGGAGGGAAAAATACAATTACAACTAGAGAGATAGATTCATCCACAAGAGAAACTGTGTTCTGTTAAATTTCCCCAAAAGCTGCAGTTAGTGTAAAGTGCTATTTAAATAAAGATTGGCTTGTGCTGTACTATTTCACAGTAACATTACGCTCGAGAACAGGGGTGTCAAACACATTTTTGTCATGGGCCACATTTCAGTTACCGTTTCCCTTGGAGGGCCGTTATGACTGAAACCACATAAATAGAACTCGCCATATTAGACACATTTATGTCAAACACACTCGCATGCAATACAAATTCCATCAAAAGATGCCAAGCCATTCGTGACTTTTGTAAGGTTATGTTATATTATTAATTGTCATTTTATGTTTGCGCATCATATTATTTCATGTTAAGATGACCTAAATTGCATTCTGTTGTTTAATAATTGCTTAGACATGTTTTTATGTTGATGGCTTCTGATTGGCTGTTGAAGTAAGAGAAGCAGGAAGTGATTTTAGTTGCGAAGAGTGTGTTCTAGGTCGTGCTGCAGTGCAGACGTCCTTTTTTTCCTCCTTTCAATAAAGCTGCTGTTCAGACGGAATCCATCTCTCCTTTTTCCGTTCGTAAAGTAGAGACATCCATTAAAAACAACGAATCCCTAAACTTACACTTACGAGACATATTAACACACTCACCAAAAGACGTCACGTTCACTCCACCTCACCTCTGGGCGTGGCTAGAAAGAGCTATTACAGTAACTTTCGGGTTTGCATATTTCAATCTCCCGCGTTTCTTCAGTCACATGATCAATTAGTGACGTTATGTTGTTGACAAAGACGGCCATTTTATCCATTGGTATATGATTTTTCAGGCAAATAAAAATAATATTTATAGAAGGCTCAAAAAAGCCTTCACCACCAAGCAGTGAAATATCCCCCAATTAGATAGAATACAACTAACCTTTACACAAATACAATATAAGTATCAAATAAGGGTAACACCCAAATGCAAATAACATCATACTGCTACTTTATCACAATGTGGACATAGTCCCGAAATGTGAATAATTGTGTGGAGTGTAAATAAAGTATTTGTTTATTTTTGAGAATTGTGTGCTTGGCGTATTCGTGTCTACAACCAGTGGCGGACCGAGAGTTTTATTCTTGGAAGGCCATGTGGTGGTCAAGGCTGCCTCAGCGGGTCCACAACACAAAAGCTTGAAGACGCGCTATCAGCAATCAACATCTATTTTCTCCAACGCTGCTCTTTGTGAGAAACCTGACTGATTTCCATTTTTTTGTGATAGGATGTATAAATCCTTTAGCAGTTCACAAGAGTCCGGGGACTCATTGTAACACAGATGTGAAGCGGCTTTCAGAAACAGAAGTTATGCAACTATTGATTAGTTTGGTGATTCACAAGTCACCTAATAATTTGTAAATGTTTTCATTAGAGAATACATTCAAGCACGAGTGAATACATTTAAAAACTACATCATGAAAAATGTCATTTCAATAGTTCAATGGAAAAGGTGAAACGAACATTCACCACAGTCAAAGTTGTATTTCATGATTTTATTTCAGAATTCTGATGATTATGTCTTAATGCTAACAAACCCCCAACAATTAGCAACAGAAATTAAACATAAAAACGTGGAGAACATTGCTTAACTGCAAAAGAAAAATGTCACCTATTCATCATAATTCAACACACACCTGAATTCAATGAAAACATCCACATACTGAACAATAAAGCCTTTATTTGTCTTTTTTTGTCTTTCCACAGTTCAAGTTTGTCAGTCCCACCAAATGAAGAGGTGGCAAATAGAGTGAAGGAGTAAGAGGTAGAGCAAGTGTTCCATTCTCATAATCCGTGTTAAAAAAAAAAAGTCACTGACACGTCAAGGGAAGGGCCATCTAAGGACTCCATCATTCTCTCTTTTTATTTAAAGGAGGAGAAAAATAAACAGCAGCTCGTTTGCGGTGTTGCTAATGTTCCCTTATTCTCATAAATACTCTTGACTTTTTTTTCCATGGTGTAGATGGAGGTGGCACTACAGTGTAAACCAGAGCATCACTCCTGATAAGATCACAGTCTGTGAACCCTTGTGGGTGGCAGTGGGGAGACCACATAGCCCCTCCCCGATGCGTGACTCTGCATAGTCGCGGGCCCAGCTCTCAAGGAAAGAGCGCAGAAACCTGAGCAGCACATCCAAAATAGGCCAGTCAGCTGGCCCGGCGAGAAGATATCTATGCGTGTGTTAGTGTGTGTGTGTGTGTGTGTGTGTACTGTATATGCGTGTCTCACTGCATTAAAACAAACTACCAACCACTCTGTCACTCAGCTGCACTATCAGGGTCACTGACAGTGTCAAATAAAAAAAAAAAAAGAAGGAGAGAGGAGACAGTATTTACATCTTCAACATATAAATTATTCCCCCTAACATAATGTGTGTATGTGTAAGGCATGAGAAGGTCTCTGGGAGAAGCAAAGCAAACATTGGTGTGCGACAACAAAGAAAGGAGACTGAGGCAGCCATGGTCCAAAATACAGTGCCAGTTAACCAATTGCATAGGCCATGATGGTACTTTGGGCTTCTTTTTCTGGATTTTGCATAGCACACTACTATCAAACGCTCACTCTATATTCCGCTTTCTTTGTGTAGCTTCGTTACACTTACTATGTGCTTCTTTTTCGGGCTCTTGCAAACGCACAATGCTGTCAATAACTGGTGGCTGCAGTGTGTCATGCAAAAGCCTGAGATAGAAGCACACGGAATGCAGTGGTAAGCAAAAAAGCAATCACCGTGTCTCATTTTCAGTTTTTTATAGTCCACTACTGTAAATCTCTCGTTATAATTTTCCACTAGTTTTGTGTAAAGACGCATCATCAAGCTTTCAGTTTGGGCTTCTTTTTCAGACTTTTGCCAAGAACATGGCTGCCATTACTCGGCACCCCTCTCCCTTTGTGCGTCCTTTTCAGACTTTGGTGTCGCGTACTGTTACAATAGTCAGGAAAAAAAGGAGCACAGACTTGGAGAAGTGTACAAAAGTATTGCAGAATATCAGCAAGATGTTGCACCGCAGTATGCGTGAGCAGTTATGAGCGTGCATTTCTCAGTCGCGCTTCTTTGTCACACCTGTCCAGTGCCTTGTATGGAAAGACTCCAGAAATGAGGAAAACTAAGCAGGGGAGGGTTGACTACAAATGACAACAACAACAACAACAACAATAAAAAGTTTTCTTCTTTAAATGCAACCCAAAATAAAATCATAAATGAGGGTCAGAATATTTAAAAAAAATTTTTTTTAAAACAGGATTCACCCAGACACAATTTTCTGGCACACGGGAGCAGGTGAGAGCTCGATTATGTGGACAACAGAATACATCCAGGTGGTATCCATAGCAACAGCGGGCCAGGGCGAGCTCAGACGGCCCCACCAAGAGATAACGCCTCCCTCGTCAGCGTTACCTTTGATGCGGCGATACGATACGATCAGAGTAAAATTCACACACGCATTGACGATATACAGTATGAAGAGACGTCGATAATGTAAATATACTGTCGCTTCCGAGAAAAGACGAAAGGTTGAAATTATTGAAAATTGAGTCAAAGAAAAATGGCTGGCTCTGTAAAAGGGGTAGACTAAAAACAACAAAACCAAAAACACGTTCATATTAGTTTGAGTCAAACCTCTCCAGTTACTTTGAGAAGCGCTCTCCTGCTCCAGTGCTGCTGTCAGTCGTCAGGCGGTGGTGCCCTGCTGAGTGCGGCTGCATGAGAGTCTGTCATTCCAGTAGCTGGGGCCCGGGGGGGCTATTCTTTTTATTTGGACATTTTCACTTTAAAAACAAAACCAAAAAAAATAAAAATAAAATAAAAAATAAATGTAGCTGGAGGTTGGACCTAGTCGGACTGAGAGGCCCCTCCCCTACCCATCAGTCGTCCAGGATGACCTTGACAAAACTGGCCACGTCTGTGTCTTTGGAGTCATGCAGGGTGAAAAATGGATGTTTCTGCGTCGAAAAGAGGAGAGGCGAGGCACTTAGTGAGAAATATTAAACGGATGACATTTTATGTCATTGTAAGACAACAGGGTTCATGCAACCTTACAACAGCGGTAATTGTAACTCCGAATTCCTGAAGCGGTTGACGTAACCCAAATTTGTATAGAAGGCGGAAGGAGTCGTCTATCAAACGTCCCTATGCTAATGTAGTATTAAAGTCATACGGCAGTCTATGCACAGAACATTTCCGTGTTCGCTATAAGGTGGGCGGCAGTAGGGGAAGAATATAGTAGTTAAGATATCCTTTATTTGTCCCACACTGGGAAAATTTACAATTTATATAGGCTTAGAGTTTGTTTTTATTTTGTCTGGACTTTTGTTTTGTAAGTTCAGTCAGTTTCTATGTGTTTCTAGAGCAGGTTTGTTAGTTTTCTCAGTTTTCCTCCATCCATTACCTGATCCGCTTATCCTCACGAGTGGCATGCTGTAGGTTTTTTTTCTCTCTCAATATTTCATTTTCACAAGTCACTGAATATTGTGTAACATTTGGGTGGCATGTCATCTTGTGGTTGGCATATAAAGCCTCCGTGACAACACGGGAAACGTGTTCAAACTTAAAACCGAGTTGATCTCTTTGTGGGTGATAAGCAAAGACTGTTCACGCCCTTAAAAAGAAGTACCTTGGAACTCTTAAACACACGTATTACACAACCTCAGATTATCATACATTTAGCGACGGAGATTATTTTTCATTCGAATGGCATACCGGCACCTTGCAAGATTAAACAGTGGAAAATGTTATGCCATCTGACCTTTCCGCCGGAAAGGCATGATGACTTGATGTTTCCAAACAACATTTGCATATATTTATGACTTTTTTTCCCCCTCGCTAATAATGATGCTATCCATAATCTATAGCGCTTGTTCTCATTCGGGTCATGAGTTAGCTCGAGCCTATCGCAGCACATGTCAACATCCTTGACCGCATTCATACTGGAGGAGAATTTAACCCTACAATGCCATTTGTATCATATTTGATACATGCATTTTCATTATGTAACTCATTCTTTATATTACATTAAATCATCTGTATTAAATTTGATACTGCAGGTTTAAAATATGATTTTTTTCCCCAAATTTTCATTTTCAGATGTAATCTACATCATGCTTATAAATGGAATATGACAAATATCTAAAACAATATAATATGGCAAAAATATTTTTGTGGATTTTGTTAAAAGGGTTAATGAACATCTCAGTTCCCCAAAATCAGATTTTTCTGGCTATTCCTTGATGGGTCAGGCATTAAAGGGTTAAACTTCACTGAAATGCATGTTTTTAGAATGTGGGGGGAATACAATTTGACGTTTAGTGTACATTATAGAAATATACAGTATATGTTGTTTACACTTCTTAAAAGTGGGGAAATAAAGTCTTGTATTTGGAAATATTTGAATGATTATGACCAAAAGGACTTGAAACAAAAGAATGCAAGGTTGCTTTTAATTCTGCATCGTAAAAATAAACAATTACATTAATTTATATCAAGATACTTACCATTAATTCTGTATAGGCTGGTCTTTTATTGGGCTCCTTTCCTAAACTGTAAAGACACATAAAAGGCCTTAAATCAGAAAGGTGGAAAACACTGCCCCCTAGTGGACATTTATCGAACTCTCTTTACTGCGACCCAACAAATGGAAAAAAAAGGTGTGAATTTTTCCACGGTTACAAAGACATTTTTTTTTTCAATCTCTCAATGAATAAAGCATAACAATCATTCGTGCAAATACAGTCGGTGGTATGAAGGTGACATCTCCGGTCATTGTCCACGAATGAGCCAGGAGGAAGAGGAGGATAAGACTCTTTGGGGGAAGTGAGGCTCACCACTTGGAGATGAAGTCTACAAAGTCTGGCGAGAAGCGGTCGGCAGGCAGCTGAGGAGAGGGCTCATCCACCACCTGCTTGAGCTGCTGGAACGGCGTACCCCAGGATTCGTACGGGAACTTCAGGATGGCCAACTCGATCTAGAGTGGCAAACGCACCACATACTGGATATACTGTACAGTGGATATAAGAGTCTACACACCCCTGTTCACACCCTCTTATATGTGGCTTTAGAATCACATTCAAACTTGGATTAAATTGGAGTGGGAATACGCCTGACACCATTTAAAGTGTCTCCAATTAAACACAAAATTCAGGAATTCTAGTGGGCCCCTTTTCCTCCATAATACGTTCTTGAAGAACCTAATGAAATAATCAACGTGAATGAATGGAAATTGTGACAGCCATATTCTACGGATGGTTTCCCAAAATAAAAACAAGGGATATTCCAGCATCAGAAATGGGATTATGTACTTTCCTGGCCACTATGAGCCAGCAAGTTAATCATTTAAAATATATATTTTTTTTTTTTAATTGTGGTTGGCACTTGCAGTAGTGGGCGGCCCGGTAGTCCAGTGGTTAGCACGTCGGCTTCACAGTGCAGAGGTAGATCCCAAGGGTGCTCCGGTTTCCTCCCACATTCCAAAAACAATGGCAGGCTCGTTGGGCACTCTAAATTGTCCCTATATGAGTGTAGCGTGGATGCGATTGGCTGGCGACCAATTCAGGGTGTCCCCCGCCTACTGCCCGAAGACTGCTGGGATAGGCTCCAGCACCCCCCGCGACCCTAGTGAGGATGAAGCGGTTCGGAAAATGGATGGATGGACTTGCAGTAGTCTCACCATCGTGATACCGAGACTCCAGATGTCTGACTTGACACTGTAGCCTTTCTGGTTGAGGTCCGGGTTAATGCGTTCAGGCTGGAAAAACAAATAAAGCAAGTCAAATGCAAACACATTAAAAAAAATAAAAAAAACATTCAAGCAAAAAAAAAAAAAAAAAAAAAAGGATACTAAATGTAGCATTTAAGTTAGATGGCCACTCACCGCCATGTAGGGCTTACAGCCGGCGTCCATGGTCTTGGCCACCGAGTCCACCAGGTGGCCACTGATGCCAAAGTCGCACATTTTCACTTGGCCTTGAGTGTTGATGAGAACATTGGAGGGCTTCACATCTGGACGATCGAGAGACATTCGGAGAAGGGGCGTGAGGGGAAGAAGGCGAAGAGTAAACAACAAGTGGCGACAAGGTGAAATTGGAACTCTCTTTTTTGCGCTGACCTCTGTGGATGACTGACAGATTGCTGTGCAGGTGCTCTAATGCCTTTACAATCTGGGGAGGAAGTTAGGAACAGAATTAAACGTTACGGGAAATTACTGTGACATAGGACAAAAGAATTCAACAACAACAAATTTTTAAGCGACACCTACATCAAAGGACCTCAATAAATACATGTGATTTTGTTTTGTTTTTGTCTTGACATGTGGACTTTAACGCCGTCTTTCAAATTAGAGCTTTTGCTTTTTCCCCGAAATGAAATTTACGGCAAACACAACTTAATTATCATCAAAACAAATATACTATCCTATAATTGTCTGGATCTGTATTTTTAATAAAACCACTGTTACGACTGGGGCCCCTCAAACATGGACAAAAATCCTGTTTGCAGACTGCTCTTACCTTTATACTCTAAGCATTTACAAAAGTTGCACAAAAACAATGGCCTCATTACTTGCTACAGAGAAATCTCAAAATAATTTTTTGTTTCATGAAAAATATATCAATTGAATCAGTTGATCGTTATCGTTCTATGGACCTAACAATCAAATCAAAACAAATCCTAATTCTCATAAATTCTTTTTATCATTGTATTTTCTTTTTAATTGACCGTCCGATGACTCGTTAATCCGATTTTATTTCTGCATCGGCTTAGAAAAACAAAGCCTCGTGTGTCAGCCCTGGTTAGGACAACAGTATTTCTGTCATTATATCAAAAACTCCGCCGTCGTGTTGTTAGTTTTGACCAAAACCAAATGTTTTTCAGAAAATTTGGACTGACCTCATGCTGATCGTTAAAAAAAAACATCCTGACTGATTCAAATGACTCGCTCAGCTGCAACTCCTCTGCGATATCACTTGGGACAACTCGGGTCGTGCCATCGTCCACGACTAAGCTACCGGTACGCTAACACCCTAAGTACCGTATTAGCCCGAATATAAGACGGCCCTGATTATAAGACGACCCCCCCTTTTTCAAAACTCAAGTTTGAAAAAAGACTTTTTGAACACCAAATTAATTTTTATACAGAAAATAATTACAGTACATCTGAAACAAATGATTATAACACTATATTTGAGAAAATGTTATTTTGCCTCATTCAAATCTTAATATCTGAACATCTGAAAATATGTAAAGTGCAATCTCATTCGTAAATGGCTTCTGGTTTTTGAAATGTAAATTACATCGTAACTTCTCAGCTGCCGGTTAACTTGGCCGATCTTCGACCCACTTTTCTCCAGAATGTCGCTACGTTTCTCAATTTTCTGTTATCTCTTCTATTATTTTCATCTCTTTTCTTTCTTACCGCTATTTTTTATTTTTCTTCTTCGTGCTACCGCTATTTTTATTTTTATTCTTCGTGACAGGGGTTCACTTTGGCCTGGGGAGTCAAGTTCAGCATTCACTTCAATGATATCTGGCGCCAACTAGCGTCGTGAATGGGTATAAAGTCTAGACCCCGAATACAAGACAACCCCCACTTTTTCAGTCTTATTTCAATACAAAAAACACCGTCTTATATTTGGGCCAATACGGTAAGTCCTGATTACAGGTATGAGAAACACTTTTAGGTCATAAATCCGAAACGATCGAATGAAAAGTGGCAAATACAGCGATAACCACGCATCACGCCGTATTCTTACGCAGCGGCTCGCATTATTTCATGATGCGACTTTTGTGAATCTGAAACGGTGCGGTCGTCATGACACAAGCCCAAGACGATTACGTACAGCTACGGTGATCTTGCCCAGGATGTCCTCGGGTATGGTCTTGCCTTTCTCAATGACCTTCTTGTAGAACTTATCCAACGAGGTGTCCATCAACTCCATGCAGATCCATACATCGCCCTGAGAAGGGGGGGAAAAAAAAAGCTGGTTTAACACCTGATGACGCAGAAGTAACCCGCAAAAGACTGACCTCTCTGAAAAGGGCGCCGTAAAAGGTGACGGTGTAGAAGCAGTCCACCGTCCGCATGGAGATGTCCAAGTCCATCAGGAGCCTCTTCTGCTCCAGGGTGTTGACGGTGGCTCGAATCCGCTGTCGAGGAGAAGTCACGTCACGGTCATCTGCTCACGTTCAGGTCCGAGCGCAACGTTTCAAGTTGGACCCGAGACAACCTAACCCACCTTGACAGCCATGATCACGCCGCTGGGCACATGTCGCATCTTGTACACAACGCCATACGCTCCCCTGCCCAGCTCGGCGATCTGCTCCAAGTCATCCGCCTTCACCACAAAATTCTGGACAGACATCATATTCACATGCATTCAGTTGGGTGAAAACGGCACCAGCAAATCTGAAAGTTTTTTTTTTTTACCTGGTCTCCGATTGTGACGCACGCTTTAGAGTCGAGATCTCGAGGGGGCCTGCGAGGAGGAATTTTATTGAAATGAGGCATGCATGAGCAGCGTTGTCTTTTTAGCTCATTGATGCGTCACTTTAGTAATACTGCTGAAGCTAATGTCCTCATTGTTTTGATTTTGCAAGCCAATTTAAATGCATATATCGAGGAATATACACAACCCACAAAAAAGTAACACTCTGCTTCAGGTGAGATTTCAGGATGCAACTAAAATGCACTAGAATCTTTACTGGTCAACTTAATTTGACCTTGGCTTAAACTTTTGAATGTACACGCGCAGCTTTAATACTTACTGCACGACATGCTGTTCTCTTAACTCATTCACTCCCAAAGACGTTTTTAAACGTCTTTTCAGAGTTGGTCTAGAATTGGCTGGTACTGAATGAGTTAACAACAGATTTTTGATCCAAATCAGAGTCATATTCATTTAAAATTAATGTGTAGTCATAATTATGATGTAGGTTTTCAGTGACATAGAACTGGATTGCATTCATGGCTCAGAAAATGCAAGGAAAAAAAACATCTGGATCTGGCACTCTGGAAGATTATTGATCATTGACTGACATACAGATATAGATAAGATAGAGAGATATTCATACGCTGCTACTGCTGGCGGGGGCTGCGCAAAGACTTCTCTGGCCAGCTTCAGCCCGGGGTTCTTCTTCTTCCCTGAGAAACAAGACAAGCTTTTATTTGCAACGCAAAAGAAGAGGCTCTCTTGATTCGGTCTCAAAATGCAGTAAGTACAAGACTTGACGTTATTTCTATTCAACAAAAGGATTTTGAAAAAAACACAAAAAGTCACAAAGTCATCACAGACGATTGACCTAGCTTGCGCATTAGTGCGTTTCCATTGTCTCTGCGACACTTTACGACTGCCCATTAGTTGTGAATGAAGCAACAGCGCCTCTACTGGATGCAACAAAGTAGTACACTACTCATGCACGGTCATTATACAATACATCTTTATTGACATAGCGCTTTCACAACAAAGCGCTTTCCAGAACATTTAACATTGACAATCAATTCCACATGGCCGATTGAATTGTCAACGACTAATCGACTAACTGGTTTCTATGCACATTCCCTTAAGTGGGGCGTGCACATACCAACAATCAGGCCCAGCTTGAGCATTTTTCGATCAAAGTCAGCAAAGGCCCAAAGTCTGTAAGAGATACTCCTGAACTAATTATCTTCTGGCGTGAGGTGTTCATGTAATTTATTCTTTTCTTCTAACTGGCTGAGAAACGGTTATTTTTGTTTCCTTGACACAGACAACAATATGGATTACAGGTAGAATTTGACTGCTTTGAATTCTTTGTCCTCTGGTATCTGTTTAACTTCACGACGGAGAAAAATCGAAATGAAAATGTGTCCATTGCAGAAACGTGTATTCAAAAAAATTCTATCAGAAATATAATATATGATATAAATAAATGCATGAATGCATCCTGCCTATGGTTAAAAATAGGCTTGAAACAATGAGGATTTTGGAGAGCCGATCACGATCAGAGTTTAGGAAAAGGGAAAAGAAAAAGAAAAAAAACGATAACTGATCTTATCAGAGGTGTACTATGATTTTGTAACAGAAATTCCAGCACAGCAACGACGTGTTATCTAAGTGGAGATTAGACGAACAACAAGCGGAGGACCTGCAACGGGAGAAGGGCGTACTAATGAGTAACAGACCCAAGTTTGATGGCCCAAATGCAGAAAGAGGAGCGGGGTGGGGCGGGCTGGGGGGGGGGGGGGGGGGGTTAAAAGGGGAAATCAATCCATCTTCCTGATACGCCGTCAACGCATATTTCCTTTATCGGGGCGCTTGGCGTGATTTACCGTCCGTGTGCGATGCAATAAACTGGGCAACAAAATCCTCGCGAGGGGCTTAATGAGTTTGGGCCGGGACAAGCGTTCATTCATAAACACGTTTTGGACTAGCATACGATGGGACTTCCTAGACAGAATGACACAACTTGCACGGGAAGAACAACTTCTCGATACCGACACTGTTTCTTTCCACACTTTCGGCTCTTTCTTGACCTTGCCACTGGATAATGACTTTCACTCTACGGGTGTGGAATTACTCAGCCGAGCTGGTTTCATTCAACGCTCTGCGACAGTTGCAGGAAAGAAAAAGGCAGCCGGACAGTTGAGACTTTCGAGTGGCTCTCGCAACCTGTTAGTGAGTCACGCCATAGCAGTCATGAGGAAGTGTGATCCACTAAAATCTCCGCTGGTTGGATCAAATGGGAGCAGGGGGAGAGTAAGACAAGTTTTACAAATATTTCAGAGATTCTGCAGCCAAACGCCAGGCAGATTTGAGCTGCAAGCCAAAAATAGGGCGACCGCGTCCTCGCCGAGTGCACTGTTAAAAATAGACTGTGCTTCCTCTGTGCACGATGAAGTAAGAGCACCCAACGGCTTGCAATGACCTGACAAATATGTCGGCCTTTTGCTAGAAAGACAAAAAAAATAGCAATGGGGGGGTGGGGGGTTGCATAGCAAAGGTTTTGGGGGCCTTTTACACACCGTTGAAAAAATGCTGGAGAATGCAGACTGAATCTGCACATAAAAGCATGACCTCACATGCTGCAACATCAAGGACACTTGTACTCATTTCGTCACCGTATTCTGAGACCAGCATCATTTTCTCTCTTTGCAAAAAAGTGATAGTGCAAGCGCACCTAATAATTTCACTCAACAAATGCTGCAAAGACTGTGATGCAAAGACTAGCGGGACGGTCACATAGCACGTATGCGTGCGCACGCAGTGGGGCGCCCTGCCGAAAAACGCGGCAACTGTCGGAGGTACTTTTTTGGGGTGCTATGATGTCATTGTGCGTGCTCTTGGTGCATTGCTAAAAGTTACCACTGGGGCGGCGCCAGACTACAGAGTACGCTGAGTCCACAGTTGATGGATGGAAAACGACAACATTCAATCCCCCCCTTCACCCAAAATAGGTGTCACCATCATGTCTAATTTATACATTTATTTTATATAGATTATATGCTATAATGAAGCCCAAAACATGTTTCGCATTACTAAACAACAATATTACATATGTATATGAGATATATGACATGTATTTTTGGCATGGCTATCTTCATATTCTGCACTGTCGTTTCTGTGATTTTGAATGCATGTGAATTGAAAAGGCGGGGCCTGGACTGGTGAGTGACATGTGCATCGGCGAATGAAAGTTTGGTTGGCTGTTAGCTACGTTTATGCAGTCTGTACGTTGAGTTTCTGAGTGTCACTTGTGGCTACATTCAATTTTATCTTTATTTCGAAGAAAATTTTTCGAGTCACGTTACAAAAACATCGTCCTACTCCAGTAATTATGTCTAACCTTTTGCTAACAAAGTAGAAATAGCGACCCCTCCCCCCCTCCATATAGGTACATGACCATAATATTTATAAGGCCAAATATAATGGTATACATGCATGTAGAAGTAATTAACATGACTTAATGCTGTATACTAATAGATTTAAACATGTATAAGTTAGTTAGGTTAGTTTATGAATAACAAAATACAGTAAACATATACATGTAGTATATGTTGCTCCATGTGACTCGCTGTTGTTTTGCCGATTTTCGCTGCTTCTCGCGGACCTTTTGCGGACTTTTTACATGAATATGTTTGAAAAAATCTGCGATGCACTGAAGCCGCGATAAACGAACCGCGAAATAGCGAGGGACACAGAGTAATTCTTGTAAGGCGTCAACTTCTTGAAAAAGTACAGCTTGATTCTTGCAGTATACCAGCTTATTTCTCTCCACATAGCAACTTTATTTTCAAAGTATTTCCATTTATTTTCTTGTAAATATTTTTTTCTCAAAATGTTTTCCTTTCAATGTATCCCTAATAATCCTTCACGGTTAAACGATTAAAGAAGTAACACAGGGGGTCAAATGTCTTTGTTGAGGCCGACAAATGGAAAACACCCAGGGAGGCGTGATAGCGACGTCGGACCACAGAAGAATTTCTGGATTGCTCTGAGTTCAAAGTGCCAAAGGCCCGTGTGGCAGATCGCTGTCAGGAAGCTTTTCTCGCAGTGGGTTTGTACACATCCACGCTGGATGACTCATGTGCTGATAATCTTCCACACGCCCTGTCAAGTGTGCTGCTGGGGGAGAGCCCAAAATGTCCAAACATGCCACAGCAATACCAGCCACATGCTAGCTACCAAAAAATAAGAATAAAATACAGTCGTGCCTTGACTTACAAATTCCATTCATGCATTCTTTGATCACGCTCTGGACTCAAAACATTCCTTAAATCATATTTACCAACTGAAACGCAGAGGACAAAAAACAATAAAAGCCTGTGAGTATGGTTATATTATCTGTCTACATGTGTTGCTGCATAGTTTGTGTTCAAATGTCCATTGCTGAAAGAGTTATAAATACAGCAACATTGATGATGTTTCCAATTGTGTGTCAGCTAGTGGACTTCCGTATAAGGCATAATATGTAAATTCTCGCTGTTTTATGTTATGTTTGAGAGTAAACTTCTAATAAATAAACAAACAGCTTGAAGCCTCTTTTTTGAAGAACTTTTCATTTAAGCGACTGCTTATATCTTGAAAAATTCATCTTGCTGGGTTCACCAAATGGCAATAACTGTACAAATACCTATTACTACTTTCCTATATGCATTATACTACATTTTCTGACTCAGTGACAGATTCTCCAGCTTTTTCAACACATATATCAATTACAAACAACTTACATCTGATCATCTGTCAATTTCCACAATTCACAATAAAAACAATCAGCCACTTTCTCTGTCGTCTTGAGACGTTTACCAACCGGCTTTTGCCATGTACAACCCCAAAAGGAGCCTTATTTGTCTGTTGGACCTTGAATCTTCCATCAAGCTGCTGCTTGCTATGAAGCCGGCTTACTATCGGGTGGTGGCCAACGCAAGCTACTCTTCCGCTAACATGATGTTACCAATGTGACATTGTAGTTACAGAGCTTACTACTACTCGCAGCTCACTATTCACAAATTCACCCAATTACAAGATGGCGCCAAAGCTCTGAAGGAAAGTAGTAACTGATGTCGAGGAAGTACTATTCAAGCGGGATCGGGACAGAGCCCTGACCAAAATAGTGGAAAAAAAAAAAATAGTCGACGCGAGTCCCCACGCGATTGTTCAGAATCGTCTCTCAGTCATTCTGTGTCACTTTAACATCATTCCCTGGCACCAAGGCAGATCTTTTGCCACGATCTTGTGGCATTTTAGGGTACTTCAGGAGCACATAACAGTTAATAGATTATTCACTGAATTTTCAGTGAATAATGCAAAATACGTTTCCATTAACTAGAGATGGGTATATACCGATACCAGTAGTGGGCCGATACCGGCCTTATTTTTAAGTATTGTTATTGTGGAGGCTGCCGATCGCAGCCACCAATAGTTAAGGCAAAGAAAATCTGACATTGAATAAGTCCTCCGACCCAATACTGGCACTACACTTCGACAGTTTGACACATCTGAAAATTATCATCTGCGTTCACGATGCTTTGTCATTCTGGTAAAATACAGTTGGTTGATCAAACATCTGTCTTTGTATGTCGGGGAGGGGTCAAGCCGATTTAGTTTAAAGTGTAGTGTTGTAAGATGATGTTGTAAAATGATATTAAAGTATGTGGGGATCATGGTACGAGGTACATTTATTGCTTAAACTAGTAATACAAGGTATTACAAACATTTTGGGAGAGGCGGCTACTATTCGCAGAGGGTCAACTGTATTCATCATCATCATCATCATCATAGCAGAGAACCTGTGCAGCAGCTAGCTGCTTGCATCCAGCCGACTGTCAACATAAGAGTCGCAGCACAAGTCAAAACATGCCTTGGTAGGCCAAGGGAGCCATAGTATGTGTACTCCTCCACCATGGTAACGCTAGAATGATTGTGTAACAGCACAAGCGGTGAACTTGAAATGTAAATTGACGACATCATCATCCTGTGCGCACGCGCGCGCGTGTGCGTGTCTCGCAGAGGAAGCACCTTTATTTTATTTTTCCGATGTCCGTTTTTCCAACGTTGTAGACACTAAAATTCCGCATTACTTTTTTTTTTAAACACAACAAAAGAGAATATTCGAGTAAAAATACACGAAGGCGAGGCTAACCGTTCTTTGACGTACTGGAGCCATCAATCACGACCAATGAGTCATACGTCACGACGACAAAAATACGAACACCTGTAGTCGCCATTCTATCTACCTACCTATCTATCTTTTTTTTTTTTTTTTAACTAAAATTAATAACTCCTTCCCGTTTATTTCAAGTTCCGTTTATTTTTTTCCACTCCGAGAAATCACGTTAATTTACAATGTGAAGACAATAGAGACGCGAGTAGAGAACCTAGCCACAATGCTAGCTGCAAATGTTATTTAGCATGTCAACAGCGGGGGGGCTAGCTTCCGAACCCACACTCTTTGCACAACACAAAGTCAACCAGGCATGCTGACTAGGGTCTTCTTGCCGTTTTTTCTTTTGCACCGTGCAAAGCTTTCCACCTGGCGTGCTTTCATTTGTGAAAAGGTGGCTAGCTTACAAAAACGACTTCCGCACACACATACATATATATGCATTCCTAAGGGAGAAAGTAGCATGAGTGAATGTTGTGGGGGGGTTAAAAAAAACAAAAAACACACATACCTCCTTTGGACAGAGACATTTCCCCTATGCTTTGATGAGGGGGAAGGGAAGCACAAAGACTTTTTGCCTTTTTCTACTCCCTCCCTCCCCGCATCGAACCCGTACACCCGCTCAGGATCGCAGGCTGCCCGTGCAGAGAAAGGGGAAAAAAACTAGCAGCAGCGATGAAAGCAAAAAATGAAATAAAAATGCCTCGTTTGTGCGCGCTCCAAACGCCTCCGGCTGCTAAGGCGAGCGTTCAGCGGGCGATTAGCAAGCAGATGCACGGTTCGGATTGAAGGTAGTACGGGCTCCACACTTCGAGTAAGTTTGCTAACAACACACAAAAAAAAAAAAAAACCCTGCACTTTTTAGGGTGGCCAAAGTCTGACAGCTGAGGGGGCCAACACAATGATTACGTACTTCCGGTTATGCCGTGAAGCTTTCTGGGAGTTGGCGTTTACTTCCACAAAAGCCACGCAAAGCCACACACACACACGCGCACACGCGCACTAGTTATCAAGCAGAACAAATTAATTTGATTTGAAATGGAATTCTAATTAAACAAAGATATTTTTTCCGAAAGATTGTCAGTATTTCACAAATTATGACTCGGTATTTAAACTTATGAGCACAACTGTAACAAAAGCAAAGGTGTAATATTTCAACTTTATGATTTTCAATATATAATTATGGTCTCCAAATAAATGTTTTGCCTCATACGACAGGAATAAGGTAATTTTACGACTGATGCATCTTGTCTAATTGATTTTATTCCTGAAATGTTCTTAAGCTCACCAAAAAAACATCCAACTATCAAAGCATCCATTATCTATACTGCTAATCAAATTCAATGTATCATGCAACTACTCTATTTTGACTACTTAATTCTCATATAATTACATATTTTTTCTATGGTATAATGAAAATAAAGTTGTAATATTATAACTGGTATTCTCTTTGGGATTTTTTCCCCATGGTCTTAAAACCCAATTTCTCCCATAGTAACCAGAATAAAGTTGTTCATATTTTGACTATTGTGAATATGTGTTTTAATCATCAAGCCCGACCAAATCATAACAAAAAATAAGTTTTAATATTTAGACTGTCATAAACTGGACTCAAGTCTTAAAGCTTTTTTTTCCGCATCATACAATGAGAAGAATATTGCAAAGTGCTGACTTTGTATCATTAAACAACTTTATTATGGCAACATCACAACTTTTTGTCAAAACTCTACAATTACTATTTCTTTCCTAATACTCTTTTTGTTTAGCATGTAGAAGTAAGTAGTCTCTTACTCTCATATTCTGTTTTCTTTTTGAACTTTCCCCCAGGTGGAACTTCATTTAAATCTTTCAAAATGTACATGTCAATAATAAATGTGGAGGCAAAACTAAACAATCCAATTCTCAATTATTATGAATGGAAACTACTGAACAAAAAAACTAAGGCAAAAACGCATTGTAATTCCATCGCGTATCTGTGTAGATGTAACTTAATACTTTGTATTAATTCTATAAACTAAACATCTAAACCTACGGAGCCCCTAAGGTGACATGGAAGAAAAACAACAAAAGTTTTGCATTCCTTCGCAAGTCTGCGCCCCCCCAAATATATATATATATACTGTATATATATATATATATATATATATATTTAAATTATATAAATATATATATATATATATATATATATAATTTATTATATAATTTATAGTATAATTTTTTCCCCCGAGGGAACCCTATTTTTAAAGGAAGAAAATAAAACAACTATTTGCGTTCCGGGAAGTTGTTTTTTTCTTCCACGTCACCTTAAGGGCTCCGTATAAACCTGACTAGCAGTAAAATAAATATTAAAAAATACAGAGGTATGACATCATATTGAAATACTAAGCAATAAAAGGAATACATTCAGGGAAAAAGAAAATCCTACCAGACTACGCATTGCCTGAAAAAATACAGTACAAGGATTTTTGCTTTGTTTTGTGCATGTAATACTATAAAACGTGTGTCCTTTTGGTAAATAATTGGAAGACTATTAACGCACACAGTAATGAAAAATGTGTGTATGCTTCGACACAAGTACAACTGCATGCGCGTTTACGATTTATTTCTTCGCGACAAGCAGGGTATGGTAGAGCGGTTTTATCACAACGTGCAGATAGAGGGAGCTGTCGATCAGGTACTCGGACACGCGACGCTGCAGGTCGGCGCCCGCCAGGAAGTCTCCCACCTCCTCCGTGCTTTGGTGGAAGTTATAGACGTGGCGGACTACTACTTTGCCTTGCTGCCTTGCCATCACAATCACCGTCTTCTGGAAGCTCACCCCGGCAAAGTCCGAGCTGGACGTGGCCGGCGTCACGATGATCCTTGGTCGCCCCCCGTCGGTGCGCGTTGGCTGCATGGCGCCCATCTCGCTGTAGGTGGACCTGGCGCTAAGGGGGAGCCAGCGAGGGGAGAAGAGCGAGTTCCATGTCACCCGTTTGCCGGCGTCGTGACCGCTAGGGCCCAGCTGCGTCTGGAAGGTGAAACTGCGGTCGTCACGCGTCGGGCTGTTGATGATCCAAGGGGAGCCCCAGGAGGAGGACAGGTAGTTTCGGGGCGTGAAGATACTGCAGTTGACGTCAAAGTATTTGGCCAAAGTGATGGGAGACGCAGAGTGGAACTGGAAGGCCAGGTAGAGTAGATCCCGGACGGACTCATAGTACCTCTGCATGAGGGGTGACTGCTTCTGCAGACGGAAGAGATACTGCGGGGGGATCATACCGTAGCGAACCAACCTCAGAGCCGACTCCGTTGTCTTGCCAACAGGCTGGTTCTGGTCGATCCATGCCTCCAGGGCTTCGTAGAGCTCCAGCTCAGTCTCCAGGATGAGATCCGAGCGCTGGAGCAAAGAGAAGAGCAGCTCCTCACTGATGGAGCCCCATTCTTGACTTTGCAGCACCGAGGACAAATTCCACGAGAGGTACTGCAGGCAGCTGTCCCGCAGGGCCAGGTCCCCCGTTCGCAGCGCATAGTTGTACCAGCCGACTACATGGCCCGTGGGGGACTCGCTCGACAAGTGCTGGGTCATGTATTGGGTCAGGCCCTGCTGCAAGCTCCACACGTGGTACTTGCTGGCCAGCTTGTGCAGAGAAATAGCCTGGTCAAGACGCACAGACACGTCTCCGCAGTACAAGTACCTGCATAAACACATACAGTGGAAAAATGATTGAAAAACGTCTACACTGAAGCTTTGCAACTGAGTCACTCAGAAGCCCACACTTTCCTGTTTTAGACTGCGAGCCTCAAACGCATGGGAATGTAAATAAATAAACATATAAATGCGGTGGACCTTCTGAAGCTTGGTGCACGCATACCCGATTTGAACATTTTAACCGACAGCTTTAATGCAGTTGCTGGCTTCACCAAAAATTCAGCAACTCTGTAAAATGTTTGTCTTGGACTAACACTTCCAAATTCACCTCTTCAAACTTCATTTTCAGATTGCTATGCGCTCCCAAATGTCCCATGATGAAAACCATCAGCGCTCTTTTAACTGCGTCGGGTAAATTCTCAGGTGGCATAAACTGATTGACTAGCCATGAAAATGACCATAAAAAAAAATGGTTGTGTTGGGCATGATGCCGCCATATATTCCCTTAGAGCAGGGGTCGGCAACCCAAAATGTTGAAAGAGCCATATAGGACAAAAAAAAACAAATATGTCTGGAGCCGCAAAAAATTAAAAACCTTCTATAAAACTTACAATGAAGGAAACACATGCTGTATGTATGTAGGAGACTGGACTGTCTCAGAATTGTTGATGTTATTCATTCCTTTGTTGTGCGTTAATTCACAAACACCCCCATAGAATTTATTTTGTAATTTCCTCGCTTGATTTTTTGTTTTGGTGCCTTATTTTCGCTTTTCTTAGTATCAGTGAAGTGATCATTAATTTCCGTTTTTCTGAGGCTGTCTTTGAACGCCTCTTGAGTTGGAACGAGAAGAGAGAAGGCACGGAGTCGGACGCAGATGTGTCTGTGTTTGTCAGACGGTTAAAAGCATAAATAAAATGTATGTTTTAAAAAACAACAACACCACAGCTCTCCTTTTTCGGAGCTGCAACACGTATCTATATCTATTTGAGCTATATTAGCGTACTATCAAAATATTTTTCCATTTTCAAAAATTTTTTATAAAGCTCCAGGGAGCCACCAGATGTCGCTAAAGAGCCGCATGCGGCTCTGGAGCCGCGTGTTGCCGACCCACACCTTAGAATGTTTGGTTTTTATTCACCGGTGTGTTTAAAATGTTTGATGGGGTTGTCTGAGTAATTTAGCAAAACATAATGGGAAGCCAATGTCAACGCCAAAAGCGCACATCTTTGCCATTAATCCGAGGAACCGAAAAGTGGTTTCATTAGCCAGTCCCTCATAAACCATCATCAGGCACATTCACACCAACATGTGAACCTTGCCTTTGACGCAGTCCTCCTCACCTGATGAACTTGTCAAAGACGGCGGCGCAGTCGGACGGCTCTCGCAGCACCAGGGTGCTGCTGTTGCGGTTGAGCAGCAGGTCCTCGAACACGTCGCTCTGCATGGCGAGCAACAGGCTGTGGGCCTGGATCACCTTCACCTCATCCGTGCCGACAGTGTGCACGCGGAGGGTGACGTCGCTGCCGTTGCCCGCCGCTAGCAAGCCCTCCATACGCTGCACCAGGCTCATGGAGTGATTCAGGACGGTGGCGCCCGTGTCCGGGGGCACGTCCAGCTTCATTGGAGCTGTGGAAACACAAGTGGCGGGAATTAATCAAGTAGAAATACAGTACTTTGTTATTGTCTGTTTTGTGAACAGATCATATTTTTCTCTCGTTCGGCTATGAAAATTGAATACGTTTTTCTAAAGAGAAAATTCTCATTGTACTTGGACATGACTACAAAGAATAATATAGAATGAAAGCATATTTGCCACATCGGTTCAGAGACCGCTGTGCCCCTGTTAGAATAGAAAAATACAATGTTGTCATGTTTTAAAAGTTTCATTTTGCTACATGCTTGATTGACCTCGAAATGCTTATGTTCAGAACATCTTGCACACAATGGAAGCAGAGAATCAGGGGTCAGTTTGAGGTCAAGGGACCCCGAGCACATGGTACCTGACTACATCTCAGAGAAAGATTTAACCCTCACTAGTAGACACACTGGCACCTGTTATCTGACAACTTGGAAAGGAAGATTTAACTTTGGACGGAGGGGAGTACTCGTACGCTCCATCATGAGAAAGGGTCACGAGCCAGGTCACAGACGTGTCAGTTCATGGAAACACCGCTTGTTAAAATGTCTACATTTCTGTTGGTTTATGGATGTTGGCGCTGGTACCAAGAGAATGCTTTGTCTGAGGGGCGACCCAATGGGACTGTCCAGGGGTGTGGCATGTTAATGAATACTTGTAATTTCCATATATAATCAATAAAAGGTTGCAGAGGTTGGGTGACAGTGGGAAGCGCACACTTCGTGGCTTCATGGAGAACTGCACTTCCTGCCGGCAGTGAAAGTCAATCTGTTCCTGCGTCGAGCCTTTGTTAACTGTTCGAGTGAAAATCTCTGACAGCCGCTGACGGCCTTGGCCACCGGGGGGCAGTAAAAGACAAACGAAAGGGATATCCCGTAAGGGGAACTGAGTCAGTCTGTTCAGTACAGACAGCTCAGCTCCTCGCAAAGGATAAAGAATATATGACTGCGAGTACTGTTTTAGTGAACGTCTCTATGTGATTCTATATCATTTGTGCTCAAACATCAGTTGCTTGAAGGGTTATAAATGCGTTTTCTATTTTATGCTAGCCTTAGCATGAGGCTAGCGGACTAAAGAAGAAGCCATGTGCTTGTTTTAAATACACAAGGAGTAATTCTCTTCATTTAATGTTTAGTTTGACAGTAAATTTCAACTGGGAGTGGCAATAAAGTGCTTGAGGCCTCTTTTTGGAGCAACCGTTCCCTATTAGAGTTGAGTTCACTGCCACCATGGAGCTCTCATACGTCAAGTTTGAGCTAAAAAAATGACGGCTCATAATATGGGTCACTCGCATTCAGGGCTAAATGATTTTGAAAGATAATCCAATTGCTGTTTTTTTCCCCCCTTCGCTATTGCAATTCAGTATTCGTAATATTGACTCTCTTCCCTCAAACCCCACCTATTCAGACTTATATATTCAACTTAAATCGATCTCTTCTTTTATTTATAATTTTATCTGTGGTTTTATTGTTTGCTCTTGGTTGTAAAGTGTCCTTGAGTGCTATGAAAGGCGCTTACAAATAAAATGTATTATTATTAATATGCGATATTTTTTTTTTCAAGGTCCTCCTTGCATGTATTTCTGGACCCACACAAGCAATAAATTCATCTCGATTACAATAAACAATATCAGATTTATTTTATATCTAAATGTTTTGATTTTATTGATAGAGATGAAAATGAACTAGATGAAGACCACTAGAAACGTTGCTTTTCAGTGTTTTTTAGTGTTCACAACACAAAATTCTACCAATTGAAAATTGCATTCTACTACACTGTGATGTCGATCCTCCATTTATTTCAAGGCACCACAGTTGTAAAATCTGGCCAAAGATCCAAGATACTACTTTTTGTCTTGACATTTGCAGCTGCCCCTTAAAACAAGACAAATTTCTTGAATTAAGTTGATGGCTACACATTTCATATTGCAATCGACTCCAATTCTTCCAACGCAATATAGCTCTGTTGTGCCGCAACCTCCGTGAAATTATTCTTAGTAAAACAGAAACTGACAGACCATTCTTCAAAATCATACTCTCATGATGAACTTTTAGAGGAAACCATTGTAGCTTTGTTTGGTCAGAAATCAATAAAAAGTGTCCTCATTTTCCTTCCTTCCTACTCAGCCTCCTTAATGTATTGTTGGGTCGGCACAAAGCCAGCCAGCAAATGGACTCGCGTGTCTTGCATGCGGGCAGCGTGAGTGGAATAGACAAGCAAGCCATCAGTCCCCTGCCTCGGGGCTGGGTACTCAAGCCTTGCCCTACTACCCACTGACACTTTGGGGGAGGCTGGACACAGACAGAGCAACACGGCATCCCTAAACAATGCAGAATATGGCAAAGTTTCGTAAAAATAAAGTCCTCTTACCTCCTCTAACTGCTATAAAGTGGCTGAAGAGGAGCAGACTGGTCCAAGAGACCCCAAGAAGCAAGCCTAGATCACGGGAGGGCATCATCTCGCTTCCTCAATTGTCTTCTCACTGCGGTGTTGTTTGCACAGAGGTGTGATGCCCCCTGTGTGTGTGTGTGTGTGTGTGTGTGCGCGTGAGCCGCCTGGCTCCCCGTCCCGCACGCTTTATGTAGGACGCCTGCCTTTCGCTGGCGCATCTCGCAAACCTCGACCGACTGCATTGATTGGTGGAATCTGGCAGGGGCGTTGCCATAGCGACGGCTTTGATTTTGATTTTTTTTTTTTTTTTTTTTTGGTGGCGGGGTGAGAGGGGCTATCAGCAATCGATATTCATCTTTTAACGGTACACGCAACAATTCGCATACGGTATCTGGAATTTTGAAAACGTTTTTTATATTTCTCTCTCGAGACATTAGTGCTTTAATCACAGCAGGCTACCACTGAGACTATCTGCCAAATACAATCAAGGCTCCAATTTGCTCAGCTAGTGGCAGTCAATCAAGTTTCATAATCCATTTATGGGGCTTCCTGTTTTTTTTTTGAAACAGTAATTACTTTTCTGATGACAGTGTTTACCAAACTAATGGAGGGATAATTTGATTTGCGCAGGCACTGCTCATTTCAATTTACGCAAAACTCGGGTTTATTGAAACGGAATATGTCAATCAGGATTGCTTATCATCACATTGCGTTTTGGTAACATTTACATAAAGCCATCTGCTGTGATTGACACATTTCGCAGCGCATCCCCAAGGACACGCTGGACCAGTTTGTTGTTCATTTACTACGTATATCGAATGTCCTTTGCATGGCTTTTTGTGCGTACCTGTTTGATGAATCCATCTTTAAGGCTGTACCTTGAGATATGAGTCATCATTCAGACAATTTTTTTTTTTTTGCTTTGGCTTGGGAGCAAAAATCTGACATACATTGTTTTATCTCACGTTTAGAACAGTAGAACTGTTACTGCATTCCTCTGAACCATCGACCACTTAAACCATCAGTCCAATCAAATGCAAATGTACAATATTTAGGGTTTTAAAATGTGCCATGCCCAGTTGGAGACAGACCATGCAGCATCAATTTTGATAGAAGTCGGTTGTGGTAATTAAATAAAACCTTGATAGAGGCAAGGTGGGCAGTGTGGTAAAAAAAAAAAAAAATAAAAAAAATAAAAGAAATCAAGAGCAAGACCCCAAACCTAAGCCGCCATAATGAATAACCTGACTGCTTCCCAGAGGAGAGCTGGACTGGCCTTAATGAAGACAAATGCAACAAGACTGGACTACGGAGTCCATATGGAAATGACACTATAAATGGGGCCACAGTCTATCCACTCAGGAGATTTTCAAGGCTATCATGAATATGTATCAAAACGAATAGGGTTCCAGCCGATTTGGGTTTTAAAGAGGCAGCTTTCCGTGACTTCATAATGCTGTGAAAATTGGTGTTCTATTGTTATATCCTCCCCATTTAGCCAAAATGTGGTGTATTTTTTCACACTTCACGAGTCTTAAAATCAATTCTAAATTTCATTTGAATGCGTGTTAACTGCAGTTAAGGAGAGATACAGACAGAGACACACAGACAGAAAGACAGACAGAGAAAGACAGACAGACAGACAGAAAGCATGTTGGGTAGCAAGCTAGCCAGTGAGATAGCAAGCTAGCTAACTAGATGGAGAGATAGCAAGCTAGCTAGTTTGAAGCCATTTCTCAACATCAAGAACGCAGAGTACGGTCTTGTAAACTGGGAAAGTACAGTCTTCCAAATAGCACACTTCTTTCGGACGGTAGTGTCTTTGTAATTGTAACGGTTGTGTACTTGTGAGCTACATTCCCTCCAGCTGTGACGTACTTCCTTGTCACGATAAAGGGTAGCCATTTCTCAATATCAAGAATGCAAAGTACAGTCTCGTGAGTTCGCCAGGTACGGTCTTCCTACAAACGTAGGAGTCTCTTCATAAATTGGAACGGAAAGACTCGGTTTAGTGTTAGTATCGTATTTGATATTAATTGGAAGCTACTGTGTGTTATGTAGTTGTCTGACTGCAATGTTGCCAGGCATGCCTGTGGGAATGGTCTGCCCTTCATTAAGGTCACATTGCTTTGTCCTTGGTGATGGGATCCTATGAAGAATCTGCGAACAGAACCATAATGTAAAATAAAAGTGGTGGAGGCACGGGGGGGGTGGCTAATTCGTCAACTGCTGGATTCGTGTATCGACTATTGAGGGATCGATGCACCACAGGAGGCTCCATCACGCAGTCTAAACAGGACTTTTAGTGCAGGCAAAATGCCAGCTAGCTTCAGACAAAAAGGTGTCCCAGATGACCTTAATCCTGCAGTGGGCCTGGAGGGCATGTATCCCCTCCCCCCCTAACCCCAACCAAACCAGGACTGCAAAACAATACTCACATGCGCTTTTCATTTCATACACACAATGAAATAAATAGGGTATATAAAATACAAGTGTCAATCACAGTTAATTTAGGTCAATATTATAACTAGACAGCAATTGTATTTGTCAAAACCCTCTAATTCAAAACTTTAGTCTAATCCACACATTTTTTTCTCTCCCAATTTCATGTTGAAATGTTACTTGATTGAAGTAAATTGTCTGTCTCCAAGCATACTGTTCATAATATGTTAAAATATTTTTTTTTTTAAATGGTACTGTATGTACCCTGATTCTATTGTTGGACCAGAGATGCTCGACAGTACAGTGTCTCAAAATCAATACTGTACGTGTCTATGATTGGTCTATATGCCCAAACTTTAAAATGTATTCTTTACCTTAAGTTGAATATTTTTATCTTGTGTTTTTGCGCGTGATTAAAAAAAACATTTTGGAGGAATATGCTTTTTTTGGGGAAGTGATGACATTTTGCTCTATTACTATGAATACAAATATGAAAAATGAAATACAAATCATGTTTTAATGCATTTATATTGAAAAGTTGTGATTAAGACCGATACCAAGTTAATTTAAAATGAGGGCCAGCAATTTTCAGTTGTTTTGACAACAAATGAAAATACCTCTCGTGTCTTTTCTGCAAAAGCATTGTCTTCTGATGAAAGAACAGTTTGATTCTCTCCTCTTCTATCTAGAAACACTTCAAATAAAAGAGCGTACGAAGGAAGAGTTGTTCCGATCGTATTATCGTCTTCCTTTGATGTTGTGTTCTGCTATGGTTGATCTGCTACGATGGTTATTATGTTCAATTTTTTTGTAGCTATTGTGTAAGTGCTGTAGAAATAAAGATGGATTGTATTTTATTGCGTGTGTGTGTTTTTGTGGGGTTGGGAGGGTGGGAGGGGATTAAAATACTGTTATTAGTCGCGGTTGAGTGGCCTGCCTTTCAACAGATCAATCAAAAAGATCCCCATTTGGTTACATCATCCCATTCAGTCATGTGAACTATGAGATATTTGTCCATCAGGTGGCGCTCTGAATTAGGTGAACAGTGCAGCACTCTCTACTTCTCAAGGATGAGTTCTTAGTTTCACGTAAACACACACACACACACACACACACACACACACACACACACACAAACATACACACACACACACACACACACACACACACACACACACACACACACACACACACACACACATACATACATACAGTGGTTAGCACGTCGACTTCACAGTGCAGAGGTACCGGCCGGGTTCAATTCCAGCTGCGGCCTTCCTGTGTGGAGTTTGCATGTTCTCCCCGGGCCTGCGTGTGTTTTCTCCGGGTACTCCGGTTTCCTCCCACGTTCCAAAAACATGCATGGCAGGCTGATTGAACACTTAAAATTGTCCATAGGTGTGAGTGTGAGCGTGGATGGTGCCCTGCAATTGGCTGGCAACCGATTCAGGGTGTCCCCCACCTACTGCCCGAAGATGGCTGGGATAGGCTCCAGCACCCCCCGCGACCCTTGTGAGGAGAAAGCAGATCGGAAAATGGACATTTCTGTTTTTAATGAATGTGTTCTTTAATATCTTGAAATTGTAAAAAAAACATATTTTTGTATTTTTCACTAATGAAGGGTTCGGTGAATGTGCATGTGAACTGGTTGGGTTCGGTACCTCTGACAAGGTTAAGAACCACTGAGAGAGAGCGAGAGAGAGCGATAGAGAGAGAGAGAGAGAGAGAGAGAGATGAGAGGCATGCTTACTTTTAATCATGTAATTGGGACGCTACAGGATAAAAAGTTCATGGGAGCAGGATTATTAGGTAGGAAGTCCATGAGGGAAAAAGGTGAAACAAACATTTCCATACATTAGGAAAAAAATCCAACTTTGGGTTTTTTTGGTTTTTTTGTTTTGTTTTTAATTAATGTAACTTAGCTGAGCTCCAAAATATGAATGGTACAGGAGTGGGAGTCAGTCTTAACAGGAGCAGGATGGGATGGGAGTCATTTTAACGAGGACGCGTCAGGATTATTTATTTATTGTTTACTATGGTCCAGGACTGTGGTGGGACAGGATTTTTTTTTTTTTCTGTGGGAGTGGGCTTGGTGAAAATCCACTCCTATGTCACATATACACAGGACACACCCACCACATATTTACCCACATAATGCATAAATATAAAACTATACAGTAAAAAGAGTATTTTAATGTGACATGTGTACACCCCTCATGGCTTCTTTATAGGAAAACACTGAAGAAATGAAACTTTCCTGCAATATGAAACAGTCAGTGTACAGCTTGTAGAGGTGCACATTTACGGTCCCCCTTTAGACTCTGTGAATTCCAAACTGCTGGCAACAAAGGTGACTACACCCCGAAGTGAAACGGTCCAAATTGTGCCCAAAGTGTCAATAATTCAGTGCTGTGTGTGTGTGTATGTATTGTCAAAGTAGATTTTGTGCCCTCTCTGCACAGCAATACAACTGATTAGGTTGCATACCTGATGAATGTGCATCAGTTGATAATCAAAGGAGGAATTCTCATCACAAAAGTGAGCTAATCAGGCTAATAATAAAAGGCCATTAATCAGCATCGGTCTGCGCGTCACCAGCAATTCATTCTGACCCGGTTGCGCAGGGCAAATTTGAGTGGAAACGAGCCGTTCGAGGGCAGGTGAGTGGCCTCTTTGTTTGGCGCTGGAACAAATAAGCAGGCCGACTCCTAATCTCGCAGAATATGCAAAGCTGCAAGCAACAAAGGAGAGGTCGGACGCTTAACAAGAGGGTGGCAGTGGCGCGGCGGCGCTGAAGTACGGTCCATTCGGACGGCTCCAGTTGACAGAACGTGACCTGCTCGGGACCAGCAGCGGGTCGCTGACACAATGGCACGCTAGCCGCTGAGACGGAGGAGTGGGCGCATTGCTGCACGATTCCGCCGGGAGAGTGAGTCAGTGAGCAGGAAATTGGTCGGATTATCTGCTTGAACAACACAGGATTGATCATAAGAAGAATCCAGAGACTTGTTGGAGCTGCACAGGTAGGACGCCAAAAGCTCATGTTATTTATGCATAATATGCTTTTAAAAAGAAAATATTTATTGGCTTTCGGTGTTACGAATGGATACAATCTCATAAATTGAAAATGTTGATTTTTACTTTTAGTTTGAAATCAACAGTAAAAATAAATCACATCAAATATGTAATATTTTGGACTTGCTTGAGTTTCTGACAGATTTCTAAAAGCAAATTTCTCATGGAGTTGGGGTTAAAATCCTCAAAAACAATCATTCTCAGACCGCGCATGATGAGTAAATGCATGACGGTCTGTTTTCGGCAACCCAAAATGTTGAAAGAGCCATATAGGACAAAAAAAAAAACAAAAAACAAATATGTCTGGAGCCGCAAAAAAATAAAAGCCTTCTATAAAACTTACAATGAAGGAAACACATGCTGTATGTATGTAGGAGACTGGACTGTCTCAGAATTGTTTATGTTATTCATTCCTTTATTGTGTGTTCACAAACGCTCCCCCATAGAATTTATTTTGTAATTTCCTCGCTTGATTTTTTGGTTTTGGTGCATTATTTTCGCTTTTCTGAGTGTCAGTGAAGTGATCATTAATTTCCATTTTTCTGAGGCTATCTTTGAATGCCTCTTGAGTCGAACGAGAAGAGAGAAGGCACGGAGTTGGACGCAGACGTGTCTCTTTGTCGAGACCGTTAAAAGTATAAATAAAGTGTCCGATTTAAAAAACCAACACCACAGCTCTGCAACATGTATCTATATCTATTTGAGCTATAATAATATTAACATCTTTTTCCATTTTCAAAAATTTTTTTTATAAAGCTCTAGGGAGCCACTAGATGTCGCTAAAGAGCGGCTCTGGAGCCGCGTGTTGCCGACCCCCGGTTTAATGTCATAAAAGGATGCTGACAGTTTTGTCTCCAAAATGTCACAAATTGACATTTAGGAGACGGACACGAAAGTGAGTGATTGGCAAAGATGAAAAAAATATCCTTTATGTGGCAGCCATCAACACCTATCAACAACCAATTTGGCTATGTTGTAGTTCATCACCAACCAATTTAACACAGCGTTGAACTCATAAATGCAGTCAACATTTGGATGAAAAACAAATGTTAAATGAAAGATAATCAAAATAATAATTCGATCTCGATGATTAATACCACTACCGTGTAGCAATTCTAGAAATTTAGGGATGCTCAATATCACTTTTTTTCAGAAGCCAACCAAAACATTCACTCTTAGTACTCGTCAAACAGAGTACCTAGACCTCGAGGACCTTTGCCTTCTTCATTTTAGCACAATGACAAAATATTATGAACAAAACCTCTTTATGACACAAATGATGATTGATTAGCTTTTGTGTCAAACTGCCACATTATCTGCCGACTTACTCGATGTCCGATTTTCTTTGCCTGAAGCATCGGTGGCTGTAATGGCAGACTCCACGAGGAGCCAAATCCTCAAAACAAGAATGTATCGGCCCAATACGATACAGTACAGTCAAACCTCGGTTTTCGAATGTCTCTGTTCTCGACCAAATCGGTTTTCGACCAAATATTTCTAGTTTTTTATGCCTCGGATGACGACCGAAAATCGGTTCTCGACCAAACTGAGCGCATTTGAATGCGTCACTCGACTCCTCTCGTCTTCCTTACACGAGGAAGTGATGCTTCCTCGGGTAGACGAGGACGTGACGCTTCCTTGTGTAGCGTTCCATTGTGAGCAGACGTGTTCAATAAAGATTTTTTTTTTTAAATAGAGCGTGGTTTCGGTTTTCGAACAAATCGGTTTTCAAACAGCCTTCTGGAACGGATTATGGTCGAAACTGAGGTATGAATACAGTATACATATATTCATGTGTGCAGATCGCAACAGATGTTTTCGCTAGTTAACGCTAGCTATGACAAACCCTGACCTCCTAAGCCCTGGTTGTGTTTTGCGTAAGTGACTATTTTGTGTTTGCAGCATCTTACCTTCAAGAAAACGATGGCATTGACAGGCCCGCCCAGAGGATGCGGCACCAGCATCGGCTCCATATACTACAACCTGTGTGACCTGGCGGCCGCGTGGGGGGTGGTGGTGGAGGCCGTCGCCGCCGGCGGCGTGCTGACCTCCTTCGTGTTGTTCGTCATCCTCATGGCCTGCCTGCCCTTGGTGACGGACAAGGAGAGGAAAGGCACGGTGGCCCTGCAGGCCGGCGTTCTCATTTCTACCCTGGGACTCTTTGGGCTAGCATTCGCCTTCGTGGTGGGCCGCGATTCCACCAGCTGCGTGGCACGGAGGTTCCTCTTTGGCGTCCTGTTCTCGGGATGCCTGGCCTGCCTGGTGATGCACGGGCTGTGGCTCGTCTTGCTGCGGAGGCGTGGCCGGGGCCCCGGGAGCTGGATGCTGTGCCTGGGGGCGCTCGGGCTCTGGTTAGTGGAGGTCATCATCAACACCGAGTGGCTCCTCATCACCGTGGTCCGGAACCCGCCGAGCGGTACGGATGCTTCCGAGCTGTCCTGCGACTTTGCCAACCAGGACTTTGTCATGGCGCTGATCTACGTGATGGTTCTGCTACTCGCCGCCGTGCTGATGTCCGTGCCCTCGCTGACGCACAGGCACAAGCAGTGGCGCCGAGACGCGGCTTTCATCCTGGTCTCCGGCCTCTTCACCGTGGCCATCTGGATGGCTTGGATCGCCATGTACGTCGGCGGGAACCGAGCGCTGGGAGACGCGAGCTGGGACGATCCCACCCTGGCTGTAGCCGTGGTGGCCAACGCGTGGGTGTTCCTACTCCTGTACGCCATCCCGGAGATTTGCTTACTGACACAGCGGGATCCGGACCTGGAGCCCCCCCATGATGGTGACCACATCTACCCTTCCAGGAGCTTGGTGTTCGACAACATTCACAAGGCGCCAGAGCCACCCCGCCAGACTGTGTATATGGAAAATAAAGCCTTCACGATGGAGGAACCTCCAACAGGTAACAGGAGCCATATTATACCTTTTGTTACATAGCCCTCAATCCCCAGTTAATTCCCATTCATTTTACTGTTTCAAAAATTCCAATAAGTTTACCGTCAATTTTCCAGTATGCATCCCTACTCTGGGCCATTGGTTTTCTACTCAACAATATTTGGGCAATGTGAACATGGACTGCCTTGTGGGAAAAAAAATACCACAATACCAGCTTATTATTCCGTGGTCCCCATTTTCATGCGCGGCAGGTGCCATAAGAATAAGGTCACTCATCCAAGTACAGTGAAACTCCTCTACAACGAAATTTTTTTTCACAACAGGGGACTTTTCACAATAGCAAATTTATCTCAGATGTAAACACACGCACACACATAAATGTGTGTGTACTCTTTATTGCCTCCCGTGCTCTTCAATTTCGATGCATCACATTACGGAAGAGATATCCGAGACTGAGGTTGCCAGAGCAATCAAGGGCCTTAAGAACAACAAAGTTGGTATCAAGTGGGGAGGGAGCAGACTAGCTGACCTGGAATTTGTGGATGATTTGGCTCTGTTAAGTCACACCCAGCCCGCACTCCAGGAGTTGACCAACAATCTGCATGAGCACGGAGTTAAGGTCGGTTTACGAATAAGCCAGGAAAAGACCAAGGCCGTGGCCATCGGACAGCACCAACACTCAACCACTCACTCTACACCAACATGACATAGAGTACATTGACAGCTTCACATATCTTGGGAGTAACATCTCAAATACAGGTGATGTGGAGAAAGAGGTCAACAGTAGACTTGGTAAAGCTGAGGGAGTGTTCCAACGCCTCCGCAACATCTGGTCATCGAAAGCCATCACTACGGCCGCCAAGCTACGCCTCTATATGTCAGTGGTCATCCCAACAGCGATTTACGCCTGGGAGACATGGATGAAGACAGCCAATATTCCCAACAAGTTAGATGTCTTCCATCGGCGTTGACTGAGATCCATCCTGATGATCTCATGGAGAGACCACATCACCAACGAAGAGGTGATGAGGGGGGCAGGAGTAGCTGAACTATCAGACATTGTCTCTGAAAGGAGAAGAAAAATGATTGGCCACGTACTCCGACTGCCAAGAGAGAGCAAGTGTGGCCATGGACTGGATGCCAGAGGGTGGAAAGAGGAAGAGAGGTAGGCCAAAGAAGACGTGGAGACAGACTGCCAAAGAAGACCTCAGTGAGATGGGTGTCAGCTGGCATGGAGCAAGAAGGGCCGCCAGTGACCGGATCAAATGGAGGAGACTCGTCGCCCAATGTTCCAAATAGGAATGGGTGGAACTAACTAACTAACTAACTAACTTTTTATTTTAATTCCAATAGTGCATAAGTATGAGCATACACTTATTTGATACTTCATATAGCCAGCGTAGAAAGAAAAAAAAGGGAAAGAAATTGTGACATTTACGATCAGCATTCACTTTCACTTAAATCAATTTCTTGCATAATGTCTTTTACTTTGCTTCCTCCATCTTTCCTTTTTATTATTTTATCCTGTCTTCAAGCATTAAAACTTTTCTTTTCTTCACTCTTTGGTCGGCAAAGGGCCGTGTTTGTAGCCATTTTAGCAATGCAACGTTCGTGCTGTGTCTGAAACTAACAATAACAAATACTTCCTGTACTACTGCACATGTGTAAGCCACTGTGATGTTTCCAAGCTAAGCAGTAGGAGTCGCTGTAGGCTGAGGTTGGATTAGACTTTTGCGGAAGGCTTGTTTTTGTTGTAGTGAATCTCGTTACGAGGCAAGGGCAGAGAAAAATATTTCGTATTACGCAACAGAGGGATTTTTCATTGTAGGGGGAGCAGAAAAGTGGGAATGGTTTTAATGCAGGAAGATTTTTTCACACTAGGGGCTATTTTCGCCCATGTAGGTTTCGGTGTAGATGAGTTTCACTGTAGATTAAACTTCCACAAATGGACTGAAGTGGGAAAATAGAATGTGTGATGTGGCTGAAGTCAGGTTTCAAGTCAACGGTTGTATGGCACGGCAGAGGTTGGAGTCGATGGCAACTGGCATAGATGCGGGTGGGGAGCGTTAAACTCTGCTTTGCCATTTATAAATCGAGTTTGACTTGACTGTCGAGACACTTTAGAGTCTTCAATGTTGCGTTTGTTTTGAACGCATTTTCTTTCTGCCATTGTTCATCACCAGTGCCATCAAAACCTGTGTCACCATACGGCGCTTATAACGGTCAACTGCGAAGCTGCGTGTACCAGCCCACCGAAATCGCCCTGATCGCAAAAGGTCTGACCAAGGTGAGCAATTAATGTTTGGAAAATATCCAAATAAATCCCCCGTCTTTTGTCCTTCAATAAAACGCGGATTGTGCTTTCTCACAGATGGACAAGGACACGATGATGCGCCGCGCATCGGCCTCTTCTTTGAACGCTGGAGGAAGCAGCAGCGGCTCCCTGGATCGCTCGTTGGGCTCTTTGGCCTCTTAGCAACCATATCTGACGCACGCAGGTCACAGAAGCCTGCCCGCCTTTGGCCATTTTGGCATGATGATAATCTGCTCTTTGGTTCGGTGTTTTTTGTTTACATAAAATCCCAAAATGGAAAGTTTTTTGTTTTTGCACCAGGACATGCTGTATTATTCACAGATCTGGTTTATTACAATCATGAGGTTATTTTACTGTTGTTGTTTTTTTTTTTTTTTGGAATGAAGTGTATTTTTTGTGAGGAAAGAGGTCTTTGTTTGAAGGATTACCGTGTTAATCTCATTTTGAACGCCATTTTATCCTGTAGTGCCTTGAAATAATAAAATAAGTAATATCCTCATTAAGCTGTGTGAGAATTGCTGGCCAGAGATGCATCTTATTGCAAACCTGCACATTACAGTGAAATCAGAAATTCTGCCTATAGACACAAAAATCGATGTTCAGTTTGTCTGAATGAAGCGTCGTGTTACTCGACGATGATTCTACAAAACAGCGCCTGCATTGGATCTAATTGCAGCCAGTTCAGGTGCACCCAATGTCGTGGCAAGTGTGTTTTGGCAGTTGCCAGTGGCAAAGCCACGTGAGGCGTGTCGTGATCTTCCATTTGCATGCGTCGGCTCGATAAGCCTTGCAGCGGACCTTCCACTGGGAGTGGAAACGACACAAGCGGGCAATAAATCCATGTAATCTCGGCCACTAATGGGACGGGTGGCGGGTGCGTTATTGTTTTTTTGTTTTGCTGTTGTTGCAAAACAATGTGCTATTATAAGGGCATTGCTATTTGGTTGAATGGAGCGAGACTTTTGTTACACAACAAGCTCAGTGGGTTGCAAGTACCCCACACGCGCGCGCACACACACACACACAAATAAAGAGCGTGGAAAGAAAATAAACTTTTGCAGCGACAATAAAACGATTTTCACTCATGGAAGCAGCATTTCATCAAATACACCCGGTGTCACAAAACGGGCAATCAAATGAATGCAAATTTGTGCATCCAACACCTCAGCTGTGTTGACCTTTTTTGCCTTTGACAGGGTCGCATCGCAGCGCACTCCCAAGAGTGCATATGAGCAAATAAAACATTTATTCTGGCCTCTAAGGGTCTCTTTAAGATCATTTTTAAGATTCACTAACATTACTGTTCATTGAAAGTCATGAACAGTACCTCCAAATCAACCAATCTTCCAAAATGCTTATATCTTATATTTTGTATATTTATATTGCATTCTGTACTGCGAACAGTTCATTTTTTTAAATTATTTTTTGCATGCAAAGACTTGTTTTTCAACTTCTTTCCTCCGAACTTTGCTGCTGTACATAGCAAATTTCTCCATTGTGAGACAATAAAGGTTTTCTTATCTTACCGTTCAAGCGGAACATATATATATCGTCAACGGGAATATACATTATAAATTATTGTACCGTCATAAAACGTTTTAAACCACAGTAATTTTAGTCATACTTCATAAAGATTAAATAATATTATGCCTGTGAGTATTGTCATATTCGATTGTGTTGACATTTCCGCTGCTTAAAGGCTATATCTCACTCAGTGGCGAAGGTCCGCAAGCGTGTGCCGCACCGAGCGAATGCTTTTTCGTCAGGGTTCGTTTCACCATTGTTGTTTGTTAGCTTGTCTATGGCGCTTTGCATCGTTGCTAGCCTGGTTAGTTAAGATGAACAGACTGTAAATTATTTTGTTTTGTATTTACTTTGACAGTAAATTTCATCTCCAAGTGCCATTAAACAGCATTAAAGTTTTTGTGTGGGAAATATTTGTTTACTATCTGCCAAACTGCTGCTTGTTGTTACGTGAGTTGAATTCACTGCCATGGTACAAGCGCTGGATCTCAAATTCTTTAATTGAAAGTAAAAAAAAAAAAAAGTGAAAGTGAAATAATCAATGCAAAACCTATGTCAGGTATTCTAGCTTTTGATGCTCCAATTCCATCCATCCATCCATCCATTTTCCGATCATCGTCTTAGGGCAGTAGGAGGGGGACACCCTGAACCAGTGTTGCCAGCCAATCGCAGGGCACACAGGGACGAACAACCATTCGCGCTGACACTCATACCTCGAGACAATTTAGAGCGTACAATCAACCTGCCATGCATGTTTTTTGGAATGTGGGAGGAAACCGGAGTACCCGCAGAAAACCCACACAGGCCCTGGGAGAACATGCAAACTCCACACAGGGAGGCCGGAGCCGGGATCGAACGCACGACCTCTGCACTGTGAGGTCAACGCGCTAACCACTGGCCCTCCAGGCCGCCTGCTCCAATTCCAAATATGCAAGAAAAAAAAATGCCACTCACAGGGAAATGTATCCAAATGGGCGCAAACAAAAGCACTATTTGATGCCTGCTCCCGAGCACTCGAGCTGTCACGTGCACATGCACGGCCACGTGCGCGACACCACTTTCACGACCTCAGCAGATGCGACACTCGAGCCCTCACAAACAGCTGCGTTTCCTTGTTACCGCGGCGACGGCTAGCAGATAAACACAAGCAGCCACTTGAAGGCTTTGCTGGTCAAAGCTGATCAAACATCGCGGGGCAGACAGCGCGGCGGTTACAGTATTACTATTATGATGCTGGTGCACGCCATATTTGACAAAGTACGATCTGGCTGCTGTTTGTTGACTTTGTGGCACAGTTCAGCGATTACAACAAAGGTCTTGCTCATTGCTGGATTGAGGGTTAACCTTCAAATGAATTACATATGCAAATAGCCTTGCCGCCTGCTAATAAGTGCTTCACTTTTCAACATGGATGTGATTGATTCTCATGTGGGAGCTGCCAGATTACAATACATTTTTATGAATGTATTGTACTTCTAGTACACCAGACATATTATTAAATTACATTAAACAGGCAGTTAGGGGCTTTTTTTTAGTCCAGTACAGTATGCTGGTTAATTACAATTCAGTTTTATTTAACATTTAAGTAGGCGGCAGTACGTTGGCATTTTGTCTTTTAGAACCGCTTGTTCTCAAACACTTGGGCACAATTCGTCATCAAATTTTATGTGCAAAAGATTATGAATGTGAAGTATTAACAAAAATGTCTTTAAAATCAATGATCAAGTTCAAACTGCATTATGATACAGTGGCTTGAAATTCTTCTTTTTTTTTTTTTTGGAATAAAAACTGTGCCTTATTATTGTACAAACACTTTGGTCCTGCGACTGTATTTTAATGTTGGTCAAACAGGAAAAGGGAGAAAAAAAAACACACCCCAAAAAAAAGCATGAGGAAAAACTGATTTCCATTATGAATAGCTATGAATTTCAACTTGTTGCATTCACTTTGCTGTTTTTCCTAACACTGCATCATTAAAACGTATTTTTCAAATTCTTTTCATAGGTTGTTACATTCATTTGTTACGGTATAATTTAATTTGATTATCATGAATAAAAATCAACATTTTAGTCTTTTACTCTTTGTATTGTAAATAGTTAATTCAAAGTCAATTGCAGATTATAAAATGCCAAATTTTATTCCAACATTGAAAAAGGTGTCGCCAGTTTGAGTCTGGAACTAATACCAATTAGTCACTTTTCTTTATTTCCTATTGAAATTGGTACAACTTGGAAGCCAAGCCGCATTAAAGTGTGTTTCACTGTTTTCTTACCAAACGTGTTTGTTGATTTTGATCGGGTAAAACACAAAGAGACATCAGCTCACAAGAATCACATGGCAGCAAAAATATACTTTCCTCTTGACATTATAAAAACAGTTTGATATTATCCCGTTTAGATAGCGTGGCACCACAGTCCTGCAAATAAATGAAATGGATGTTTTCTGAAACAGTGCCCTCAAGCGGCCCTTCAGTAGTACTGTATAACCCCTGCACCGCTGAGCGCGCTACAGCAGCGTCCGGTTTCTCTCGAGTTCCGTTCCAACAATTCTCAGAATTGTGAAACTTGACGAGAATTACGACGTACCTTGTCGTATTCCTACACAGACTACTTCATCGCACGCCATTCGTAACCTCATACGTTGATATTATTGTAAACTGAGGACTGACTGACTGCCTGCGTAACAACAAATTAAAGGCTTGACAAGATAACAGCATTTAAATGTCTCTGCCCAGCCTTGGGATGCGAATGTGTCGTCCTTGCCAGGCTTCAACCACATCACATTTAACTGCAAAATTCCCCCACAGTCACTTGAGGAAAAATAATCTTGTAGCGGTGCCCCATCACTGGGGAACCTTGCGCCTCACGGTCCTGGCCTCTTCCTGTTGCTGCTGTCTCTGTTTCTTCAGCTGCCGATAAGCCAGCACGGCCCGCTGCCGCTCCTCCTCCATGATCCTCTGCCTGGCCATGGACGGCTTGGTGGTGGGCGCCGCCGCATGGCCGAGAAGCGAGTTGAGGAGAAGGTCCTTAGCGGCCTACAGGTCGAACGGGTGACAGATGGGAGAAACACGATGCATTATGACTCGGTCGCATGACATGCCAATGTACACTGGAGGGCTTCGTTTTACCCGAGGCTTGATTGGTGCTTTCCTGGGTTTGCTGGTTAGTGAAGGTGGTTCCATTGAAACCTCGCCGAAGGGAATGTCATCTTGTAAGACAAAAAAATTGTTTTACTGACCTAGTTCTGTCTAGGTCATGAATTAAAGGAGACGACATTTTCTGCCAAAACACAAAAGGATGAAAAATACGTATATCATTGCGAGCATTGACTTGAAATCACTCAATTTTTGAGTTGATGTTACCACGACTACTAGTCGTGGGGCTCGGGGACTGCAATGAAGTGAAAGGCTACTCCTTTCAAACGTGAAAAAAAGGCATCAGTTTCATGATTTTGACTTCACTATTCCTTACAGATGTCATCGCGAAATTGTGTGAAAGGTGAAACTCGAATGTATCCGTGTAGTTGATTTCAATAAAGAAAGAAAGAAAGAAATTCAATGTGAATTGGTTTTCTATCACCATTATGAAATGTAAAATCATTGGCCGTTGGATGGGCACTCCAGAGAGCCAATTATTTGTTTTTCAGTGTTTAAAAAGTCAGTGTTCCATAGATTGTCCGCAGACTAAATTAACATCGAGCTGCAATGCTGAATAACATTACCTTGGAACATTGCCTTTTCCAACTCGGCCTCACGTCGTTCCAACTTTTTCTGCTGTTGCTTTTGTAACTTCTGTTTGCTGTACCTGCGGCAACCAATGACATGCAACAAACACAAAAGGTTGAAGTGTCATGAATCCATTCTGGCCGACCAAACACACATTTTGTTACACTCGCTCCTTGCAAGTGTATTCACTTTGTATTTGTGTGTTTGAGTGAATTGCATCAGTGACTTACGTTCTCCTTGTTTTATGTTGTCTTGAGAGGGAAGAAATTTCATCTGTGCTGTATGTTGCATACACAGCACATTTGACAATAAAGTTGTACTTGACTTACCCACATGCGAGATCAGTACAGTGCATTCTGTGACCCTTTGTTTTTTTTCACTTCACTCGAGCATATTATAAATCAAGGTACCACTGTAAAAATCTGCTTACTCTTTCTTTTTTTCTGTCTTTTTCTGGTCTGCGGGCTTCTCTTGTTTGTCTTCACCCAGCTCGGGTTTCCTCTCCAATTGGTTGTTGGTGAGGAATAAGACCTGCTTGGACTCCATCTCCATGCGCCGCTTGTACCGTGACTCGCTTTCCCGATGTCCTCGCTTGAAATGCGGGACAGCTATATCGCTGACATTGGACTTCTCTGGTTGTCTATGAAAATGGATGGCTAAGGGGGAAAAAAACGTACAGAAATGATGCATGATTCTTATCACAAGCATGCAGGTTTTTAATGAGTAATGCTTTATATTTGCTCACCGTTTCTTAATTTGCGTTCCTTCAAAGAGCCACTTTGCTCCATCCTCTCCTTGCTCTTAATGATCTCTTGCAGCCTGAAGGGGATGTGCTCAAGGTGGTCCTCTTTTTCGTCGGCTTTTGGGGCTTTACCATCTCGCTTCTGCTTCTTCGCACTAACATGTAGAAAGATTTGCTTTTATTCGAACACTATCTCTAGTAAATAGCATACTTACTGTCTTTAAATAGATACAGGTGATCGTCTAAATCTTTATGACTTTCACACCAAATTCAACAAAAATTACCGTATGTGGTAAATGTGTAGCTAGCTATTGGCATACTAACCGCTAAGCTAATAGCTGCCTTCAACCTAACGTAGCGTTTACATTACCTCGGTTGATGTCCAGTTTTGTCAACCACCTCCCCAGAGTCCTTCTTACGCTTCTTATTCTTCCCCATGTCGACTCGCGTTGTTATTTCAGCACATTTGAAATCAACACAACTAACGTTCTCACGTGGGGCCCCAACTTCCGTAGTGTTTACCCTTTGAACTATGACGTCAGAAGAGTGTCGCGGTCGGAATTATTTTTTTTCTTGTTCTAAAAAAAAGAAAAATCTTGTTCTTGAAATTCTCGTCATGTCGTAACAGGTAATTACTTAGAAGAGTATATTTTTTAATGTACACAAAAATAATCATGATTTTTTAATCCCCGAGGCAAAAAGAAACCGAAATGACGTTCCACCGCTAGTCACTAGATGGCAAAGTAGTTAGAAAATCTGTAAAACCAAACGCGGTCATAAGTGTAATGTACACTTATGACTTTACAGTCTTGCGGGAGCAATAAGGCCGTTTTTTGTTGAATTTACATCTGAGCGCTATCGTCTAATGTACAGACTGGGGGAAAAATGATATGCAACTACGTTTTTTGTCGCCGAAAGCCTATTATTGCCCTTTTAACTAGAACATACAGAAATATTTCACATAAGTGATGAAGAATACAAATCTCAATTGTTCGAAATGAAAGCCAATGCAGATTGTCATAAAGTGAACAGTCTCAAACAAAAACTAGGCGGAACAAACCAAGTCTACTTGACAAATCATTTGCAGATGACCTTACCAACCGTTACTTCATATCTAAAATAAAATTTAAAGAAAAGTTAAGCACATTATTGTAAGATGAAAATAAAATTCAGTACTGCTATGTTATTATATGTGTCCAGTATGTGACAGGCAACCTGCATAGTTTTAATGTGGGCGATCGATTAGTCATAGCAAATGCCTCGTAATTGAATACAAATGCAACCTATGAGGAGGAGACTGACGATTGTGTTTGTACAGTATGTTAGGTGTAGAAAAAAGTCATGAGAAGGACAGCTTTATGTCCTAATTGCGAATTTCTCCATTGTGAGACAAATAAAGGTTTTCTTATTTTATCTTAATCCAGTGAGTGCATACTACATGAGTTGTACACATCATACACCATTACATATATGACCCCATGCAGTGTATGAGAGTTAGGGGGGGATCACATCATACAGTAATACAAAATACCCCCACAAGCACTGAGGAAATATGCACCCAGAATCTCAGAACTGTGAGGCCAACTATGAGTCCTCACCATTATATTGCATGTCAGAAAAATGCTACCACAGTAGTTTTGATTGGTATCTGCGGCTTGTTCCCATTTGGGAGAAAATAAAATGGTGGCTCTTTGCCCGGGTAGCTGCCAAGTAATAGATAAAGAAATAAGGGGGCCACAAACTGAACGATTTCTTCTAGACATATTTTCAGAAAGAGGCAGGTCACCCCCCCAAAATACTTGGTTGTGTAATTTCACACTTGATGGGTGAGCAGACAATTTAAAGACACAAATATGTGTGTAGGAAATGCAATAAAAGTCACTTTTGCATATTTTCCCCATGAAATATCAGCACAAAGTTCAAATTGACATGTGGTTATGCGTTGACTTTATGCCAATGGATCCTCTGTTGGACTCGTGTGGTGACAAACACAGTCACGACCTGGATTCCCAGTAGGACCAGCGCCACGGTCCCAATCAAGCCCTGGTGCTGCTCCAACCACCGCGAGATGTTCCCCAGGCACCCTCCCAAGAAGATAACGCTCTGTGCGCTGAACTCATCCAGCGTTTGGGCGTCCAGGCCGCACTGAGAGTTCCACATTGTGCCGTTCTCCAATGGGTCAACGCAGCACGTGGCCGGAACGCCGCAGGCCAGAACTCCTGGAGCTGAGCAGTTGTAGTATCTGCGGGGTAAGAATTTTGGAAATGAATGATTTTGTGACACATGCACTGTTGGTGATGTTAAATTATGACATTTAACCTCAATATGCTCATTACACTGCTGACTTGACCAGTCAATGCTCTGAAAGCCCGCCCTGCTCAACTGTCATTCAAAGACCACGACCAGGAAACACCGATGCAACTTTATCCAGCATCTTTCTTGGACCTACACATAACTACATGGCTGGAATACATTCCACCCTGTCGTTGTAGGAGTTTTCTATGCCGCAACAATAAGGCACTCTGAAGCAGCCACGCTACATGAATGCCATCCACATGCTGGCTGTCACGTTGAGCTAAATGTCATTAAATTAAATAGAAAAACCTTTCCACCCTCGCTCTTTCGCCTTTCTCTGGGTGATATCAGTGCACTCACGGCCAACAACGAGGCACTCTAAATAGGGCACGCCGACAACCCGAAATAAAGACTAGCTAACTGCATGATAAAGTGTCAAATAATCACTGATGCAAATGAAGGCGCTCAAGGGAGTGGTGGGGCTGTTTTAGCATTAAAAAAAAGAAAAAAGTCAGGATTCCCAAACTGATTCAAACAATGCCTCTAGAATTAAGCACGGCAATAATACAGTTAACCCCCAACCATCACAGGCTCCATGTTTACGGTTCTGCTATTACAGTTAATAACTCTATTATGGTCTTAATGTTGTTTATATCCGGAGTAATTCTATTTTCAGCCACCGGATGACAGCGCTATTAATTTGAGGTGTCAATTTAAAAGAACAATATAGGGAGTCATTTATTACGACATAGTGGAGTTTTTGTTGAAAATGACTGAATGTCATCTGCTGTAATTGTGCTTTTTTCGCCTGCAGAAAGTTATATATTTTTTGACAAATTTCTGCGTTCACATCACAGAGTCTTAAAAGTTGAAATCCACCAAAGCCAACTCACATGTTGACCTCCCAGTCGCGATAAGTATCCGCCCCACAGCACTGCAAATTGGACTGGATCTCATCTGTAATGAACCTCAGATCCAGGTCGTCCTGGTAGCGAGCCATGGCAGCCAACATGGCTGACCGCAGGACGTTTCCGATCTCTTGTTGCACACTGTACACCACGATGATGGCCAAAACCTGCGCCGTGATGATCACCAGAAGCATTCCGGAGAACAACTTTAACAAGAAGGTGTTTTCCCGCAAGGCGCCCACGCAGCCCGTCAGGCAGAGAAACGCCAGCACGAGGCCCAGAGTCCCCAGCAGCAGCATCGGGTCGGTTCCCATGCTTCCGATTTTCTCCTGGGTGAAGGACTCTTTGCTGATGAGGCCCCACAGCCCCACGGTGAGAAGAAGCAGGCCCACGACGGAGAACATTAAGTTGCTCAGAACCAGGAGGTACTTGAGGAAATAGTCGATAAAAGAATAACCGTGGTTGGGGTGGATCTCTTTGAATCTGGGCTCCCGTTCACCACTTGTGACCACTCGGTGAAGCTTGGTGGTTCCGTGGGGACCCGCATTCTCCTTTGTCAAGAGAAAACAAAAGAGAATATCATATATACATTGGTGTTAAAAAAAATCTGTCTATCTATCTATCTATCTAAACACATGCGGATCAGATAATGGATGGATGGAAATGCACACATTTTAGCATAATGCAAACAAACAAAGCAAAACATTGACGCGCTAAAAACTAGCATAGAGTAGATCGTGGTGTCATAACCTTTCGAACAATGAATATGTGAACAGACACGTTAGAGCAATACATGCACAGATATTAACAATACGCTCAGGCGTATATTCTTTATCCTCTGTGAAGAACAACAAATATGACTGCAGCTTACTGATGAGTTTTGACCCCCTGTGACTTTAATTACTGGCGAGTATGTACAATACTAACCAATACAAAGCAAGTTCCTGAAAGTGGAGTTACAAAACACGATGAGACAGCTGCGTGACCTTTTACCTTTGGTATGAGCAGGCTGGACTCATTCGGTGTGTCTTCCGTCCTTGTCCAGGGCCAAGGGACTCTTCTTGCCACCAAATATCTCCTGATGCTGTCCATCCCTGGGAGACAATCCTCCGTGTGCGTTCTTTCAACCGGTCCAATAAAATGAGGTGGGACATACGTGGAATGGTTTGCAGTGGAGCATGTGAGCCCAGGCGCAGTCACCGTGCTGCGTTTGGCCGTGGGGGGCTGTCAGGCGTGCACATTTTTTTCATCATGTGAGAGTCACAGTGAGAGGATTAGACAGTATAAACACTGTGTGTGTGTGTGTGTGTGTGTGTGTGTGTGTGTGTGTGTGTGTGTGTGTGTGTGTGTGTGTGTGTGTGTGTGTGTGTGTGTACATGCATGCCTTACATCACAAAAGGAACAAGAGACTGAGGAAAAATGTTGGTCTCTTCATGTTGATTGACCATTGTGCACATAATTTACTGAGTTAATGACAACAATCAAATTATATTGAGTGAATATGATGAAGTGATGAAGTGATTTTAAAAAGATGTTTTTCATAAATATAAAAATAGCTTTTGAAATATTAGAATAAAAATGATAGTTTGACATTTTAAAACAGTAAATTAAAACATGTTTGCATTTGTTGTACTACAACTAAAGTATAAATACAATTTAAAAATCATATGCAACATCCTCCTTTACAGCAGTGAGATGCTTATTTTGGACTGTAGGGAGACATTGTATATGTTACTTAAGTTAAAACATTAATTTACACTTTCAAATTTTATGAGGGCCACTTTGAGCCTGGAAGGAAATTGGGTGCGGCCTTGAGATATGAGTTTGTATCTCAAAACATTCATATGTCAAATCATATTTTGCCATTGAAATGAATGGAAAAGCAATTGATCCGTTGCAAGCCCACTGCTCCCCCCCCCCCCCAAAAAAAACAACAAAATGTGTTTTTATGACCTGACGTTGTGAGCTGTTGCCATCTTGTGGTAGGTGCCTGAAACACATCAATTTCTCACAATTCTGCTTGTATCTAAAGATAAGATAAGATAAGATAAGATAAGAGAAGAAAACCTTTATTAGACTCACAATGGAGAAATTCCAATTCACAGCAGCAAAGTTATGGAAGTAAGTAGAAGAACAAAATATAGGAGGTGCTCTAAAGGCAGCCACAGACAAAAACAAAAAATAAAATCAGCTCAGTGACAGTTTGTAGGCCTATTTCTATAAATCTGTAATTCAAGCCTCTCTATTCTCAAGGTTCCATCGCTCTTTATTCAAGGGTTTGCCAGTCCAGTTCCCAGACCTTAACCCAAAAGAGAACTTCTTGGGTGACGTAAAAAAAAAGAAATTTCTGAGTTCATTCTGTCGAATGTAATGCAGTCATTTTAGGCTGAATGAGAAGTCAATAGACTCCATGCAATACAGATGTTAAGCATTTCTCAAAAACAGGACATTACTTTTAATAATTCACCTGAATGTTTCCACAACTCAAAATGTTTTTGTTTAGAAAGACGGAAAAATGCCCATCCTCGCTGGAGAGATTCACTCTTCTATCAAGCAAATAGACAAGACAAATAATACATTTTTAAATTACTGTATTACATAATCAGATTGAAGGTCATGTGATTTTGTTGCCCAGATGTGTGACCAAAATGACTTCAAGCAAGCTGTAAGAATGCTCTGGCTGGACCTTTACTGCTATTTTGCAGCCCACTCTGATGAAAACATGAATGGGATTAAAATTTAAAACACACACACACAGCAGATGATCTGGAAGATGCAATTTTGGTCTGCCACGATAGTTTTTGTGCAACATGTGTTGACTCTGCAGAGGGAGTGGCTTTTGGGCGGCAAATACGATCAAGTGCGGGATCGAGGTGGCATTCACGTTGTTGTTTTTGTTGCCGTGTCACGAGCAGAGCAAAACGGTAAGAGGAGAAAATTTGGCAGTTGATTGCAAATGTAATGATCATGTTGTTGAATGAGGAGAGTCATCCGCGTGTCAGCAGGTGCCTCGACACAGTTCGGAATTGAATTTTGCTTTGAATTTCCTCGCCTCTGTAAAGCAGGCTTTGCCTTGTGCATGAATGGTGCTTTAGAAAGGAACTTGGGACAAGAGGGGACAATGCACATTCGAGAGGCTCTTTTCCTCCTCCTCTGCATGATCCAAGTGGCTCGGTCGCATAAATGGAAACAGGAAACGCCACATTGGTACCCAAAAGGTAAAAAAGAAACACTTTGTGGTTGGTTTCTACTTTGTACAAACAATTGCATATAACGCATTGTGTGTGTGTGTGTGTGCGTGTGTGCGTGGTGGGGGGGTGTAGTGGGGGTTAATATAGAACGGAAAGATGGCAAGGCTTGCAGCAACTTGACCCAAATACTGGACAACTGGAAATTTGCCATTTTAACTCGCATGAAGGAGCTGCTCATCAATGACCATGCGTCCGTCCTTCCCGAATACAGTCGGTGAGTCAGTCAATTAGCTCTCGCTCTCTCTGTCTCTCCCATATAGCCATCCAACAATTTATCCATCCAAGCTTTCTGTTTTTCAGTTTTGTTTTTCGAACAGTCCTACCATCTATCATTATCCATCCATCAGTTTCTCTCTCTCTCTGTCTCTCTTTTCAGTCTTAAAAACAATGAAAAAAATACATATGATATCAACTGTAATACCTTCTTCTTCATCTTATTGGTATTTCCGCTGAGCCGCACAAAATTAGATAACAGCAGATGCCTGATCACATGTGGCCATGGCAAGCTGCTTCTACTTTGTGGTGAGCTCATCGTAAAAACGTCTCCGATGGAAAACTGGAAACCTATCAAAGTGGCAATGACTAATGTGTTGATGTAATCTAGCAAAAACATTCCAACCACCTGTGGCAAGTTATTTGTTCTTTTGAGTGGAAATCCACATTTTACGGAAAAGGGAATAGTTGTGACCGGCCGCTGATCCATTCCCGTGTTCATGCCCACCCATGTAGGATCGCTCCTCTGTCAGACGCTCTGGGGGAGCTCCACAGACAGTTCAACGCCCTCAAGAATGACCTGGCGAGCCTCACCACAAAGTTAGATGGCGTAGAGGCGTTCGTGGAAAGCGTCAAGGACGGCAGTTTCACACAGAGGGCTCGGCCCGGCGCCGGTTTGAGGTTGGCCCAGATGAGGTCTTTCCACCTAAGCAGAGTGAGAAGAAGGGGGCCGCACAGACCCTAGCGTCATTTTCTTCCCTTCTTGGTTGCGATCAATACATACATACTAATCCAATTCAGTTCATTGTCCTGCTACATCTTGTGTGCTTACCTTGGCTACAGGGCCAAGATAAACATAAATGAATAACAGTCATCATTACTCTGTGACTCATTAAGCTGCAATAAAATCATTTTTTCTTTGCAAAGGATAAAGAATATATGCCTGTGAGTATTGTGATGTTGTCTTTCACATGTGGCACACAACTGTTTGTGCTTGGATGAGGGTTAGCCCACCATGATGCTTTGTTTTACCGTGGCACTTTCCATCATGTGTTAGCATTAAGCTTGCGAGGCATCCCTAAAGCAAAGTTGTGCAATTGTTCACATAAACAGGAGTTTATACATGAAAATATTTCTTAGTGACTGTGACTACTAAATGGTCTATATTCTGATTCTGCATTATGAATTTTTTATTTCTTGTACACAAATCTTGGAGTAGTTGCTCATGCACCCAAAAGGTGTGCAATCAAGTGACGAGGTAAATATTTAGTTATCAGCACATTTTTTAAAACGCATGTCACGGACATGTTATGAATTTACCTGGGAATTGTTTTAAAATGTGGGGGAAAAAATTGCGAGACACAGAATATTTCCTTGAAGACCCTCTGTAATGCTGTGTATTTTTTAGCCACTAGAGTGCAGCATACATGCAATTGTCCAAGGACAAAGAAAGCACTGTGTGGGGAAACTTGCTCATTTGATACGTCCTGAGGAATTTGGTGTGAAGCCTCCCGTTGCATTTGAACGACGTTTTGATGATTGATAGCATTATGGATCGTATAATGCAGATCAAAACGGATCTGGGTTTAAGTGACTCGTTAAGGGAACACCGTAGTGACAATAAAAGTGATACAAACAAATGTCATTTGTAAGTAAAATATACACGCGTAATTTTGTATGATTTTATACAAACATGTCCGGTTTAACTGAAACATTAAGTAATTTTTAGGGTTGAGGTTTACTTTTGAAAGATATCCATCAATTATATTGATCAGATATTTAAAATATCAGATATTTAAAATATCAGATATTTAAAATATCTGATCTTTGAGGGTTTTTTTTTTACTTACTACATTTGAAATCTGTACTTTTCTACTTACTACTTTGTCAAAATAGGACCGTTTCTTTTCTTTTTTTTTTTTAACTATTGCTACTATTAAATTTAGAGTGTGTGCACTTTTGCCACCTCCAAATTGGCCTTTACAGCGTTTCCCCATAAAATAGTTCCGACTTCTGCGTTCGTGTGGGTTTCGACTTACATACGTCAAAACAACCTGAACGAAAACCGAGGACCGGTCTGGGCGACACGTGACATCATCACTTCCGCATGCCGAGACCGAAATCCCACACGAAGGGCGACCGCAGGCAGAATTCCTCCAGCGCAAGGCTGCGCCAGCCAGCTGCTCCAAACTCTGGAATCTCCCCAAACAGCCACGCGATTATTCGTGGTCAAAACAAAATCCTTCGCTTCACAAGCTAACGGATATACTTTTATTTTGAAAGTTGATTTAGCGACCATTGTTGTGTAATGACGTGAGCTTGACATTGGCGCAGGCCGCTCCGCTGCGAAGCACAAACCCAGACGAGCATCGTTGGTCCTTTTTTGTTTGTTTGTTTTATAGTTGTGGTTTTGAATTAAACAACACGGACGGCGGTCAGAGCTCGCCATTACAGGAGGAAAGAAGCAAGACCTTGCCTGATCTTGAGGATTTATTTACAAATAGATGTTGCTCGATTTGATCGCTGTCAGGAGATCAGAGTGACGATCAGGTGCGCCGTAAAACGTGAAGGAAATACGTTAAAAAAAAAGAGGACTATGGTGACCATACAGATGTGCCGACGCGAATATGAGTGTCCACGGCTGCCTCCACATCTCTGAGGGAGAAAATCCTGCTTCGCACCTTCTTCAAAGAAGCTGGACTCTGAATCAGCTTGATTTTCAAATTTAATAATTAGTCTTGTCATTTTGAAGAAATAATCATTTCAGACTGTTTTTGTCTCCGGGGAAGGATGTTCTTAACCCTGCACGTGACTGTCATGTCGTCAGCGTTTTTCAATCCCAGTTTTGCCTTCAGCTCCCACTTTGACACAGGTAAGGGTCACGCACGACCATTTGGAGGATGCATGCATCTTTTCAAGCCAATCTGTGGCGTAGTGGGGAGCTTGTCTGCCTGACAGTCGAGAGCTTCAGGGGTCGAATCTCGGCTCAGACCCTTCTCCCGTGTGCATTTTACCCTTTCCATATCCTCCAACTTACTCCCACATCACCAAAACATGCATGTTAGCTGAGCCAAACAAATTGTCCAGAAAATGTCTGAATGCTTGTTCATGGATACGTGGCCCATAATTGACTGGCGACCAGTTCTGAGTGTACACTGGCCTTGCTCACACTCAGTTGGGATCTACTGTACCCATGACCCTAATGAGAGCAATTGGTATAGAAAATGGTTGACCACTGTGTCAGTCCTCAAGGAGGTTTAACATGGAGTCTGATAGATGGATGGCATCTTGGTGACAAGTTGACTGTGTTGTCCTACAAAACATCCCCGCAAGACACATGCTGTGTCAGGCAAGTGAAATTTACAAGCTGCGTGTGTGTTTGTGTGTGTGCAAGTGTGTGTGTGTGTGTGTTTGTATGTGTGGATGTGTGTGTGTGTGTTTGTGTGTAAGTGTGTGATGGACCCTGAAAGTGCTGCAGAATAAAAGTATAAACAGGAAGGAGTGAGAGTCACTGCACTGTGTGGGCCAAGTGTGCTGGGCATACAAATGGCAGCCAGCGTGTTGCTGCTTTGAGTTTCAAGCTTCAATCTGTCCTGTCCAGATCTATGATGCCGGACAGCCCCACCACATTAAAAAAAAAACCAACAACAACAAAAAACAATTATGATGCCAGTGGACAAGACATTAAAAAAAACCCTGTCAACAGAACTAAATCACCGTTTTGGATGCAAATTATAAGAATACACCTTAATGAAATGATTAGAAATTGATGAAGGTAATAATACAAAAAAATAACACAAATTTATTGGATATCAATCAGGTATTGCTTTATTTTAGTGCCCCAAAAGAATTACAGTCAAACCTCGGCTATAAAACGTTCCAGAAGGCTGTTCGAAAACCGAAATTGTTCAAAAACCGAAACCACGCTCTTTTTGGAATAAAAATGTTTACTGAAAACGTCTGCTCACAATGGAAAGCAACACGAGGAAGCGTCACTTCCGCGTCTACCCGAGGAAGCGTCACATTCCTCGTGTAAGGAAGGCGAGAGGAGTCAAATGGTGCATTCAAGTGCGCTCAGTTTGTTCGAGAACCGAAATTTGTTCGTCATCCGAGGCATAAAAAACTCCAAATTTTTGGTCGAAAACCGAATTGGTCGAGAACCGAGACGTCCAAAAACCGAGGTTTGACTGTATTTTAAAAATCAAACTGCCCCTGTCAGGGAATTCACCCGAATATCTTGAACTTTGAATAAAAGACTCGATTCAACTCAGGAACAGATTGTCTTTTACTGATCAGCAAAGGGGGCGAAGATCCTCGAAGGCAACACAAGTCGTGTTTCCTCTCAGATCAAAAACCCCACCTTCGCACCCCCGCTGACCACTTTTTATTCACAGGATATGCAAAATACAAGTAACATATCAGAAAAACATTCCTCCTTAATTTGCATGTCGCGCTTCCCAGCCCAGCCCACCGATATGCCTCTTAGTGGACACCTGGAGGCCAAAACATCTTCCGGTGCAAACAATGGATACCTTGTTAATACAATGGCCAGGTTTCGTATTAATTGACACACTGTAACAAACTGGAGGACATCTGGTCATGCTGCCCTCCCGAAGTTGAACCTTCCTGCCCGTCTTATCAGTTAATGAGGCCCTGGCTTCCTTCAGCTCAAGTTGGCCTTTTTTTCTGCATGCTCCATTGTGCACAAATTGTGAGAATATAGCGTTCGAGGTCAATTACGCATAGACTGAAATGAAACTTTGAAACATGATAATATTCAGTTTGTCTTTCTCCATCACCCCCATACATTTTTTTCAGGTGAACTAAACCATAGATGTCAAAACTTAGTTATATTTTAAATGGACACAATCTATTTTCCTTATCAGTGACTGTTTACTTAATCAATTAAGCTTTCATTGGAAAATATAGGTTTAAAACATATTTTTACTCTTTATTCAAACATCTTTGTACTCTTTTGAGAGTGTCAATTCCCGAAAATGCCACTGTTGAGCAGAATCCTCACATCAGTTCAAAATATATCAGCATTTTTTCCCCATTACCATATTGGCACTGTGTCTGAGGCTACCTATTGTCCATATTTGGCCAATCTGTTGAGGTTTCTTTCCGATTGGTGTCACTAATTGCATGGCTGTATGTGAGTCATTGTTTGTACTGGTGTAATACTGTGTTAATGTTGAAATATCCATTGCTGACAGCATTATACCACCACCCCACAGATGCTAATCATTGCCAATGGCATTTTCCATTTTGAGTCAACATTAACATTAAGCTGGCGGACCAGCAATGTGTGGTTGCTTTCAAAACACGACATGTAATTCTCTTTGTTTTATTCGTAGATTGACAGTAAACTTCAACTGGAAGGGGCAACAAACAGCCTGAAGCCTCTTTGTTGAAGAACTGTTCACTACCTCTCAAAATTGTTAGCTGTTGAGTCGCTACCACCATACATTGCTCATATCTCAAGTTTACACTTGCAACTCAAAGCAAAGAAGTGAGATGGGAATAGTAAGTCAACTAATGTGACTTAAATGAAACCGGCCTCTCACACGGCAACAAATAAAGGGAGTTAGCCAACTTCAGCCCTGGATAGACATCCCTCCAGCTAGCTAACAAGCTAGCTAACCAGCTTGAAACTATGTAGCTGGTCTGACTAAACAATGATTTCTTCACGGCGCCAACAGACGCAGAAACAGAATTGGGTTGTACCTTTGGCCACTGCCCGGCAAAGGATCCTGGTTAAAGAAGCCATTTCAAACTAAAAAGAAACATTATCCTGGAGTTAGAAGTGGCAGCCAAAATGTGCCATGATACTCGATGGTTCAGGAGACAGTTTTCAAATAAAGAGCTACAGTATATAAGCGCACTCCATTTACCATTAAGAGCAAATTGGAAATTTCATTTCTTGGAATTGACGTCTTTATTTTGTAAAAGTACAAGAAGTAGCCATTTGAATCCATTCAGAAGTCTAATCATGGTTGAATTGGGATTTAGAAAGCGAATCTGAGAGTCTGAGGTTAAACAAAGTGCTATATAAAAGTGGATGGATGGATGTGATGTCGGTCAGTGCTCCTCTTCCACTACTGCTTTGAAAAGATTGACCAGAGTCTACACCGATCAAGCTGAGGTACACTATTTAAGAAGAAGAAAAACTGCGCTAAACTGTCGCAGCACTGCAACCGAGCCAGCTTTTTTGTCTGCACCCCTCAGAATTTTACCTGTGCATTCCTAGGACGAATTGAGAGGAAAACACACACACATACACACACACACACACACACACACACACACACACACACACACACACACACACACACAATGACAATGCACAGCATTACGTAAGCTGTCATCCGTCTCTACAGCTCTCCTGCCGCCAGCACCTGGGCCACTGCTGCTTCAGAACCACGGAGAGTTCTCGGCATAATACCGGGCACAACTAGAAGAGGTTTTCCTTTTGGGGGGTCAAACAAAATCCTGTTGGGATATTAACAGCAGGGCTCCAAAATCGCCCCCCGATCCCCCGCCCCACAAACTGACTGATTATTTATGTCCGCATGTGCAACACCAAGCACTTCAGTTACATAAGGCTGCCTCGGGGGGTAGCGAACGAAAACGTGTATTTACGCAGCGGAGGGGGAAGCCATTTATTTCTCTTTTGTGTGACAACCTGGGTTTGCATTGTGGTGAACAGTTTTATTTCATTTTGTGTTTGGCCGCCCTGTGGCATTCCATTATTTTTTCAAGTTGGATTCAACTGCCATTGGGCACAGTGGACGAGTGGTTAGCACAGCTGCCGAGTGTGGATTTTCTTTGGATTTTTACAATATGCTTCCTTGATCTAATGCCCTTATATGTGGAAAAGGAGAACCACTGACACACTTTTCAGCCATTCATTGAACCCAAGGTGCACAGTAAAATACAATGAGCACGCTCACGAAGAAGCTGCTGCCACCTGCTGCTCACACCCCGACACTCACTCAAAAGATTCGGAAACATCACATACCACCCTACCGGGATTTTTTCCTTTAAATATGTAATTTATATATTTGTATTATGAAGAGTATCGCAAAATATTGCATCCATGGGAAAATGTCAGGAAAGTCACCGCTATCAAAATCTTCCTCAAGATGTGCGGGGTGGCCAGGGCCACCGCTGGCCACCACATAGCTCCACCCCTGGCCATGACGTTCACAATGCAAGCCCATGGCACTTTGAGGGCAATTACAAATGACAGCAGAAGGTGGTGGAATTTCAAAATATCTATGCTCTCTTAATTTGTCGTCCACCAACACAATATTAAAAAAGAATAATGTCCTGTGTTTAGAGCAGTGGAACTACATAGAATATATTACTGCAAAGAACACTTTCGACTGGACTCCCATTTAAAAGCCGTTGGTTCTAATATATTTCCATGTCTACCATGGTTGCACGTCGAACAATATGTTGGTTCGGTGTCCTCACATGGCGCCCTTTTGCTGATATCCGCCGCACTAATAAAGCGGAAGCCAGTCTGAGGATAAACCTTCTCCCTTCCAACCAGCTGACAATGTGATAAACAACGCACAGCTTTTTGGTGCACGCACACTGAAAAACAGCGGCAGCGGGAGTCGTTTGCGCTGCATTCTAATCTCCCACTTCAGCACATTTGGCCAGGTTGGGCAACGCACTGTTTATTATCATTCTGGATTGGAGGCACGGCCTTGGAGGCTGGCGAGGGCGAGCGAACGTGATGGACCGGTAATCGGCGTCAACGGCGGCTCGCCCTCGCAGTTAATGAGCCATATTATGGCTCGCCATCAAATTGCCATCTGCGGTCGTTCACACGGAGCATGACGAGAGAAAGTGGGTTATGTGTGTGTGTGTGGGGGGGGGGGCGTGAATTGAGTCACAGTCTTCCTTCGGCTGTCAATTGGAGCCAAAATCAGGGACGTAATTCAAGATTAGCTTGCACACACGCTTCTCGAAAACTGTCAGATGAACAAGTGACATTTTTTTTGTTCGCATGCACGCGTGTATTCCAATTGTGGTACGAGTACTACTCGTGGCACGTGGGCGTCCTTTCGCGGTAAGTGAAGAAACATTGAATTAAATATTTAAACTTCGCATAATGCTGCAGTAGCTTCAACTTTTTTTCTCTCAACCAGCGTACAGTGTAGCACGTCTGTTAAAGGGGATGTCATGTGAAAAAACCCAAGAGTAGACTCTATGTGACCCCACTAGTCTAACCACGCAATTCTGATAAGAACTGCATTTGTGCTACCCTGTTACCTATGTCAACTGCACTACATTCAAGTTACGTTTGTTTTGAATTCAAGTGATAACACGATCAGAAAAAAAGTCGACTTTTTACGGGAATAAAGAGTCAGACAAAAGACATTTTTAGACCCTGCTGCTTAATGAGGGAGTAGTGTACAGCCACAAAATTATCTGTCAGCGTCCCTGCAGATGGTGATCATTGTTGTGCCCCCGCAGCACTGTACTGGATGCAAACGTACTCTCGGTGGGCTTTTGGGCCCTTTTCTGCTTTGTCAGCACAATTTGTGTTTTACTGCCTTTTCTTGTCAGCTTGACGTGTTGACACAAAACAAAAAAGCTGTAAGCCCAAAGTTGGTGAACTGTGCATGTGCTCAGTAGACGTGATGCTGCTTGTTGCATGGCAACCGCATGGCAACCGCATGGCCCACCTCATTGGTCCATGCCTCATTCATGATTCATCAACAAAAATTCAAATAAGGTGGACATACATGGGCACCGCATGCTGTTCTTTCTCCCTTAACCATGTAAATGTGCTTTTTATTTTTTAAATGTGAAATTGCAACCTACAATGACATACAGAAATATAAAAAAAAAAGTCGATTTGCCCCCATTATAAAATGGTAACATAATAAAAAACATCATCTGAAACGAATGAGCTGTTTATCATTTGAAAAAAAAAGATTAAATGTATACATTTAAATTTACATTTCATGGGAGTTAGCACACACTTGCCATGATACAAAGCGCCACTGATTAAACCCAACTAAAGTTCAGCTGTTCTACCCGGCTTTTACTGACATTGTATAACGTATACTGGCTAAATTGTTGATTGTGTTCTGATTGTGGCCATGTCTGTGATGCCGACAATGAGCTTTACTCTCATCATAGAAGCTGGTTGAAGGGGTGTTTGTGAGTAAATTATTGATGGAGGACATTGTATGACATTCTCTGAAATGTTATACAAAAGACGTCTAAGGAAGGACTTAAAAGGAGCTTTCTCTAAGTCCTATTAATAGGATTCTGGAGGAAAAAGTGGAGAACAGAACTGTATGATTTGAAAAAACAATATTGCCTTATCCCAGCACTGCTTAAGGAAGAATCAAGCCATCATTTTAATGGGTTTTTTTCCAGAAATGAGTGATAAAATGACAAACTACATTATGGAAAATGAATTAAATAAATGACCAAAAAAATCGCTTTTCGAGAAAAAGGGTATTGACAAAAAGTGCAATTTGGTTATAACATTATGAGGATAACATTACGTGCAAATATGACAGAAACTTGTAAAGGTTGCAGTATCATCAGGAATTATTCTGCCAAAAAAGAAAAGTGTGTGAACGTTTATTATTATATTATTATTATATTATTTATAAGTTTATTTTCTGAGAGAAATTGTCTCGCACTATGAGGGGATGTAATTGTTTTTTGGAAAAAAGTGGCAATATGACCAAAAGCAGCAAAAATAAGATGAGGAAAATCTTTGTTTTAGATGAATAAGGTCATTGAATTGGAAAAGTCACGACATAAGCCACTGATTGAAAACTGACTGAGGCAAAGTGCACTCCTCTCGTCTTTATGTTTTCAAAACAGAATTGGTGGTCACGTCAGTGCACCCACTTGTTGCTAGGCAGAATTCATCTGGCTCATAGCATGGGCAAACACACACAGAAAAGCAGTCACGATTGCAAAAATCCATAACCAATCCAAAGGGACAAAAGGCTCATGCAAATACATTCAATGTGCAAATTGCCTCTGTATTAACTATAAATACATTTCTGAAAGACAAAAAAAAGCCTTTTCTGCCTATGATGAGGACTTCCACACTCAACATCCTTCCACAAGCATTCCCAACTCATTTAGGGCATTCCCTGCACGCTATTCATTCCGAAGAAGTCAATTATTGCCGTCGTGAAAGCTAATGGCTTGTGCGTTAAAATACTGCCAGTGGAAAAACAGCATGAGCGCGCTGCTTCCAAGCACATACTTGAAAAACAGGACAGCGATAAAATGTGCTCCTCCGCATAAAATGGGACGATTTGAATTACTACGAGTGCTTTAATTGAGATGTTAGACGATATGATGGCGAAACATTCGCCGGACCCTCTTGATATTACAAACGTTGAATGTCTGCCCTCCACGTGCTGTACTGTAGATGCATTATGGGATAGCTCCATGCCATCGCAATCGAGGCGCAAGCCACATGAAATGGAGCCAACGGTGTCGACTTAAGAGAGTGGGTGGGTGAGGACCCAGCGGACACATACACGCACGGACAATGCACATGAGCTTGGGGAACGGGGGTGGGGAGCCAAGCCTCGATGCGCTGTAAAAGCCAATCAAACTAATATCCGCCCGCCCCCTACCCGGCTGGGAAGGTTGTTACCATGGCGACGTGTTGTGGCTCAGTGCCCACACACATACACTGAATAGAACTTCCTGAAGTGACTTTGAAGCATTTTCTGCTGCAATGGATTCGATGTGAATATGACTACTTATCATTGAAACTTATAAATGAGCATTGGGGGGACACACGCACACACACACACACGCATATACACACACAGGCTTTTCATGTTTACAGTTTTCGGTTAGCCAACATTTGTAAAACTCTTTTCTTTGAATAGTCTTAACTATTGTTCTAATTTTCTGAGATCGTGAATTAGTTTTTTTTATTAGTTTTCAGGTGTAATCATCTAAATTAAAAGGAATGACTGTACCACTTGAAATGTATCACTCTGTGTGTTATGAATGTATGCATTGCACAAGTTTCACTTTTTGAATCATATTACTGAAATAAATCAACTTTTTCATGATACAGTCAAACCTCGGTTTTCGGACGTCTCGGTTGTCGTCCAATTCGGTTTTCGACCAAAAATTTTGATTCTTCAATGCCTCGGATGACGAACAAATTTCGGTTCTCGAACAAACTGAGCGCACTTGAATGCACCATTTGACTCCTCTCGCCTTCCTTACGCGAGGAAGTGACGTTTCCTCGGGTAGACAAGGAAGTGACGCTTCCTCGTTTTGCTTTCCATTGTGAGCGTGTTCAGTAAACATTTTTATTTTAAAAAGAGCGTGGTTTTGGTTTTCGAACAGCCTTCTGGAACGGATTATGGACAAAAACCGAGGTTTGACTGTATTCTGCTGCGTTGTTTACCAAAAATAAAAGCAGATTTGAGAAACTCACCATTGTGTTGATTGTCGTACAGTGTACGTTGGAGTAGCGTGATGGCCATCAAGCTTCTCAAACTGGCGTTGAACTGCAGTCTCATCAAAAACCTTATTGCCAGGAGAACATTTGGCTTATCAAATGTGAGTTGGCGAGCCATGAGCATGCTCACAAAAAGTGCAAAGGTAAAAGTGTCAAACTCTGACGCCCTCGCGTCTGCCTGAATGATCTCTGAAACAAAATAGGAAAAAAGGAATGCAAAGGGACTTTTAGAACACCCCTTGTATCGTATCGACAAAGTAAAAGACTTAAAATGGCGACAGAGGCACGACAAGTCCAAACAGTTGCCTCATACGTTTCCCTGCATCTGACAGATGATATGGGGCCAAATTCATTCATTGCAACGAGCCACTAACTCATTTTAAACCATTAACCGTTCGAGAGAAATCGATACGCTGCTATGTATCTCCAGAGGGCTTCTTTCCTAATGAAATGGAGACTAACACTACAAGTTGCTGACTCCTGCCGTAGTGACCTCAAAGACATTTGTAATGCAGGCGCCTGAAAAGCGTGTCACTGGGGAGACATTGAGACATATCCATGAGGGATGGTCATTATAATAGCTTCATTGATTGTACCATTGAGACACATAATAAATGGCTTCAACGCTCAATTAGACTTTTTTTTTTTTAATTATACTTGTAGTGGGTAGCTTACGACTGGAGAACACCATCCGTCATCTGCATTGGTGAACACACACACACACACACACACACACACACACACACACACACACACACACATACATACATACATATATGGCGGGGTTCCAGTGGTTAGCATGTCGACCTCACAGTGCAGAGATACCGGGTTGAATTCCAGCTCCGGCCTCCCTGTGTGGAGCTTGCATGTTCTGTGTGGGTGTGGGTTTTCTGCGGGTACTCCGGTTTCCTCCCACATTCTAAAAACATGCATGGCAGGCTGATTGAACATTCTAAATTGTCCCTAGGTGTGCGTGTGAGTGTGAGCGTGTATGGTTGTTCATCTGTGTGTGCCCTGCGATTGGTTGGCAACCGGTTCAGGGTGTCCCCTGCCTACTGCCCAAAGATGGCTGGGATGGGCTCCAGCACCCTCCGTGACCCTTGTGAGGATGAAGAGGATCGGAAAATGAATGAATGAATGAATGAATATATAGGGCGGCCCGGTGGTCGAGTGGTTAGCGCATCGACCTCACAATGCAGAGGTTGTGGCTCCATTCTGCACAGCCCAAAGGTTATTCAAAGTGGAAATGCATGATTTAGAGCAGCCTAATATGGACTTTTCTTCTGTTTGTGTAAAGGATTAACAACCTTTACCTTCATGTTGCTCGTGGCTACATGTGTGCAGATGGAGCTCCGCTGAGCGAGCTGTCATGGCCTTCGTCCCTGGCCGTGGTTGTGGTCTCTTTCTCCGGCCTCTTCGCCTTCGTCTTCCTCATGCTGGCCTGCCTGTGTTGCAAGAAGGGTGACATCGGCTTTAAGGTGAGCTCGCCTTGGGGGGGCGCTTGACGCAGTGGAAACTCCAATGTGGAACATAAGTGTCAAGAGACATTAAAACCCATGTATGATAAAAGTACATTAAAGTAAAACTATTCACCTCCCCAAGATGTCTGATGGACACGAAATGGCAAGGGCAAGGAGGAGTTTTTTTTTCTTTTTTTTTTAAATCAAGCAGTAGCATCACCTTGTGGTTTATTGTAAGTATTGCTGCTAAGGTTAAGAATAAGAATACAGTGATCTCGCGGTTCTTTTATCGCGGCTTCAGTGCATCGTGGATTTTTTCAAACATATTCATACTTTTTTTTTTTAAGTCCGCAAAAAGTCTGCAAAAGGTCCGCGAGAAGCAGCGAAAGTCAGCAAAACAACAGCGAGTCAAGTAGAGCAACATATACAGTACTGTACTACATGTATATGTTTACTGTACAGTCAAACCTCGGTTTTGGTCCATAATCCGTTCCAGAAGGTCGTTCGAAAACCGAAATTGTTCAAAACCGAAACTACACTCTTTTTAAAATAAAAATGTTTACTGAACACGTCTGCTCACAATGGAAATTAACACGAGGAAGTGTAACTTCCTCGTGTAAGGAAGGCGAGAGGAGTCAAATGGTGAATTCAAGTGCGCTCAGTTTGTTCAAGAACCGAAATTTGTTCGTCATCCAAGGCATAAAAAACTCAAAATTTTTGGTCGAAAACTGAATTGGACGAGAAACAAGACGTTCGAAAACCGAGGTTTGACTGTATTTTGTTATTCATAAACTAACCTAACTTATACATGTTTAAATCTATTAGTATACAGTATTAAGTCATGTTAATGACTATAAAATGTACTTCTACATGCATGTATACCATTAAATTTGGCCTTATAAATATTATGTACACAGTATAGGGGGGGGGTCGCTTCTTCGCGGATTTTCGTTTATCGCGGGTGGTTTTGGTCCCCATTAACTGTGATAAATGAGGGATTACTGTACATTCATATTGTATCCTATAACTATTGGATAGTGTTGTCTAGTATTTTGGTTAACTTATTTCTCTGAATCACACAGTCGAAAAAGCACCGATCCTCGGCTGCAGAAGCTAGCTAGGGACATGGAATGTCGCCTCCCTTGCAGGGAAGGAGCCCAAGCTGGTGTGTGAGGCAGAGAAGTTCCGACTTGACATAGTCGGACTTGTCTCCATATGCAGCCTGGGCTCTGGTGCCAGTTCTTTAGAGAGGGGTTGGACTCTCTTCCACTCTGGAGTTGCCCACATTGGGAGGCGCTGAGCAGGTGTGGGCATGCTTATTGCCTCCTAGTTCAGTGACTGTACATTGGGGTTCACACAGGTGGACGAAAGGGTGGTGGGACGGGTCCCGACTGTTGTTTGTGCCTGTGCACCAAACAGCGGTTCAGAGTACCCACCCTTTTTGGAGTCCTTGGAGGGTGTGAGAGCGCTCCCGTGGGCTCTCCATCATTCTCCTGGGGGACTTCAATGCTCACGTGACAGTTAGACCTGGAAGGGTGTGATTGGGAGGAACGACCCCCCTGATCAGAAATCGAGTGGTCACAGATTATGGACAGATTGTCCATAATGAACACCATGTTCAAACATAATGGTGTCCATATGAGGACTTGGCACCAGGACACCCTTGGCCACAGTTCGATGATTGACTTTGTGGGAGTATAACCGGATTTGCGGCCGCATGTTTTGGACACTTGGGTTAAGAGAGGGAGAAGATGCCAGTCCGAGCTGGCAGATGCAAGTGTATTGTGAGGGTTTGTTGGGAGTGTCTGGACTCTGAGGTGGGCTCTCCTATCTCTGGGGTTGAAGTCACCGAGGTGGTTAAAAATCTCCTCAGCGGCAAAGCCCTGGGGGCGGGTGAGATCTGCCCAGAGTTTCACAAGGCTATAGATGTCGTGGGGCTGTCCTGGTTGACATGCCTCTGCAACATCACGTGGACATCAGGGAGAGTGCCTCTCAATTGGCAAATCAGGTTGGTGGTCCCTCTTTTCCTGGTGACTGGGGAGAGGGAAGTCTGGGTTTGTCTGCTAAAGCTGTTGTTGCCGCAACCCGTTCCGGATAAGTGGTTAAAAAAAAGGATGGATGGATCTATTTTTGATTTCCGAGTGGAAATCCAAGATTTATTCCCAAAAGTCACAATTAAAATCATATAAAATAAACCAGCACCGTGGTCAGCCTGTTAGCAAGTTTGCCTCATAGTACAGACGTACAGGGTTTGATTTTGGCGCCGGCGTTCCTGTGTGGAGTTTGCATGATCTCCCCTTGCCTGCTCGGGTTTTCTCCACTTAGTCCGGTTTCCTCCCACACCCCAAAAACATTTATAGCAGGTTGATGGAACCCTCTAAATTGCCCCTTGGTGTTATTGTGAGTGTCAATGGTTGTTCGTCTACGTGTGCCCTGCAATTGGCTGGCAACCAGTTCAGGGTGTACCCCGTCTACTGTCCAAGGACAGCTGTGGTAACCTCGAGCATCCCCGCAACCCTTGTGAGGATAAGCGGATCAGAAAATGGGTGCACATATGAAGGGATAAAATAATCCTGCACTGATTTCATTCGGCTAAGTTCAATAAATACAAATACCATATTGGCCCGAATATAAGACGGTGTTTTTTGCATTGAAATAAGACTGAAAAAAGTGGGGTCGTCTTATATTCGGGGTCTTGACGTTATACCCATTCACGACGCTAGATGGCGCCAGATATCATTGAAGCGAATGCTGAACTTGACTCCCCAGGCCAAAGCGAACCCCTGTCACAAAGAATAAAAATAAAAATAGCGGTAGCATGAAGAAGAAAAATCAAAAATAGCAGTAAGAAAGAAAAGAGAAGAAAATAATAGAAGAGATAAGAGAAAATGGAGATACGTAGCGACAATCTGTAGAAAAGTGGGTCGAAGATCGGCCAGGTTAACCGGCAGCTGAGGAGAAGTTATGGTGTAAACTTCAAGATGCTTTTTCTCTCAAATATATTGTTATAATCATTTGTTTCAGATGTACTGTAATTATTTTCTGTATAAAAATTAATTTGGTGTTCAAAGAGTCTTTTTTCAAACTTGAGTCTTGAAAAAGAGGGGGTCGTCGTATAATCAGGGCCGTCTTATATTCGGGCCAATACGGTAAAATAACATCTAAATTAGATAAGTGATATTCCTTTATGGATACTTGAGGGGAAATTCAATAAATCAGAAAGGGGCTAAACATGAGAACAATCTATGCAATGCGAAAATGGGAATGCTTGTAATTTGAGGACACCCATAATTGGCAGCTTTCAACCATCCCACAAGCAGTTTCACTGGGAAAAGTTGAGTTTGCATCCAAGTATCAGCATCAAAAGCACTCAACACTCTCCTCTCCAATGCGGGCGGGCCAGAGACTGAAGAGCTTGTCGAAAACGGATAAAACGAAAAGCTCTCCTGGGGGCTGACTGACTCGCAGCCAGGTGCCCCCCCCCCCCCCCCCCCCCCGCATCCCAACCACCAACCTCTCCATCATGCCCGCCGGAGAGCGGCAGATGGTTCAGAACGCCCGACTGAGAAACAAAACTAGATGCTATGCACTGACACATAAATATCTCAGCTGAAAACTGTTTGTTGTCCCTGCTTTGCATGAGCGTCAAGTTCTCTTGAAGTCCTAAAAGTTGCTGCGTCCACAGACAAAATGCTACAACAAATGCAATTTTTTTCAGACTGTAGATGTCATGTGCAAGTCATCCGAGAAATGTTTGGATTTTCAGCTCCTCTGCAGATAACGAAGTACTGTAGCACTGAAAGGCTGCTTTTACTTCTCTCTGCTGGAGGTAGGGGAGCATTACAGTATTCTGACAGAGTGACATTTATGGGTTGGTTACCTTTTACCAATCTAAGGAAAAAAAATTCCAACTCTTCATGAATAACGGTTCAATGAAAACACATTGAACATAAGATAAGTTACGGGGGGGGGGGGGAGGCTACATCAATGTTTATGTTTAAAAAAAAGTTATTTGAGATTAAATGCAAATGTACTGAATTCAAACGTTAAATACAACTGAACTGTACTGTAATGGATTTTAAAAAATTGGAGTCACTTTGATATGATGCACAAGAGGTGCAACAATTAATTGATAATTAATTGATTAATTGCCAATTAATAGATTTTCTGTTACAATACTGACATTTTGACTTTTGTTGTTTAATATCAGTTCGCATTAATTATTTTTTGGAGCACATTTGTCATTATCTATCACAGTAGTTATTTTCTCAAAAACGCTTCTTTTAGTTCAGCCGAACTTGCCCCAACAATTTCTATAAAAGCAAATAAAAAGTACATTTTCCATATTCCAACCCCTGTCAGCTAATATGTGACAAATTGTACTTTATATCTCAACGCTAATTTGTAGATATGTCTCACAAACAAGCTGTTGTTGTTATCGCAGCCCAACAAGTCAAATGGGGGCAAGCGTTAAATATTACAGCATACGAGAGATTTCCCCGTTCACATTTACTGTAATCTCATATACCACAGATAAACAGATGGCCTTCATTCATTCACAATGAAGCCAACAGAAACATAAACTGTATGCTTCTTCATCAAAATGTCGCCGTGCATTGTGCGCAATTCCCGTTTGGTACACAAAAGTGCTGACGTGGGGCAAGTGAGCGAGTGCACAAGAAGGACTTGTGCGCGTTAATGAGCGTCGATGCACAATGCAATGCACACATGACTTCTGGGCGCGCGTGGGTAGGTGGGCATTGGAACGCCCGCTCACAGTGGCACCATTGTCTCTCGCTTGGGCAGACGCATGGATAATGGCCCCTGTGTGTGTGTGTGTGTGTGTGTGTGTGTGTGTGTGTGTGTGTGTGCGCGCGCGGCAGGAGTTTGACAACGCCGAGGGCGAGGAGTACCAGGCGGACCTTTCGCCTTCCTGCCACAATGGGCCCGAGGTGTACATCCTTCCCCTCACCGAGGTCTCCCTGCCTGTCTCCAAGCAGCCCAGCAGATCCAGTAAGCGAGAGCCACAAAACACAAACTCTATTCACAGCTTCCATGGTACCTTGACCTAAAAGTGAGTTTTACGATTTTTGTCTTGAGTTGAGAACAAAAATCATACCCACAAGGATAGATTCTTTATCCTCTGCGTAAAACATCTACATTTTGCAGCTTACTTGCAACTGTCTTCTGTTGTCAAATCTTCAGGTAGCATGTCTGGATCAGGGGTCGGCAACCAAAAATGTTGAAAGAGCCATATAGGACAAACAAACAAAAAACAAATATGGTGGGAGCCGCAAAAAAATAAAAGCCTTCTATAAAACTATTTTCGCTTTTATTAGTGTCAATGAAGTGATCATTAATTTCCGTTTTTCTGAGGCTGTCTTTGAACGCCTCTTGAGTTGAACGAGAAGAGAGAAGGCACGGAGTCGGACGCAGACGTGTCTGTGTTTGTCGAGACTGTTAAAAGCATAAATAAAGTGTACGTTTTAAAAAACCAACACCACAGCTCTCCTTTTTCGGAGCTGCAACATGTATCTATATCTATTTGAGCTATATTAGCCGACTATCAAAATCTTTTTCCACTTTCAAACATCTTTTATAAAGCTCCAGGGAGCCACTAGATGTCGCTAAAGGGCCTCATGCGGCTCTGGAGTCGCGTGTTGCCAACCCCTGGTCTGGATGAATTATACTGTATCTTGGTGGCCAAGGCACACCCACCAGATACGCAATGTCCATCGGATTAATGCAGAAAGTCATGAGACGCAAACTGTTAGATCGTTTACATTATTTTAAATGATATTACAGTAGGTTTTATTATTGCTGTAAATAATTCATTACGCTTTGTATTTTATTCATTCAATATGAATTCATCATTGTTTAATATGCAAATATTTGATTAATACTTGCAACGTTCTGATGTCATTTGCAGCTAAAACATACTCATTCACGAGACTTCATTCACTGGATGAACATGCACAGTTAAACTGTAGGTCCATTGTGTAATTGTTCACATTAAATCAATTCACCGCAGCGGGCGCATTTTATGTGGGAAGGAATCTGAGCCAAAAGCCACTCTGTATTATTCATGCAGCTCTTACTGTGTTGATGCATGTATTTTTCATGACATTAACATATGAACATGCTGTGAACCGCATACGAAATGTGTCCGAACGTTTCCGAGACATAACGTTGGGTACTTTTTTTTTCCTTTACCAAGATACTTCATTAAATGACTTCATTCAAAACTTTATGCAGAGGTTGAAGGTGGCCACAGAACAAAAAAGAGCGAAAGTTCAGTGCAGTTCTGAATGAAGGGGAAGAGTGTCACCAATGACGCGATACATGAACAACAAATTGTCTTGCGATTCTTCAGTCAATGAGGTGAATCGGTCTCAGGGGTTCAACGAAGCCTCTGCAATGGAGGTTTAAAACACACTCAAGATGTCAATTAGTTATGACACGCCCGCTTGGTCGTCGCTGGCTGCAGATGATGACATTACATAGCTTGTCCAATCAGTGCTGCAGGAAATTTAGTTCGCTCAGTAGTCACCGTGTGACTGTCGCGATCGTACGTCATACAATTTTAAAAACCTATACTTATGCCATGTAATTTTATTTACTTTTTTGTGATTTTAATAAATTCGTTTTTATAATGTCTTTAATTTGTAAAAAAAAATATACATATATATTTTTTTTTCACTAATGAAGGGTTCGCTGAACATGCACGTGAACTGTGTGGGTTCGGTACCTCTAACAAGGTTAAGAACCACTGGTTTATATCATTCAACTCAGTCAGAGATCAGAGCAGTAAAACAGGCCAAATTCCACATCTAGTTGCATAAAACCTGTGATTTAATTAAATGGGAGGAGTGCAGTAAAATATCTTATTTTAACCCTATAATGCCTTTTGTATCATATTTGATACATGCATTTTCATTATGTAACTCATTCTTTATATTACATTGAATCATTTGTATCAAATTTGATACTGCAGGTTTAAAATATGATTTTCCCCAAATTTTCATTTTCAGATGTAATCTACATAATGCTTATAAATGGAATATGACAAATATCTAAAACAACATGATATGGCAAAAATATTTTCGTGGATTTTGTTATTAATGAACATTTCAGTTCCCAAAAAATCTGATTTTTTTCTGGCCCCCCTTGATGGGTCAGGCATTAAAGGGCTAAATATTTAAAAGGGAAAAAAAAGATACTTATGTCATTCTTTTCAGAACAATAAAGATGATATTTTTTTTATTTGGTTCGGCATCTATTTAAAATGTTTGGGAATAGATCATCTCAAATGTCACAATGTACTCCTACTCTGTGTGTGTGATACTTCACATTGCACTATCAATCGACCTATCCATCAGCAGAATTTGTCCATCTCGCTATTTAATTAATAACCAATGTAACAACTCTTAAGTGGTGCTCATTGATTTTTTGCATCCATCCAAAGTTTCTCTCACTCTTGGTCTCTCTGGGAATGCCATGAGTAGGACGCACACATTCCTCATTTGGATTAAATACCCACTCCTTAATTTGTGTCCATAGTGCATGTTTGAGGAGAAGTGTGGGATTGTTATCGCCGTGACAACCAGTTCCGCTGCCTGAATGGACCTTGTGTGTGTGTGTGTGCGTGCATGCGTGCGCCAGAGTACCAGGAGACATTGAGCGAGCGTGTGAGTGAGCGGCACCAACAATGGCCTCCATTTAGGCGGGGTGGACAGCGGGTCAGCAATAAGGCCCGGGCGGGAACGTCTGTGGAACTCGGGCAGAGGAGGACTGCCATTATCGAAGCCTGGACAGAGACGGGTCTGTGACACCAAGTGGTGGCACGCACGGTGACCTAAAATGGAAGCGTTGGGCAGGGTGGGGGCTTGAGATAAGGGCGACGACTGCGACAGTGGTCTTTTCTACATCTTACAGAGATGTTTTTGTGTCCGACTCGACCAAGGAATGCTGCCGGGTGGGGTTGCGGAGGGGACGGGGGTGGGCTTATGTCATCCGAGGATGGGTGTCTTGGAGCTGCACCTCGAGCTGGCACGTCAAATGGCACACGACCAAGCAACGGGCATGACGCTGCCCGAAGAGGTCAGGTTCCAGATTCAGAAAGTACTTGCTGTCCGTGTAGGATATTGTCGTGACAGCTGGAAAACCTCCGGAGCGGGATTGTGTGTTTGTGTGGCCCAGCTGGAAGCTTGTTCAGCTGCACGAGGGCTCGGAGGGTCCGACTTTTCTCACATGCACACACGATGCCGAGCCTCCCGGGGTCGAGACGTTCTCACGCTTCCGAGCGGGGACTTGATGCTCAGAGTGGCGGGCCGCTCTGCTACTCCAGCACCGCCACTCGACGGGCCAGCGTCGCTTTGGGAATATGAGGATCCAGCCAGGTAATGGCTTTTACGCCTTTCTGAGTCTTGCTGGTGTGGCTCTTTGTCATGGACCCGTGACTGGGGTGGGGTGTTGGGGGAGCTTTTTAATCCGGTCAACCAGCTTTTACTTTTCTTCTACCATTGCTCATGTTGTCATTCTTCGGCAAATTTTTCGTGGTTGTTGTTGTGACTCCATCAGGAGTGACCACGGCAAGTGACTCCACTGACGGGTTGGGCACATCCTTTGGTTTCATTGAAAGCATATACCTTTGTCAAGTTTACTTATTATCGGGAAAAATAACCCCGCCAAAATTAACTTTGGGTAAAAAGAAAAGAAAAATGCCCAAATATTTTTTTTCCCATCAGATAGTGACAAAAATAATAATAGCAAAATGTCCCCCCTTTTTTCTTCCAGTCCAACTTCTCAAATCGTCAGCCCTCGGCCGCCATAGTTTACTCTATCTCAAGGAGATTGGCCATGGCTGGTTTGGCAAGGTAACACACGCCTTCGTCTCATCCCCATATTACACATACACACGGTGTCCTCTAAAATTCACCACTTGTGAGCTAGTCAAGTTTGCATTTGACCTTAACCCTGGAGAACCCAAAAAACCCTTTCTTCTGTGAAAAATGATGAATTATACATTAAATTACTGCTATATGTTCACTGAACACCAACATATGTTTTTTCAAATATTTAATGCTTTAATTCTAATTTAGGATTATGGCCAAATTTGACCCTTTGGGATTTAAGGGTAGCATTTGAGTAGCAGAATTTATAGGGGTCAAATTTGACCCCGTGGGTTGTCCAGGGTTAAAATACGAAAATACAAACTGCACACCGCGATGCCTCTGACTTACATTTTTTTGTGCCATGGCTGAAATTTGACTCCATGGAACACAATGGGGTTGCAATTTAAAATCTCAACTCTTGAAACTTGAGATTTTTAGAGGATTTTGAACCAAAATTTGTGATTAGTGGAACAGTGATATATTTTGAGCTTCTTGCTTCCTATAAAAGTTAGTGATTTTTCATTGTATTTTGTTTTGGGCTTTTAAAAAAAAATTTGTTTGAATGAGTTTTTCGATCAAGTTTGTTCGTTTTTATTTGTAAAATCTCACAGGTGTTGCTGGGTGAGGTCAACGTAGGCCTTAGTACCACCCAGGTGGTGGTGAAGGAGCTGAAGGCCAGCGCAAGTGTCCAGGACCAGATGCAGTTCCTGGAGGAGGTCCAGCCATATCGGTCAGTACACATAAAAAAAAGAGAGAGAATAAAAACTAAAAAGATTGTAACCGAGTATTTGCTTTTGTGGCTTTTTTGGTCACCACTGGAAACTCTTGCTCTTGGCCTTGAAATTCACAGTCGGAACCAAACACTGAATACTTTTAGCGGATTTTGTATGGAAAATGTCATGTGATTAGCAAGACACTGACTTATTTTGGGCTGATTTGAAAGCACTGAATCATACACTGAGTTCATAACACTTAAGGCATATTTCAAGTATGAAAATTAATGGTTCATGCATTTACAGGAAATTGCAGCACCCCGCCCTGTTGCAATGCTTGGCCCAGTGCTCGGAGGTCACTCCTTATCTGGTGGTCATGGAGTTTTGTCCTCTGGTAGGAAATATTTTCATCATCTCATCCATATCCAGATCCAATTGCACAGTATATGCAGATACTTCAAGAATTCCATTTTTAACAGTACATCTTATTATCGTGTTCATATTTTGTACTGCAATTGGAATCCATTCTATCGGGTCGCATTACGTGACAGTTTACTGGTTTTAATCTACTGGGCAGCGAATGCATCACATAAATGTGTCCTTCATAATTCCAAGTCATAAAGTGTTAGAGTAACAAGAAAAATCCACAAGCGACGTTCCCTGAAAAGGTTTATAATTGTCTGTAGATGCCACAAGACTGGGGTGAAGCGCTACTTTTACATTAGACAGGGCTATGGCCTGCCACAATGAAGCTTCGCCCCTCTCTTTAACATAATTACTTGGCACCGAGATTCCATGAGATGGTTCAGAAGCCTGAGCACAAAAGCAGCAAATATTTTTTGTACTGTAAGTGAAATGTTTTTTTCGTTCATTTCAATCAATCATTTTAACGGCACTACCAACTGATTATGATGTCACTCGGCGTCATTCCATGCAAGGAGTAATGATTATGACTGATTTTCAAAAAAAAGACAGGAAATCTGCCATTTTGTTTGGAAACAGCCATCTACACAAATAGCCCAAAATTGAAGCGGTAGCAGGCCATTCTGGTTTTGAGGCGGTGCTTTAAGGCAAATTCTAGGGTTTGTAACTTTGACAAAACCCAAATCAGCCCAGAACCAAATGCAGATATCCGAGACAGATACACGATGCTAAATTGCTCAGCTTTATTGCGGTGGTAGCATTTGTAGTACAACAATTTGACTGAAATTATTAAGTCATTCTAGGTAGCACTTAATACATTATATTTCAAAGCCGGTAAAAATGCAACACAAGTCATTACTTTCAAAACCTACTACCACTTTTAAGTCACCTGCCCAACATTAAGTCCTTAGCAACATCCGTTTGTGTTTCCTCAAAGGGTGACCTGAAAAGCTATCTCTGCAGTTGCCGACTATCAGACTCCGACAAGCCCGACCCTCTCATCCTCCAGCGTATGGCCTGCGACGTCGCCTCAGGGCTTTTACACCTCCACAAGAACAACTTCACCCACAGGTAATGAAACAACCCGGCAGGATCTCTTCTTCATTCGCACAGCACTACCCTCTGCTGGTCTCTTCCTGCAACAACATCCTGGTGCTGCCTGAGTAGTCGCATCAAAACTCCAGCATCAGTGATTTTGTTGCTGGGGGCGATCCCCTCAACTTGTCTCGCACTTCTGCGGCCGCTATGCCAACTGCTTGACTTTGCGGAGGAGCTAAGACAAAAGGTTTGGGGACAGTGCAAGGTCAGGTACAACGGTGAAGATATAAGGTGTGCTGACATTTTTTTCCCCTTTTGAAAAACAGTGTCCCTGATTCTAATGTGCGTCCCTGGTCACTGAAAAAATGCTGTCAACTATTTGATTGAATGTTGTGTTTGTTGATTCTGCTGTGCTTTTTTTTTAATCATCAATACAAATAATGACTATGGTTGTTTTGAAAGCGCCCAATAAATAAATGGAATGGAATGGAATGGAATACAACTTTATTGTCAAATGTGCTGTACGTATGTGTAACATACAGCACAGATGAAATTTCTTCCCCCTCAACATAAAACAAGAGGAGCCGCTGCGGGTGTCCGCGCCGCCATCAAAAGAAAAGTTGACCAAAAAAATGACAAAATAATACAAGACAACACATTAGACACAGACAATCGTGCAATCTTAACCACTTTCCTGCATACATTCCTGTTGTCTGAAGCAGTTGACTTGGGTTGAGCTGAGTAAACTGGTTTTGTCATACAAGTGTCTGACAAAAAGCATACTAAAATGATCGTGGATAACAGATTTTTGTCTGTTGACAGTGACCTAGCCATGCGGAACTGCTTGCTCACATCAGAAATGTCCGTGAAAATCGGCGACTACGGCCTTTCTCACAGTCTATTTAAGGTTCGACCTGTCTTGTCACATGCTGGCTAATCAGGCCGGTGCCTTGCCTGATCATCTTATGGTCAATTCATCCGTAATACCTGCAGGAAGACTACTACTACACACAAGATCAGATTTGGGTGCCCCTGCGCTGGATCGCACCAGAGCTCATTGACGAAGTCCATGGAAACCTGCTGGTTGTTGACCAGACAAAAGCAAGCAACATATGGTGAGATTGGTTTTCTGAAATTTTGGCGAGTACTGTGTAATTTCACATCGCCACTTTATTTGTTGTTTGGATTTTGAATCTGAACATCCTTTTTTGATTGTTTTTGACTGTTCCAGGTCGTTGGGTGTGACTTTGTGGGAGTTGTTTGAGCTAGGAGAGCAGCCATACAGACCGTACTCTGACAGACAGGTACTAACGTACGCCGTGCGAGAACAGCAGCTCAAACTGCCAAAACCACAGGTCCAGTTTCCTCTTGCGGAGCGCTGGTGAGATATACTCTAGTTGCAGACAGGCAGTGTATTCAGAGCCACACCTAAACTGGAGTTAGACGGTAACATTTTTCCCCTTTTCTCTCTTTCTTTCTTTCTTTCTCTAGGTATGAAGTCATGCAGTTCTGCTGGTTGCAGGCCGAGCTGAGACCGAGCATCGAGGAAGTCCACCTACTGCTCACATACTTGTGCGCCAAAGGCTCCAGTGAAGCCGAAGAGGATTTTGAAGAACGCTGGAATGCCTTGAGACCAAATTTGCTTGGCAGCCCCTCCCACATAGCTGCGCCCGTGCCCCTCGTGCTCACGCCGGGTCGAGCCGAAGCCCACGGTCCGACACACGCTCAGGCAGTGGAGCTGGCCTCGTCTGCCTCATCCTCCTTCCCCCTGCTGGAGCACTTCTCTGACAGCTTTCATTCGGACACGGGGGACGACTTGCTGACCGTCACGGAGACAAGCCACGGTCTCAACTTTGAGTACAAGTGGGAGCAAGCCCGAGCTGAGCAGCCATACTGTTCGTTGTCCACCAGCGGTCCACTGGGCCAAGTGAACCCACATTACCAGGATATGTACTATTCAAACAATGCAAGCACCTCAGATGGATGCAGGGCTGAGACATCCCCACCCTACTATGAGCCAGAACATCCAGGTGTGGTCCCCGTTTTGAGTGCCCACAGCCCCTCAGTCAGCAGCGAGTATTATATCCGTATAGAGGAACCATCAGAGTGTAACATTCACTTGGACGACAATGCTGTGGACTTTAGTCCAGTGCTTGAGGCTGGTAGCGCTAGTTTGTCTCCTAAAAGTCAGACTGGTTCAACCACAGCACAACCGAATGCTTACTGGTCAACTGCTGATGGCGCCAAATCAACTGCTTATGATTCCGATTCAAGCTCCACTGTACAGCTAACCCTGGAGCCACTGCTCAGGCAGACATCCAGCCCTGTGATGTTCAGCCGGTCCCATGCAGACTCCTTATCCCCTCAAGTTGACAATGACTACTGTGAATCCATGTGCCAAGCCAGTCCGTCACTTTCACAACACTCCAGTATTGGCAATCCGGTGGCATTGTCAGAAAATAAGACAAGTCAGACACCAGCAGTGAGCACCCCAAGCTTAGGGTTGTGTGACCCCTATCTTGAAGACGGAAGCAGATGCGAAATGCTTCATGAAAGCTGCCATACCTCAGTGGGATCCCTTCGAAAGACACGACCCATCGTAAACCGCATCAGTATGGATGAACGAGGTACCGGCCCATTGGTGGGTCATCGGTGGGCTGGGGACACTGATTGGACCTCCAACCATTCTGCCAACAATAATATCCCAAACTTTAGCAACGGGAATAGAGACAGGATGGAGAAGTATCTTGACCTTCAGTATAACGTGCACTGTAACACGACGGAAGTGTGGTCTTTAACCAAGGATACCACCAAAACCTTCCGCAGTTCCGGGACTTGGAAAGAAGAAGCAGAACGAGGGCAACCTGCTTGTCGTGCTGCCAGCAAACTCAAAGAACTTGGGTCATACATTCACTTGTGTCACCAAGACACTGGGACCAGTCCAGAGGAAAACAACTTGGCTAGTTTCCAAAGTCCTAATTGCCCTATCGGTGAGAGTGCCCGAGAAAATGAAAGGCAATTGTTACTTAATGGAGAGAGATTGCATTCAAAGCCCAAGATAATACCCGATGCAACCTACATCAAGTCTCCTTCATCCTGCACTGAATCTTGTAGCTGGATTCAAGCTCCACCAGAGAAGCAGATGTGGGAGCAGGGTCCAGCAGGAGTGTCGACTCTTGGAAATTTAAGGCTTACTTGTCCACCCTCAGATGGGAGAAGAAAATTGACAAGTGGACCTGGTATCAGAGACTCCAGTGCTACCCTGGTGGACCTTGGGGACTATAGTGAGGAGGATGATGACTTTACAGATATCACATCAAGCATCTTTACAGACTTCAACCTCGATTATGCAGACATGCAGGAGGAAGAGCTAAGTCCACTGAAGAACCCAGATGGAACTCCTGACTCCGTAGACACCATTAACCTCTCATCATCCATGGCGAGCACCTGCGACCAAGCCTTCAGCCCAGACACCTTCAGTACTCCTGCCCAGCCCAAATCCCTGGATAGTGGGTACGACACGGAAAATAACGGATCTCCAGAGTTTATGTTTAAAGAGCTTGTAAGTCCCCAAACAAGTGCAACTGGACTAGTTCTGCAAGTGGCTGTGCGTCAGAATCTCACTAGTTCATCAGAGGTCCGCTTCAAGGACGTGACCAAGAAAAACACATACCGGGACTCTGCTTATTTCTCCGACTATGACACTGAAAATGACAAGAGCCCCAACGAGGAACGCGGTAAATTCTTTGCAGGTCCAAGTAAACATGACTTGTATGTCGGGAAACTGAGCTCTTCCAGAAATCCAACCAAAAGTGAGTTTATAACTGCTGAGGTCTTCAATCAAAGAGAAAACTGTATTTTGACAAGATCCTCTGAGCCAAATTCTCCCCATCCAGTTTCCACACCTGGGCTGTCCATGTTGTCACCGTTTCCTGTGCAGATGGGTGGGTGCCTGACCAAAGGGGCAGCCCCAGATTATGATGATGTGGAGTTGGAGAGAGAGTGTCAAGAGGAGCCCTGCTCAGAGCTTCACTCCTCTGCTGACTCTGAACCCTCCCGCACTGGCCAGGAGGCCTCAACAAACCACCAGGATGGAAGCAAAAGACCTGATGACTGTTGCCAAGTGCAGATTTTATGCACTGACTCCACCGTATCTGACTACGATGACGATGAACACAAAGAGAACGAAAATACCGATCAGTCCACGGAGGAGGAAGAGCTGCCAGCATTCAATCATGCGGAAGCAGTGCCAGACAGAGGGGACATGGTCAGGATAAATGAGGACGACTTTGAGGACATTGATGCAGAGGAATGCGACTCACAGGACAGCTCATGCGAAGCATCAATGGGTGCCGCCGACATGTCGTCCGCCTCATCGCTGCTGGAGCTGTGCGGGGAGAATGTAAGAGCTCCGCTGGAGGAGGCGGAGGACGAGGACGACTCGGACGACAGCGAGTCGGATGAAGAGTTGCGAACCTACAACATCCAGGGGGAAGACAGCGAGGGGAGCGATGAGGATCTGACCGCAGTGCCGATGGTGGTGAGTGACAGCGGCAGGGTGAGGCATCTCCGTAGCCTCCTAAAGATGCCAACGCTCCTCACTCAGTCATTCTGCGAGGAACTCGAGAGGAAGAAAAAGGCAGTGTCCTTCTTTGACGATGTCACCGTATACCTCTTTGACCAGGTAACACCTGAAAATGATTAGAACGTTTTCAGAATAGAAATGAAAGCATTTTTATCCCCTCCCCCTTTGAATTTAGGAGAGCCCGACCGGAGATCTAGTCGACTGCAGCTTTGTCACTGAAGAGGGGTGCAGCGGGAAGGGGACAGTGGATCAAAACACCTCCAACCTGGACGACAGCACGTCCAACTTGGGTGAAAACATCTCAAACGTGGACGAAGGCACCTCCAATGTGGATTACAACACATCCAACATGGATGAAAACAAACGCGAAGCCTGTGAGCCACAGTGCGATGCCGAGGAGACAGACAACGAAGAGCAAGGTGGGACATTCAAAGTGACTGCGTGTTTATCTATCCTGAATGACTGTTTTGTTGTTTGCCTTCAGGTTTCGAGTGGGAGGAGGATCTTGCTTTTGAGCATTGCCAAGCTTCACCTGAGGCCACGGCCGAACCCCAAGGGAAACTCGCCTCCCCATCAAACAGCTCCGATGTGCCAAAATCAGCAACTGCGGCACTGAACCGCTTCATGGTCTCCAGATTCTCCATCACGCACGTGTCAGACACGACCGCAGTAACGGGTTCGTACCAATCTCCCGCAAAGATGTTTTAACTGTTTTCTTCAAGTTTATTTGTACATTTTGTGAATGGATGAAGCGTCCAGCAATTTAACAGAACGTTTCCATTTCCAACAGGGAATACCGAAGATTGTCCCAAAGACTGAAAGGCCATTAGTGGACAGTTGCTCATTTGTTCTCTCCCCACTTCCAACACACACAAAACAAAACATCAGGATGTATGTGATGTTTGTAATACAGAGTTTTATTTTGAATGGTCGCTTTAGGTCACCCGACTGGCGGGGGACCCTTTTGAGACAGTGCCTCGTATTGTGGTGTTTTGCACACTTCTTAATTTGCAGATTTGCTGCTAATGACGTCATGAAGAACAGACAGTCTGGATCAAACATACTGTGCTAGCTCAATATTCGCATCCAAGATCATTTGTTAAGTATAAAACAGATCAGAACAAGCTTCATTCATTCATTGGCTGCCGCCGCTGAACATTTTTAAAGACTGTTACACGCTCATATTTGATGGATTCTTGTGCTGGAAAATGAAGATATCTTTATTCTTTAAAATGTTCTCGGAAAAAGTAGAAGCAATGACTTACTTGGCAGGCAATGACAAACAGTCCAAATCTACTGGGATGATGTAAAAACGATATTCTAAAAATTCTACACGCCACTCTTCAAATACCGGGGTTTTGTGCGTGTTTCAAAAAATAAAGAAACATTCCTACACACCTCCTACCTTTTGAATAGCATCTGATTCATCTCAATAAAGTTTTGATGTTCTGGTAGGCTTTTCCTGACCTTTTTCTTTCTTTGAAAAGCCAACTTGAACGGTGAAACTGTTTCATTTTAGAATGGTAGCAGGCGTGTATGGACTCTTAACATGAGTTTGATCATCACTGGTTAATTCGGAGGGTGTGTATACTTATGCAATGACATTTCAGTTGTTCTTTTTACGTAACTCATGAAGGGATTTTTTTTCAGTTGTAGATGTTGTAGGTCACATTGATGGTGAAAATTTTTTTGTTATACATCACCCAAAAAAATGAACAGGGGGGTGTAGACTTTCCATATTCATTGTAACCTGGAGATATGTGAAGACATTTGTGTGCCACTTCTCAGTGTACGTATTTCACCTCCAACACAAGGACACCAAAGGGACATTTTGAGACACTTTGAAGCTGAGCCATGTCACCAATGTAGGATCATTGTCAGTTTTTTTCCCCCCTGTGTATATATTGTTACGTCCTTCTCATGCCACAAGCGAAACCCTCAAAACTATGACATGTTATGTATTGTATGAATGTCCCGTAAATATGTAGCAGGTAGCTCGACTTGGAATGAAAACCATCGCGAGTCCTTCTCGCCGGCCAACGTCGTTGGAGAACGGCGGGTGGTTGTTTGCACCACAAGCGTTGCTGTCCGTTCTCCCGTCATTTCACTGTTCTTGTACCGGTACTCTTCCCAAAACAATATACACAAATACTTTATCCCTAGATGTGTGTCTGATTATTTCTTGTGAAATATGAGTATTAAGGGCACGCTGGGGGAAAAAACCTTCATTGTGATGAAAATGTAGCCGAAGGGTAAAAAATTGTTGGGAACCAAAAGTTGCAGTAATGTTCCGAGAATATGGTGGCAAAATGACAGGAAGAAATTTAAAACAGTCAGAGAGAGAGAGAAAAAAAAAGCACAGAACCTTTCGCTTTTATATACGTATAAAAAAATCTATCATAAAAAAACATAGAAATCAACATTTGCAATATTACCAGAATAAAGGTCTGTGAAGAGAATATACTGGTAGCCTGAAAGTTTCATGAATATTTTTTATCATATTCCAAAATAAAAAGGATCGTTTTTTTAAGTCGCAATATTACAAGAATAGTCATAATCTTTTCAAAAGAAAAAGTCAGTAGGCTAACGCTAAAGATTGTCCTAACTTTACTCTCATAAAATTATTTTATTTCTACATTAGCATTTTTTTTCTCATACGACAGTAGCTCATAAATGCAGTACTGTTTGACTACATCATTCTCATAAAAAAGTATTCAGATGTACCATCTTCACTTGTAAGGTGACCTGGAAATCACTTTAACACTCTTTAATTAGTTTCAATTTCGTTTCAGACAGACGTGAGAAACTCAGCATTTGACAGCCTTGATTTTGCCCGGTGAGAAAAGAATACGCGAGTGTGAAGACATAACAGTATGAAACGTGTCCACGGGGATTTATTTTGATACGTTTATGCACTTTTCTGTACAGAACAAGAACAACACAAACAGACAAAAAAAACGTTATAGCTATATCAAAAGTTAAAAAAAAAACAAAACATGTGAAACTGGCTTCCCAAATGACAATAAAAGCCCGACTCATAAAGCCCGACTCATAAAGCCCTCAGCGAAAAGCGCTCACACCATCTGCTAATTTTCATTTGACAGTCCTATTAGCGCATTGCCTTTTTTTTTCTCCCGCCCACGTTGACCTGCGCCGTCTCTCTGCTTCACCTCCCAGAGGAGCGAGTTAATACTGAGAACCAAAAGCGATATTAATACTGCGCCTTATCAGATGAGCTAGCACTCCCTCAAAGCTAATAAGAGCGATAATAATTCCTTTCTGGCAGATGGCATATTAATGATATTTAAAAGAGAAAAGAACCGGTGTTACTTCTGAAGCCTTGGTGAAATTGCAGCAAAAAAAAAGAAAAAAGAAGCTGTAACATACGAAGCAAAACCAACATACGAAAAAAAGCGCAAGGCACATTTCCCACGCCAACCGACAAATGCAACGAGAAAAAAACATTCCAAGCACAATCTTACTCAACCAAATGATGTTGCCACGACAACAAACCGCAGCTACAACTCGAATTTACATGCTCTCAGGATTTTGCCAGTGGTAATTGATGTCAAAAATCTGTTTTTCTAAAATAATATCAAGAACAGGAAGGGTCATTGAAAACCTCGAGAAGCGGAGCGGCCAACTTGCAGGAAAATGCATTTTCATTGGTAGACAATACAGAAAGTTGTCCTGGCTGCTCAGTAACAAGCACGCTAACTGCACACACATATCAAAAATAAGCGATCGCAATGCTATCTCCCAAACACATTTTCCATCTCGCTTATAAAACTTATTAACATGTAAAGCCCACCGCGGCTGCTCTTAAAGGTCAATAATGACAATAAATTTTGACAATGACACATCATGAAAAATTCCACAGGAGAAACATAATTATGCATCTCTATTACAAGAATGAAGATGTTTTGTCTTTTTTTTTTTTTTTGGTAATATAATCGTAATTTTACAGACCTATATTTGTCAATCAAGTGGAAAACAAGCCAGTCTTCCAGTCCAAACATAACTTTTTGCTCTTGTAATAACAAAATATTTCCGTTTTTTTCATGTACTTAAATGAATGTAAACTGCTGTAATCTAGGCTGTTTTTTTGTTTGTTTCTGTGACAAAATAAAAGCACTTTTCTTTTTCCAAAGTGGTACAATTATAAGAATAAAGTAATTATGTAGAAAAGAAAGTTGAAAGGGCATGAAAAAGTGATCTTACAAGAATCTTTGAGAAAGTCACAAAATTATGAGAATTATTTTTTTCACAAGAAAAAAATTGGGATTTTTAACAAATATATATATCTTCAATGTCATTAAACAAAGACAATTCTGTAACATTCAGCTTTTTTGATGATACTGAATTTATGCAAATGAAACTCTACATATGTAATATTTTGAATGGACTCCCATAATATTGCAACTTTTTGGGTTGTATTACCCTGACTTCATTCTTGTAAGTAAATTCATGTTAAACTTAAGAAAACTACTGTTTCAACTTTGGCTTTATTTGATTTGTTATATTTCTGTATGGAGAAAAACAAATCTGAAAAAAAGAAAAAAAATTACAAGGACATTTTGACTTTATTCTCATAATCTTGCAAGCTTTGTGTGCTGTATTGCCTTGCCTTTAGTCATTAAATATATGGATTAGGTAAACGTCCAAGTAGGGGAACTACTCGTTCAACATTGAACCCTCCCCACTATATTTCTGTACTAAATAAAAAAACGACAACCAAAACCACGCTTTCTAATGGCTGAAAGGGGAACCGCAGGCCGCTAGTAGAAGATGGTGGCAGATCGGTCGTCAGTAAAGGTGGGCCGGAGGTAGACCTCCATGGATGGTTCACTGTAGAGAGAGGAGAGGGAAAAAGGGGGGGGGGGGGGGGGGGGGTGCAAGAATATGAACCATTAGGAAAATCATTCAAGTCATTACCTAACCAACTGTATGTAGCAGCCACAGCCGAAACCACCCGTGTGTCTTCCCCGAGCCTTCTACTCATGTCAGCAACCATGTAGCACAAAAACTAATAAAAAGACAAGCATGCAGGGTTTAGCACAAAATAAACAAAACTCCAGAATGAGATGGAAGCAAATGTTGCAATGCAAAAAAAAAAAATGGCCGACCTCGCAAAAAAAAAAAAAAAGCCTACTGTAGCCAGACAGCCATAGAGGGAAGCAGAATTTTTTTTTAAAATGTAAAAAAAAATAAAGCCATTGGCTGGCGGAGAGGCACGGCACTTACAGAGATTCTGTTCCCTCAGAAGCGGGACAACTCTGGAGCCAAACTGGAAGGTAAAGAGAACCTTTGCGTTTGAATGGTTCACCTCGCAGGTCATGCATTGGCTCATGTTTCGTGACCTCGCTGTTTGTTAGTCTGCTGCCAGTTGAACATCCTAACTAAACCATGACAGCAATCAAAATACAGTGCAATGTCAACGGTGGATTCTTTTTTTTTTCTGTCTTTCAGGTGGAATCATTGTTCCTCATAAGAAATATGGCAAATACACTGTTCCGGGGTCAGATTTTCACCATCAAGACACCTTTCTTAGCTGTAAATACAGCAATCCCTCGTTTATCGCGGTTAATGGGTACCAAAGCCACCCGCGATAAACGAAAATTCGCAAAGTAGCGACCAATTAACATATACAGGTAAAAAAATAAAATAATATATATATTTTTTAAGTCCGCAAAAAGTCTGCAAACGGTCCGCGAGAAGCTGCAAAACAACAGCGAGTCGCATAGAGCGACATATACAGTACTGTACTCTATGTATATTTACAAAAAAAACTTTTTTTTTATGTTTGAAAAAATCCGCGATGCACTGAAGCCATGATAATAAACGAACCGAGAAATAGCGAAGGATCACTGTAGTGGCATATGGCTCTGATGACAATTTGTTAGACCTTGATACCACCAACAGGCCAATTGCGGAATAGCAGGCGGCCCACATTAGGACTGTGACAATTTTATCTGAACACACAAGAGAAGCTGCGGCAGTGCTTCCTTTTTCACCTTTTTTTGTAATAGATAGATAGATCGATCAATAGATAGCTTATTTTAGCAATTTTTTTTTTTTATGATGGCTACAGTTTGACACTGAAACAAATTCCACCTCAATGATTTGCAATCCACCCTGAGGTTGCACTGTAACGGTCCAACTGAATGGGATGAGGTGTGGGGGGAAAAAAAAGATATGACATCATGCGTCACATGCTGTAAGTGGCATCCGTTATCGTCAAGTGGCAAGTGTTTGAAAGTTGTGTGCGTGTGTGTGTGCGTGTGTGTTGTCGCACAAACCATTACGAAACCCCCCAAAACAAAACGCTTTAAAAGTCAATGAGCAGGCAGCAGTCACACTGTACATGACACAAACAAACACACGCACGCACTCACACCAAGGGCAACACAGGTGCTGAGGAATCCACAAGGGGCAGGTTAAAGGTCACAGACGCATGCTGGGATAGGCGGCGGTTCGCATGAAACACTTAAGAAGGAAACCTGTTCCAATTGGAGCTTGGGAACGTACGCAAAGAACAGATTTGCCATCACACAAAATGATTTATTAATATATAGAGATATGTTTTATTTAGAATACCTTTTGTAAAAAGTCACCATACACTCAGGATCTGCTTTTTTTTTTTTTTTAAATCACATATTCTGATATCCCTCCACGGCATGCATATGATAAAGCAACTAATCAGTCTTTTTACAAGGACAACAACTGTTTGCAATGAAAGAAAATAAACTACAGAGCCATTCTGGGTTGTACAATCGCGCGCGCACACACACACACACACACACACACACACACACACACACACACACACGCACACGCACACAAAGATTTAAAAAAAAAAAACCACTGAGCGCGATCTGCACAGGAAATCAATCGTAAACATGGCTGCTCATCTTCAACAAACTCACAGCGCTTATCCAAGGCAGAGGATTTGCACAAAGAGGACCAAAGTCAATGAGTGTCGGGCTACTCCAAAGAAATTGCAGCAGTCATCAAAAAGGAGAAAACAGTGCGATTCGGTGGACGGACAGAAACAAGTCATATATCGATACATTTTATAGATAAGATAGATACGCGCTATATTGTTGAAGCTCGCCTGCACACGATAAAAAAGTGTTTTGCAGGGGAAAGGGAAAACAGCTGTGTGTAAGGCATCGGGCACACCCGCCAAAAAACCCAAAACAGGAAATGCAACGTCAAGTGAACACACCCCTCTTGGAACACCGCCTGTGCAAAATACTTTTTTTTGTTGTTGTCTTGCCACCATATTCAAAACAAACTAAAATTTGCAATAATCAAATTACATTTGTTGGATAAGTCATATCGAAACATATCCACCAAAATAGCCCCCCAAAAATCGAAATAATAAAACAACACATACCACTTTATTAGACTGAACTTCCTTGACACTTTTCTCTGAGCCATTTAAAGTTGAATTCATTCTTGGGACACATTCGCAACAGAAAATACACGGTCTCAAATCATCGTTTCCAATTGAAATCAATGCAAATGCCACTAATCCGTTTTAGCTATCACCTAAAAAAAACACACACACACACAAAAAAACACCACCACCACAACAAATTTGTGCTTTGAATTAGTAAAATAGCGCTCTATATATCTATCTCTTTGAAAACATACCCCAAAAAATATTTTTAACTGTAATAACTCAATGTACAGTGTGCTGCTGCCTCTAGTGTGCATGCACACCGAGTCCATGCGGGGGCAGTATAATACAAAGCTATATATGGAGAGAGTCACAGGTATGTTTGTCAATTTTTACAGAGGATCAAGAATATATGCCTATTGTTGTCTGTCTATAGATGCTTCGCCACTGTTTGTGCTCAAACGTCCTTCGCTTCGAGCCACCTAAATACTATTCGTTAGCCCATCTATGGCATTTCCCATTGTGCGTTATAGCAGTAAGCAACCAAATTTCAAGGCAAAGTTGCAGTTGTTTTAAACACAATGTGTAATTATCTTTTGAACATTGAGTTTGAAAGTGAACTTCAACCGTGAGTGCCAAGAAAGATCTGGAATCTTTTTTTGGAAGAAGAAGAATTGTTCTGCCAAACTCCTGCCTGCCGTTAAATGAGATTTTTTTTTCCATCACAAAGTCAAAGCAAAAACAATAAATAAATAAATTGGACTCATATTAATCTTATCTTTTGGGCACCACTGTACGATGTTGCCTGTAATATGAGGATGCTTTAAAAAAATTACTTTGTAGGAGAATATCACGACTCTTACAGTGAGGGGGTGTGTTCACTCTCTCCATGCACTGTCGAACAGAAAAATGAATCATGTGTAAGTACAATCGATTACATCTCCCCTGCACAGCCATAACTTTGTGCTTTTTTCCCCCATTCAAATTAAAGGCCAGCGAAAACGCCCCCCAACCCCCTCCTTTCCGGGTCTTTTGGCACTTTTGCGGTACAAGACCATGATGTCTTCCTTTTTTTTAGTCCCACAAAAAAAGACAACCATGTACATGCAAGGGCGAGGGAAAGGGGGAAGACAAAGCAGGCTAGCAAGGGCAGTCGGTCCACACGCGACTGCCGTTGCTCAGAGTCCGTAACGCTGCAGGCCGAGCAGATAGGCCCCGCCCCGGCTCTCAACGCAATCCTCCACCCACCAACCGCTACTGTCCCGACAGCGACACCGCCAGGCAGCCAGCAGCACAGCAGCAGAGAGGCAGCAGCAGCACCCAGGACGGACGCCAGGGGGAGGAAGAGAGGACAGAAAGCAGGGATGAGACCAGCCTCATCCACTCGCTCATGGAGTGTGTGTGGAGGCGGAAGAGGGGGAGAGACGGGGGCGGGAAGAAAGGGGGTGGAGGGGGGGAGAGTAAAGAAGGCCAGGGGGGAGGGAGGCCCCTGTGCTATCCGCAGCTGTCTGCGTCTGTCACAATGTGTGTTGTCACACAGTCGAAATCAATTTGCCATCGGGACTGTCACTGTGGAACAAAGAGAGAAGGAAGCTTGCCAGGTCGGACACACTCAGAGAGAGAAATGGACAGACAGGACGGGACAGGACGGGACGGCACACACGAGAACTTTGCGATTCTACAACTCCAAATAGCACCAGGACTGGACTTCACATTGCCTCATTGCAAAGTTCCCGCCCCTACGCCCTCAATGAAAATCATAATTTCATCTCAGTTGCAAGGGATGCTAGCTTAGCGCAAGTTAGCTTTTTTTAGGGTAGGGTGGCATCTCCTGCATGAGCTGAAAACTGCCACCAGAAACTGAATTTGAATAACAAATTGAATTTGTATTGTATAATTTGAATCATTGCATTGCCTAACTGAATTGTACAATTTGAATGTATCAGTTTGGAACCAAAGTCCAATAAACTTAAAACTGCATTTAAAATGTTGAAATGTATTTCATTGTCAATGAAAAAGCATCTTTGTTCATTTTCACTTTCAGTTCATTCAAAGCAAATTTGGTTCTGTGAATTCCCAATTAAATTAGCTGCGACTAGCATTTATTTTATTTTAGCTGTTAGGTTGGTTCTGTTTGTGACCAACAGGTGGCACTGTAGGGTTCCCCATGCAGTGGCACACCTGTTGGTCATTGTTTCATTAGTGTGTGGTTAAAAGGACTCCCTGTCCGAACAGTCAGTGTGGGATCATTGTGTGTTTCTGTGCTCATGTCATGTTTTTTTTTCAGTCTTTGGTTTTGTTTGCTACTTTGTTTCCTGTGATTTCTGGACTTTATTTAAGTGAGTTTTTTGTGTTAGTTTCTCTGGTTTATTTCTGTTTGCAATTTTGTTAAATACATCTTGGTCACTCCACCCTGCTCCTCCCTCCTGCCTGCTTTTTGGGGTCCTACAACATCCACCATCATTCAAAACGTGACATTAGCAATAGCAATCGATGGCAGATGCACAGATCTCTTTTTCAAAGTAGCACCTTTGTTATTGAAAAAATGGCTCAACAGAAAAATGGCATTTCTGAAGCAGCACATCCACTTGATAGCTCTTTTCTTAACCCTTTGTGGTACAAGTCATCAGGTCAGGGAAGGGGTAAAAAGGTTCTTTCAATGAGAGGAAACGGCAGGGAATTGTTAGGAAATAAGTTTCATCATTTTGAATGCAGTTTCAAGTTTACTCTACTCCAATTCCGAACTAATACATTCAAATTCAGATTCAGGTTTTCAATGCAATGATTCAACTTCAACAATACCAATTCAATTTATTTAATTCACACTCCGTTTTTCAATGCGGGTATTCAAGTTTAACCATTCAAATTCAAAGGCACATATTTCAGCCCATAGGGATCTCCCTACAAAAAAACCAAAACCAAAAAAAACCTGACTGACAAGCAGCAATGGGCGAAGCTTGTCGACACACATAACGCTCCTTCTCACACACCCACGAAACACATACAACATATATGCTGACTGACTGGACAGTCATAGGAACGGTGTGAGAGCTCTTATTTCAAAAGACAGCGACAAACGCAACAGAAAAGGACAGGTAAGAGGAAAAAAAAGTGCATTAAAAAATAAATATTCAAAACTCTGCTCCCCCTTTTTATTTTATGCGGGTTGGTTGTGAACCAAGTTTTAAGGTTTAAGAGTACAAGTGTTTTCTTAAATAGGATAATGACACTCATCTTTTTAATTACAGATACAAGTAAACTTTTTGATATATGTTTTTTCTGCGCAAATTCAGAATATGCCCTCGTTTTATTTCAAACACATTAAGTTTTCATAATAATAATAATAATATATTATGCATTTTAGTAAAGTCCATCCATCCATCCATTTGCTGATCCACTTAATCCTCACAAGGGTTGCGGGGGTGCTGCAGCCTATCCCAGCCATCTTCGGGCAATAGGCGGGGGACACCCTGAACCGCTTGCCAGCCAATCGCAAGGCACACAAAGACGAACAACCATCCACGCTCACACTCACACCTAAGGGCAATTTTGAGTGTTCAATCAGCCTGCCATGCATGTTTTTGGAAAGTGGGAGGAAACCGGAGTACCCGGAGAAAACCCACTCAGGCTCGGGGGAAAACATGCAAACTCCACACAGGGAGGCCGGAGCTGGAATTGAACTCGGTACCTCTGCATTGTGACGCCGACGCGCTAACCACTGGACCAACGGGCCCACCCATTATAGTAAAATATTAAATAATATTCATGACTGAAGGGTTAGGTTCAGCAACAGGTGGAATGTGTCATTGGTTAAACTGGTCAAACTTAACTAAAATATCACAAAAAACGTTTGTGTTAGGAAAAAAAGGGAAGGCATTTTTGAAATCAGCTTCAAAATATATGTTAAGGGACAAATCAAGCCATCTCTGATTCAAATTTACTGTTCATCTGTGTTTTTTTTCTCCCAAACCAAAATTCCTTATAAGGAGAATTGCATCTTTGGTAGTTTAGTATTGTTGATTTTAGAGACTCCCATTCTTAAATATATTACAGTCTACTCTTTTAAACATTAACTTCAAAAATAGAAAACTAATTGGGAAAAAAACGTGACAGATTTTTTTCCCCTTTTGATATGCAAATGTTAGTCACTAAATTGATACATTTCAATTTAAATGAACTGTAAATTAATTCATAAATGCATAGGTAATATAGCACATTTTCAACTCCTGCCAATCATCAATTATTCAGGTTTTTTCCCCCTGTTGCTTACAAGGAATCACAAAGAAAACTATTTCCGCTGCCATCAAAACAATTTCAAAAACTTATTTTTAACCAATATGCAACAAACAAGTCAGGTGACACATTGGTATCTTTATCGAACATTTGACTAAATTTGACAAAGAAAGCTACATTTTATTGATTTTTCAAATGAACCTTTTTTTTGTATGGAATATGAAAATAGATCGAGCGCCACTTCTAGAAGCATTTAAATGAACTGTTTTGCATGTCTCGTGACAGTCACGTTATTCTTTTGTGCCTACAAACTGAAAAAGAGACAGATTTGTCATCTTTTGTTTTGATTACGCCTTCCTCAAGAGAGAGAACCTTTTATTTTTTAAACTGTATTAGTCACGGCGCAGGCTGGAAAAGACTTACCTTGTGGCAAAGCGGCCATCATGATCCTCAATTGCAGGCTGAAAGAAAGCACATCCCAAAATAAATCTGATGTTAACTTGCCACCAGGTGTCAGCATACAGCAAGCCTTCGCTAAAAAAGAACATTGCCAAATGCGTTCAGTGACTACTTGTGTGGACTTGTTTCCTACCTGAGTGCCAAAGCCTGCCATGCTGTAGGGCCTGGGGCGGGTCTGCGCCAGACTCTGCGCCAACAGTCGGGCGGTCAGGCCATAGTCGGGTGTGGGCAGGGATTGGTCGCTCTCCAAGAGGTTGCCCGTGCTGCTACTCTTTCCGTGATGTAGGCTGGCCAGACAGGAGGAGAAAAGCCTCAGAGGACGGGTCGCCATCAATGACTGGACTAAAAAAGGCATTTTAAAAACGCAAGCATTGCTGAGGCACCACTCACAGATCAGGAAAACAGCTGCACACTAAACCACACAGACAAACGCCTTTTTATAGGAAACTGAACAGTGGTTCCTTGACTTACAAGCAGGGCCGTCGCACCAAAATCTGGGCCCCCATGATTAATCGTCATGAGGGCGGGTGGAGGTCAGATGGATATATTTCCGAGTATCGATACCAGGTATCGGCATCTTATTTGAAGGTATGGAGGGAGCCGATACCAGCCATCGATAACTAAGGCAAAACAAAATCTGACAACTCCTCCTCTCCAGTAGTTGGCAGATCAGAAAGTAAGGTCTGGTCACCATTTTTTGTTAGTGTGTTAAATGAAATGTTATATATTAAAAGTATGAGCGATATTGGTACTCGGTATGGGTTGAGTACGAGTGCAACAGTGAATACTCATACTCTTATTGAAGTGGTATTGAGCATCCCTTAAAAGTACAGTCAAGCCTCAGTTTTCGAACGTCTCGGTTCTCGTCCAATTCGGTTTTTGACCAAAATTTGAGTTTTTTATGCCTCGGATGACGAACAAATTTCGGTTCTTGAACAAACTGAGCGCACTTGAATGCACCATTTGACTCCTCTCGCCTTCCTTACACGAGGAAGTGACGCTTCCTCGGGTAGACGAGGAAGTGACACTTCCTCGTGTTGCTTTCCATTGTGAGCAGACGTGTTCAGTAAACATTTTTATTTTAAAAAGAGCGTGGTTTCAATTTTTGAACAATTTTGGTTTTCGAACAGCCTTCTGGAACGGATTATGGACGAAAACCGAGGTTTGACTGGAGTTTTATTTACATGACACTCAGGATGGGAACCCCTCCCAACTTTGTTGATGCTCCAAGCAACAAGTCTTCCCACTCCCCCCGCTCCCAGATCGGCAACCATGCTTCCAAGTGCACCAATTAAAAAATTGAAACAACACCCAAAAAAAGCCATGGTTTACTTTTTCTGGCTTCTTGTTGCTAGGCAAAGTTATTAGGACTGCCAGCACACATTAACTAATAAAGCTGAGAATATTCCACCTTTCACCCTCTGTCGGTTTGTGTTCTGCGTCAACGACACCAACAGAATTTGGGAGGACCAAGTCGAGCAGAGATTTTCACAGCATGGGAGCTACGTAAGTACCAGAGTCAGAGCAGTGGCTATATGAAGCTAAAAGCCAGGACAGGGATGTGAAGTGACAGGAGCCTCTTTCACAATGTCAATTACAGCCATGAATATTCCACCATTTGGTCTCCGTTGATAGAGCAACACAGAACTAAGGAGGGCTGCGCTGACCTGAGAATTTAGAAACAGAGGCAGAGCGGCGGCTTTGTGAAATGACGCTGCCCAACGTCATACACATCATTTTTGTTGAAGTTGCAGGCAAAAAGTGTGTGAAAGAGGCTGCAGACACCCACCAGGGAAAATACTCCAAAAACAACACTGCTTGTATCATGACAGGTTTATTTATATGCATTTTTGGAAATGATTCACTGCTCTGTATTTAATATAAAACACAAAAAGAAAAAAAGGAAACTATCTCCATCTGCCGGACCGTCAAGAGTCGCCACTGCTTACTTCACTTTGAGCTTCTCGTTGTCGGTCTCGGGCAGCACTCGCGTGTAGGAGAAGGGGAACCAGCCACGCCTGGTTAAAAGAATCACACAACTTATTTCCATGACACAAAAGGAGTCTCAAACACTGTTAGAAGGCATCCACTTTACATTTTGTTCTTCTCATTCTCGCCATAGTGCCAGCCGTCACGGGCCTCCGGCACCAGCAGAGTGATGACGTCGCCCTCGGAGAAGCTGAGCAGGGTGCCGTTGTCGCCGGCGGCGTGCGAGAAGATGGCCTGCACGCGGAAACGCCCGTTCTTCTCCAGGCCCGCTGCCATGGAGCTGGACCTGGGGAGGGTCCGTGTCTCACCTGAGCAGAGGCAGAGGGTGAAAGCCATGGAGGTGAGAGAAGGGGTGGCTTTGGTGATGCTAAGGTTGGCAACTGGACCAACTCCTAAAGTTTAGGTCCCTAAGTGATATTAGTCAACAGAAAGTCTCAAATGTAAGACTCGGCTAATCCCGAGAGAAAGTCCTTATTCGTTGGATCCAAGTTACTCTGCTGGTATCATGGTAGGGTTCAGTCCCTAAACCTGACAAACAAAGGAGGTTTACCGTTTCTCGTTATCGGATAGCTTACCCACTGGGTTCTTGTTCTTGGCGGGGCCTGGCCTGCGGACAGGGAGGGTGTTGGAGTAGACGTCGCTGACCTGTCTCTGAGGCTGGGCCTGGGACTGCACCTGTGCCTGGGTCTGCGGAGACGAAGGCCTGACTTGGGACAGAGTCCCTCCATCGGTCCAGTATTCCTCCCCGTGGACTCCCGTTGTCCCATTGACCATGGACAGGCCTTCGGGGCCCATCAGCCTCTGCAATGAACAAACAAAGCGGTCAACATGATGCGTGTCCATACAGGTCCAATTGACTGAACGGCCGTGTAAGCTCACCGCCTGGTGCCCGAGGCCACCACTCATGAACACAGCCAGCTCGGGAGGAACGGGAAGCGGCTGGGCTCCAGGGATGGGGTCAGAGATAACCAGGTTGGATTTGGAGATGTGCTGGGGGCTGGCGCCGCTCATGGTGGCGGATCCCATCTGCTGGGCCAGAAGCATGGCCCTCTCAGGGAGCTTGTTGGGGTCTGAACAGGCCTGTTGCCACACCGGGATCTTCTGAGTCAGAAGGTCTTTACCCTGGAAGGACAAGGAAGCGGTGTGTGACAAGGGGTGTCAAACACTAAATCTGACACCTTCAGAAAGTGATAATAGATGAGCTTGCACTCTTCTGGGGAGACTTCAGAAAATGTACAAGATTTGTAGTCATTTATCCAGATGAATAGAAGAGAAACAGGAAATGGTCTTTTCCAGACTGGTCTGACACAGCTGGAGGAATAGAATTATAATACAAAGATGAACATTTTGGGTAGACTCTTTATTTTTGATTTTGGGATTCAAATTGAGTATGGGGTACCTTCCGCACGCTTGCCCCGGTTGCCCCCACAGACCAAAAACACTCATGCTGTAAGAGTGAATGGACGTTATGTGCCCTGTGATTGAGTGAGCCTCTCGCCCACTGTTTCCTGGATTTACGATGGCTCACTTGGATGGTCATGGTGGATAGATGGTCAAGTCAAAGCCTGCCTCATAGAGTACAATGATACTTTTGGGGGCTTCGAGTCAGTAAATGGGTACCTTGGCTGACTTCTGCTGTGAGTATCAGTGGTTGTCTCAGTCTGACTGGTACCTAGTCCAGGGTGTCACACTGCTTTGTACCAATGAATTCCTTGGATCAACTCCAGTTTACCAGAACAGGACAAGCTGTAGAAAATGGACGAATGCTCTAGTCCAAGCCCTGATCGACCGATTCACGGAACGAGGTTGATTGATCCTTTCCGATTGACGTGCTGATCGGCTGTCCATCACACAATGGCCCATTACCTTGTGACAAATTCCTGCTTTTTGCTCAGTCAGCTGGGATAGACTCCAACTCACCCAAGCATGAGGAAATGGGTGTGTCTAGTCCTATCCATGATCGACTGACTCAAGAGTAGAGGTTGATCCCAAGACCTTTACAGTTACAGTGTGTAAGGAGGTCTCTGCATTGACTGATGGGTTTGCAAACGTGGTTAGAATCACCCCCATTTCTTTGGTTCCTTTTTATGTCAAATCTGATCGGATCATTTTCGAGTAGGAACGGAATCAAGGTTTCCCAGTTCCTCATTTCTCAGTTTGTTTGGATCTGTGGCAAAAACGCCTACGATAGATGGTCCAGATTTCAGATTTCGAGGGGACATATGGAAAGTAGAACAAAAGTTGTCAGTGGCTGTATACAGATGGACGGGTGAAATGACACAACCAAGTATTAAGTTTCAACTGATCTGCCTATTTCTGAAAATGCGCCCAAGCAAGCCGTTGTGCATTTTTGCCCCAGCATTAGATACCAGCACCGAGTGTCTCTACCCTTGACATGATCACCCAAAGCTGAAGGGATCTGAAGCCACTTTCAAGATGCCCAGCCACTTGGACTATGCTGTCTGAAATCCCATCAAAGCAAGAGTCTGTTTCACGAAGAATCGATGCCGCTGCCATCACGTCAAAGCCAAAAGTTAGATTCAACTTAGAGGCGCGGCTTGCTTCATTGAGAGTCTGACAAGCTTTAGCTGGAAAAATAAGGCTTTTGGCACACGGCTGCCGCGTGACGCAAAGTCAACACCTTGGTAAAGACTGCAGTCACTGAAATAAACACTTAGTCCACAAAGGTTACTCCTCGCCGTGCATCCTTGACCCGCTACACGCTTATAAAAACAGCCCGCGTGGGCCAAGAGGCAGCCGAGCAGCCCACGCTAGCAACTCACAGGCAAGCATCTTTGCAGAACATTCTTTTTTTTCATGCATTATTACCGCTCCCTCCTTGTGTTAATTTGTCCTCCTTCCTCTGTTACCGCACACACGTATAAAAACACACCGGGCACCCTTAGGGAGGTTTGCTTTCTTTCAGGTCGTCCCACGCACATGCCCACGTCCTGATTAATGACTAGACTCCATGTTGATGCAGCGCAAACACACACATAGGCACAATGCTCGTCTAGTGGCATCTTCAAGCCCGACACTTCACACCCACCAGCAATCCTGGGAGACCGATGTCTGCGTTCAAGAGGCTCTTATTTCAACTGTCAGCACTGATGTGGGAAAATGCACTCAGTTTTTTGAAAATCGACTCCAGCTTTGATTTGTATCCACGATGCCAACGTCCGTTCGGCATTTGGGCCCAATTCTCCAAGGTGCGATGGTAGATTTACGACCTCAGACAACCACGGCTACCATTTGTCTACAGTCATAAAGGCTTTTTAAATGAAGAGACACTTATGAGCGATTAAAGCGAACGTGTCTTTTAATTAGACGTTTCTCAATGCGTTTTGATAGCAGGTGGGTTACTAAACAAGAGAGGACGGACACTTCGTCTGCTTTGCTTTTGTCACGGTTTTTTATTCTCTTTCTTAAAGCGGCAGGAGGAAACAAGAAGGAATATGACTCATTCAAAAGTGCATCTGCGCCGCGACTCACCTCGTCTTCATCGTTTGACGTTACAGTTAAGACTGAGCGCTTCATTACTTTTGATGTTGCTATATTTTATCGCGATCAACTTATTTTCACACTTGAACGGTTTGTGAAAATCAAAATGTGATACGTATTTTTTTTGTGTGTGTGTGTGGTTCTGGCATGATTGTCCACTTAAGGTTGTCATCCTCACATTCTATTGTAGTATCTGTGACTCAGTGTGCTTATGGCTGTAAAAGGCCGGTCCTGGTCTGGTGAGTGACATGGGTGTCAGCAAACGAAAAAAGCCAAGTCATGGATATTTTGAGCTCCATAATTAATATTGATCAGGGCCGGCAAAATATTTCTATCAGACATCCATCCATCCATTTTCCGAACCGTGTGCTGGAGCCTATCCCAGTTGTCCTCGGGCAGTAGGCAGGGGACTCTTTTACTGAACTAATTTAAATTAAGATTTTGAATAAACGTTTGTCTGTGTCTATGTTGCTGGCAACCAGTTAAGAGTGTCCCCTGCCTATATATATAATATATATAAAATAATATACAAGCCTAATCAACTATAATCAGGGGTGTCAAACTCACTTTTGTCGCGGGCCACATTTTGGTTACGGTTTCCTTTGGAGGGCCATTATGACTTTGCAATTTGCAAAACCACATAAATCAATATATTACACAGCACTCAACAAATTGATGGATACCTATTTTTGAAATCAGAAGTCAAGAATAATGACTTGCGAAAACATTGTTTACGTGAATGTAATAAGGGGTTTGGAAACGATAAAAACCTTGCAATACCTATGGAGTACATATGACAATTTGAAATTTTCGTTCGGACTTTAGCAAGCATTATGTAAGTTGACATGCTTGATTTGTTTTTGCGGGCCACATAAAATGATGTGGTGGGCCAGATCTGGCCCCTGGGCCTTGACTTTAACACCTGTGAACTATACAATTGTGGACTTATTTTAAAGTCATGTATAATACCGCTATACTGAATAAAAAAAAAAGTTCAACTAATTAAATACATTTTAATTTGAATCAATCCATTCAGTTATTTTAATCCCTCAAATAGCCCATTGGTGCAGTGGGAAAAAAAAAAAAGAAAATAAAAAACAGGATGCGTGTGGCCTCTGAGGCCTTCCTTTGTCCACCCCTGCTGTAGAATAAATAGGGGGTCAGAAATGGGCTATTCCTATACCTCGATGTGAGCCTGGGGAGTGCAAAGTAACAATCAGGAAGTGTTAAAGGGCTACCTTGCCATGGTAGGCGCTGCCGTTTTTGGCCACGGCACACTGGCGATCCACCAGGAAGCAGTACCTCCGACGCTCCTCGGACAAGGCTGTCTTGTATCCCTCGGCGATGAAGGTGTCCAGCTCCGTCTGCTTACTGCTGATGGTCTCCACGAACTGCGTTGGAGCACAGACAACAACGCGTCAGCACTGCCTGAATATAGTCGCAAATCATTTGGAACCATTCATGCGCAAATTAATTTGTTGTCATCAGTGGCCAAAACCAAAGATGCCCCACCCTTGCAACCTGGATACCCAGCCGTCGTTTTATCAGCAAGAGCGCCGTTTTCTTTTGCGGTTTGCGTATCCAGGTGACACTTTGTGCAGAATTAGTGTTCATACGGTACATTCTTGATTTGACGGATCAGCTGTCTTTCTTTCATTTACGGTTTCACCGACTCAGTTTGAGTTCATCACAATTTATGTCAATGAAAGCATCCACAGGGTTCCCACTCTTCCACCTGCTTTTTATTTATGGACCTTTTAAGGACTTTTGAGGGCTAAATCAGCAATTTTTTAAGGGCTTTTTCTCCATTCAGCAGGGGAATCACAATGGATTTAATGAACAGAAAGCCACAAATCACTGAGCTGGTGTTCAAATCATGGCTGCCAAAGGAAGGGCACATCTTTATTTTTAGGGGCAATCAGCTAACCCTTTATTTGACATATTGTATGTCAAATTGGCCCGAAATGACCCAAAGTGATCACGTGATCATCATCGGAACTGATTGGAGACGGCGGGAAAAGCAGAGCGCGAACCAGGAAGGCATGTCGCCCGACAGCGGGGTTTGAGAGGAAGGGCGCCAGGCGCATTTTCCAACAAAACTATTAATTGGAAGGGTGGGGAAAATGACATGCACATATGAAATGAACACCACGGGTAAATTTTTAAGGATTTTTATTGATTTTAGAAGTCTTCCCTGAAAAATTAAGGACAATTTAGAACATAATTTTGCAAATTCTTTTTTTATGGATTTTTATTAACTTTAAGGACCTGTGGGAACCCTGATCCAATGCGTTTTACTTGATGGGGCCACGCTGAAAAAAAAAGTACATTGTGGGGGGGAATAAATAAATCATGTTGAAAAAAATGGACTTCAGTCATCATCATACAACAAGGTGCTCTGAACACTGAGTATTTCCTTAGCTTTTTTCCCTTATTTTTGTTTTTATTTCTTATATTTATTATTTCTTATATTTATATTTTATTTCTTATATTTGTATTTATTTATATTATATTTCCTTTTATCTGAACACTGGAATGGATTTTCTTGTCATATTTTGAAGGAAAAAAGGCACTCTCTCTTTCCTCTTTGAATTTTAATTATGTTGCAATTTTTTTTCCTTCTCCAAAATGTGCCTCCCCCCCAAATATGAATATGTTTACATTCTTCAAAAATATTAACAACTTTTACTGGGAACCTATTTTCCTTTCCTTTCAATACAATACTGTTGAGTACTGTTGAATACTTGTCGCTTCGAATGTTGCTTTTTTTTTTTTTTATTTATTGTCACTGAGTGTTTGGAATAATTGTCATCATTTTTGCATAATGGAGAATAATGCCTCCCCCGGAACCCAAAATGTTTTTCTCCTCTAGATATATGTTTATTTTGAAATAAAATGATGGCTTCTTTCATTCCTTATGATTATTTTGAAACGCTTTCTGGGCTCTATTTTATCTATCGTTATTTGTCACAAATTCTTGAAATACTGTATTTCCTCGTTTAAAAAGATGCCCATTCCCACAGAATTTTGTCATAAAAAAATTATTTTGTTGAGCATGTCACATCTTTTCCCGATAAATATTGTATTTTCTTGTGAAATGACAAGATTGAGTATATGCAAAGATTTGGACTTGACTCTTAGTACAACTGCTAGCTGGGACTTTCAGGGCACAAGACAGCATGAGCTACATCCCGCTGTACTTTGCTTTTGCTCTAAAAATAGCACGTGCCAAGTTCCCGACAAGACCCCCCAAAAAGGTCCAGCGGCTGTGACGTGGCCTCCAGGAGTCCGACAGACAGTTATTTTCAGGAACGGGCTAATATTTTGCCAGTTGTGTTCATGGCATGATTGATTCGCATGTTTAGATACTTTGAGAAATCCACTTTTTATGGATCGGACACATGTGGTTGGTTCTCGGCAGCCATCATGATAATCAGCTAAACTGGGTGAAAACCCAGAGCCCCTTTTAAATGTCGAAAACAGTGTCATGCAAAGACACTGTCACCCGTAGTGTAAACAGCGAGCTCCCCAACGAGTGCGACTCCATTATGTCAAAGCCGAAAGGTTAGCAGAGCTGCACTGAAATGCCAAGGAAATGTCGACTAGAACAGCCAAACTTTATTCGGGGTTAATAAGACGGACAGCAAATGGTGGCAGGTGTGCGCCGACTCTCACTTAAAACTCGATGCCTAACATCCACTGTATATTTGGCCCCTATAAATTCTGCTACTCAAATACTACCCTTAAATCCCAAAGGGTCAAATTTGGTCCTAATCCTAAATTAGGATTAAAGCATTAAATATTTGAAAAAACATATGTTGGTGTTCAGTCAACATATAGCAGCCATTTAATGTAAAATTCATAATTTTCCAAAGAACAAAAGGGGTCTTGGGTTCTGCAGGGTTAAAACTCGATGCCTAACATCCACTGTAACTCATGGGAGAAATGGCAGTGAAAGACTTTAACGTGAGGGAGTCCACACTTGTGCAAGCATATTTTGTGGGTCTTAGTTCCATGGCCCTCTTAACTCATTCAGTATCAGCCAAGTCTGAAAAGACGTTTAAAAACGTCTTTTGGAGTGAATGAGTTAAATATTTGTTTTTTGTTTTTTAAATCCACAAAGCCCTGCTGCCCCAACAGGTTTATGTCAATTTATCGTCGCCGCTGTATTTATTTGCAGCGATCCAATTAAACAAGTGGCTCTCGGCTGTGTCGGTGCATAAACAACACAGAATCAACAGGAAAAAAAAACAGCCTTTTGCCAAATGACCGCCACAAAAGCGGCGAGACGAATCCATTTTCCTTCCCCGAGAGCGGTCTGACCTTCTTCTGCTCTTGTTCGACACGTTGCAATCAAATTCAAAGCTTCCAATCTGGTTCACATCCAGGCAAGGCAATTGAAGCCGTCACACCGCCTGACAAGTAGCAAATCTTTCCCCACATTTTTTCCCCTAAGATTTTATTCATCTACAGTGTGAAAGCACTTTTTCTACTTTTGCTGACTCACCCGGTGCAGAAAAAAGGTGAAAAATATGCCGCGGTGAGCACATTTAACGGCAGTCGCGAGCGAGGTCGCATCAAAAAAGCACCGCTATTAAAATTATCGCAGCCCCGCAGACGACCCTTATTCCAACTTTTCCCACATTTTTTTTTTTACAACCTTGTCTACGCTCTCACACTTTCACAAAAGAATTACAGTTCAATAATAATCCTCTTGTCAAGAAAAAAAAAAAAAAAAAAAAAAAAAAAAAAAAAAGAGTCTCGTTCCTCCGAGCACTCTTAAGGTCAGTGAAGTAACCCAAGACAATTAGCCGAGCGGGAAAAGCCCGACCAGAGACACAAGGCGCTATTCTAAAGTGGCTTCGGGTTACATCTCGGCTCGGATGTCTCGTGGTGCTAAAGGTCACCAGAAGCAAAAAGAAGTTTCGACATCAGCTGGGTATGACTCCCACTGGCCTTCTGTGGAGATGACATGATGAAAAAAACAAAAAACAAAACGTTGAGTGCCGGTACCAGCCCTATTTTGAGGTATCGATCTTGCAGAGACTACTGATACTAGGGGCAAATAAAAAAATCAGAACGAAATAATGGAGGAAAATTTTTTAGATCACAAGTACAGTATTGGCCCGAATATAAGACGGTGCTTTTTGCATTGAAATAAGACTGAAAAAGTGGGGGTCGTCTTATATTCGGGGTCTAGACATTCTACCCATACCAGACGCTAGATGGCGCCAGATATCAATGAAGCGAATGCTGAACTTGACTCCCCAGGCCAAAGCGAACCCCTGCCACGAAGAATACAAATAAAAATAGCAGTAGCACGAAGAAGAAAAATAAAAAATAGCGGTAAGGAGGAAAAGAGAAGAAAATAATAGAAGAGATAACAGAAAATGGAGAAACGTAGCGATGCAAACGTTATGATGCAATTTACATTTCAAAAACCAGAAGGCATTCATTTACGAATGTGATTGCACTTTAGATTTGAATGAGGCAAAATAACATGCTTTTTCTCTCAAATATATTGTTATAATCATTTGTACTGTCATTATTTTCTGTATAAAAATTGATTTGGTGTTGAAAAAGTCTTTTTTCAAACTTGAGTCTTGAAAAAGAGGGGTTCGTCTTATAATCAGGGCTGTCTTATATTCGGGCCAATACGGTACTACAGGGATCGGGACTCGGTATCGGTGGGTATTGAATGCAAGACAATTGTGCCAATCATTGGAGTCGGGCGGAAACGCTGTGTGCAAATGTTTTGTATTTTTTCCACACATTGAGACTGTTTGGTTTGCGCCCACATCAATTGTAGTTTGTTCACATTATTGAGCACAAAATTGTTTGGGAACAAACTCTCTTCCCTTACTCTAAGGGAGCCATGCAGTATTGTGTTGCCTCAAGATTAAGAGTCTGGATGTGTTTTTTTCGACAATAACGAGTGAACATAAGCAAAGTAGCTATATTTGACGAATTCGTTTCGTGAAAAATGGTATAAAGCATTTTATTTAGAGCATCACTCATGGCTCCAAGACTTTTGGAAAAAGAGTTTGGGAAGATGATGCAACGTTCGAGTCACTTGCTTTTGTGACAAATTTAAGAGTGTGAGCGCAGACTTGGTCTTACCATTTTTAATCAATGACAGCAAAATAAATTTGGATTTGTGTGTGTGTGTGTGAGTGAGTGAGAATGTCTGTTAAAATGATGATTTCTGTAAATCTGTCATGAATTCGGTGCGGCGGTGAGTTGATATTAGTAATAAGGATACGTGATATCTGACGCACATTTAACAAAAACAGTCTTAACGGCTCTCCGAGAGGAATCACCGCCATTAAACAAAAATAGTCAATGGGGGGGTATTACAGTGGAAAAGGTGCATTCAAGAGTTCAGTAGTACTTTTTTTTTGGGGGGGGGGGGATGTTTTTAAACGGAATTCACTTGCCGTATTAAGGCAACTCCGAGCTTTCACAACAACTTTTCTTGTGGGAATTCAAAAGCTTTAAGCGCCGCGTGTGTCTTCCTTCATCATCAATACTCTCTGGAATCAAAAGAAGCGCAGCGAAAATGCTCCGGGATGCACAGAAAAAAACCTCCAACAAAAACAAAAAGGCACCGCATCTCCGACAAAGCTTTTCTTCTTTTGTTGCACCAAAAGGTTAGTGAACATGTCGCCTCACAAGCGCGTGCGGGGGCTTTTTCATTTGGTAGCGACTGCCTCTTTGGGCCGGCAAACCTCGGTCCACGTGGCCGTACCGCTTAATGAGCTGTTTCGCATTTTGACAGCAACTTTATACGACTGATGAGACGGTGTGTGCGACTGTGTAGCGGATACAGAAGTGAAGCGAATGAATACAAAGCACCATATGTTTCCAGTGACGCACTACACTCTGATTTTTCGGATTACAAACACCGCATTGATGAGGAAGTACTAAAATATTACATATATTGCGGAAACGAATCAATCCCATTCAACTTGAATGGATCTGTCAATTCAACATGATTTGTAAAATTAAAAAGGTGAATTAATATAAAATGTTATTCCGATGAGTCAAAAAAATGCTTGACCAGTTGTATTAGCTGAGATGCAGGTTATCATCGAAATACCGTATTTTTCAGCACTATAAGTCGTACCGAAAAGGCTTCCATTTTCTTAAAAGCTCACAGCGTGCCTTAAAATCCGGTGCGCCTTGTGTATGGTCATTACCGTAATAAATCGACCCCAAAATGGGTCCTTGCTGGAGCCATGCTTACAATGTTATAACTTGCTGTTGGTTCCGTGAACCGTGTTGCTGCTTTATTGAATGCGTTTTTGTTGCAGCTCCGAAAAAAGGAGAGCAGTGGTGTTGGTTTTTTTTTTTTAAACGTACACTGTATGAATGGTTTTCACAGTCTCAACAAATACAGTTACGTCTTTGTCCGTCTCAGTGCCTTCTCTTCTGTCGTTCGACTCGAGAGGCGTTCATGACCACCGAAATACGTAAATTCACGATTCCTTCAATGAAATTACGAAAATTGAAAATAATACAGAAAATCAAGCGAGGAAATCACAAAATAAATTCTATAGCTCCCCTACAGAATTTATTTTGTGATTTCCTCGTTTGTGAATATACAACAAAGGAATAAATAGAACACTTCTGAGACAGTCAACTCTCCTACATTTTAATGACATCTGATCGTTCTGTTGTAGCTACGCTCAAGGAAATGCCAAGGGGGGGGGGGGGGGCTATAGAATTTATTTTGTGATTTCTTCGCTTGATTTTCAGTTTTGATGCAATATTTTCAATTTTCATTGTTTCATTGAAATAATTGTTAATTTACGTTTTTCGGAGGCGGTCATGAACACCTCTTGAGTCGAATGGAAGGAGCGTAGCCCCATCTAGTGGATGCATTGTAGATTGCGTCTTATAATCCAATGCGTATATATATATTAAATAAATTAAAAAATAGCCCATTCATTGAAGGTGCGCCTCATAATCCAATGCGCCTTTTAGTGCGGAAAATTCGGTATATATTATTATCATGGCAATGAGCTTTTTTGTAAGTAGTTCCTGTCACAATACCAAGCCAAATATCGTGGTTGCTTGTGCCCAAAATTGTGCAGGCTTTTCTCCGCCTCTGGAGATTCTCAATGTCCAGTGAGAAACTGACACCAGGGGCAAGTTGAGCAGTGCCCCAACGCGCACTTGAGTAAAAATAGTGACACTTTGATTTCTTTTTTTTGTCACATGTGTGTGAGTGCAGTTTTCCTTAATAGGTGTCACTTTGACCAATGACCTTGTTTCCGAGCAATGACAACAAACAACAAAAATGACAGAGTGCATGACTCGCAACAAGCATGGATTCTGCCTAGCAACAAATGAGTCGCATCTCCCAATTGGTCGACGTCTATTAATTTATTTTTAATTTTTGCTGAAAATGGGCCTATTTGCTATTTTTGTGCTTTACCTGAAATTCCTTAAGATGCCATCAGATGGGGCCAAAGCCCTATCTAATAGAAATGTAGCATTTCGCCAATATCTTAAGGCATAGGTGTCAAACTCAGGTCCTGGTGGGCCGCTGTCCTGCATGTTTTCCAAGTCTCCCTGTTGCAGCACACCTGATTCAAATGAGCAGGTTCAATGTGAGGCTTCCGCAGAGCTTGCTGATGATCAGATCATTTGAATCAGGTGTGTTGCAACAGGGAGACTTGGAAAACATGCAGGGCAGCGGCCCTCCAGGACCTGAGTTTGACACCTATGTCTTAAGGCAACCCTTTGAGCAGGGTGTTTTCACCGTCCTTATGCTTTACGTTTGTCTCCACAATAAAAAGAAATCACGACTCTTGGATAATAAATACCAGTGCGGATGTAACCCAAGCCATCGCACAAGGAAACGTCACGTCTGCAACCACGCGTTGACTCTGTAAACACCAACACGAACGAGAGCTAGGAAATGATCCCGGGTGGCCCAAATATTGATTCGGTCGCACCTCTGAACAGGGCGGCGCAATTAGCCCGCGAGGCCTCGGCCCCGTGGCGCGCAATCCCCACGCCACCTTTCCTTTCTGCAGCCATTTTCATCTCAAGAAAATCCTTCCGTGGAGCGCAAGTGGGGGCACGACTCTTGCGAATCTTGCAATACACAAGCGCCGAAGGCAGGAGTGACTAATTTCAAGTCATCAGCATGTTATTTGACTTCAACTGCCCCGGTCGGGTTACTTTGCCAGGCAAAGAACAAACACGATGAGACCAAAAGCAAACATGACTACACCCCTTGAGTCAGATGACAGCTTTGGTTTTGAAAAGTCCCATTTATGGACTGTAATCATTTGATCATATTGTCTTTTTATCTGGGCGCGAGCTAACAATGCTCAGTTTTCTGTGAATTTTGTTTTCAGATCTACGCATATTTAATGCAACCACACTTCCTGAGTAAAGCTGTTTATGGTAAAACGGACACTCACCTGCATCTCCTTCTCGCCGTACTTGGACGGGTTCTTGCTGCCCTGGCTCTTTCGGCGAAGCTTCTTCAGTTCTCCCTGACACTTCTCCAGACTCTCCCCTTTGTTCTTGTGCTCGACTTGGTATTTCTTCAGCGCCGCCTGCGGACACCAAAAACATATCATTAAGATTTGTCAAAATTTTTTTTTTTAAAGAAATCACGTTTGTAGCTCGCGCAGCAAAAGTTGGAGTTACAGTTTTCCTCAGATGCTCCTTGTGACGGTGAACTCACGAAAAGTTGAAATTATGATTACATCTAGGCGACACATGATAGATGATAGAGAAATCTACGAGCAAAATTGTATCATGTTTAAAATTTCTTTTAATTTGGGCATGTCTAGACGTTTGGGTGCTTATTCAGCGCCCCCAAATGCCTGTGCGCAAAGGTGTCGGCCGTCTGGGCGGAGGGCTTTTGAAGTCCACAGTTATCACGTCAAAGTAAGTGGGCGAACAGATGGAAGAAGGCTAGACTCGGTCACAAAGTGGGAATAAATAATTTGGGAACAAAGTGTTGTAGAACATCAAAAGACGGTTTGGGAACGGGTGTCGGGCCCAGGCGGACATTTGTCATCTGCAAAGTCTGCAACTTGCCGATTCGTTGTAGACCAGGGGTGTCAAACTCATTTCACATTGTGGGCCATATACGGACTCGGTACATGTCAAGTGGGCCGAACCATTAACATTATACCATACTTGCTGTGCTATGAATCACCAAAATATCATCTCTTTCCTTTGTTTTGGTCTCAAGAAGCATTGATTGGCGCTTTCATATCATTTGCTGCGTTGGGTCAATCTCTGTGACAGACTGAGACTGCTGTTTTCTTCTCCGATCAAAACAATGTTGTCTTCGACTGTGATCAAAACGGTGTGCCCCCTAGCGGATAATCCACAAATTGCATTTTATTTAAACTATCCATTCTGTGACTTTAATGCTTTTTTTTTTCCACTTTTAAATGATCCCGCGGGCCGGATCGAATCTCCTTGGGGGCCGGTTCCGGCCCGCGGGCCGTATGTTTGACACCGCTGTTGTAGACAATAAAAGTCCGAAGGATCTCCAAGTGAGGTCATGGAGCAACTACCGTCGTTCGCTCTCAGAGATCCGCTTTCGCCGTCAGAAAGACAATCTTCCCTGTGTGTCGAGTCATTTATTTAACTTTGTCCGGGTAAAAAATTCTGACAATAGATCATTGGTTTTAAGATCAGTGGTCATGGATAACATTTGTTGAGGTTACTGTAAAAAGGGCTTTGCTCATTAAAAAAAAAAAAAAAAAATGTATGGAAGTTGATGCACAAGATTTGGGGCCACTAGATATTTGACACCCGTGCTCTCGACGGATCCCCATGGACTCATTTTGGTGATTAATTACCGAATTAAGCCACTGGAAAATTGTCAGGCATGACTAAAAAAAAAAACCAATTCTGCCATTTTATTTTGAAATGGCCATTTTTTTTACATTTTCAGTGGTCCTTCAAGACAAAAAAATAAATAAATAAGTGTGATCATCGTGGGTATGCAGAATTTCATGACTGTCACCATAAAACACAAAATGCTGACAACTCAACTCCTCATGTTGTTGCTGCTTGCAGCTTTTATTTTTAGGATTCAACTGGATTCAAATCCTACTGAAGAATTTCGACAGTGAACTATGCATGCACTGTCGGTTCCCACGATGGGATATGATAATTTAATGGATTCCGTTTCTTCCCTAATCACTTATTTATTGGGGAAAAAAAAAAGGCAATCAACAATTTCCTGGGTTGCGCCAGCTCGGTTGCTATAGCAACTGGGCCTGCAGTGACACAAAGCTCGTGTGGTTTTCTGCGCGAGGCAACATTTTCGGCAACGCGCTCACACAGGAATGTGACAGAGTCTCGCTGGTCCGATGCTGAGGATGCAGGCGAGCGACTTGGTGACCAGACTGAGGAATGGCAGAGTTTCGTTAACGTTACGGATTGATTATTGGCGAAGAGCAAAATCAATGTGATGTCAGCTGTGGCTTACGTCAGAGCATCGGCGTTGGCATATTTGACGATACAATGAAGACAGAGTTCAGGACCATCAGAAAAAAAAATACTATCAATGCCACAAGTTGATTACAGGCATTAGACAAGGTCAGGGCCTGAGCAAACGAAGCTCTCTTCGCTTCAAAAACTTCCTTGGCCACCAAGTGCCACAATATGGAATCAAAGCAACACTTTTACATTGTACATAACATGGGTCTCAACGGCTGCTCTTTGCTTGTTGAAATAGTAAAAAAAAAATATATATATATATATATAATATATATATATATATATAAGTACTGTATTTTCCGCACTATAAGGCGCTTTGGAGTATAAGGCGCACCTTCACTGAATGGCCTATATTAAAACGGTTTTCATATAATGGGCACCGCATTATAAGGCGCATTGAATAGAAGCTACTTTAGCGGCTGCGGTTTTGCGTTATGCATCCACTAGATCAGTGGTTCTTAACCTTGTTAGAGGTAACGAACCCTTCATGAGTAGAAAAAAAATGACGTTTTACAAATTAAAGACATTAAAAAAATATTTATTAAGAACAGAAAAAAAGTAAATAAAATTTCAAGACAGCTTTTTTTTAAATTTTACGACGTACTATCACGACAGTCACACATTGACTATTGCGCACCCTAAATTTCCCACAGCACTGATTAGACAACCAATGTCATGTGATCATCTGCAGCCAGTGATGGCCAAGCGGGTGTGTCATAACTAATTGACATGTTGAGTCGGGTGTGCCTTACCCTCCATGGCAGAGGCCCTGAGACCGATTCACCGAACCCCTACGGTTCGATCGAATCCAGGTTAAGGACCACTGCACTAGATGGAGCTACGCTAAAGAAAATACAATACAATAAAGCTTTATTTGCTAAGAGCTTTCACAACCGCTGCGGCTGTACCAAAGCACTTTATAGAACATTTAAAATGCTACGTCCAAGAAAACAGAATATTGATCCATATAGATTTTGAGAAAATTGAATGTTCTCAAAATTGCTCTATAAATTGCCCACTCATGCAGAAACATCAAAGAATCGCTAGTGTAATGCTGATAGTTAAAAAGAAACAAAAATACTGTATTTGCTCAGCTCACGTCGTCACTGCATGTATTGAAGAAGTACAAGCATGCCGCTGCTAAATCAGACGGCTGAAGATGATGAATAGAAAAGTGATGAATTCAAGTCCACTCCGTGCGCGGTAACAAATCGGAAAGTTTTGTTCATGTTTCAGGGCAGCTACACAGCTTTACGCTCCTCCATAGTCATCATTAATTTGAATTAGCATTTTGGGAATACTATTCAAATAATGTCTCCCTTGCAATAAAAACATGCAGGAAATTAGTAATTTCCTTTCCCTTACAGTGCCTTCTGGGCGTATGCGGACATTCCAGGACAAAATGAAATGGCAAAAGAGGCCATCTGCGTATCTCCGGAAGCGTGCTCTTTTCTCAACGTGAAAATGCCCAGAAAGGCTTCATGCGTCGTCTCAGCCTTTCATAAGGCTCAAAAAACATGCTTTGATTAGACGTGAATGGCTGCTGTGCAAGTATTCGCTCGATTGAGCTCTTCGGCTCCAATGTGATCGAGAGAGAAGAACTTTGGCACACTTTGTGCTTTTTTGGCAGCGCGGCATCATGCCCACGGCGTGACCTCGCAGAGCGACTGATCGTGCGCGCGCGGGTAGTAAGTCACTGCGTAGGATGGGAGCGCAGAGATGAGCATTGCGCCACGAGGGGGGCGGGGGTGTCATTTGAGGGGAGGGGCTAGCCTCGCTCTCTTATCAAGACACGTTAAATGTTTTGAGATGATTCCATTGCAAATACAGTTAAACCTCGCTTTTCGTACTTAATCTGTTCCAGAAGACTGTTCGAAAACCGAAACCATGTTTCCCATTCGAATCAATGTAAAAAAATTTAATCCGTTCCAAGTCAAGAAAACATTTTTAAACCACTTTTTTTTTTTTTTTTTTACAATTTCACACCATAAACTGTACACATGTAATAGGAGAGCAGGTAATATGTAAAATACTGTCCAAAAAAACTAATGTTTTATTTTCTCTCTCTCTCTCTCTCTCTCTCTCTCTCTCTCAATTTCAGTTCTCGAACAAACTGAGTGCACTTGGATGCACCATTTGACTCCTCTCGCCTTCCTTACACGAGGAAGTGATGCTTCCTCGTGTTGCTTTCCATTGTGCGCAGACGTGTTGAGTAAACATTTTTATTTTAAAAAGAGCGTGGTTTCGGTTTTCGAGCAGTTTCGGTTTTCGAAAAGCCTTCTGGAACGGATTATGGACGAAAACCGAGGTTTGACGGTAGTGACTTATGGGTTCTATTTCCCTGGACTTGCACCCCAAATTAGACAGCACAGATGCATTCTACGGCAATGACATGAGGGACAGCTATGTCAAATGGCTGATTGTTCATTTCTCAAAGGCATGACTTTCACAATCTGGAGGCTGTAATTTGCCCTGCCCAAATGCTTCCAATATTTCGCTCAGCTACAATTTATCCAGATTCAAATCTAGCCGAGGAAAACTCACTCTCAACTTTCCATCGGTGCACAAGGTCGGCAACGGAGGGATGGGAGAAACATTGTGAATGTTCTGAACTCCTGTTTCCAAGCCAGTTTCCTATCGGGCCTGGTTGCTTTTTTAGGAAGTAAACGAGCTGAGACCAAAATCCCAGCCAGCGACTAAACCACTTTCGCCTCCGCTGCCTCACCAATAATAAATTCCAGGCAATTCTGATTGATTAGTAAAACAATGTCATATAATAATAATAATAATAGATGCAAGTCAATGCCACCTCCTCTCTAAAAAGACAAATCCCTCGGTGCTCTTGTGCATGTCAGTGAGAGTGCCATCCGAAGTCCAATCCTTGTGACAATCGACATTATACAATAAGAGCGCCTATATCGCATCCCCCCTCCAAAGACAACGCGCTGCTCAGCAAGTGAGGCGGCATCCCACTCATTCTAAAGATATCACGCGGAGACCGGCTCAGCTGTGCTCCCTCTGTCTGTCTGTCACCAAAAAGTGTCACCGCATCCTTTTGCACCAAATCCAACTTGAAAAGATATGAATCACGCACGCCATGTGAATCAACAGCAAGTGGTCCAGAGAGCGACCAGACGCGCTCAATCGTCGGCATACTCACAGTCAGGTAGCGAGCATCCAAATCCACCTTCTTCTCCAGCTCCGATAGCAGCTCGTTGTGGAAAGACTTCAGCTGGGGGGGGGGGGAAATTGATGATGAGGAAGGAAAAATTGACTAGAAGAAATAAAGGACTTCATTTAATTGGCCTTGTTTTTGTTTTAAAGTACCTTGACTTACCACTTAAATCTGCTTCGTGTTTCGGCTTGAAACTCAAAACATTTGCCTCACAAATCATCTCTCCCCATATTAATGAAGAGAATTGCCATTCATCCGTTTCAGCTCCCACGGCAATCACCAACCAATAATTGTGGAGCTTTTATCAACTCAACTCTTTTCAAAGCAAACGTGGTGAAGCAGCATTTAGCTGTTGTGCTGTACAAGAAAATGGCGTAGGATGACGACAGCTCCAAGTGTGATTACTTTTACGTGCAGGTTAAAAAATGCGGGTGTTATCAAGCACAAACCGCAACACCCCATCACGAGTGACGCCCGTGCTAGCACATCACAGTCATAAGGTAAGCAGAGCTGCATTGATTTTTGTTGGCTGTACAGATTAGCATTGTCTGACTGATAAGTGGCGGATTCTTGAATGCTCTCTGCGGTGGCGTTTGTGTTGGGTGATGTGGCCACGTGCGGCATAAAGTGTCCTGACTGAAGTGCTGCTTCCACCAGTGAAAATACTCATATCGGCTTTACGGAGGCTGGCCTTCAGTACAAACTGCTTGTTTGTTTGATGAATAACCTGGTTGCCCCCTTTGATTATCACAGCAACGAAATCCATACCTAAACCAGGCAGTACCATAGGGCGGAATGAACGCTGTGTTCCGTGCATTATATTGATAAATGAATTAAAGCTTAATTGTCCTTGTAAAAATCAAACAAGAACATTAAAGTAGTCAAACAAAAAAAAACAACAAACAAATGCAAGCTGTTCCAAAAAAATTGCTATTGAGAACACTTTATCCGCGGCTTCCCACAATGCCCCCCCCCCAGAGCTGAATGAACCTGCGCCACGCCGCTGCTGCTTTCGCCATTTGTCACCGCTCGTTTCGTACAAACCCTGCATGCTCCAGTAGTGCTCGCCTTTGTTTAATTGCCACGAGTCACACCCGAAACCCATAGAGGACTCGCCGGCTGACGCTGACTTGACAATTTTTGTCCAGTGTTCATTATCATGTTCACGTGCGTAGCAAGATGTCATGTTCAATGGGTAAACCTGCACGAATGCACCGCAGCCTTTTCCAAGCGTGATTTGGAAAAAAAAAAAAAAAACTCCTTATTTTTGAGAGGAAGATAATTCTATTTGTATCTAAAAACATGTGATGGGAATTCCTGGTCTATTAAAACTCATTCACTCCCAAAGACGTTTTTAAACGTCTTTTCAGACTTGGTCTAGAATTGGCTGGTATTGAATGAGTTAAGATCCTATACAAGAGCTGTGTGGGGAAAAAAAAATATATGACTGTATATGACCCCCACATGATGTCTTCTGGGTTTTCCTTAAATATATTTTCATAAATAATGGTAGAGCAGCCCGAATTCTACTCACGTAGGAGTATTGTTACTTGTGAATAATAATTTAAAAAAAAAAAGAAATCCTCATCCTATCATTGGATTGTGCAAATGTATATATTGCCCAACTCTATCACTTTCACTAAAACAATATTTTATTTCTTTGAAAGAACATACATTTGGGCAAATTAAACCATAGGATTTTTTTTTTCTCTTCACAGTCATGAAATGGCACAATGGGCTCACCAGGCAGCGATCCACTATAAATGTGTGTGTGTGTGTGGCTAGCTAGCTAGCTAGCATTTTGGCTGTGGTAGCCACCGGCAACACTTCGTGACTGTCTGGCTCTGTTTTCAATGTTCAAAGGAAGCCAAATGTTGCTCGAGGTTACACTGGATTGGTGAAACGTGACAAAATTGCTTCACTTAAATCAAGGAAATGTAGCGCATTACTGCCCGCCTCAATTCATGACTCCACATCTGTGGGATTAGTTTTGATAATTACAATAATAATAATAATAATTAATGTAGCATCACAGTGGAGATATCGTAGCGGCATTGCATTACTCCGCCATTCCAATTCATGCATTCTCCACATGCGATTGCTGGGATTCAGGTGTCCCCTGTTTTGAGGCTAACCTTAGTGAGGATCAAGCGGTTCGGAAAATGGATGGATGGATAATAATAATACAATACATTGAAGTCAAAATAGAGTGCATCAACCCTGAGAGCCGTTTTTCTTTGAACTTGAACACCGCAATGACACACAACTGCCGGAATTAACCATGGGTGAATTAAAAATCATTCAGTACCAGCCAATTCTAGACCAAGTCTGAAAAGACGTTTAAAAACGTCTTTGGGAGTGAATGAGTTAACATCGCAGTTCATTTTGAATCCAGCTCTTGAAATCATCGCTTAAGAAAGCCGGTGTGGACACGCAGAACACCCACCATCTCCTCCAGCTGCACTTGGATCTGCCTGTGGACCTCGGCCATCTGGAAGAGCACGTCGCCTGCACACAAGCAGAAATGCACACACATCACTCAAGAAGGCACACACAAGATCTGCGTCTCGCGCACGCGCACACCACACGCACACGCACGCACGTACACACGCACACATACACAACAAAAAAAGGCAGCCCAACGTGCACGGCTCATGCAAGACGGACACAACAATGGAGGAGCTTTGTTCTCTAGTTTGCACAATAACATGAGCTGGTGAAATGAAACAATGAAATGAAAAGTCCCACAAACACACACACACACACACACACAAATGACGCTGTTAACCCAAACAAGCCGCAAGCTTTTGAAGCCTTGATGTCCAAATTTGGTGGAAGAGAAATCCCACTCTCCACAGGGGGGAATTAAAAAAAAAAATAAAATAAAATAAAAACCAGGGGAGAGGGAGGGACCATGCATCTGGAAGGAGTGCTTCAGTTTCGTTATACCTACAAGCTGCCTCTTCTGAAAGTGCAGTGCATTGTCGAGGAAAAGGAACACAAAAGAGCGACATTGAGCGAAGGACACAGAAACATTGAGACCTGGCGGAAAGACAAGAGGACAGCACATGAGACAAAGACTTCCAAAGCCCCCTTTGCACTCAACTACATCCACGCCAGGTGTCGCCTTCCATTCATAACACGGGATGAGGCAAAGACGAGAGCCACTCCCCAACGCATTCCAATGCAAACATCCATGCTCAAACTTGTGATCGGGTATTAACGAAAAAAATTAAAAAGGGCGTAGCAACACATGTAAACAGACAAAATATTCACAGGCGTATCCACTAATGACTAAGATGACTGCAGTTTACTGAGTCAACTGTATAACTTATTTTTTTTGGTCAGTAGATTTGAGATGACAAAATCCAAAGCACTTGCTTCAGGAGCTCACCAGTGGCCTAAAAGGGCTTTGGGTTGACACACAGAACACACAATGCAACAAGAGTGCAACACATAAAACAGTGCATACATGGCAGCCTGGACGTGAACACCGCAAAGGGCAAAGAAGGGGGGGGATAGAGGCAAAGAAGCGAGCGGACATAGCTTAGCAGAAAGGATAAAAAAATAAATTAAAAAAATTGATGCATTTTAACAGTGACGTAAGCTGAACTGAAGATCAATGAAAAATGAGTTTTCGGGGGCATCTTTAAAAGGGTCAACTATTTCAGGAGGTCATTTCAGGAGGTCATTTCAAAAAGTTAAACCGATTCGATTTTAAAAAACATTGTAAATTACATTCCATGTTTTTGTCATCGTTCTTGGCGGTGAACTTTTTATTTTTAAGCCATGACCATAAAAAAAAAAAATAATTCAATAATAGAAGTAGAAATTGAATTTAACCAGACAAGATATTTTAATCCGGTGCAGTGCATGTGCATTCTTTTGCAATTACTGAATATTCTTACACTGGACAGGTCAAGCATTAAAAATGACTTTTTTTTTTTTACAAAAACATACATGCTTGGAACTTGAAGATGCCAACTGAACACCAGCAATGTCTGTCAAGTATTTATATGATTTATGTAGACTGCGCCAAAAGCGGGAATAAAACGTTGCCAAGGAAGTCTTGTGTTTTATGTTTGGTCTTATAAACAAGTTTGTTCAAGCAGTCGGTTGTTTTTTTTAAAAATTGCTCTCCCCCCAAAAAAGTTGAGTAAAATTATGGTTTGATCGACATTAAGGCTGACACTAAGCAGAATAAAATTGTGCTCATCGATTAAAGGGCTGCTTGCAAAAAAAAATATGTATGGCGGGAAAAAAAAAAAAAAAAAACTTAAGGCAGAATGTTTGACTGTTTTACAATACCGTCTCTTCGTATTTGTTTAACTTTAAAAGAACAACAAAAAAAAAGCAAAAAGTACCCTTTTTTGGGGGGGGGGGACAATTTTTAAATAGCTCTTTATATGTTGGTTTAAAACAAATGTGTAAAACAGAAATAACCAAAAAATGGCCAATTTTCACAGATTTGAAAAATTCTAATATCAGTCGGTTAAATCGGATGGCCAATTAATCGTTCAGCCTGAGTTACATTGCACATGGTACTCGATATGAAATTGTAATTGGGCTCACACACACACACGCACACGCACACGCACACGCACACGCACACACGACCTGGCAGCAGCACAGGAGTGTCTGTGAGAGAGCAAGAATAAACGAATCACTGTTGGATCTGCTGTTGTCGTCGGTTTAATTGCTGCATAGTGGTGGGTGCCAAGCCGAGAGGAAAAAGAAGACGTGCAAACAGTTGCCATGGCAACTTCATTGCCAAAATCCACGAGATCGTCGTTGTAAGTGATCAATCCCAATCCGAGCGCGGCGGCGGCGGCGGCATGTGAGAAATATGCGCCGGGCAGGACGCAACCTGCGAGGGCATCCGCCGCACATGCCATCCCTGAGTGAGGCTGTCCACATACCAGCCAAAGAGCAAAAAGTGACACAGTTGAATCAAGTTGGCCTGAAAATAACAATAATAAGCAGATTTTGGATTTTAATCATTTTTTCCCTCCCATTCAACAATAAGAAAAGCCAAACGACAAATGATGTCATTCCAAAATTGTCCGTTACCACAACCATGAATACTTTATAATGAACATTTGAAATATTCAATAGTTCAATGAACACCAAAACAGAAAAATGGACATCACTGTGCATATGTATCAAAGGTGCTGCTTCCTAACTAGATTGGCTTTGTCTGTGAAAATCTCAACAAAAAAAAATCCTGCTTACAGTGTAAACATTTTCTATCATAGTTAGATTTGACATTTTTGACAGTTTTAATTTATTTTTAGAATCACTTATTAGTTTTTGATTCGTTTTCATTTTAACAAATTGCTTTATTTTAGGTTTTTTTTTTTTTTTTTTTTTTTTTTTAAGTTTTGGCATTAGTTGTAGGTTTTTTTTTTATGTCTGGCATATTTCTCGAGTGTAAAATAATAATTAAAAAAGTGACTGGGTATTGTGTACTAAAGTAAAAGACAATTTCAAAATGACTGCTGCTTTCTTCTGTACGACCGTACAGCAATACCGAAATGAATACAGTCAAACCTCGGTTTTCGTCCATAATCCGTTCCAGAAGGCTGTTCGAAAACCGAAATTGTTTGAAAACCGAAACCAGGCTCTTTTTAAAATAAAAATGTTTACTAAACACGTCTGCTCACAATGGAACGTTCCACGAGGAAGCGTCACTTCCTCGTGTAAGGAAGGCGAGAGGAGTCAAATGGTGCATTCAAGTGCGCTCAGTTTGTTCGAGAACCGAAATTTGTGGTCGAAAACCGAATTGGTCGAGAATTGAGATCGAAAACAGAGGTTTGACTGTACACTGAAAATAAAACCAGAAAGCTCATGACGAAAATTAACTCATTCAGTACCAGCCAATTCTGGACCAAGTTTGAAAAGACGTTTAAAACGTCTTTGGGAGTGAATGAGTTAATTGACAAAGACGAATAATGAAGTGTTTTTGCTCTCATTCGGAACAATTTTGGTCAGTTTTATTAATATGAAATGAAGTTTCAGTTCAGATTTTTTTTTTTTTTTTTTAAACACACTTTTCCCCCCATAACCCCCCGCCCCCCACCTGTAGTTACTTTGTGTAATATAAGGAAGGGTAAAAAAAGAAAAAAACCTCAATCAAAGATGTGTCCCGAAATAGGCCCAGTTGCCACAACTGCACTGCATATCCCAGTCTCCCTGGAACTTAGCACTGCTTGCGTAAACAAGGGCCCCGGCTTCGTGCGTTCAAGCCGCACCAGCGGCCGGCCGACAAGCAGCCACACGCCGACTGCGAGGAGCCGCCATGGTGCACCCACACAGAACGCGGGCTGGTGTTTAACAGGGATGAAAGAAGAGATCAGATCACTGGCGAGGGTCGAGTCCGATTCCCTTTCGAGGTTGCCACGGAAGCGGGAGCACGCCGCGGTGCGGAAAATCCCGGTCTCTCATCTCCATCCAACTCAACTGGGTGAGATGAAGCCGCAATGGAGTGCGGGTGGGCGCGTCCTTTCGCGTGCCCAGCCCGAATGCCACATGGAATAACATTTCATCTGCGCGACACGGTGAGCCGGCGCTATAAACTCGGGCTGAACCCGTGCGCCGCGCTCTCGCAGCCTCAATGGAGGAGACTACAACAAGCAGATGAAAGGAGGCCTGCCGAGGCGGCGTCTGTTCGGCTCGCTCGTTTGCGGTCGCGCACACTTTGGGATGTTCACCCAAAGGATGGCTGAATAAGGAAAATAAATGCATGGACAGCCTGAATAATGGGTTCTCACAAAAATCTGATGTATTTTTAATTTAAAAAAAAGTGGGTCACGGAGGAAAAATGAGGTGCTGCACAGGGGTGCGCCAGAAATGCGTTTTGTGTTGTCGACTGTTTAAAAGTGGTCTTTTGGTAGAGATTTGGACACGATCACCATAACACATCTGTCTCAATGGGAAAATTGCTTTAAGCACGTACCGTAGATCAGCGGTGCCCAACCCCCGGGCTGCGGACTAGTACCGATCCGTGGGTCATTTTGTACCAGGCCACACAGAAATATTAAATAACAGATTACTTCCATTTTATTCATTTCAGAATCTGAAAGATCTTTTATTTTGAAAAATTACCGGATTCTCTGTTCCATCCGTCTTCAGCAGGGGTGCCCAAACTTTTTTGACCAAAGATCTACTTTTTGATCAACCTCCCGTGATCGACCTGTTACTGCGCACATACGCACACATGCATGCCGTGATGAGCAACAGCCTGACGCGGAGGCATGGGACTCACTTTTGCAGCCTATTAACTCATTCAATCCCAGCCATTTTCACTGGAGCAACCCTCTCAATCCCAGCGTTTTACTGGATTTTGACTGATTTTGCAAGGCCCACAGAATATTTGTTTCTAATGCCATATAAACAAGCCTACCAAAATAAAGGACTCTCTTCTTTCAGCAGAAAAAAAAAATGTTTCTATCTTTTTCCATTCTTCCACAATCGGCATTACAAAGTTTCATGGAAATGGCGATTCCAGGGGCAAAAAAACGGAGAAAAAGAGCTTTTTGTAAAAACATGCATTTCAAGCACGTGAGGCACCACTGCCACCTATTGGTCGCTTTTTGACATGATTTACAATGCAAACGGCTTATTCTCATTCGCAGATTGCATCAGACCCTCCTCCTCTCTATGACGCAAGTACTTCCTTGGTAGGCGGGGCCTAATTTTAAAAAGGTCTTGTGGAATAAAAGAGTTAACTATCGTAGCTGACGCGTACAGTTTTAAAATGCTTCTTTCGGCCCTTCAGATTTCCATTCTTTGAGAGTGCCATCGGTGAATTGTACACGAAGTGTGCTTTGCCTGAAAATGATTATTATTATTAATATAATTAAGGCGCCATCGCAAGAGCCCTGATTGCAAGCTGTCATTGCAGACTGATGAGCGCTAACTTCCGGTGACGCAGTTCACACACCACCGTACGCTAAACGTGGCCTGCTTTATTTTATTTTGTTTTTTTAAATACTTTGTGAAAGTGAGACTGGTAGAATGATTCGGGTTCAGTGTGCATTAACACAAAAAGTATATTACTAACATGCACAGAGATACACAAATATTTGTTACGTTTTTTTTTTTTTTACTCTCCACCCCTCGCGATCGACTTGGGACCAGTCTGCGAGCTACCCGACGATCGCGATCGACGTAATGAGCACCACTGGTCTCCAGTATGTCACTCTTGACGCAGGTCAAGGTGCGCTTCTCGGTCACGTGATAGGTTACCGCTAAAAATGAAACACAGGGTCGAGCAAATGGAGTAAAAAAACAAACGTTTTTGGAAAGTTTCTTTGGGAAGAGACAGAAGAGGAGCCTACGACTTTCAAGAAAAAGAAGGCTACATTTAATAGACAGTATCAGGAGTCCTACTTAAAATACGGATTTATCTCAACGGGAGATTCACCGAGCCCACTCTGCATAATATGCGGCGATGGGGAGTCGTATTTTTCATGCACTTTGTATTTGCGGTGTATCTTATTTTGAAGGCATTCTTAAACGTTACCATAGCGACCACAGAGTGTTGCGGCCAGATAGGACGGGCGTTTCTCGTGTCATGATTCATTTATTATTATGTTTCGAAAATACCACAATTTTCATGCAGGTCATGTCATATATTATTTTGTTGCATTTATCCCTGACACCTTAAAGGCGAGTCATTGAAAATATTGTCTGACATTAAACCAGTCCGTGGGGCAAAAAAGGTTCAGGACCGCTGCCGTAGATAATCAGAGAGCCAAACCCGGAAATGAAAATCAGTATGCTACTACACATGTCAATTAGGGAGGGTGTAGGGGAAGGGCTTTTGAGATAGATAAGATTATATGTAACAACTTCATCGGAAGAGTGTGTAAACAGAGGCCTGGTCTTGGCAGAAACATCAGTCAAAATACTTTCAAAACAGGTCAAAGTGTCGCGCAGCTTGTATGCAAACTGACAATAGTATTCAATTTTGAATTTTGGCATTCCCCTCCCGCTCTCTCTTCCTCTTCATATTTTCAACAGGATTATGGGGATTAGGAGCACACTGGGCTGCCTTGGCGGTGGAGTTTGTGAATGCAAATGATTTTGTTTAAACGGGTATAACACTTTGAGTTGCGCCGCACAAAATCCTCCAAATGGCTTACTTGTCGGAAAGCCAGAAATCGTTGGACAAGTTGTGGGGGGAATAATTTAAAGACGGCACCAAACGCGAAATTAAAAGATCTGCCGAGGACAAGCTAGCGGCAGTCTCTCGCTTCAAAACGGCAGGAACCTTGTGGAAAAACAAGCCGCGCAAAAGGCATCAGCTCCATGGCAACCACGCTCGCAACAGCATCTCGTCATCTCTCGTCAGAAACCCGGCACAAGACGATGGCGCGAGGGCGAAGGCCGCGTGCCCCGAGCCAAACTTGAATTATTGTGTCACCCCGCAAGCTCCTCCTCCTCCTCCTCCGCCCCTCGGCGATCATATCAAGCGCTCCTCCGCATCGCATGACAGCGTGACTGAGATCAACTACAAGCACTGCCAGTGATTTGACAAGCGTCATTGGGAAATGAGGGGGGAGGGAGAGAGGGGCCACTGAAAGCTCAAATTCATAAAACTGGTGTGTGTGTGTTTTGTGTATTGGTTGCTTTTGTCAGCCTTCAACATTAAGACAGCTAAATGCCAAAACGATTAGTATGAAGAGAAGATGGCTTTTGCAGTCAATTAAAGGCCACCAAGTATGTGAGAGGGGCCCGACCGCATTTGTCATCCAAATTTGATTTTAAAAAAAACTGTATAAAACTGTGCATCAAAAATAACAGTTTTTACAGTTGCGCGTTAGTAATCTGACTGCAGCTAGTTCGCAAAGTCACAAATCAATAGTGCGTATACTACATATCGGGCAAGTCCGACTCTCCAGGATGTTTTCCATGTCTCCCATGTCCAACAAACCTGATTCATATCATCAGGCTCTCCAGAAGCCCAATCCCGAGCTCATTCCAAAAAAAAGGAATGCGCTCGGGATTCCCTTTTTTCCCGAGCTCATTTTTTTTCTTTCTTAAATGAAAGGAAAAAAAAAAAAAGTGATGTCAGAACCGGTTGTCAATTTGATGTTGACAGCGGTTATTACTACAGTGGACAGCTTATCGTATTATCAGGTGACAGGTTATCATTATTGGTGCATGAAAGGGTTAAGCGGGGTTGTAGACATCTGTTGAAAGTAACTGATCAAGTAACTTGTAATACAACGGAGTAACTTTGAAAATCAAGTCATCAGTAAAGTCAACGTTACTTTTTCATGGTAACGCGGCAACAAAAAAACCTGTTCTCCGGACACTTGATTAGGTACACCTACATGGGTCAAATACAGTAATCCCTCGTTTATCGCGATTAATGGGGACCAAAACCACCCGCAATAAACAAAAATCCGCGAAGTAGGGACCAGTAAAAATATTAAAACAAAAAAATGTTTTTTTTAAGTCCGCGAGAAGCTGCGAAAGTCAGCAAAACAACATCGAGTCACATAGAGCAATATATACAGTACTGTACTCCATGTACAGTCGAACCTCGGTTTTCGTCCATAATCCGTTCCAGAAGGCTATTCGAAAACCGAAATTGTTCGAAAACCGAAACCACACTTTTTAAAATAAAAATGTTTACCGAACACGTCTGCTCACAATGGAAAGCAACGTCACTTCCTCGTGTAAGGGGTGCGAGAGGAGTCAAATGGTGCATTCAATGGAAAGCAACGTCACTTCCTCGTGTAAGGGGTGCGAGAGGAGTCAAATGGCGCACTCAAGTGCGCTCAGTTAGTTCGAGAACCGAAATTTGTTCGGCATCCGAGGCATAAAAAACGCGAAATTTTAGTTCGAAAACCGAATTGTACGAGAACCGAGACGTCCGAAAACAGAGGTTTGACTGTATATGCAATTTTTTTTTTTTTATGAATATGTTTGCGATAAACGAACCGCGAAATAGTGAGGGATCACTGTACATTGTCACTATAATGTTAGCCAGGGGCGTAGCAAGACACCTGGCAACTGCTTGAAACTATAAACCGGCCATTAAAGAAGCGGTGTTGTCCATTTTTTTTTTTTTTTGTGGCTACAATATGACAGAATTGACTTTAGCCAAAGCCTTCTAGTAATTGTGCTACTTTTGTGACTCCCAACGCTGCCCTCATGCCAGCGTGTTTGCCTTTTGTGGCTCATACCGAGCATACTCCAGTGTCTTGACGACAAAAACCGCCTGCACACGCCTGCAAAACACACACAGAAATGACTAGATCACACACAAATAAAAATGTGAGCGTGCCGGTTGGACTGCACTTTGCATGCCCAAGGTGACGCAAGCGGAATGCAACGTCGTCAGGAAATGCTGACAAAGTGCATCCGAGCGCTTTGTGCCACCACGTGGTGAGAGATGGAAGCAAGTTTGGCCGTGAAACGAATGAAGGGCAGTGCGGATAGAAGGGCCGCCTTCCCATGATGCAGTGCGGGGGTCCCAAGTTGAGCAAAAAAGGGAAGGCGGGGACCCTGGGGATGGTGGCGGTGAGGACGGCGGGCTAAGAAAAGAGTTCTAATGCTCCGGTTTAATCGGGGACAGGTGCTGAAGGAGGAGGAAGGGGAGGCCGGGGCAAAGAAGACCTGGATGGCGGTCTGCCTCTCAACACCTCATGCACACGTTTGTCGACCCCCGACACCTTCCAAACGTCTTTCTGAATGACGCAACTCAAACTTTTTCCATCGGCATCATGACAGGGAAATACTGGCAGTTTTCGCCCCCTCGCAAAGACAAAGGGAATTGAAAGATTTTGATAATACAACGTACCGTATTTTCCGGATTGTAAGTCGCAGTTTTTTTCATAGTTTGGCCGGGGGTGCGACTTATACTCTGGAGCGACTTAAGTGTGAAATTATTAACACATGATTACGTAATTTCACATGTTATTTTCACATTAAACCACAAGAGGGCGCTCTCGGCCTGTGTTGCTAAATCGACGATGAGTCTGACGTAAGCGACGTAGAAGAGGAAGCGACGCATCGTCTACCTCCCGAGTTGGGGGAGTTGTTTAAAAGCGACGCCGAGGATGAAGATTTCATTGGATTTAGTGATTTGGAGTGATACTGATAGTTTGGTAAAGTTGTTAGCATGTTCTTTATGTTAGAGTTATCTGAATAACTCTTAATATGTTACGTCGTTACTGACATTACCAGGCATGTCAGTCATGTAACGTTAGTATACCGTACACTTACTCACCTTGTTGTTCTCTATTTTATTTTCATTTTAAATTGCCTTTCAAGATGTATGTTTTTGGTGTTGGATTTTATCAAATAAATTTCCCCCAAAAATGCGACTTATACTCCAGTGCGACTTACATATGCTTTTTCCTTCTTAATTATGCATTTTTTGGCTGGTGCGACTTATGATCGGGAGCGACGGATAATCCGAAAAATACGGTAAGTGCAAAATTAGCAATGTCAAGGAAAGCGTTTCTCTAACAATATCTTGGCAGTTCCAAGAGCTGTGTATTGGTTGGAAGAGCGAATGTTAGCATGTTGCTAGTAGAAAGTGACAGCATCATGGCCGCATGTGTACGATCTGCCGAGTGGTTCACGGTAAACGCAAGCTAGCCGATGTCATCGTTTTGATTTTCGGTTTGAAAGTCCATCACATCAAAGTAAGCGAGTATTCTTTGAAAAATCAAGTCCAGGCGCTAATCAAGCATGGAAAGCAGTCGCTTTTGCCGTAATTTATTTTTTTTGCTCAACTATACTTCCCAACGTTAAAAAAAAAAAAAACATCAAAATGAAACAATTTTGGCCATGTTTAACCACACTAAACTGAATATTAAACCAACACAGCTCATAAAAGTCTCGCTACACTACTGAAGGTTGCACGTATGGGTTAGTGGGAATTGTTGCTAACGTTGATTTTACATCATAGAAGTGAATTTTGTGGACTATCCGTTTAATTTGGAGATTAAAATCAAGTCCGTGACATTTGTCATCTTGCGGACCACGCAAGCTTTGGAATCCCTTCCGGGATCAAGATTTGGGCAGCCTATGTGCATTTTTCCTTCAACCCTGTGAGTTTCATACCAGTCGGGCTGCAATGTGATTTCCGAAACGAAATGCTGACTCATACGTGGCAATTAGCAGCTCGAGCAAGTTGTTGATCTGATGTCGTCTGGCAATGGGAAGCCCAATTGGAAGGGCTGCGTAGTCAAGAGGGACACGGTTGATTTCAGGGACGACATGGGAAAAGGTGGAAGCACTTTCACATGTGGAAGGCAATCGTGTGCAACAACACGACGTTGGCACGAATGGCTCTTCTTGGCTCTGGAGAAATGAAAAACATGGACCGGGGCTGCGGAACCTACAGAAGAATTGCTATGCAATTCTAAAAAACAAATAAAACTTGGAGAGGAAGGGTTACAACACATGAAACCCACAAATACTACGAATAAATAAGTTCAATACGACCGTTGCTGGACTTTATCAACAATGAAATGGCTCCTAATGGGTGGGCCAGGGAGGTGTTCTTATAAGGATAAAAGGAATTTCTGGAGGAGTTGAAGCATATCCTCGGACGGACGGAAGGCTCGGCCACTTGAGTGTAAATCAGCACTGGCCTCTTAGTGGCGGGAATATAAACTAGAGTGGCCGCTGAGGAATGCACTAAACGGCTCCAGCACGTCTTTATGGGAGAAATGAGACTGGGAGGGGGTGGGGAAGGGAGGGGGTGAGGGGGGTAGCACAAACAGAGGGATCTCGAAGGGACTAAGTGTGTGTGTGTGCGTGCATGCATGCGGTAAAGTGACAGGCAATGATTAGCCGAAACGGAGGAGGAGGAGGATGCGTGGGCAGAAGAGTGTAGCAGCGGTGGATGAAAAGAGCACTCGGGTCCGCACAAACCCAAAACGATCGATGCGTTCACTAATCAGGCGCTAAACATGTGAGCATTAGCATTCCTCTAAATGGAATGCGGGCAGCCGAAGCGTGTTGATTATATTTGTGGGGATATGAGACGGCGACGAGGAATATTACAGATCAGATAGATTTCCTCCCGAGTGACGGGCGGGAGGAAGAAAGCCGTCGCTAAGTGTGTAGGTGGATCAGCTTGCTCCCTGGTCTGTTTACCGACATTTATGGAAATAATTTCATACGCCTAAGCAAGCACCCTCAAATTACAACCACAGCGTCCACATATGAAGAAAGTCATGCAGGCAGGGGTAGCTTCGCAAATCCTTTTCTGGAGGAACTCTTAACAGTCGACAACAGCAGCATTAAAAAAGTTGCGCAGGGTTTTCCTAGTCATTTAATTTTTTTGTTGTTAATGAATACAGTCAGAAAAGGTACAAGTTATTCGCGACACAGAGTAACCACTCGGTTCATCGCAATGCCCTAGCTGCGCCACCCAGTTGTCATGGAAATCAAAGCTGTATTTGACATTCACACCAGACAGAAGCAGCTCCCCACCCCTCCAAAAGCCACACTACACACACACACACACACACACATACATCTATGAACACACAAACTGAGACGGGACAGGACAGCGCAGGACAGGGCAGGGCAGGACAGGATAGGACGGGACAGACAGTTTATGTAATAAGGCAGGGGTGTCAAACTCATTTTTGTCGCGGACCACATTGTAGGTACGGATTCCCTGAGAGGGCCATTATGACTGAATTTTGTAAAACCATATAAATGTTTCATCACCTCCACATATGACATATTCAGTGCACAACATATTGATGGATATCTTGTTTTGAAATCAAAAAGTCAAGACTAATGGTTTGTTCAGCCATTGTTTATATTAATGTAATAAGTACGTAAGAAGATAATGCTTGCAATATCTCTATGTAATGATGGATTAAATATGGAGCTGTCATGGAAAAGTTGACATACAGTCAAACCTCGGTTTTCGTCCATAATCCGTTCCAGAAGGCTGTTCGAAAACCGAAATTGTTCGAAAATCGAAACCACGCTCATTTTAAAATAAAAATGTTTATTGAACACGTCTGCTCACAATGGAAAGCAACACGAGGAAGCGTCACTTCCTCGTCTACCCGAGGAAGCATCACTTCCTCGTCTACCCGAGGAAGCATCACTTCCTCATGTAGACGAGGAAGCGTCACTTCCTCGTCTACCCGAGGAAGCGTCACTTCCTCGTCTACCCGAGGAAGCATCACTTCCTCGTCTACCCGAGGAAGCATCACTTCCTCATGTAGACGAGGAAGCGTCACTTCCTCGTCTACCCGAGGAAGCATCACTTCCTCGTCTACCCGAGGAAGCATCACTTCCTCATGTAAGGAGGGCGAGAGGAGTCAAATGGTGCATTCAAGTGCGCTCAGTTTGTTCGAGAACCGAAATGTGTTCGTCATCAGAGACATAAAAAAACTCGAAATTTTTGGTCGAAAACCGAATTGGACGAGAACCGAGACGTTCGAAAACCAAGGTTTGACTGTACTTTATTTGCTCTCGAGGGCCGCACAAAATGATATGGCGGGCCAGATCTGGCACCCCGGGCCTTGAGTTTGACACCCGTGTAATAAGAGAACCACTGTGGGAGGGATGACTGCATTCAATGAACCTCAACGTAAGCCATGATTCGAATCTCAAACCTCCAAAGTGAAAGGCAGACGCGCTAAGCACCAAGCCATAGGGCCAAAGCGGACAGTATCTATCTTCGTATTGACTCCATTTCAGCCCGAACAGGTCGAACAGGAAAGTGAGCCGCAGAGGCCTCCCTCCCTTGCACACATGGGTTGGACCGCAGCTTTGTATGACGCTATCGTAAGCTCCAGGCGGCAACTCGCAGTGGCTGGAAAATAAAACATACATCCCCTTCCCTCTGGCCACACTGCGCAGCGCTTTGGAAAACAAAAAACAAAACAAAAAAAGTGCAGTGATTCAGTTTTTGGGAGTCATTGGAAACAGAAATGGAGACTATGAGTCTTTTGTCCAAGCGAATGAGTCATTGTGACTATCCTGTTTGCACAGCTTCCCTCCAGGCGGCGTTTTGGAATCACTTTTCACTCATGTCGTGCACACGCCCCCCCAATGCTTGCATTAAACAGAGCCGAATGAAGTATCGGCAAGTCCGATCACGCGCTCGCTGCTCGTTTTTACACGAGCCCAGAGTGTGAGCAAGGCGCCGTTTGACACGGAAAATCTGGAATCCGGATCGGAGATTACACACGCTGCGCAAGCATGAAAAGATAGCGAGTAGGCTCAAAGAACAATCTTATGCCGCACTACAAACTGCATCCGCAGCAACAAAAAAAAAACATCAACAAAAAGAAAAGCATGCCACACATCAACAAGAGGGGAGATTCTCTTCAAACAGCGACTGATTTCCCCACGGGCTCAACACGGCAAAGATGGCAGTCGTTCCCGAAAGGGAGCAGCCGTCATCCGTGCTGTTGACCTCAAACTTAAGTCAGTAATTGACACGTTCGGTTCCGACGTTTACATTTTTCCAGGGAGCCATTTTTCACAACAACCAACTCTGTGTGGATTTAATGATTCATTTGGTTCAGCTCCAACGTAAGAATGAAGTACCCACTTGCAGCCTAACCCATATTTCCCTCCGATTGCTACCTAGCAACATAACTGTCGGGGGTTGGGGGGTGCTTGAGTGTGTTCAGTGAGATACAGGCAACTATGAAATCATTGTAAATGAAATGACAACACTGGTTACTGTTGAATTTGAGCCTCCTCGCCCACTTGAAAGTCAATTTAGGCCTGATGGTTAGATGTGCCTGACAGATTATCCTGAGGTGTTTGGTGTGTTAAAAGTGAAGGTTTTTTTCTTAAGGAAGAAAAAGAACAATACAGACTGGAAGTGACGTAAAGTTGGAAGATTCCTATTAGAAGCTCTAAATTGGGGTACAGTACAAACCGTACTGATAATCGGGGCCAAATTTGAGCATTTTGACTGTGTTGTGGAGCGCGTTGAATTGAAAATGATTTTCCCTCCCCAATAATCCACTTTGAATTGATAATAACAATAAAGTTGTACTTGACTTGATAATCGCAAATGCTAAACCTGTCCAATACTGACAATCTTAACGCTGAGGTTGACCATTCACCACAATTAAAACCACTAGAGTTTGCTACCGCAGCGTCCTTCCCAGACAAGCTAACAGTTAGCTTAGCTTTTTAAATACAGTCATACCTCGGTTTTCGACCATAATCCGTTCCAGAAGGCTGTTCGAAAACAGAAACCACGCTCTTTTAAAAATAAAAAAAATCTTTATTTAACACATCTGTTCACAATGGAACGTTCCACGAGGAAGGCGAGAGGAGTCAAGTGGCGCATTCAAGTGCGCTCAGTTTGTTCGAGAACCGAAATTCGGTCATCATCCGAAGCATAAAAAACTCAAAATTTTTGGCCGAAAACCGATTTGGTCGAGAACAGAGACGTTCGAAAACAGAGGTTCAACTGTAACTTCTACTGCAATTCTTTTTTTGTATATTCCACCACTTTGAATGCCCTGCAGCACTGTGCTGCCTCTCACAGGTCAGTCATGGTACTACGACAGACATCTGCTTTGGGGGAGAAGACTATTATTTCACGTCATGAGTCACGCAGTTTGTAATTAGCATTTCTGCCCCCTACAGGACTGGAGGAGCATCGAGTCATGTTTGGGCTGTTTTGTATTGTGCGACAAAATCTGGTTCTTGACCAATTAGAAGGATTGCCTGGAGGGCACCCATATTGGATAGCTGTTAAAGACAAATGCAAATGACTTGGCTTGAGAAAGACTTGAGTCACTCACCCAAATCTTTGGATCCTTGACTCTCGCTGGCCAGCTCGCCCATTCTCACCAGAGCGTCGAAGTAGCCTTTCGCAGCAAATGTCACATCTGTACCAAAGAGGGAAAGCAGTGTGCTTGGTGAGTTCAAAAAGAACAAGAGCCATTTTTGCAAAATTTCCTTCCTCTCAGCTTGATCTCGGAACAAAAAAACAACTGATCTGATGCTGCTGCGTGATTGTTTGCATTTTGCTTTCCTGATTGCGATGAGATAATTATTTCCTGGCAGGTCGTTTTGCACTCTGAGGGGCCTGAAAAACTATTTTCTGTTTCGTCGGATACTGAATATATAATTAGGCGGGAAATTACAGTAGCTTATCAAATATTGCTGAATGATATCTTGAGGTTCCAACTTCAAAGATGGCAAGGCCAACAATGTTTGGCTGCATAATGGGTGATAGCAACATACCACGCGAGCTGCCAGTGCATTTCAATAGAGCGGACGTTAGCCTGAATTCAATGATTAACTCTGTGTATGGGTTTTCCTTCATAAAAGACTTCTTTGTCCTGTTTCAGCAAGTATTTTATAATGTAGCCTAGTGGATGCTTGAGTGCATTCATTCGGATCGTTTGTGATTTATGTCCTGTACGTCTGAGCACGTTGGGTTTGTGACGTTTGACACAAACCAAGAGAAGATGTACGCTATAATTGCTATTTTCGTTAGCCACCAACTGCCGCATATGACACTTAAGAATGGTTTGGCTCATCTGTGACAGATGATGTGTATTTAAGTCCCTTGGTTTGTGCTAATTGATCAAACCTGGCTGAAGTTGTTGACCACTTTCTTGCACACGCCAGCTAGCTGCCGACCACCTAGTGTTAAAGTTAAAAATGTGAAAAATGATTTTTATTTGGGGCGGCCCGGTAGTCCAGTGGTTAGCACGTCGGCTTCACAGTGCAGAGGTACCGGGTTCAATTCCAGCTCCGGCCTCCCTGTGTGGAGTTTGCATGTTCTCCCCGGGCCTGCGTGGGTTTTCTCCGGGTGCTCCGGTTTCCTCCCACATTCCAAAAACATGCATGGCAGGCTGATTGGGCACTCTAAATTGTCCCTAGGTATGAGTGTGAGCGTGGATGGTTGTTCGTCTCTGTGTGCCCTGCGATTGGCTGGCAACCAATTCAGGGTGTCCCCCGCCTGCTGCCCGAAGACGGCTGGGATAGGCTCCGGCACCCCCCGCGACCCTAGTGAGGATAAAGCGGTTCGGAAAATGGATGGATGGATGGATTTTTATTTGCTCATCATTTGTGACCGTGTCATGTATTTGAGTCCATCAGTCCGGACCATTTCACAAGACCCGCTTAGCTTCTTGCGCTAAAGCTAGCTTCTTGCGCTAAAGCTAGCTTCTTGCGCAAACCGGCCAGCCACCTGTGACTGATGTCCTGCATCTGTGAGTCCATTGGTTTCAAATGTTTGAAACAAACTGAGTAAAGATTTCTGACCACCTTGTGAGCATATCGCTCTAGCCACCACCACTACACTATGTGACGGTTGCGAATGTTACAAAAGACTTTCATTTGGATCATGTATGATTGGTGTCATGTATTTGAGCTAATCTGTTTGTGTTGTGTGGTGATAAGGACCACTAAAAAAGATGTTGGCTGCTATGTTAACTTCTTGCGCTAGCCACCAGCTCGTTAGCTGCCATATGCTTCTTATTTAAAAAAAAAAGGTACTACATGCAGTTTGTGTTTGATCGAATGGAATCAACTGTTCACGTCATCTAAAATGTTTTAACATTTCGGGTTTCATTTGATACAAGCATGACATGTTATGTTTTATAAAATGTTGTGTATTATAAGTGAAGACAGCGTTTAATGGGATCATCCTTCCATGGATTATCACGTAGTTGCGGCGCATTGCAGCCAAAGCGCATTGCAATCCGAGCTCGCAGCTGTTCCCAACTCAGCGCTTTCCGCTCGATAACGTCTTGTTTTGACATCTTGTGATCGCACCTTTTTCTTGAATGAGCCAAGACCTCATGCATGCTAACAGATACGTATGAACGTGTGCAGGCAAGATTGAGGCTGAATGGCAAATTTACTCTTCAAGGGCCTGGTGACATGTGGTAAAAGCAGGTCATGAGTCCAGAGAGGGGTTTTTTGTTTCTTTGTATTCCCCCAGCGGCCAGTAAAACTAACCTCCATTTCTTTCATCTTTTCCAGCTGAAGCTGAACAAGTGCACTTGGCCCTACAAAGTCATATCTGACGGCTATTTGGCTGACAAATGTGTGGCCAATCAGAACAGCTGCGGTGTAAGCGCTTGTTGTGAAGAGTTTATCAGAGATATATGATTCAAGTCCCCTGGTTAGGATAGAGCAAATGAGCTGCAGCGTGCGTTTATTCATAGCAAAATTGGGGCACGGCATCTATGAGAGTGGAAGCCGATATTTGATCAAATATGGCAAAAATGAATCGATTATGTCTCTTCATTATGAGCGAAGATGTGCTCGCATGTGAAGATAACGTGTAAATAAGCTGGATCGACTGCATGAAGCTACTTTACTGCTGACAAATGCCGTGTGTGTATTTGTTTGCATGTGTGCGCTTCAAAGAGACAGATGGAGGGGATTACTGGGGAGTTTAAATCTGAGGAATGGACAACAATGGACCTTTCGCCAAGCCACGCCCCCACAGAGTCAGATGAAGTGAAGCGCTTGGCCTCGTGCTCTGTTGACTAAAAAAACCTTGTGTAAATGTGTCGTTGCTGTCAGGCGGAAATGCCAAGTATGGTCAATTTCTTATTTTGACGAAATTTGATACTATTAGTCTGCCCCCATGTCATCTGTTACATTTTCTCCTCATTAGCCAATTTCGAGTGTTGAAAATAGTTTGAGGGCTAATATATTAACACTACAATTGTCTGGGAAGTGTAAAACTGCCGCACAGCGGGAGCTGTGTGGCATTATGTCACCTCAAGACTTAAGTCTGGATGTTTGGTTACAGTTGAGTCAGCCCGATTACTGTCATGATTTGGCGCAGAAGTAAGCACGTCAGCCACCAGGTACAGTCAAACCTCGGTTTTCGTCCATAATCTGTTCCAGAAGGCTGCTCGAAAACCGAAATTGTTCGAAAACTGAAACCACGCTCTTTTTAAAATAAAAATGTTTACTGAACACGTCTGCTCACAATGGAAAGCAACACGAGGAAGCGTCACTTCCTCGTCTACCCAAGGAAGCGTCACTTCCTTGTGTAAGGAAGGAGAGAGGAGTCAAATGGTGCATTCAAGTGCGCTCAGTTTGTTCGAGAACCGAAATTTGTTCCTCATCCGAGGCATAAAAAATTTGAAATTTTTGGTCCAAAACTGAATTGGTCGAGAACAGAGACGTTCGAAAACTGAGGTTTGACTGTAATAGCATGCTGGTGTTAGCCACTTGACCCAAAATGCTATTCTCCCATTGTGGGGCCTTGCCCAGCGAAGCAAACCAGGCTAGCCACATGCTCACTGCATTTGATGTAGGCCCATTCTTAAACAGACATTCTTAAACTGGCCAGCTTTCTCAACAGTAACTAAGAAGGGGGCAGGGTCAATTCCAGTCGTGGCACCATATGGACATAAAGGTCCCCCCACCAGCCATCCTGCTGCCCCCTCCACCTCCAAATGAACCTCTTAGTGGCCCTCGGGTCAAGTAAATCTTGCAAAGTGGGTATTTAATAGCTCAGGGAGTCCGTGCCAGTCTGGCTCCATCCTCCCACTGTGTCCTGGATTAGATAGCGTATGTGTCAAGCAGTTGGGGGGGAAGAAACATAACAGCGCTCGGGAAGAAGGGGCTGCTGGGGAGACGGGGGGTGGTGGGGGGTGGGGGGTGTTGGCAAGGCTTTTATTCGGGGGTGGCGAGTTTGGATAAATCGCAGTTGGCAAATTAATGAACAGACGACGGCACGACCACGTGTTCGCCTTGATTAATTTGTCTACCCACAGCGAACTGTCATCACTTCACATTAGAGGTCCTTTTGTGTTCCTCTTAATACACCTCCTCAACAGTAGAGAGAACAAAAAAAAAACAAAAAAGGTGGCTAGGCCTGGCCATTTCAGCAGCAGGATGAAAATTGTCCTTTTATAGTCAGACAAAAAGGCGAAAGGAGGTAAGCTATATAGCGAAAGAAAGCCCCATTGGCAGAGCGCCTGAACCTGAAGAAGAGAATTAAATGGACTTACTGGCAAGAGCCTTCTCGTAGGTCTTCCCCATGGCAACAAAGTTCCGTAAGCAGGGGTTGAACTGCTCCATGATTGTCTGAAAGACATAAAAGACATAGTTGAAGGTTGCACGGGGAAGCCAAAAGTTACTCTGAGCAAAACAGAATGATTTGGAGGCATGCATGCTCATCAACCTATCAAGTGGGAAATTATCTGCCTGATTTTGAAAATGCCATTCTGCACTTCTGCATCACTGTTTATGCCAACACGCCAAAAAATAAAATCTAATTAAAAAAATGGTTTTCAATGAACATGATTTTGGAGCCAATCACCGATCAGGGAGTTTAATAAAAAAAAAGAAAAACGATTAGGAGCTAGAATAATCTAGCTAATCTATTTCAACAATGTGTGTTTTTTTTACTGCATAGTCATATCTGCGTTGTCTAACAAAAATGACAGCGTGTATATAAAAAGTCTACACACACCTGTTCAAATGCATGCTTTTTTTTAAAATTGAAAGTAAAATTAGAACAAGATATTACATTTCAACACCTTTTCCACCATGAATGTGACCTAGAACAATACAGTGGTACCTCTACTTACGAAAGTAATATGTTCTGGAAGAAATTTCTTAACTAGAAAATTATGTTAGCAGAGACGCGTTTTCCATATAAATGCCCTAATCCGTTCCAAGCCCCCCAAGATTCAGACATGTTTCGTAAAGCATAAAAATGATTTCAAAATATGTAACAAATACAGGTTACAATTAGATTATTGCACAATAAATTAGAGTTGTGCAGAATGTAAAAAACAAAGAAGAGAGTAAAGAATAAAAATAACTCATTTCAATTTTAACTGCATCCTCATTGTTTTTTGTCATCCTTAGTTCATGTTCTCTCTCAGAGGTGGTTTTTGCCTGCTGTTTTGTACAAATCTGATCCAAGGACGTTTGCTTTTGGCGGCCTTATACAATCCTAAAATGTCCAAGGCAAACATCAGCATAGTGAGTGATCGCCCGACTGGTGAACACTTTTTCTGGGTGATTCACATTTACGTAAAACTATTGGAAGACCACATTGCGAATGACAAGGACGCTGCATAGACACCTATCTATCTATCTACACACAGACACACACAGTAGAGGTCTCTCTGAGCCAATGGGATGCCAGGATGATGCTCGGTATTAGCCAATGGCAGAACAGCTATAAGTGTGTTTCATTCAGGAAATTCAGAGCTGCGACTAGCAGCCCATAATGTATTTTTACCATTCGTATCTTGAAATTTCTTTCGGAACAAGAGGCAATATTTTCCCGTTAAAGCGTTTCATAATTTGAAAATTTCATATGAAGAGACATTCGGAAGTAGAGGTACTACTGTATGTACAACTCAACTGAGAGAGGAAATAAAAGCTCTTTATGAGTGGAGGGGAAAAAAAATAATGTGGTTGCACAAGTGTGCACACCCTTTGGTAACTGTGAAGTAGCAGTGTCCACCATTTGAAGTGCCTCAGATTAACCCCAACCGAGTGCCATTTCATTTTTTCCCCCTTGAATGGGGGGGTTACAGGTTATAGGCCACCTTAATGGTGGAAAAAGTTGTGAAATTATTTACATTGTCCTTATCCCCCCCCACCCCCCATCATGACCAGTTTGGTAAAGAAAAAAAGATAAGAACCACTTTCGAGAATACCAGGTCTGCAACACCAACAAGGTAAGCAGAGCTGCATTGAGTTCCAAGCACCCCAGTTTGAGAACCACTGAAGACGACGGACACACTGGCTCATTAGATGAACGGAAGCTCATTCCCTCAAGCTTCACATTGTTCTCATCAAATTGCAGATCGGAGCGCATCGCTCTTAAAATGCAGCGTGCGCGCAGCGCATCTTGACATCGGGCACCGTTTGCCGCTTCCTTATGCACTTCCTCTGGGGGTTCCTCCAATTATGTGCTCGCTGCTCAGCTTAAGCCAGGAATGTCCTCGGGGATGGTGACGGCGATGCAGCTGCACCACACTGCAGTCAGCAAAGCGACACCGGCCGTCCACAAACTGCGGCAAAGCACTCCAAGAAGTCCAACTATCAAACAGGCAAGCTCATCCTGACAATCACAATGTCCGACTTCTTCATTTTAATGAGGAAAACGGGATGTTCGTCAAGGCGTCTTATCTTACATCATCTTTTCTCATTGAAATGGATGGAAGGGCCCCTCAAATCAAACAACAAAAATGTTTGGACTCTGAATGAAGAAAATTAGCACTCTCTAATATTGTACTTTCAAAAAACAGACATTAATCAAGCAAACGAACAGAATTTTTTACTTTGGTGAAGATGGACATTGTGATGCTCCTTCTGGTGTGTCCACCTTGGCCACCTGGGGGCAGTAGAAGGCGGCCATACGGACAGACAAAGCTGGCCAGTCTTCCATAAGCCACTCAATATGAACTGTTCTATGCAGGGGATAAAGAACATACGCCTGTGACATATTCCTTTAGGGCTGTCACTATCATCTTTTTAGAAACGATTATTCTATCAGTTATACCAGGTGTGTCAAACTCATTTTTGTCACGGGCCACATTGTCGTTACGGTTTTCCTTGGAGACCAGTTATGAATTTTGGGAAACCATATAAATGTTTAATCTCATGCACATATTACATACAGAGCGCACAACAAAATGATAGATAACTAGTTTTAAAATCAGAAGTCAAGAATAATGACTTATTGTGGATTACATATGAGAATTTGAACTTTGGTTCAGACTTTAGCAAGCATTTTTGAACTTGCATCATTGATTTGCTTTCGCGGGCCACATAAAATGATGTGGCGGGCCACATCTGGCCCCAAGGCCTTGACTTTGACACCTGTGACTTTTACTATTGATTAAGCGATTAGGCAGATTTTGCATTAAAGTGCATTACAAAACTCATCGTTTTAACCAATCATTGTTTATTTGGTATTTAATGATTAAAAAAAACATAATTAAGCCATAGCACACAAAAGGGATTAATGTGCTCACCAAGCTTTTTTGAAAACGATTACAGGTTTGGTCCCGTTACTTTCCAGCTTGAAGTAAAAAGCAAGCATTTTTGAAATATCTTATGTTGATTAAATAAAAAGATGATCCGTCTGCTTTCATGAAGGGCGACAGAAATCAGACAATAATGACTGTTGATAAATTGTTGATTAATTTTGACACCTCAACTTGTGAATGTTACTGTCCAACATCTGCCTATGTGCGATGCTCCAAGCGTTTATGTTCAAACATCTGTTGCTGAGGGGGTTAGTTAAATGACTGCAACACTGATGCCATTTGTTAGCCTTTCCGTGGCGTTTTGGTAAGCATCAATGAAACAGACGAAGGCAAAGCTAAGTCTTGTAGGCCAGAGAAGAGCTCAGTTGAGTGGTGAATTTAATGTCGATTGGGATCAGAGAGAGTGGAAAACTTACAATTTAAATAGGCAATTATGAACATTTTGGGGGGCATCAATTACTCACATTTTTGTTGTTGTTTGCTTTTGAAGTGCTTGGTGACTGTTGTCAAATTTTCACAAGGAATGATAAGTTATTGAAAAGGGGAAATTACCTGAAATTGTGCAGTTTACATCATAGTTGAACATAACCAGCACTCAAAATAAAACATAACGGACTATAAGAGAGCTCAAATGCACGAGGTGTTGCCTTCAAAGGCCACTGATTCTGCTGGTGTCTTCAAGAGCTCAGCCAAGGAACGCCCGGATGCAAATTCGTAAAGTGAATTAGAAGACGCTTTGTCAGGGCTGCTCTACTTCTTCTATTCAAGACAGAAAGAACCAGACTTCACCCCAAGAGCTGTGGGGCTGATGTCTCTTGTTTTTTTTTTCTTTTTTTACATACAGTAACAACTTTGAAGATGAACAAAAGGCTGAGAATACTGTTTGAAAACAAAGACAGCAAATAGGTGCGAGCGCCGTATCAAACGAATCCCAGCCATATCAGTCGCTGCCAAAGTAAAAGCAAGGTGAATTCAAGAATGAAATTTAAGAGTTGATCACCAGACTCTGATGCAGAAGCCGTTGAAAACTTTTAACACAAAGTCGCGCTTACAAAAAAGAATCAAATAAAATAACTCTGATGGCCCGCATGACAAGCAACATTAAAAGACGATACCGGCCAGAAAACAAGACAGAGGTTCCATTCATAAAAAATATATTTGATATATGTTATTGTAAGCCACCATAACATGATGCATGTTATGAATATTTGTGTTGTGATGAAAAACAGAGGTACCTCTACTTACGAAATTAATTGGTTCTGGAAGAAATTTCTTCACTAGAAAACTTTGTAAGTAGAGACACGTTTTCCATGTAAATGCCCTAATTCGTTCCAAGCACCCCCAAAATTCAGACATAAATGTTTTCTAAAGCATAAAAAAATGTATCAAAATATGTAACAAATACATTTGATTACAAATAGATTGCACAATAAACGAGACTTTTGCATAATGTAAAAAACAAAGAATAGAGTCAAGAATACAAATTGTGGTCATTTAACGGCGACCATCGTTTTTTGCCCTCTTTAGTTCATGTTCTCTCTCAGAAGTGGTTTTTGCCTGCCGTTTTGTAAAGAACTGATCAGAGGACTTTTGCTTTTGTCGACTTTTAACAATCCTTTGAAAATGTCCAAGCATTCGCCCGACTGGTGAACACTTTGTCTGGGTGATCGGAACACCTCTTGGTCCAAGAGGCGAATGACGAGGACGCTGCATTGACACCTATCTATCTATCTATCTACACACAGACACCTACGGTAGAAGACCCTCTTAGCCAATGGGATGCGAGGATGATGCTCGGCAATAGCCAATGGCAGAGCAGCTGTAAGTATGTTGCGTTCAGGAAACTCTGAGCTGTGAGTTGCAGCCCGTCGTGTATTTTTACCTTTCGTATCTTGAAATTTATTTCGTAACAAAAGGCAATATTTTCCTGCTGAGACGTTTCGTAACTTGAAAATTCCGCATGAAGAGACGTTCGTAAGTAGAGGTACCACTGTAGAGGAATTGGAAAATTCTTCAATTAAAGTGCATTGCACACAAAAGTTAAATATCTAACTGTTAAAAAAAAAGGTTCTTCAAGATTAAATGTCAAGATAGTGAAAGTTCAATACAGCTACCCATTTACTTGGGCAGTGATTCTCTCAGGTACCACTAGAGGGAGCCAACCAAACTCTATTTTTCGGTGCCTGCTTCTATGATAAACAATCCAACAAATCACATACCAATTGGTGGAACTGGTGTGCAAAGCTGATGTCTGACACATTTCCAGCGAGCGCTACCCAGTGAGTTTTGTGAGAGGAAGTGATTTTCGGCACTCTGTGCATTTTCGGACATGTTGAAAGGCAACTCATTCGTCTGAGGAATATTCATCAAACCAGCACATTCATTGACCAAATGAATAAGTGCCTGCAGTGTTCCGAAGATTGGCAGAACATCATCCCAAGGAGCCAAGCCAAGTGGCCTCCATCTTGTTTGTACTCTAAACTAGCTTAGCCATTAGCGTGGAAACGAGCGAAAGGGGCGATCCTGTGCTACTGTCGCCAAGAGAAGACTTCCCTGGCCAACTCACCGAGGGAAATATTCTTCTACAATGCTGCGCTCTACTTCAGTCTATTGCGAGGTGATTGATGAGTACACACACACACACACACACACACACACACACACACACACACACACAGTGTGTGTGCGTGTAGTTAGTTGTGCACACACCCACACACGTACAAAGCTTTTCTAATAACAAGTGGTGGCGTTTTAAAGCAGTGGGAGGATTGCATAACACTGCATCATTACGGCACACTCGCTCCCTGAACAAGCCAAAAGGTAGCCGAGGCGCACATCTTTCTTCAACTGTGAACCAGAGGTTCTGAACCTTCTGAGAGTTACCCAACCGGTTCATATGCGCATCCACCGAACCCTTTGTGAAAAATAAAAATATGATTCAAGAAGTGTTCCTTCAGTTTTGCCGGTGCGAGACGAGAGTTGCTCAACGTGGCATGACAAATCATGCAGATAGGACGCAGAGTTCCATCACGTACCGTGATGCATGTGAATCCATGTTGTACATACTTGTCTGACCACTTTATTTTTTTGCTCGACATCGCATGTGTTAAAACATTAAAATAAATAAAATAATTTACAAAATATAATAAGTACAGTCAAACCTCGATTTTCGTACTTAATCCGTTCCAGAAGACTGTTCGAAAACGGAATTGTTCGAAAACCGAAACCATGTTTCCCATTGGAATCAATGTAAAAGTGTTTAATCCGTTCCAAGTCAAGAAAACAACTTTTTTAAACCACTTTTTTATAATTTCACACCATAAACTGCACACATGTAATAGGAGAGCAGGTAATATGTAAAATACTGTACAAACAAAAATCTCTCTCTCACTCTCTCTCTCTCTCACTCATCTGCTCACAATGGCCGCTACACAAGGGAGCGTTTCACCAAACACATCTGCCTTTTTTTTTTCAAAATCTTGATTGAACAATTTTCTCCCCCTCTCCCTCCCTTGTGGTTTCTTTCTGACTTCCGGGTTGAGTGCACGCTGCCGCGTTTGGCTGCCGCTGCTCAGCCGCATTGTGTTTTATTGTTCTTGTTCCTGATTGTTAAGTGTCCTTGGGTGTTTTGAAAGGCGCTTATAAATAAAATGCATTATTATTATTATCATACAAAAACGCCTGCTCACAATGGACGCTATGAGGAAGCGAAGCCGAGAGGAGTGAAGCGACGCATTCAAGTGCGCTCAGTTAGTTCGAGAACCGAAATTTGTTCGTCATCCGAGGCATAAAAAACTTGAAATTTTTGTTCGAAAACCGAATTGTACGAGAACAGAGACATTCGAAAACAGAGGTTTGACTGTATATATATATATATATATATAGTAAATTATTTTATTTATTTTAATGTTTTAACACATGCTTTGCAAGTACATTGTGTGATTAATTATATATATATATATATATATATATATATATATATATATATATATATATAATCTTTTTTAATCACACAATGTACTATCACGACAGTCACACGCTGGCGACTGAGCGAACTAAATTTCCCGCAGCACTGATTGGATAAGCGATGTAATGTGATCATCTGCAGCCAGTGATAGCCAAGTGGGTGTGTCATAACTAATTGACATGTTGAGTCGGCTGTGTCTTAACCGTCATGGCAGAGGCTTCGTCAAACCCCTGAAAGTGATTCATGGAACCCAGAGGGTTCGATTGAACGCAGGTTAAGAACCACCGAAGTGAATAGCACACGCGCGCATTCACAAACACACACACACACACACACACACACACACACACACACACACACACACGCACACAAATGCCCGCTCACAGATTTTAATCAAATGCACACACTCATTGTCTTTCTCTCACACACACACACACGCACACACGCACACACGCGCTGTCACAAGAAACATTGGCTCTCAAAAGCACACATTCACACTCTCAAAGACAACACACAAACTAACACACACTTAAACTCACTCCCACAGGAAGTCAGACACACACACAACCATCATCGCACACACAACCACTCGTTAGACACACACACACACGCACGCACACGCACGCGCACGCATGCACACACAAACCCAGGGCCACTGAACTCAGCGGGGCCATATACACACCAAATGCACTGGTAACAGTGCATTTCCTAAGGAGATGAGATGACACTAGAGGGGAAACGGGAGGTAGTTTCTTCCGTCATCCAAGCTAAATTGGTCATCCCAGTTCTCTTGTGCTACATTGTTAGCCTAATTGTGGCGGCTAATTGGGAAACGGGGCCAGAGAGAGAGCCAAAGATTGGAAAGAAGCATTCACAAGACAGCGGAGAGGCTCTAAAAACACATCATTGCATTACCATAACTCCCATTTCCCATTCAATGAAAAGAAAAAGTCAAACAAAGCAGAAAAAAAAGGAAATAGTAATTGATGACTCCCGCATAGGTGTAGAATTGCTCATGATTGGCACCAAAGCACTATTTTCACATTAGACAGGGGTTGGGCCTCCTCTTATTCCAAAGTAGTTCAGTGGCACCAAGAAGCCGCAGGTTTGCTATTGCTTAAGTCTTGCACTGCACACGCAGACGGAATGAATTGACTTTGAGCACGGAAGCAGCCAATTAAAAAGGTGTTTGACAACGCCGAGACAAGCATTTCAGAACACCAGCAGAAAGATTAACACTATTTACCACACAGTCCCAACCTTCGTTAGAACTGAAATAAGGTCATGCCTTGTGGAACGTGTGCCCATTCAAAACACGGAGTGCTAATCAGTCGACCGACTTCCGGCTGCTTCTGCGCCACACGCGCACAGGCGCGGGCAATGTCATGCAAAGTGGGGTAACAAACACCAGCTGAGAGCAAAGCGATGCAAATCAGACGCCAGCGTGCCCTCATCTGTTCCTTCCGAGCGCCGTCAACATCCCCAAACCCGCGGCAGATGGAGTCAAGACCTCATCGTGCATCGAGGCAAAATGAGCGTCAACTCAATATGAGCCTGAAAATTAGAATGTTTGTAGATTGTCACTCTTATAGATGTGTTCATGATCTTTTTCATCAATAGGAGGCTTGCGTCCAAGAGGTTTAGTTTGTTGTTTCAATTTCCTCCCCCCCCCCCCCCCCGGCACCCCCCCAAAAAAAAAAATCGAAATAATCCAGCAGTAAGTGCGGGTGAGGAGAAATCAAGTAGATTTCGTAAATGTGTGTTTTTTTTTAAAGGGAACCAAACTAGGGCTGCAGATATTTAATATTTTTGATCGACTAATCAAGTAATCTCATATAAATGTTTAAAAAAAATTGCATTCTTAAACAACAAAATGTACATGCGAGTACAGTTCAAGTCCGATTATTGTACACTTGTGGTCACCATCCACACATTCGCCACAGCTTTAAAAGGCGTGGCCTGTCCTGGTGAGTGATGTGGGTGTCGGCAAGTGTCAGGTTAGTGAAGGGGTCGGCAACCCAAAAAGTTGAAAGAGCCATATAGGAGAAAAAAAAAACAACAAACAAATATGTCTGGAGCTGCAAAAAAATAAAAGCCTTCTATAAAACTTACAATGAAGGAAACACATGCTGTATGCATGTAGGAGACTGGACTGTCTCAGAATTGTTTACGATATTCATTCCTTTGTTGTTGTTCACAAACGCCCTCATAGAATTTATTTTGTGATTTCCTCCCTTGATTTTTTGTTTTGGTGCATTATTTTCGCTTTTCTTAGTGTCAGTGAAGTCATCATGAATATCCGTTTTTCGGAGGCTGTCTTTGAACGCCTCTCGAGTTGAACGAGAAAAGAGAAGGCACGAGTCGGACGCGGACGTGTCTGTGTTTGTCGAGATTGCTAAAAGCATAAATACGTCAAAAGTATTAAAATTAAATTAAAATTTTTTTAAAGTACGTTTTTAGAAAAACCAACACCACAGCTCTCTTTTTCGGAGCTGCAATATGTATCTATACCTATTTGAGCTATATTAGCCTCCTATCAAAATCTTTTTCCATTTTCAAACATTTTTTATAAAGCTCCAGGGAGCCAATAGATGTCGCTAAAGAGCCGCATGCGGCTCTGGAGCCGCGTGTTGCCAACCCCCCGGGTTAGTGGCTGACGGTCAACGAGTTTACCATCGGCCAGTCTGGACATCAGTTCTGGACATCGCATATGAATGTTTATTACGTCTTTCTTTTGTTCAATAAAATATGGTTCTCACAGTTTGTTGTACTCCCTTTAAATAGTTGAGATAAAAAAAAAAATAAGCCTAGCCTGCTAGCTAATAGCAGCTCTTCAGCACGCTATCTGTTTTAGTGACAAACATGTACATCTGTGCCATTCATCCGAGCAACACAAGTCAATTAATTAGCCAGTGATCATGTTAGCTATGTGGTGCTGGGCTCACTTCCAAGCAATTTAACTCATCATCTCTTCGATTGACACTCGACACATTCAAGTGTTCGTTTACTCTTAGAACGCTCGAGGAAATTGCCACCCGGAAGTTTGTGCGGCGTGATGATCAAATGGTCAATAAAGCATTCAAGAAAAAGGTCAGCATGCAACAACTGTCATGCAAGAGTCAAAAGACGGAAATTGCTGTTCGTTGTGTTAAAAAATAAAAAATAAAAAGCAAAAACTGCAGACTTCAGTCATTGCGACTTGGATGCAAGTCACCGTTTTCAGTGTTCCCGCTCTTCCACTTGCTTTTTATTTATGGACCTTTTAAGGACTTTTGAGGGCTAATTTAGCCATTTTTAAGGACTTTTTCTCAATTTAGCAGGGGATTCACAGTGGATTTAATGCCCGCTCAGCAATATGCGTGCTGAACAGAAAGCCACATATCACTGAGCTGGTGTTCAAATCATTGCTGCCAAAAGAAGGGCACAACTTTATTTTTAGGGCCAATCAGCTAACTCTTTATTTGACATACTGTATGTCAAATTTTCATTTTCCTACCTGTGTTAGAGGTAGGAAAATGAAAAATACTTCAATTCATTTTCAAATATAGTACACCAAGAAAAATTTACATTTAGAAAATATATACATTTTTAAGGATTTTTATTGACTTTAGAAGCTTTCCGTGAAAATCAAGGACAATTAAGAACATAATTTTACAACTTCTATTTTTATGGATTTTTATTAACTTTAAGGACCCGTGGGAACCCTGGTTTTGCCGACTTGGGACAAAAACTAAAAGACCTGACATTCGACTTGGCTTCAAGATCTGGCTAGCTGCGGCCATTCTTACAAAACGCGCTGTGAAATGAAGCCTTGAAAAAAAAAACAAGAACAGATTTTTATAAAGCGATGACGAGAGCATGTGAACTATATTACAGCGCAAGCGTAATCCAACAATTACTTCTCGGCGGCTTTGCATACGAGGCGCTTTTTGCCGCTGAGGTCTCCTTCGTTATTAGAGCCAGTCGTTAAAAGCGTCCATCGATTAGTAGCGGGTGTCCAATTAAGCAGATGACCCGAACAGAATATTTCTGAGGAAAAATCCAGCAGGGAGGGCTTGAAAATAATAAGGGGGGGCAGCACTCCACTCAAGTTGAAGTGAGACTTGAAGCATGATTTGCCCAGAGCAAGGCGTGTGGACGTTCATGATAATAAAACGCCGCAAGATGGATCTTAACGACTAACCTTGCTAAGGAAGGAAGATTAAAAAGCAGCGGGCAGGTTATTAAGGTTTATTTATTACAGCCGGATGGGAGGGCTGAACGCTTAACTCATTCAGTACCAGCCAATTCTGGACCAAGTCTGAAAAGACGTTTAAAAACGTCTTTGGGAGTGAATGAGTTAATCAAATTCAAAGGTTGCAAAATCGCAATGTCGTTGAATGCGGACACCCCCTTAGTGTAAAAATTTCGGAAATGACAAAAACGGGACATGCGTTTTTCTAAAAAAAAATGGAAAGAATAAATTGTCACATATTAAATTGCAATGCGTCAACTCTTTTGTAAATTACTCTATTAGTCATTACAGCGGTACAAACACTTGCTGTAAATAACGAGGCACATGTGCAATGCAAAACAACCCTTGCATGACATTTTTCCTCAATCAATTGTTCTCCAGTTTTCAAATTTTACACAGTTCTCTTAATTTTTGCCCTTTTTTGGCAGGTAAACACGTTACTTAAAATATATGGTGGAACTGATGATATCCATGATCCGGCAATAGGCAATTCTTTAAGTAGGACACACCGCTCTTGAGCTTTACGACCTACTTGAAGTGATCGAATAAACGACTTTAAGTCTCAACAAGCGCGCTCTTAAAACCTTAATGGCACTTTTGTTTCGACCGGAGGCAGTCAGGGAGGCTCGCCCTCAGTCCTTCAAGTAAACACGTCTGTTCCAAAGGAAAATAAATATATATATAAATATATATTTGTTTTGTCCAAGCACTCCCATGGAGACATAAACGGCATTTCTTTCACAATTGAAAACAGTTCTCAGACGTCTTAATAGCAAATCTGTGACTTCCTTTCGCAAAAATAGCCTTAAGAATAATGAATGATGCTAGTGAATGAATCGGTTTGAAATTCACTGTCGTCACGGGATCCTAAAGTCACGCAAGCATGACTGAGAATTTGTTATCACGTTTTGTTTGCTTTGTTGTCATACGGCCAAGTCCCAACGACAGCACCCACTCACTCGTTCACACTGTCAGGCGGGCATCAGCCACTCGGCAAAAGCATCCACTGGTGCTGGTTACCACAGCAACCCAGACCCAGACTTCTTTGTCAGCTTCGGTTCTTCCAGCACACTCACGCACTCCGAACCGGCGAAAAAAAAACCCAACAACCTAGCGCAAAAAAGGAGGTGGGAGGAAACAAGCAAGAAGGATATACTGTACGTTGCCGTTGTCGCTTTCCAATGATCAAACGTGAGGAAAACGGCACGTTGCGCTCATTCACAATTTTCCACGGCGGCTTTAGAAGTTGCCTTGGACTGAATTATTGATGCATCACGCCGGGCTTGGGAAGAAAAAAAAAAAAAAACATGAATAGAATGTCAAATAAATGCTGGACTACAAATACATTCACCAAGACGTTTAAATGGCAAGTCATTCTATTGCCCGCAAGCAATTCTTCTATGACTTCAAAGAAACGGCGGCAATAGTTCATCATCTTTATCGTCGTCCTCGTCATTTAATCAGCAGCACAATCTAATGAGATGGAAGACTTTTATTCGGACATTTTTATAATCATCTATAATATATTTCAAATGAAAGTGGAACTTAAGAACAATATTCTTTGGGGAGGGCGTGAATAAATCAATCAATAAATAAAATTAAATCACTCAACATGCTCCAAGATAACCACTTTAGAACCCCCCCCCCCCCTTCCTGACCCCTGGCATAATCTGGATGGAGCCATACTTCTGTCGATGTAAAACTCTGCAAATTGCTTCAGCATAGTTCCCTGGCACCAAAATGAGACAAGATGGTAGCAAAGCACTTTTTGTTTAAAAGTGAAGCTCCTCAACTCAATTCAACATCGTCCCTTGGTGCGAAGAAGCCCCAAGAGAGTAGGAAACGCAATATTTTGTTGAAGTGAAACTCCTCAACTCACTTCAGCACACAAAGTAGTTCCTTGGCACCAAGATGCCACAAGACGGCAGAAAAGCACTTTGTCTAAGTGCCTCAAACTCACTTCAACATAGCTCGGGGGTCGGCAACACGCGGCTCCAGAGCCGCATGCGGCTCTTTAGCGACATCTAGTGGCTCCCTAAAATGTTTGAAAATGGAAAAAGATTTTGATAGTCGGCTATTAAAGCTCAAATGGATATAGATACATGTTGCAGCTCTGAAAAAAAGAGAGCTGTGGTTTTGTTTTTATAAAACGTACACTATATTTATGCTTTTAACAGTCTCGACAAACACAGACACGTCTGCGTCCGACTCCGTGCCTTCTCTCTTCTCGTTCGACTCGATAGGCGTTCAAAGACAGCCTCCGAAAAACGGAAATTCATGATCACTTCACTGACTCCAAGAAAAGCGAAAATAATGCACCAAAACAAAAAAATCAAGCGAGGAAATCACAAAATAAATTCTATGGGGGCGTTTGTGAACACACAACCAAGGAATGAATAACTTAAACAATTCTGAGACAGTCCAGTCTCCTACATACATACAGCATGTGTTTCCTTCATTGTAAGTTTTATAGAAGGCTTTTTTTTTTGTTGCAGCTCCAGACATATTTGTTTTGTGGTTTTTTTTGTCCAAAATGGCTCTTTCAACATTTTGGGTTGCCGACCCCTAACATAGCTTTTTCAACATCGTTCCTTCGAAGGAAGGTGCAATGTGAGGATGACAAAAACACTACTTTTGTTGGAGTAAAGCTCCTCAACTCACTTCAACATGCCTTCTTGGCACCAAGATGCTGAGCGATGTCAAAGAAAACACTATTTCTGTCAATGTGAAGCTCCTCAACTTCCGAATCTAGATGCCATGAGATGGCGGCATTGCAGTACTTCTGATGAAATGAAGTTTCTCAACTCAATTCAACCTGGTTCCATGGCACCAAGATGCCACGAGATGGTGGTCAAGCACTGATTTTGTCTAGGCGAAGTTCTTCAACTCAATTCTGGCATAGCGATGCCACAAGATGGTAGCAAAGCACTACTTGTGGCCAAAGGGCATCTCCAGTGACACTCGGGGAACACAGCAAAGTGCCAGATGATGCCTGCTGGCTGCAGGAGGCAAAATATAGCTACGGACAACCGCAGCAATGTGAAGTCAGCGTCCGCGGCAGAGGATCTGCCCCGCGTAATTACAGCCTCAGCCTCCGCCACAGTAATTAGAGACTATTTCAACAAGGATGGCGAGTTTTCTCCATCGGCCTGCCCCGCCCCCCCCATCTCTCCCTCCATCCCTCTCTCCACCGCTTGCTCACTCGCTCGCTTTCAACGCCTCCTCCTCTCATCCGCCCCCGCACAGCCTATATGAAGCAATGATTGGGGGGGGTGTTCTGATGGCGGGGGGCGGGGGGGCAAACTAAAAAGCCACCAAGCTCATAAAAAGAAGCGCGGCAACGACGCAGCGGTGAGTGTGTACAGTACAAGTGTGGCGTCTGTCCTTGAACAAGCAGAGATGGATAAAAAAAAAAAAAAAAAATACAAAAGAAAGAAAGCAAAAAGACCGTCTCAAAAGCATCCGCCCCCGGCCGTGCGCAGGAGGTGGGCGTGTGGAGCAGCAGTCCTCCTCGCTCTGCATCGGCAACAAATGTGCTCTTCTGCAAGGCGTTGAGGGCGAGTTCCTTCGAAGCATAATGCAATCGTTTCAAGATAAGAAAAGACAACAGCAGGCACCGACTTGCCCAAACTACCCCCCGCCCGCCGACACAAGACGGGCAGACGCTACCGAGCCGTTTTCAACTTCATTAAGTGCTCCGCGAGGCCCTGACGATGTAGTGCCAGATCGATAACGTGACGGATGGCGTCACCGTTTTCAGTTCTGGAGGAGGAATTTGGACTGTTAATTCAATAGCTGATGTGGATTGCTTCCACTAACAACATGGCTCCTTAAAACTCGTTTTCAAAAGCACAGTCTGTGTTGCCAGATTAGTGATTCGGATTCACATATTTGCAGATTTTTTGGTCTTTTCAATAATTTTTCATATTTTGGTCTTTTTCCGGCGGACGACTAGTTAGCACGTCCGTCTCACAGTGCAGAGGTGCAGGGTTCGATTTTGGCTCCGGCCTTCCTGTGTGGAGTTTGCATATTCTCCCCATGCTTGTTCGGGTTTTCTCCGGGTACAGTGAAACCCCTCTACAATGAAACCTACATGGGCGAAAATACCCCCTAATGTGAAAAAATCTTCATGCATCAACAACCATTCCCACTCTCCTGCCCCCCATACAACGAAAAAAAAAACCCTGTTGCGTTATACAACATTTTTTTCTCTGCTCTTGCCTCACTTGATTCACTACAACGAAGTCTAATCCAACAGCGACCTCTACTGCTTTGTTCAGAAACGGCAACGGCAACCACCACACTGGTTTACATAGTGAACGATGTTTATTTCGGTCACAGCTCCGAGTTTCCTGAATGCAACATACTCATAGCTGCTCTGCCATTGGCTTACCGAGCATCATCCTGGCCTCCGATTGGCCAAGAGGGACCTCACTGTCTATGTGTGTAGATACTGTAGCTTGATTCGCCGTGGAAGATAGCGTGGAATGCATCCGATTAGCTGCTCAGAGTAAATTGCTTATGGCTCGACGGACAGTCAAATAAACGAGCGTTTCCTGGAATGCTTTACTTGTTATCATGCTAAAAACCTTACGCTATCTGGAGCGCTAATTAGAGAGAAGGCGAGTTCCATCGCGCTAACTATGGCCATCGAGGACTACGAAGCGTCCCGTGGCTGGCTTTAAAAGTTCATTGCATGACATCAGCTGAGCAACGCTGTCTTGGGTGGCGATCGAGGGGAGGTCGAGTTAGAGACAGTGAAATAGTGGAAAGAAAAGCCACCGGGTCCAGGAAGTATTTGTTATTGTTAGATTCAGACGCAGCATGAATTGCATTGCTAAAATGGCTACAAAACGGACCTTTGGATGTCAAACAGCCAAGACAAGAAGTTGAGGGTATGCTCCGCTTACTGACCAAAAACAGCTGGGAATGGTTCCAGCACTCCAATGACCCTTGTGAGAATAAGCGGATTAGAAAACTGATGGTTGGACGGATGTTCTTTTCCTATTATTTACAGGACGGGCCCCAAAAATCTTTTTGCGCAAGAGCCGACCGTGAGCCTTTTGGCACGCCAACATGACACGAAAGGCGCCCGTAAGAATAATGGCGCCTTGTTGCTAAGAGACCACCTGTTCCCGTCTCCCACATGAGCTGCTTTCCTCTCATCATCTCGACACAGCACTGAGCCGAGGTGGACTGACAGGGGAAGCCATGATGAAACCATTATGAAACGTAACAATCAGTCCTTAATAGAGCTCGCGAGGATTTTGCGCGTCGGAATTTGAAAAAGGGGATACGCGGATATATATATATTTTTTTAATGTCATGTTTACAAATAGTTTTTTCTCTGTAGCGAGATCAGAAAACATGTCCGTCAGTAAGCCATCCTTTACTTCAGCCCAACGGTTACGCAACAGAGTCCACGGGCCACAGAAACACAGTATAGCTCATAAAGTGCTGCTTCCTGGAGTGAAATTTTGTTTGTTTGTTTGTTTTTTTAAAACCAATTCTGGGCAACGCTTCCATGAATAGAAGCAAGCTGGTGAGATTTCACCCGCTAAGACTCGACAAACAACGGGCTGAAACCCCGGTTGCCAAGGTAATGAAAGACTGACTCTGCATTGCTCAGCAGTCTATGGCGGGGGTCCCCAACCGTCGGGCCGCGGACCGGTACCGCGGGTCATTTGGTGCCGGGGCGCGCAGAAAGAATAAATAACTTAGATTCCTTCCGTTTTATTCATTTCGGAATCTGAAAGATGTTTTATTTTGAAAAATGACCGGATTCTCTGTTATATCAGTCTACAGTATGTCACTCTTGACGCAGGTAAATGCGCGCTTCTCGGTCACGTGATAGGTGACCGCATAAAAAAACAAACGTCTTTGACAAGTTTTTTCGGGAAAGGGAAAAGACCCAGCCAGGAGACAGAAGAGGAGCCTACGACTTTCAAGAAAGAGAAGGCTACATTGAACTCATTCACTCCCAAAGACGTTTTTAAACGTCTTTACAGACTTGGTCCAGAAATGGCTGGTACTGAATGAGTTAATAGGCAGTATCAGGAGTC